>CM042446.1:7500-655000 GCA_023631565.1 Gymnocephalus cernua
TCCTCACCTCCCCTCTCTCCCCACTCACCTCAGCCGCCCTCACCTGTGATCCAAGTCCTGGACACACCGCGGCCACAGAGGGCTCCACACAGAGTCCATAACCTGCAACCCACAGACACAGAAGGAGCCACAATTCCCACCTCTGAACCGAACCCGGAAACAGGGCTGGCTCCCCTGGCCAAACATCAGGTACAGAGCACACTCACCTTTGCACCTCTTGCCACACCAGCCCCACCTGCTCCAACGGCTCCACAATACAGAGCCTTCAGACATCCACAGACCAATCAGAAAAACTCTGACTGGTCACTCGAGCCCCAGAAAAAATGGCTCATAATTGGGGACTCTAACCTGTCAAGGCTTCCACCTTTTCCTCAGGACTACATCCAGGTGGACAGCTTCCCAGGTGCCGCAGTTTCACATGCTGCAGCCATTCTAGCCAAAACACCAGTCTCCACTATAGTGGAGAAGACTATTCTTTCTTTTGGCATCAACAGCAGGGCCCAGGATGCGGAGGCTGTCACCGCCCTACAGCTGGAGGAAGCTGTAGGGATGGCTCAGGCAGCCTTCCCCAACTCAGAGATTTATGTAGCTCTTATCAACTTCTCTAGAGCACTCCCAGCTGGGGAGCAGACCAACCTGTTCACTCTGAACAATTACATTCAGAAAAACCTCAACTACATACCACAGCTTTCCAGAAGTGACTTCACCCTGGAGAAGGACCTCATCCACTGGTCCAAGCAGACCGGGGAGCACATGCTGCAGCACTGGATTCAGCATTTAAACATGGGAACCCTGTAAGTAGCAAAAATGAAACAGGGTCAAAAACTGTGATTAATTTGTGTGAATCCTTCCAACTAACAGCAGCACAGACTCTGCTTCTTAATAAAGGTTTGACCTTTATACCCTCTCTCCACAGGACCAATCACAAATGTTTAAAAGATCAGACTAGATTGGATATACAAAATTACCATAGAAAATTGAAATTGTCTGTTTATTATGATAACAAACCTGATACTGTACACTTGCCTTTTACTCCTAAGTCCACTTGGGTTCCCTCTGCTGCACAGCTACCAGCTGAAATCACAAAATTGACACAATCAGATATTGAATATTTTCAAAAAGCCCACAAAATAGGCTGGAACAAGGCCAACCTGACCAGATTTGAGACTGAGGCACTCCATCAGTTGAGTGAAAATGATGAAATTGTGATCAAACCTGCAGACAAAGGGAGCTCGGTGGTCCTGATGGACAGGAAAGACTACCTGTGGGAGGGAAACAGACAACTAAATGACAGAAAATATTATAGAAAACTAAATAAACCCATATATAAAGACACAATACCTCTAGTAGATAAGATTCTCTCATCATTATATAACAAAAAATTTATTAATCACAAACAAAAAACTTACCTCCAGGGAAATAAAGAACCTAGAATGCGTTTATTTTATCTATTACCTAAGATCCACAAAAGCAGAGAGTCATGGAGCCTCCCTTTCTGCATCCCTCCGGGACGTCCCATCGTCTCAGACTGTGAGAGTGAGACATATCACACTGCAGAATTCATAGACTACTATCTTAATCCTCTATCGATGTTACATCCCAGCTACATAAAAGATACCTACGACTTTGTAGAGAAAGTTAAGAGCATTGAAGTGCCGCACACGGCCTTCCTTTTCTCCCTTGACGTAGCCAGCCTGTACACTAACATACAGTCGTCTGAGGGGCTCTCGGCTGTCAAAAATGCCTTTCTAAAACACCCCAACAGTAAGAGGCCAGATAAGGAAATCCTCCAACTACTCGAAATTAACCTCACAAGAAATGATTTTGAATTTGATGGCCAATATTTCCTACAAATCACAGGCACGGCGATGGGGAAAAAGTTCGCTCCAGCCTATGCTAATTTGTTCATGGCGGAATGGGAGGAAGGTGCGTTAGCAGCCTGCCAGAAAAAACCGCTACATTATTTCCGCTATTTAGACGATATTTGGGGCATTTGGCAACATTCGATAGAGGATTTTGAACAGTTTTTACTTACCTTGAATGACCACAGACACTCCATAAAGCTGACTTCGACCATTAACCAGGACTCCATAGACTTTTTAGACACGACCACCTACAAAGGACCCGACTTCTCCGCCACACACAGACTGGATGTAAGAGTTTTTTTCAAAAAGACTGATACGCATGCGCTGCTGTTCAGATCCAGCCATCACCCAAAGCACACGTTTGCTGGGTTAGTTAAGTCTCAATTACTGAGGTTTAAAAGAATCTGCACTAGAGCTGAGGATTTTAAATCAGCAGTCAAAATCCTATTCCCCTCTTTGGCCAATAGGGGGTACTCTTACACCATGCTGCGTCAGGCTCTGAGGACATTCACACAGGTGAAACCTGTTTGTTTAGATCCAATTCTCCCAATTATTGTCACTTATTCTCCAGAAAACATCAAATTAGTGAAAAAGTTAAAAAATAATTTCATTTCCACTGGAGGGAATCAGACTTTCTTAAAAGATTACAGGCTGATTGCAGCTTTTAGAAAAAATAAGAATCTAAAAGACCTTTTGGTGAGAGCTAAATTAACACCTTTACAGACACAGAGGACCAGATCACAGGGAGAATTCTTCAGAAGCTACAAGAGGGTACAAAACCAGAATACTAAGGAGGTATTTGAGACACAAAGGAACACAACTGTTCATCAAAAAAACATTATTTATTTAATTAGATGCTCTAAATGTCCTAAACAATATGTTGGGGAATCAGGCAACACTATGCTGACCAGATTCACCCAACATAGATATAACATAAATAAACACAAAAATTTGCACATCCCTCTAGTCCAGCACTTTGTTGACCACGGGTGGTCCAGCCTCAGGGCCACAATCCTGGAGTCCAACCCAGCCTGGTCTGTGAAGCAGCGCAGGAGAGTGGAGAGATCCTGGATCCAAAAACTGGGCACACATGTACCCAGCGGTCTGAATGAGAGATAGGATAGTTGGGAATTAGCGTAGGTCTAAGGTTTGTGCTTTCAATTCTGCTGCCTTCGGCAGCAGAATTTCTTTATTTCATTCCTAACCCTAACCCTAACCCTAACCCTAACCCTAACCCTAACCCCCCTAACCCTACACCATGATACTAACGTCTCATCGACACCTATTGGATTCACATTGCCATGTATGTCCTTCCTAGTGTTCTTTTCACACTTTAAGGCCCTTTTTCAAGGCATCAAAGGTTTAAACCATGACACAACGGACTAGTGCAGGTGAAGACATCAGAGCACAGCCTGTCCACATCCTTTTGGATCTTCACGGTGCCTCCTGTAGTTGAGCGGTGTATGGAACACAGGAAGCGAGTACATGGCTTGGATGGATTCTGTTTACAGAGATTCAAGGTTATCGTATGGTGAGTGAGATATATATTTCTTTAAATATATTTTAAACTATCATATATGATGACTATTTTCATTGCAATATTAATGTTATTTTAAACATAATATTGAGGACTTTAATACTAAGGTATTATTATACCTAGACCTTAACTAAAGAGCAATACTAATATACCTTTACAAAGAGTTTTAACCTTAAAATGGATTTTCAATTGGCTATGGGACACACTCCGGGGTCTGATCAACCACTGGAGGGCCGCCCTTGGAGGAAGGTGTATAGTGATAATGGCCGAAACACCTGATGACTCTGAGGTCCACTACTGATGATGTGTCCTACTATTCATAATACAATATATTTTAGACAGATTAAAGGACAGTATGTCATTTAATAGGACATAACCGAAAATTAGGTTTCTTAACCTAACCATAACCAAGTGCTTTTTAGCCCAAACATAACCAAGTGCTTTTTAGCATTAACATAACCTAGTGCTTTTTAGCCTAAACATGACCAAGTGCTTTATAGCCTTACCATAACCAGGTGCTTTTTGGCCTAACCATAGCCTAAAGTTTCCTAACCAAATGCTTTTTAGCCTTCTGATTAAAGGGAATTGTTGATGTTTAAAACTATACACTGTTGTGGTTTAAGACGGGCTCGTGGAGGAACAGTGGGGACCACTGTGGATCTTGTCTTAAGGTTTGTGGTGAGTGCCCTAGACCTGCCCACACACCTCGGTGTAGGTCTACCCTCCTCTAACCTACCCTGGCCAGTACCCTATCTTAAGCAACCACAACCCCCTCTGTGTCCAACACGATACCTTTCTTTCACTATAACTAAGTGCTTTTTAGCCTAACCATAATTGAGTGCTGTTTAGCCTTACCATAACCTACGGTTTTTTAACCTAACCGAATGCTTTTTAGCCTTACCATTACTAGGTTTTTAATAACCTATGCCTAGCCAAGTGCTTCTTAGCCTTACCATAACCAATTGGTTTTCAACATAACCCTACCCAGAGAGCTTTTGGCCTTATCTTAACTGTCTTTTGACCCTTTCTGGCTAAACCCATGTGGTCTCCGTGGTAATGCCTCCACCTCCTATTTTAGGCTAAACCCACGTGGTCTCCGTGGTAATGCTTCCACCTCCAATTTTAGGCTAAACCCACGTGGTCTCCGTGGTAATGCCTCCACCTCCAATTTTAGGCTAAACCCATGTGGTCTCCGTGGTAATGCCTCCACCTCCAATTTTAGGCTAAACCCACGTGGTCTCCGTGGTTATGCCACCACCTCCAATTTTAGGCTAATCCCACGTGGCCTCCGTGGTACGCCTTGGCTTCTGTTTCTAGGCTAAACCCACGTGGTCTCCGTGGTACGCCCCCCTCCATCTCTACAGCTTTAACCAAAGGTCTTTGGGCCAAATTTGAAGCACTATAATCTATCTCACCAAAGTTTAAAACATCCTGGCTGAGTGCAATCATTAGAGTTATGGAGGAGGAATATACATCTCATGCATGTTTTGCAGTTTACTGGACTAGTGACGGATGCTTGCTGGCAATGTGGTTTACTGTGGTCTTGTTGGTTCCTACCTGCTGTAGCAGAGCAATATGAGCTTGAGGTTTCACTCACTGCTGGCTGTCAAGGAGCAAAGACAAGCACGGCTAACTTCACAAACCTCTAAGACCTTGTAAGGCAGAGTTGCGGCTTTGGGAGCTCTAAGCCACGCCCACAAATGCCATTTAAGCAGTTTGTTTACTGTTCCAAGCCATCCTATAGCCACATGACTTCCATGATTGTATTCAGTGGATTTTTCATTCAATTCCAGCTTTATTCCATACTTTTAAAACCCTCTACAGGGCTATCAGAGCATAATAGGCTTTATCCACGCCCATATATGCATAAAAGAAGTGGATTAAAGTGATATTTTCACCCACTTGTAACCTTTTACTCACTTTTCACCATGATACTAACGTCTCATCGACACCTATTGGATTCACATTGCCATGTATGTCCTTCCTAGTGTTCTTTTCACACTTTAAGGCCCTTTTTCAAGGCATCAAAGGTTTAAACCATGACACAACGGACTAGTGCAGGTGAAGACATCAGAGCACAGCCTGTCCACATCCTTTTGGATCTTCACGGTGCCTCCTGTAGTTGAGCGGTGTATGGAACACAGGAAGCGAGTACATGGCTTGGATGGATTCTGTTTACAGAGATTCAAGGTTATCGTATGGTGAGTGAGATATATATTTCTTTAAATATATTTTAAACTATCATATATGATGACTATTTTCATTGCAATATTAATGTTATTTTAAACATAATATTGAGGACTTTAATACTAAGGTATTATTATACCTAGACCTTAACTAAAGAGCAATACTAATATACCTTTACAAAGAGTTTTAACCTTAAAATGGATTTTCAATTGGCTATGGGACACACTCCGGGGTCTGATCAACCACTGGAGGGCCGCCCTTGGAGGAAGGTGTATAGTGATAATGGCCGAAACACCTGATGACTCTGAGGTCCACTACTGATGATGTGTCCTACTATTCATAATACAATATATTTTAGACAGATTAAAGGACAGTATGTCATTTAATAGGACATAACCGAAAATTAGGTTTCTTAACCTAACCATAACCAAGTGCTTTTTAGCCCAAACATAACCAAGTGCTTTTTAGCATTAACATAACCTAGTGCTTTTTAGCCTAAACATGACCAAGTGCTTTATAGCCTTACCATAACCAGGTGCTTTTTGGCCTAACCATAGCCTAAAGTTTCCTAACCAAATGCTTTTTAGCCTTCTGATTAAAGGGAATTGTTGATGTTTAAAACTATACACTGTTGTGGTTTAAGACGGGCTCGTGGAGGAACAGTGGGGACCACTGTGGATCTTGTCTTAAGGTTTGTGGTGAGTGCCCTAGACCTGCCCACACACCTCGGTGTAGGTCTACCCTCCTCTAACCTAACCCTATCTCATAATTTCTCCCATAGTCGGCCTTTTTAGCACCACCCTGTATCTTCTTCTTAACTTAACCACACAGGAACCTGTACCTAAACTTAACCACACAGGAACCTGTGCCTAAATTTAACCATACAGGCTCCTGGCTGTAACTCGCCACCTGTGCCTAAATTTAACCACACAGGCCCCTGGCTGTAACCTGCCACCTGTGCCTAAACTTAACCATTAGGTCCTCTCATTGGCCTTTTCTTGCTCAGAGCCCTGCATCTGGGATAGCATACTATGATATTTGAGTTTTCACATTAGGGTGCTATACCGAATTATACCATTAGATGGCAGCCAAGACACACGAGTGTCCTATGTTTCAATCATTCAGATAAATAGTGATCCCACAATAACATTTAAAGTGCATTGTGCTGTTTTTCCTCCCCTTTATCTCTGTTTAAAATAACACTTTTCTTTAAAATTAATATAACTTATGTTCTGCAGAGGTTATTCAACCCTGGAGTCTTCCTTATGTGCATCTAATATGGGTTTATACAATTTTAAAAAAAACACATACAGTGCTTTATTCCACATTTTACATGTGACGTCACATATATATATTTACAATTCATGTTCTGCAGAGATTGCTTTGCTCTGGAGTCTTTTTTCAGTAAAATTCATATGGTTTTATGTAAACTCATAAGGTACATATATGATAAAATTCCACATTTTTCATGTGATGTCAAACATATGGTATTACTTTACTTGTTTCTACAGAGATTGTCGAATCCTGGGGTCTTATTTTGATGCATTTCATGTGGTTTTAAGCTATTAAAAAGACACATAGTGCCATATTCCACACTTTACATGTGATGTCTAGCATACTGTAATAATTAACCCACACACATAGAGATGCACATAATATCATACAAGTGTAAACACTAACATGCACACATATTTTGTTGGATCAATCCATACAACTTTGTTATGGTATATTTGCCTCATTTTCATGCTTTTGGCATTTTATTTTCATGCTTTTTGCACTATTATTCGTGATTTTCCATCACGTTTTTGGATGTGACTAACAGTTCTCTGAATGCCACTGTTTCTTGAATGCACCATTGCTTCTTACTCACGCAGCACCTGCACGCTGTTCTGTGATTGGCTTAGTGATGTATACAGGAAGTTTTTTGAGCTCAGTGACTTTGGCGCTCTTTCTCTCATTCTGAGTATCAGACGCAACTGTGAATGTATATTCTATCATTCTTGTTGTCATTTCAACCTGATGAAGGCACTTACATTTGCTGAAACGCGCGTAGTTGGATTAATAAAATAATCGACAACTTGACCATCACGTTTCCAGCATTTTTTCAACTTTGTTTTACAGTATTTTTCACTGTTTTTGTCGCACTGGAGCCGCTCTGTTTTCGCTCTGCAGCCACGGAGCTTCTTCAAGATGGAATACTTCTCAGGTGGAGACACTGGTTGGCGCACGGTAAACTACAGACGAGGTAGAATGCTCAATCGTCAGTCTAATAACCGGAGCCGTAGACAAGCTTATTATGGCCGAAATGAACGTGCTAATTACCAAGCTAACTATCGGCCCGACAGTCTTTCCACCCGCCATCAGCCCACTGACTCTAACGCTAATCACAGGCCCGCGTATAACGGCGGCTTCCAGGATTATTATCCTTCCAGAGGCAGGAATAACATACGGCAGCAGCCCGCCGACAGACCGCCTCGGAGGTATGATTACTCGGTCACGTCCAAGAGTGACCGCGTCAGTTACGCGGACGCCGCCAGGCGCAGCAACTACGATTCTCAACGCCGCTTCCGCAACCACCGCGGAGCGGTGAACCAACGCTGGGACACACGGTACGACCGCAATGCTTCTAACCAACGATGGAGGGACAACGGTACTCATACTGGCGGACGCGGACGTTACTTCCAGCAGCCCCAGGAGAGATACGGAGCTCGCAGACGGCCTCTTTCCCACACACGCGGCCAACCCAACTGGGGACGCGTGCCGCGCTCGCGGCAACGGTACAACCAAACTAACAGGTGGGTCCACAGAAACTACCAACAGCGAGACACAGCTGAGCTTAATCAGGACCCTGATTTCACTGTCAGAACTCGAACTATTTACAAACTCATAAAAGCCACACATCACCTTGCCAATGTGACTAGCCATACCACTCCTCCTGCTATATCTAAAGTTACTAAACAATTGGCAGAGACAATTAAACCCTCAGATCCCAATCCTAAAACCTTGGATCTTATTTTGGGTAATGCCAAACAGTGGGAACACAATAGTATCCTTATTTTAAAGGACCATTACGTGGATTCACAGAAAAATGCCGTGCAGGTTTTGCAACAACTTAAGAATGGCCCATGGCAAAAAAACTTTGATATTTCTTCCGCCTGGGCTAAAAGTCACTTTGGCAGGAGAATAACCCAAGAGACTCTGGACTCTGTATATGCTAGAATAGTGGACAGCCTGCAGTCACCCAGTACTTCAGCTGCACAACCCACCATAACAACCCAGAGTCCCACCCAACCAGCTGCTGCCAGACAGGAGGCCACCTCCAACCCACAGCAGCCTCCACCAGCGCCCGTTCAGGGCCAACCGCGGACCAGATCTATGTCTACGCAGGTACAGACGGACCCAGCTGGGACGGAGTACAGGGACGCCGCTTCTGAGACTCAACATAACACATCCTCTGAGGAAATACCTCCAACACCTCAGCGACCATTACCACAGCGCCGTGCCAGGCCACAACGCAGTGCTCAGGGACCTGCCACTGCAACAACGGGGAGTCAACTCTCTACGGCGGAGGTCTCAACCCGGCAGGACAGATCCCCTCACACCACGGAACAGCCGGCTTTCCAGACGCACAGCTCCTCCGAATCAGAGGAGTCCTGCAGCTCGGCCGACTCAGATGAGGAGGGCCCGCACCGCAGCGTCTACGAGCAAGACAGTGGGGAGACCACCCACGCCTTAACTCAGCCCCGTGAACCATCTTCTCACACTCCTGAGCTACCAGTCCTCCAGGCTAACGGCTCCCCTAGGCCAGAGGAGGTTGAACAGCATCGAAGCCAGGTGAGCATCTACGAACAGGACCGTGGTGAGACCACCCACGCCTCAACTCGATCCCGTGAACCATCTCCTCACACTCCCGAGCCACCAGTTCTCCAGGTGAGCGACTCCTCTAGCCCAGAGGAGATTCAACAGCAACTGAGACAGGAGGTAACCACTGCTGAAATTCCAGCAGTTCCCACACCTGTATTCAGGTCAGACTCTCTCACAACTACACGGGTCCAAACTAAACTCAACTTTAACCCACCCACACATACAACAGAGCTAAACACACCACACAGACACCCCTCAGCTAAAAACAGTGCTTCTCAGTGGTCTTTCATAGCTAACAAAAAATGGCTAATTTTGGGAGATTCCAATCTTTCCAGAATTCCACCTTTCTCTGAGCCACACATACAGATTGAGAGCTTTCCTGGAGCAACATTTAAGCATGCTGAGGCACTCCTCGCTCACACTGTAGTCTCTTTTGAAGTACAAAAGGTCATTCTCTCCTTCGGCATCAATAACAGATCACATGATCCAGAGAAAGTTACCATACCACAAATCAAAAAAGCGGTTCGCATGGCTAGAATAGCCTATCGCAACGCTCGCATCATGGTTCCAGAGATTAATATCTCTAGACACCTTCCACATAAGCACCAAGATAACTTAATGTCACTCAACGATTACATCGTTGCACATGAGGATTATGTCCCAGCATTGTCTAGGAACCACTTTACCACAGAATCAGACCACATCCATTGGTCTAAAACGACCGCACAACAGATGCTTCAACACTGGGTGCTACATTTAAACAATCAGTCCCCGTAAAGACCACTGAGAACACGGGGTTGAAAACTGTTGTTAACCTTTCTACGTCCTTCAAGTTAACTGCAGCACAAACTGTTTTATTGAACAAAGGTCTCACGTTTGTTCCGTCCATCCAGAAACAGTCCAAGAAAGAAATGCATAATATCCTCAGGCATGATATACAGGATTATCATAGACGACTAAAATTAGCAGTCTTCTATCAGGATAGGCCCGATAACACACCACTTCCCTTTCTGCCAAAGTCCACTTGGACGCCAGTTAATGCTCAATTGCCACTGGAAGTAACCAAGCTCATTCAAACGGATTTACATTCCTTCCAAAGCCAATATAAAATGAGATTTGTTGAACCCAATTTAACTGCGTTTGAAGCTACAGCTCTAGAACAACTTAGCCAAAACGATAACATTGTACTCAAACCAGCAGATAAGGGAAGTGCAGTGGTCATTATGGACAGGACTGACTATGTTTTTGAAGGCCATAAACAACTTAGTGATACTAATTACTATCAGAAATTGGATAGCCCCATTTTTAAAGACACCATACCACTGGTCAAAAAAATATGTACCTCTCTCTGTGATAAAAAGTTCATTAATAACAAACAAAAGTCTTTTCTTCTAGGAAATACGGAGCCTAGAGCACGCCGCTTTTATATGTTGCCTAAAATACATAAAGCTGGTGAAAAATGGACAGTCCCTTTCAAGATACCTCCAGGTAGACCTATTGTGTCAGACTGCAACAGCGAGACCTACCACTCAGCCAGATTTATTGACCATTACTTGAACCCATTGTCCATATTACATGACTCCTACATTAAAGATACATATGATTTTTTGGAAAAAATTAAAAAATTGGATATCCCCTCCACGGCCTTCCTTTTCTCTATGGATGTATGTAGCTTGTACACCAATATTTCCACACCTGAAGGCATTTTAGCTGTCAAAAACATCTTTCGGAAATATCCCAATATTCGAAGGCCCGACAAGGAAATTTTACAGCTTTTGGAACTCAACCTTACCAGAAACGACTTTGAATTTGAAGGTCAATTTTACTTACAAGTACGGGGTACGGCAATGGGTCGGGTCTTTGCGCCGAGTTATGCAAATATTTATATGGCTGAGTGGGAGACGGGTGCTTTGGCTTCCTGCATTTTACGTCCGTTACATTACTATAGGTATCTTGATGACATTTTTGGGATCTGGACCCATTCTGCTGCAGAGTTCTATCAGTTCCTTGACAAACTTAACCAACACAGAGACTCCATCAAACTAACAGCCACTCTCCATCCCAATTCGATAGATTTTCTTGACACCACCACCTTTAAAGGTCCAAATTTTTCCACAACACGTAAATTAGACATAAAAGTTTTCTTCAAAGAAACCGACAGCCATTCGCTGTTATATAACACCAGCTATCACCCAAAACATACCTTTGCTGGTCTGGTCAAGTCTCAACTTCTAAGATTTAAGAGGATTTGTACCAGAAGAGAAGATTTTAAAGTGGCTGTTAAAACACTCTTCACAGCCCTATTGGAGAGAGGTTACACATATACCTTGCTACGTGGAGCTTTAAGGACTTTTGAAGTTGTTAAACCAATTTGTTTAGATACCATGTTACCTATTATTATCACCTATTCGGAAGTTAATGTTGAGTTTGTCAAGCTACTGAAGAGTAACTTTTTACATGCTGGTGGAGAAACCTTTTTAAAGGACCACAAACTTATAGCAGCATATAGAAGAAACCGTAATCTACAGGATTTGTTGGTCAGGTCTAAACTCAGACCTCTGAATCCACCTAAAACAAGAAGATTAGATGGTTTTTTCAGACACTATAGGACAGTCCAAAACCAACTAACCAAGGAAGTTTTTATCACACAGAGAGGTGCTACAGTACAGACCAATAATTGTGTTTACTTAATTCGTTGCCTGAAATGTCAAAAGCAATATGTTGGAGAGACGGGTAACTCTTTACTTACACGTTTTACTCAACATCGCTATAACATTAACCAACAAAAAAATCTCCACAGTCCATTGGTTCGACATTTTGTAGACCATCAGTGGACCAATTTGAGAGCTACTATTTTGGAATTCAATCCTGATTGGTCAGTCAAACTTAGGAGAAAAATTGAACGAAATTGGATCAAAAAAATGGGCACAATTACACCGGATGGTTTAAACGAGAAATAATTAAATAAACACAATTAGGACCATGGTACTGGGGGGTCTGGACGGGGACCGGAGGGTTACAGTGGATCTGAAACTTGCATGGTAGTGAGTGCACTGAAAATCTGCTCACCTACGGTGAGCAGATTTTTCTTTCTTAACCCTAACCCTAACCCTAACCCCCTAACCCTAACCCCTAACCCTAACCCTAACCCTATCTCATAATTTCTCCCATAGTCGGCCTTTTTAGCACCACCCTGTATCTTCTTCTTAACTTAACCACACAGGAACCTGTACCTAAACTTAACCACACAGGAACCTGTGCCTAAATTTAACCATACAGGCTCCTGGCTGTAACTCGCCACCTGTGCCTAAATTTAACCACACAGGCCCCTGGCTGTAACCTGCCACCTGTGCCTAAACTTAACCATTAGGTCCTCTCATTGGCCTTTTCTTGCTCAGAGCCCTGCATCTGGGATAGCATACTATGATATTTGAGTTTTCACATTAGGGTGCTATACCGAATTATACCATTAGATGGCAGCCAAGACACACGAGTGTCCTATGTTTCAATCATTCAGATAAATAGTGATCCCACAATAACATTTAAAGTGCATTGTGCTGTTTTTCCTCCCCTTTATCTCTGTTTAAAATAACACTTTTCTTTAAAATTAATATAACTTATGTTCTGCAGAGGTTATTCAACCCTGGAGTCTTCCTTATGTGCATCTAATATGGGTTTATACAATTTTAAAAAAAACACATACAGTGCTTTATTCCACATTTTACATGTGACGTCACATATATATATTTACAATTCATGTTCTGCAGAGATTGCTTTGCTCTGGAGTCTTTTTTCAGTAAAATTCATATGGTTTTATGTAAACTCATAAGGTACATATATGATAAAATTCCACATTTTTCATGTGATGTCAAACATATGGTATTACTTTACTTGTTTCTACAGAGATTGTCGAATCCTGGGGTCTTATTTTGATGCATTTCATGTGGTTTTAAGCTATTAAAAAGACACATAGTGCCATATTCCACACTTTACATGTGATGTCTAGCATACTGTAATAATTAACCCACACACATAGAGATGCACATAATATCATACAAGTGTAAACACTAACATGCACACATATTTTGTTGGATCAATCCATACAACTTTGTTATGGTATATTTGCCTCATTTTCATGCTTTTGGCATTTTATTTTCATGCTTTTTGCACTATTATTCGTGATTTTCCATCACGTTTTTGGATGTGACTAACAGTTCTCTGAATGCCACTGTTTCTTGAATGCACCATTGCTTCTTACTCACGCAGCACCTGCACGCTGTTCTGTGATTGGCTTAGTGATGTATACAGGAAGTTTTTTGAGCTCAGTGACTTTGGCGCTCTTTCTCTCATTCTGAGTATCAGACGCAACTGTGAATGTATATTCTATCATTCTTGTTGTCATTTCAACCTGATGAAGGCACTTACATTTGCTGAAACGCGCGTAGTTGGATTAATAAAATAATCGACAACTTGACCATCACGTTTCCAGCATTTTTTCAACTTTGTTTTACAGTATTTTTCACTGTTTTTGTCGCACTGGAGCCGCTCTGTTTTCGCTCTGCAGCCACGGAGCTTCTTCAAGATGGAATACTTCTCAGGTGGAGACACTGGTTGGCGCACGGTAAACTACAGACGAGGTAGAATGCTCAATCGTCAGTCTAATAACCGGAGCCGTAGACAAGCTTATTATGGCCGAAATGAACGTGCTAATTACCAAGCTAACTATCGGCCCGACAGTCTTTCCACCCGCCATCAGCCCACTGACTCTAACGCTAATCACAGGCCCGCGTATAACGGCGGCTTCCAGGATTATTATCCTTCCAGAGGCAGGAATAACATACGGCAGCAGCCCGCCGACAGACCGCCTCGGAGGTATGATTACTCGGTCACGTCCAAGAGTGACCGCGTCAGTTACGCGGACGCCGCCAGGCGCAGCAACTACGATTCTCAACGCCGCTTCCGCAACCACCGCGGAGCGGTGAACCAACGCTGGGACACACGGTACGACCGCAATGCTTCTAACCAACGATGGAGGGACAACGGTACTCATACTGGCGGACGCGGACGTTACTTCCAGCAGCCCCAGGAGAGATACGGAGCTCGCAGACGGCCTCTTTCCCACACACGCGGCCAACCCAACTGGGGACGCGTGCCGCGCTCGCGGCAACGGTACAACCAAACTAACAGGTGGGTCCACAGAAACTACCAACAGCGAGACACAGCTGAGCTTAATCAGGACCCTGATTTCACTGTCAGAACTCGAACTATTTACAAACTCATAAAAGCCACACATCACCTTGCCAATGTGACTAGCCATACCACTCCTCCTGCTATATCTAAAGTTACTAAACAATTGGCAGAGACAATTAAACCCTCAGATCCCAATCCTAAAACCTTGGATCTTATTTTGGGTAATGCCAAACAGTGGGAACACAATAGTATCCTTATTTTAAAGGACCATTACGTGGATTCACAGAAAAATGCCGTGCAGGTTTTGCAACAACTTAAGAATGGCCCATGGCAAAAAAACTTTGATATTTCTTCCGCCTGGGCTAAAAGTCACTTTGGCAGGAGAATAACCCAAGAGACTCTGGACTCTGTATATGCTAGAATAGTGGACAGCCTGCAGTCACCCAGTACTTCAGCTGCACAACCCACCATAACAACCCAGAGTCCCACCCAACCAGCTGCTGCCAGACAGGAGGCCACCTCCAACCCACAGCAGCCTCCACCAGCGCCCGTTCAGGGCCAACCGCGGACCAGATCTATGTCTACGCAGGTACAGACGGACCCAGCTGGGACGGAGTACAGGGACGCCGCTTCTGAGACTCAACATAACACATCCTCTGAGGAAATACCTCCAACACCTCAGCGACCATTACCACAGCGCCGTGCCAGGCCACAACGCAGTGCTCAGGGACCTGCCACTGCAACAACGGGGAGTCAACTCTCTACGGCGGAGGTCTCAACCCGGCAGGACAGATCCCCTCACACCACGGAACAGCCGGCTTTCCAGACGCACAGCTCCTCCGAATCAGAGGAGTCCTGCAGCTCGGCCGACTCAGATGAGGAGGGCCCGCACCGCAGCGTCTACGAGCAAGACAGTGGGGAGACCACCCACGCCTTAACTCAGCCCCGTGAACCATCTTCTCACACTCCTGAGCTACCAGTCCTCCAGGCTAACGGCTCCCCTAGGCCAGAGGAGGTTGAACAGCATCGAAGCCAGGTGAGCATCTACGAACAGGACCGTGGTGAGACCACCCACGCCTCAACTCGATCCCGTGAACCATCTCCTCACACTCCCGAGCCACCAGTTCTCCAGGTGAGCGACTCCTCTAGCCCAGAGGAGATTCAACAGCAACTGAGACAGGAGGTAACCACTGCTGAAATTCCAGCAGTTCCCACACCTGTATTCAGGTCAGACTCTCTCACAACTACACGGGTCCAAACTAAACTCAACTTTAACCCACCCACACATACAACAGAGCTAAACACACCACACAGACACCCCTCAGCTAAAAACAGTGCTTCTCAGTGGTCTTTCATAGCTAACAAAAAATGGCTAATTTTGGGAGATTCCAATCTTTCCAGAATTCCACCTTTCTCTGAGCCACACATACAGATTGAGAGCTTTCCTGGAGCAACATTTAAGCATGCTGAGGCACTCCTCGCTCACACTGTAGTCTCTTTTGAAGTACAAAAGGTCATTCTCTCCTTCGGCATCAATAACAGATCACATGATCCAGAGAAAGTTACCATACCACAAATCAAAAAAGCGGTTCGCATGGCTAGAATAGCCTATCGCAACGCTCGCATCATGGTTCCAGAGATTAATATCTCTAGACACCTTCCACATAAGCACCAAGATAACTTAATGTCACTCAACGATTACATCGTTGCACATGAGGATTATGTCCCAGCATTGTCTAGGAACCACTTTACCACAGAATCAGACCACATCCATTGGTCTAAAACGACCGCACAACAGATGCTTCAACACTGGGTGCTACATTTAAACAATCAGTCCCCGTAAAGACCACTGAGAACACGGGGTTGAAAACTGTTGTTAACCTTTCTACGTCCTTCAAGTTAACTGCAGCACAAACTGTTTTATTGAACAAAGGTCTCACGTTTGTTCCGTCCATCCAGAAACAGTCCAAGAAAGAAATGCATAATATCCTCAGGCATGATATACAGGATTATCATAGACGACTAAAATTAGCAGTCTTCTATCAGGATAGGCCCGATAACACACCACTTCCCTTTCTGCCAAAGTCCACTTGGACGCCAGTTAATGCTCAATTGCCACTGGAAGTAACCAAGCTCATTCAAACGGATTTACATTCCTTCCAAAGCCAATATAAAATGAGATTTGTTGAACCCAATTTAACTGCGTTTGAAGCTACAGCTCTAGAACAACTTAGCCAAAACGATAACATTGTACTCAAACCAGCAGATAAGGGAAGTGCAGTGGTCATTATGGACAGGACTGACTATGTTTTTGAAGGCCATAAACAACTTAGTGATACTAATTACTATCAGAAATTGGATAGCCCCATTTTTAAAGACACCATACCACTGGTCAAAAAAATATGTACCTCTCTCTGTGATAAAAAGTTCATTAATAACAAACAAAAGTCTTTTCTTCTAGGAAATACGGAGCCTAGAGCACGCCGCTTTTATATGTTGCCTAAAATACATAAAGCTGGTGAAAAATGGACAGTCCCTTTCAAGATACCTCCAGGTAGACCTATTGTGTCAGACTGCAACAGCGAGACCTACCACTCAGCCAGATTTATTGACCATTACTTGAACCCATTGTCCATATTACATGACTCCTACATTAAAGATACATATGATTTTTTGGAAAAAATTAAAAAATTGGATATCCCCTCCACGGCCTTCCTTTTCTCTATGGATGTATGTAGCTTGTACACCAATATTTCCACACCTGAAGGCATTTTAGCTGTCAAAAACATCTTTCGGAAATATCCCAATATTCGAAGGCCCGACAAGGAAATTTTACAGCTTTTGGAACTCAACCTTACCAGAAACGACTTTGAATTTGAAGGTCAATTTTACTTACAAGTACGGGGTACGGCAATGGGTCGGGTCTTTGCGCCGAGTTATGCAAATATTTATATGGCTGAGTGGGAGACGGGTGCTTTGGCTTCCTGCATTTTACGTCCGTTACATTACTATAGGTATCTTGATGACATTTTTGGGATCTGGACCCATTCTGCTGCAGAGTTCTATCAGTTCCTTGACAAACTTAACCAACACAGAGACTCCATCAAACTAACAGCCACTCTCCATCCCAATTCGATAGATTTTCTTGACACCACCACCTTTAAAGGTCCAAATTTTTCCACAACACGTAAATTAGACATAAAAGTTTTCTTCAAAGAAACCGACAGCCATTCGCTGTTATATAACACCAGCTATCACCCAAAACATACCTTTGCTGGTCTGGTCAAGTCTCAACTTCTAAGATTTAAGAGGATTTGTACCAGAAGAGAAGATTTTAAAGTGGCTGTTAAAACACTCTTCACAGCCCTATTGGAGAGAGGTTACACATATACCTTGCTACGTGGAGCTTTAAGGACTTTTGAAGTTGTTAAACCAATTTGTTTAGATACCATGTTACCTATTATTATCACCTATTCGGAAGTTAATGTTGAGTTTGTCAAGCTACTGAAGAGTAACTTTTTACATGCTGGTGGAGAAACCTTTTTAAAGGACCACAAACTTATAGCAGCATATAGAAGAAACCGTAATCTACAGGATTTGTTGGTCAGGTCTAAACTCAGACCTCTGAATCCACCTAAAACAAGAAGATTAGATGGTTTTTTCAGACACTATAGGACAGTCCAAAACCAACTAACCAAGGAAGTTTTTATCACACAGAGAGGTGCTACAGTACAGACCAATAATTGTGTTTACTTAATTCGTTGCCTGAAATGTCAAAAGCAATATGTTGGAGAGACGGGTAACTCTTTACTTACACGTTTTACTCAACATCGCTATAACATTAACCAACAAAAAAATCTCCACAGTCCATTGGTTCGACATTTTGTAGACCATCAGTGGACCAATTTGAGAGCTACTATTTTGGAATTCAATCCTGATTGGTCAGTCAAACTTAGGAGAAAAATTGAACGAAATTGGATCAAAAAAATGGGCACAATTACACCGGATGGTTTAAACGAGAAATAATTAAATAAACACAATTAGGACCATGGTACTGGGGGGTCTGGACGGGGACCGGAGGGTTACAGTGGATCTGAAACTTGCATGGTAGTGAGTGCACTGAAAATCTGCTCACCTACGGTGAGCAGATTTTTCTTTCTTAACCCTAACCCCTAACCCTAACCCTAACCCTAACCCTAACCCAACTTTTAAAAACTGTTTACTGTTCATTTTAACCATTGTAAGATTCATATTTTGTTGCTTTGGACAAAAGTGTCTGCTAACTACAATAACCATAGCCATAACCAAAAGCTACAATAAAGCTGGGAGTAGTATATGCCCTGAAAAAGAGAAGCAGTGTACTCACTCACTTTTGATTGGCGACCTGGAGGCCATAGGGTAGCCTAAACAATGTCCATACTCAAGTGCAAGTCATTGCCAAAGTTGCCAGTTAGGTTACCTGACAGCCACTAACTTTAATGTTACCGCCAAACTGCTTGTTGTCATTATGACGTGAGGCGCGTGCACACACACACACGCACACACACACACACACACACAGCTCAACTGATTATCCTCTGGGCGCACACAGTCTCTTTTCTCTTTCTCCCACTTTTCTCTCCATGTGGCGCGTGCGCCCGCTCGCAGTACCCCCCGGCATGCAGCCACAATCAGTCCTGACAGACGGACTTTTGTACAATTACCGAATGGGCCGCTGTCAGTTATCTATGGGCCGGCGCGGCCCAAAAAAATAAAAAAATTAAAACAAAGGCCTATAAATTATATCGGCGATTTGGCCCAAAAGTGCGTCGGCCCACCGGGAAAATGCCCGGTATGCCCGATGGCCAGTCCAGCCCTGACAGACACTCACACCCTAACCATTCTTGCACATTTTTGCCTAAACCCAACCGTCATCATTTGAAAAGCCATATTTACAGTGTCTGCCCAGCTACGTTTAAGGATCATCACTTGATGATCGTGGTTATTACTCCCTAACCCTAACCCTTGGTACGTTCCAATGTCCCATTCTTTCCCTTAACCTAACCCTAACAACGCCAAGAGCGTTTAGATAAAGCGCGTTGTAAATATCATCAGAAAGTCCTCCCCCTGTAGAAACGGTTGTGTGTTTGCTCTCTCAGGGATGTTATGTGGGTTTTGACTGCGCCCACGCCGCGGGGAACGCCGAGCTGAAGCCGCACGACCAGGGAGTGGACTTCGCCCGCTGGTGCTCCTACAAGGTACGCTCCGTCTTTCTTCATGCAACAGAAAACTCTGATTGGACAGATAGTCTAGCTCAGTGTTTGTCAACCTTTTTTGAGCGACGGCACATTTTCTACATTAAAAAAATAGAAAGAAATAACATTATATATATATATATATATCCACCTTATTCCTAGCTCCCATGATACCTTGCGTGAATAATGGGCACAACTTCCGGAGCCGGCGATTGCCATGGTAATGGTCATAAACATTCATTGCGGTACGCTCATTGTCTTTCAGCATTTTGGCAAATAAAACATGTGGGAACACAGCCTGTTACACCTCAAACTGGACAACGTGATCATACCTCTGCCTTCTGCTATTGAGGGATGGGAGGACGACCTGAAAAAATGGCCTCAGATTACGTACACTAGCATATTTAGCTACTTCATCAATTCTGTTGCTACAGACGGTGAAGCGATGAATAATCTGAAAAGCTCGGAGTCTTATCAGTACCTCCACAGCAATAAAGTCGGTCGCGTTTTAATAAAGGAGGTGGGACACAACCTTGTCTACCTTAAAGCAGACATAGAGCCGAGTCAGAGCCTTAAAGTCCCACATCACCGGTCCTGGGTTTTAGTTTCATCGTCAGGTGAAAACAAACAGCTGGGTGCTCATGTGTTGCTGGACCAGGGCGATCTTGCAGCCATGCAGGTGCAATACTTTGGAAGGTAAAGTGTTGATTATTTTGATAGTTTTATTTTTTTCGATGTATTTTGTAATATTAGTTTGCAACTAACAACTATTTTATAATGGACAATTTTCTAATGTAGGTTGAGAATGCAGTCAGACAGGGAAAGACAGGGATATCATGCACTGATGTGCAGAGGAAGTGGAATGCAGGCACAAGGAAGAATGTAGAGCAGAAAAAGGTGAAGAATATAAATTTCAAACGTCACAAACCAGACCACATTCATCCAGGCTCATCAACATCAGTAGCAAGTGTGTCATCTACAGGAGGCTGCCCCAAACCTTTCAAGGATCACTCAGAATTTAAAAGTTATGTCAGTTCCTCTGTGCTGGCCCCACTATTCCAGCTACAGACGGATGGTCTCCTTCAGCAGTGTTACAGATTAGATATAAAGAATAATGAGTCTACTCAGAGCCCATCTGATCTACAGATACCACATACAGAACACGGCACAACACTAACCTGTAAGAAATGTCTTACTTTTTATGAGACCTATGTACAACTAAGTCCTGCTCAGGTGGACAAGTTGACCGAAGAGACCCAGGTACAGAGTGCATCACAACTGTGGCATGATGCAAGGAAGCTGCGACTGACTGCAAGCACAGCAAAGAGAGTCCCCAAAAGGGGAACTACTAACCCACAGAAATTCCTAAATGAACACTTGCATCCCACCTTTACTGGCAATACTGCAACTAAATATGGAAAAGAAAATGAGCACATAGCCATACAGCTCATGGAGGCTCAAGGACACACTGTTGAGAGGAAAGGCCTGGTACTTTGTCCTGACCATCCCTGGTTTGGAGCCAGCCCAGATGGAATTTTGGACTCTGCACAGCTCCTTGAGATAAAGTGTCCCCAAAAGAGTCCTGTGTCACTTGCAGAGTTTCTTGGTCGGCCAAATGGTGACATCAGATGCTTAAGTGATGGACAATATCTCATTCTTCCCAATGGGCAAAGTGGATACTACCTCCAGGTGGGTACACAAAATAGTGTTACTTATTTGTGAACTAATGCAACAGATATTTGTGAACCTTCATTAAAAGTTAAAAACTTTGTTTTCATTTATTCTTCCAGATCCAGCTGACAATGATGTGCCTAGGGCTACAGATCTGCAAACTCGTTATCTGGACATCAACTGAGCACCTGGAGTTGGACATTTCATTTGACAAAGAATATGCAGATGCACACATTAAACACCTCCAGAAGTTTTATTTTTCACACATGCTTCCAAGATTAGTAGATGATTTTGTTGCAAAAAAGCTGAAGCTCTGCCCCAAATACCTGAATCTGTTGGAAATACAGTAAGCACATAACAGGTGTCTTGTACACCCAACAAACACCAAGAGCGCTGTAGAAAAGCAGTAGTAGAAACTAAAAAGTAAAGTAAGAACATGGAAGTTTTATTTAGGGCACTGCAGTATACAACAACTCAACAATCAATAAATACAATATACTGTAACACACAGGTCTGCTCCAATATGGGGAGGAGAGATCTCAATCACACCAAGTTCATTTTATAAAACACATACAAAGGCAGTTTGAAAAAAAATACATCATACATTAAGCTATATCAAGACATCTGTATTATTATCAAAAAATATGAGGCGTTAGAAAAGTATATTACATTTTTTTTTAAAAATACACTAATGAAAACACTTGTTTTATATTAATTTAGTTTAAGCTTTTTCTGCTTTATTTCTAGAGTAAAGGAGTTTTCAGCACTATACCTGCTATGTGTAGTGTTATGTATTATAGGTATGATGATTGTAGCTGTACCTAATTACAGTTTTTGAAATGTTAAATTAATGAAATGTGTGTGTGTGTGTGTGTGTGTGCGTGCGTGCGTGTGTGTGTGTGTGTGTTGAAGTGCAATATATTAAATGTCTTCTTACTTTTCACTTGAAATAAGCTCACCTCTTAAATTCACTAGACCCGCACAGATCTTGATTATTTTATCAATTGTTGGGACCAAGTTTATTGGCACTGTTTGAGAAAGAATCCTGTACACCTTGAGACGCCTAATTGCACGTTCAACATGAATGCGGGTGTGAGCAATGCGCCGTGTATGAGTGACCTCCTCATTGGTCAGCTGGCAACCTCTGCGTGTAAATGCTGGAATGATTAAGTTCACTCTACGCTCCTCCAGCAAGTCCCTAACTGTGAAACCACGATCACCCATCACCTCATCTCCAGCACGCAAATAATCCAGAAAGCCAGAGTTTAGTGTTATGTACCTGTCACTGCATTTGCCACCATAAGCATCTGAAATGAACATGATTATTCCAGAGGGAGAAATTGCCACTAAATATTTCACAGTGTTGCTGGCATAGTAGTGACTGTATGATTCACTTCTACTGTTCAGGTTTTTGGCTTTCTGTAACACAGTCTCTGTACAGTCAATTACACAGGTGAGGTTTGAAAAGTGTTCTTTAAAAGCTTGGGGCAACATTGCTCGGATTGTTTCACGAGGCAACCACATAACAAGATCATTGGTGTGTTCAGACATTATGTCTATCCAAATTCCAACAGTCTTGCTGACCTGACCTTGTGATGTTTTAAATCGTCGTGCTAAATCTGCCATGACAAAATTTTGTCTTAGCTTCATTAAGGTCATTAGGATTTGGTCCACAACAGGCATGGGTGAAGAAGTCGGGGCAAATGGTTGTAGGCAGGATACAAGGGTGTGAAACTCAGTGAGTGGAATCCCTGTATACAAGAGGGAGTCTGCATCACTCCAAAATCAAATCTGCAACAGGACAAGGTAATTCTAGGGGTGATGTAGTACTCATTCTGCACGTGATGGTAGGCCTTTTTGAATAGGTGTGGTCCTCCATCTCTGGGTCTGACCACTGTGTTTGGACATCACAGGAGGGCCTTGATGTAGAGCACGGCTCCTCATCCCGATCCATCTTGTCAGGCTCATCTGAGGGTAACCATACAGTTCACAATTATTTGGGTATGAGACATTAGCACTACCATTATTGGATTGTGCTACTAATACTATTTAGTATATATATATATATATATATATATATATATATATATATATATATATATATACACTATAATATACTATAATATACTATATATATATACACACACTATAATATTCTATAATATATATATATATATATATATATTATACTATACTATACTATATATATATACACTATACTATATATATAAACTATAATATACTATACTATATATATATATATATATATAGATATATAGATAGATAGATAGATAGATAGATAGATAGATAGATAGATAGATAGATAGATAGATAGATAGATAGATAGATAGATAGATAGATGGATAGATAGATGGATGGATGGATGGCTGCCCTGCGCTTCGTACCATGAACTAACTGGTTGTCATTAACGTTACCAAACAAACACTACAATGCTGTGTCATCTGTACACCTCCAATCATAGCCTACCTGATGTTCTGCTGGCACTGCTGTCAATCCTTTTGAGGACCCGACGTCTCTTCTGTGGAGGTCTTTCGTAGCCCAACCACAAAGTAGGATGCGGGTTTTCCTCCGTCGGCTTTTTGTCAACAAAATGAAATGAGCACACATACAGGGTTTTGGGTGGTTTCTTCAAGGCTAGGTTTTTCAGCCACATTCTTTTGTATTCCTCATCTGTTGGCAAACGATGGAAACTGTACCGTTTGTCACAACAACAATCCCTTTTTGTTGCGGGTGTGTGGTCAACACACTGCTGTTGAAGCCACATATTTAGCTTAGTCTGGTTGTTAGTACAGCCGCGAACAGCGCAACAGGTACCAGAGCTCCGCAATGACATTTTATAACAGGCCTATAACAACATACGTTTAAACACAATACAGTTGCAGTTACATTATAGTTTAAATATACACTGTTGACGGCTGGCTGGGGCAAGAGCCATGTCTATTTTCTATCACTCTGGCTGGGGTTAACGTTACGTTACCAGGGTAACGGCTCATTCCGCTATCTCACCGGAAGTTGCACCCATAATCATTTTTACAGTAGCCCCCCCGAGAATAAGGTGGATATATATATATATATATATATATATAAATAAATAATAATTTTATTTATTTTATGTATTTAGTTTGCCAATTTTCTAGGAGAGATGTCAGGGCAGTGGTGGAGTTGACCTTTTATTTAAAGTTTTAAATCTCCCGCTGTCTGTCCTGTCCAGTGGTTCTTTTTACCTGCTTTTAATATATGGCCGTCTTTTAAACAGTTTTTTTTAATGTAACCAAACCAGGTTTTTTAAGGAGCGCTTTAAGTGTTTTATTCACACCAGTGGTCCCCTTGTGCCCATGCCCCTCGCAGCACCCATCCTGGGCGCTGCGTTTTAACCCAAACCTAACCCCTGCCAGTGCCTTGGGGAGCAACTCACTTTTTTATTTTTTTATTTTTATTTATTTTTTAAATTTTATAAGGAGCGCTTTAAGTGTTTTATTCACACCAGTGGTCCCCTTGTGCCCATGCCCCTCGCAGCACCCATCCTGGGCGCTGCGTTTTAACCCAAACCTAACCCTCTGGCCTGTTCATTTGATGTTGCCTGACCCTACGGTTTATGGGGACAAGTCAACATCTATTTACGCACTCCTAACCCTAACTGCTATCAATACCCCTACCAACATCCAATTACATCCCTTATCCCCGATATATGAACTCAGCAGCAGTTAGATTTTTCTGACAGACGAGTTGTGAACTGAACATTTTATTGAATTATTGTCTACATGACGGGGTTAAGAACAATAAGGAAACACAAATAAATAAGTCTTTCAATGTCTAACATATGTAGTATATGCCTTTTGCATGTTACATTAAAAACACAATTTGAGTTTAATTTATTTTGATTTATTATGGTAGTTGTAATGTTTACATACAGTATTTGTCTTATTTATACTATAATATATACTGTAATAAGTTACTAGGTTATAGTATCCAAGGTAACATTACAGCCATAAAACTTCCATCACTGGGGGAACAAGTCAGACTGGGCTTGTATCCCTCAGGTCCAGGGATGTAGTGGAGGCTAAACGCACGTAAACGCCATTTACGCACGTCCCAAAATTCAGAAATAGCGTTTACCCACCTCCAAAGTGCGTTTATCCACCTCTAAATTGTGTTTATCCACCTCTAAATAGCCTATAGTTCCTAAGACATTTTAAATTAAGCTTATGTTGTTTTAGTTTCATATTTTTCATTATTAGTTTCATAGATTGTTAAACCTAAGACAAAGTCTTTCATATTGCGCTGCTTACTCTCAGTGTTGACCAATCTCTTGCAGTGTTTGTAAAGCCCACAACGTCGCCTTCCAGGCAGCGATGCCTGAAAGGCACTAGGATTAGGCAACAGTGCCTTGAACTAAGTCAACGGTCGCAGCGCTGCCTTGAAGTCAACGTTGGGGGCTTAAAACACCATCGAGCATCTCTTGCGTAGCCAGCAGGAAGCAGCAGACTGCATTTTATATACTGTCTATGACTGCATCAAGACTCATCAGTTCTCTTAATACATCCATGGTCACTAGCCCAAACTAGCCTACATGTCTCATGTAATAAATTGTAAAAATAGATGTCCGGCAATTTTTTAAGCGGCGTCAAGACAGCAGCCCTCCTGATGCAAGCAAACGGCCTCGGCTACAAGCCCAAAGTGAGTGAGCTCGAAAAACAGTACTAAACTTCATGTTTTTTAGGGTAATTTGGTTCACAGTAGATTCATGCCACTGACTCAACAAGTCACCTCTACCTGTTCCCATTAGCCCATGTCACAAGTAAAATTCAGGATACATTATCAGATAAATAACTGGATGTAATTATGCATTCTCTGACATTTAAACCACTGGAAGTTTGTGACAACAAGCTCTCTTTGCTAGTCACCTAGCTAGTTAATGTTATCGCCGTTCCCGGTTTTGCGGGTACGGTAAACGTTTCTATGGAAACGGCGAGTTGAACCAATCAGAGGCGTCGCTGTTAAGCTTAGGACTGTGGGTAGTGTAGTTTTTCTCCATAAGATTGCGGCTAAAAACATGTTTTTCTAGTAACAAGGTTGATTTCATACAGACCTCTAGCTTCTACAGGAGCAGAAACAAAAAGAGACATTTGAGGACGTCATCCTGGGCTTTTGGGAAACACTGATCCACATTTTTCTGACATATTGTAGACCATACAACTAATCTATTAATCGAGAAAATATTCAACAGAATAAACGACTATGAAAATAATCCCAAATCCCTAATCATTATGTACAAGTGCATTGCATTGGAAGCCCTGGATATAAGCCTCCCTCTCTATCTCTCTTAAATATTTTTGTTCTCTCTTTTTTGTCATTTAGTAAACTTTATAGATTTCAACCCTATTATTCCTTCTTGAGTCTCTTTAACAAGAGCTTAGATTAATGTATGAATTGAATAGTGATTGTGTGACCTATGATGAGGAAACAACCAGTGATACCCTTGGTAGTACCATCAAATGATAGCCTATAGCGATGTCATCAGGATACACATACACCGGTAGGCAGTGGCCCACCTTAAAAGGTGACCATGTCGTGGTCCACCAGAATTTATAGTTTACCCACCTCTTTTTTTACCACTACACCTCTGCTCAGGTCAGTGTCTACTGTAAAGTACATTGATGAAACCTGTAAATATTAATGCATTGCTTAAATAAGAGACAGTGCATCCAGAGTATTCATCTATGCTTACATATCTGTGTAATTAGAATCTCTGTGGGAATTGTGAATTAATTCATAACGTTGAAAGTATTTGATCCTGTACCATTGATCATTTGTCAGTTAGTAGTTGTTTATAGTTGATTTTAATCGTCGTTGAGCTTGGCTTCAGAAATCCTTCTCGTAAGTTTCCTTTGATTATTACTTCATTTTTATATTGAATAGTTTTACTGAGACCGGGCATGTATCCCTCAGATCTCGAAGGCTTATTAGCAAATAAATGATCTACGACATCGGAGCTGTCTGTGGTTCTTCTGTTGGGGTCCAACTGTCAGCCATTAGTCTCCAACCAGCACAGAATACAACGCAGAGACTACCATCAACAGCAATAACAGTGTTAAGGGGGACGTTACTGACTGTATACAAAAAAAGAGAAGTGAACCCCGTAACACATGGAGGTTTTGCATCTTTACAGGAAGCAGTGATAGCAGAGACACATTCTGGATAATAACTTTGATTTACACTTCATTTACCGGAACTAAAATAACTGTAGAGCCAAACTCACATCTGCTTTAGTTTAATATTCAGCCAACAATGAAGAAAAGCTGAGATCAAATGCATCATGGGAAGTTTTCTCATAAAAAACACTCATACGTTATCACTTTGATTTGACTTTAGACAAAAAAAACTAAAACACTCTGACTAATAATTCTTTCACATCAATAACCAGGATCAGCCCCAGGTCTTTGTCAATATAAACCAAGTCTGTCATTCAATTCAGAAATCATACTCAATCATACATCATACTCCAGCTGTACACCCCCAAAACTGTCTCTGCAGCCGGCAGCAAGTTCAAACTGCACAAAAATAAAGCTTAATTTATGACTGTTTCACAGCAGTCACACTCTTAAGCACAAATAAATTACCACATTTTTATCAAACACTCTGCAGATAAACTTGTGGAGACAGATTCTCCTCTGCATTTCATTGTTTGCAGGTCCAGCAGAAAACAAGGAGGAAACTATATTAATTTCCCTGTTTACCGTCTGCAGACAGCGCCAGGTCACGCAGCTGCGATGTTGCATGCGTTGTCGTGGATACTTTCAGCCATTTTCCCAACCGTTAGCACGTTCTAACGACTGGTACAAGTCGGCAGCTGTCAGCGGGACAAATGTCCGAGCCCATCTGCAGCACGTCGATCAGTTTAGCTGTGAGGTTACCAAGGTGTCGGACGGCCAATCAAACCCGTCATTCTTGATCAATGTAGCCAACTGTCATGTAGCGCCAGTCGTCGTGACTTTAGCAGAAAAAGAGCTTAAAACAAAACTTGCTATTTCAACATTAGCACTAGCGATTTACTCGTAGAGACAAAAAAAATATTTTTATTTTACAATGCAAACTTTTTTAATGTTTTTTTGTTATTTTAGCTGTTTGATTGATAGTAATAATCGTCAGTCATCCCTAATAAGGAACTTTCACTGCTGTTTTCACGGGGAATAAATTAAAACTATAGTGTGTAGTTTCTGTAGTTTCTGTCTCCCCCATGAGGAATTATAAGTAATGACGACAGAACTGTTGGCGCGTCCACATGATACAAGACTTCAGTGATTGCGCACCTCCCCCACGCCTCCTCCACACATTTGCTAGTAGCCAAAGAGTACACGGAGGATTAAACACCCATGATGGACTCTTCAGAAGAGCTCATTATCCTCACTCGAGTTTCTGCATGTGAAAGTCACTGGACGACACAATCTTCTGAACATAGCCATGCTGAGAAATACAGAGGGTTGCGTGGAGCTGATAGTCTTAATTATTTTTGTAGCAACTCATTTGGCAATGGCTTGAATGTAAAAGACGCTTGTTATTATAAAAAAAGTTACACACAAAGCTTTACACTGCTGTTGTTGAAGCTGCCTGTGAAAACCCAGCGTACAGTGATCAGTGTTGTTGTTTTTCAAAGTGTTTGGGACCTGTGACCTCCCATTTCCTGCCCCAGCTGGTAGCAACCCTGGCCCAACCCCCCTCTTGACCTGGGCCGCGTAGCTGAGTCGATCAACACTGGTTAACTCTTTCAAACACAAAGTTTACCCGGCTCAATGCTGAAACAAAAAAATCAATAACTTTATTCACAATAACAGTAAGTCTATGAAATGATTGATGATTATTAGAAACTGATAACTGCAGCAGAACCTGACGACATTCATTATTTAACAGTCGCACAAGGGAGATTCAGGAGTGTTTCCCAGAATGCACTGCACCGTGTCAGTCACAACAGCATGAAAAGGTTTTGGTTAGTGTTATTATTAGTGCTGTCAGTTTAACGCGTTATTAACAGCGTTAACACAAACCCATTTTAACGGCATCAATTTTTTTATTGCGAGATCTTTTGGATCTAGCTAGACCCGAAACAAAACAGACACACGCAGAGGCCGCACACACTTGTTTGGGCTTGCGAGCCACATAGCTAGCTAGTAGGCTCGTGACAGTGATTATCTTCAGAGCGAGTAGCGACTCTAGAGTCATAGTGAGAGAAACAAAGTGTCCCCTCTGTTCTTTCTGACCATGGTGGGAAACCTGGAGCAGGAAAATTTAACCCTCTCCTTGATTTTACGATATAGGAGAGAACGAGGCAATGTTGTTTTCAATAAAAAACATTTCCACAAAGCAAGCCGATCAACTTTTCCATGTTGATAAGAGAATTAAAATGAGAAAAAAATATAATGGGACAAAAAGAAATCGAGGGACATTTAGAATTGATAAAAATGTGCGATTGATTGTGATTAATCGTGAGTTAACTATGACATTAATGCGATTAATCCCGATTAAATATTTCAATCGTTTGACAGCACTAGTTATAACTTACTTAGTTAAAGATATTATTATTGTTTAAAGGGGTGATTATGCAATAAATCAACTATATAGAGCTCAAATATGGGGTGTTTTACCAAAATTGATGGCTAATTTGGTATGACAATGTCGGACTTTAGAGGCTCCACAATCTGCCGTCACAGCCAGTGGCTGCCTGCCGGGTATGCTGCCTTCCCGCTTGGACTGCCTACCTTCACAGACCCGCTATAAGCTGAAGCTCTGTCAGGATCGCACACACAAGCTGTGCTTTATAAAAAAAAAAAATGAGGTTGCGCAAGCACGATCATATCACGATCATATCACCCCCATTCTGAAATCTCTTCACTGGCTCCCTATCCCACTCAGAATAGAAAATAAGGTCTTCCTCCTAACCCACCAGTGCCTTCATGGACGTGCCCCCCTCTACCTAAAGGAACTCCTCACCAGCCAGACCTCCTCACGTACCCTCCGGTCTGCATCCACAAACACCCTCCAAGTCCCCACAACCAAGCTCCGCAGCATGGGCGATAGGGCCTTTTCATCTGCTGCTCCTAGACTATGGAACACCCTCCCTGAACACCTGAGGGCCCCACAATCTACAGATGTTTTTAAACGACACCTCAAAACATCTTTTCAAGAAAGCTTTTTACTAAATGTATTTTATAGGTTTTCTACTGAACACATTTTTTTAAACCTTCATATTTATATTTTCTTAGTAAATTGCATTACCATATGCTCTGTAGCACTTCGAGATTGCTGAAATGTAAAGTGCAATGCAAATAAAAATTATTATTATTATTATTATTATTATTATTATTAAACAAAAAACACAAAATAGGATGCACTATGCTATAGCACTTAGATACTGCACTAGCCCAATCAGTGGTAGCTGTTTTTGCTGGATTTACCTCATTGCTAGGCTAAAACCTACCACATAACATAGTCACACCAGCATGTCTGATAGCCCAAACAGTTGACATGAAATCATCAAATGTAGTCTTAGACCAACTATCTAGCATCACAAACAGCTATCAGTAAATTGATTTGTCTTAGCTGTTTGATTTTCAGGATGAACTTGCTTCAACCAGCAGCGCACATGGCAAGAATGCCACACAAACTTGACCACGGGAATGCTACTTAAACGTTATAGGCATAACGTTAGCCTATTATTTATAGATGTAGATCATATACATGGACAGTAAAATACACGCACTGTTTTCTAAGATTAATGGACAATTTTGCAAGCTTGAATCACCTTGGCTCATTAGCAGCTAAGTTAGCTCAATGCATGTGGTGCAAGTCTGTGGCGTTTAGTATACATCAACATCACTAATAGATGTTAAAACTATGCATGATTTGCAAGAAATTCTAGTTAATCTCACAGAATTATTATGATTTTGGTCGATATAACCACAGCGATCTTCCGACATGGATCTTCTTGTCTTCTTTCGTTGCAGGTTCAAATGCCTTCTTCTACGCTCCTTTCCAGAATGCAAAAAATACTGTATGAACATGTTATTTCAGATGGTTGGCGTACTGCGTGTCATACGCATATTACACCGTGGTCAGAAAGAACACACACACACACACAAACAAAACACCGCGAACGGTCTTATTTATGTCTGTGGAATGTACGCAAGAATATTCTTGATAACTTTTGCAGTAGAGAAATAAGGTGTATTTGTCTAATCTTCATTCTGTGAATGCATACAATATTTAGTTTTAATGGAATGCAACGTCGACATATGATTGAATCAGTCGTTAGCCTACCTACAAAAACAAAATGAAATTGCTAACTTCTCCAATGATAAATAATAACTTTTTTATAATCTAAGCATAAAATTGCGTTTCGGTATTCATCTCCAAACATGACCATCTAACTCTCTCTGCCATCTTTGTATGAATTTTCGTTTGTGCGGTTAAATAACAAAAAATAGTGTTATTTAACAAAATTAGTGTTATTTAACGATGAGGTGTTAAACAACAAAAATTAACATATAGTCCCTAAAAATTGACAGTAAGGTGCAGTTATTAAAAATAACAGGTTAATCATGTTGGAATTTGGGTGTAAATTAACAGAAACATTTAACAGTGGTTATGTCATCCCTTCACACTTATCTGGACATGTATTGTTATTTATAAAAAAAATGAAGTTTAACTTCTCTATTAAGCAGTTATAGTGGGGTCACATATTCTGCTCACTGGGGAAAAATCCGTGGAACCGAGAATGTTTTTCCAGAAACCCACCTCAGCCTGTTCCTTTGTTTCTTGGAGGCAAAGAAGTCCCGGTTGTGACCACCACTATGTACCTGGGCTTCCACCTGGACTCCAACCTCAGCGGGGGCACACACATTGAGCAAGCGGTGAGGAAAGCCTCAAAACAGCTGTCAATTCCTGCCAGACATGGCCTCCCTTATGAGGACTTTGTCACCATCTACACTGCTCTTGTCAGGCGACTTGGAGTATGGCAGTGTCCTTTTGGTGGGCTATGATAAAAGCCAAGCTGAACTTCTGGAGAGGTACCAGAAAAGGCCCTCAGGATCATCACCAGAGGTTGCACCCCAATACCGTCACTCCCATCTCTTCAGAGCAGGAGGGAGCAGGCAGCAGTTAAGCTGGTCAAAGAGATATCTGAACACCATCATGTCCATGACCTGCTCCCACTCAGTGTGTTTACATGCAGTTTAAAAAAAAATACATTTGTGTTAAGGCAATTCCTCGATCTCTCAAATGCCATGTAAACACCTTTCCCCGGTTAAAATCTGAGTTCTCATAACCTGCTTAACAGAGGTAGAGAACTCCTTCAGGGGATTCCTGCATGTATACACCTTAACCAGAGTATGGTTGGGTTAAGGGTATGCGTATGCTCCAACTGCCCTCCCCACTCCACTGAAGAGGTTTTTGAACTGGAAATTATCTGTCAGCGCTGTGAGTTCTAGTTGTTGCTAAGATACCATAAAACAAAACAGAGTTGCCTGAATCAGTGGGCCATCAGCAGCAAAGAGCCTACGGTCCGTCTTTTTTATGTTACTCCCCGCCGTGCATGTGCTGTACATCAATGTTTTTTACTGTTTTAAGGCACTTACATAGACCATATGAATGGTTTATAAGTGGATGGTTGTTTGTGAGTATAAATGTATGGGTACATATGTGTAATTACGGACTGTATATTTATTTATTTTTATTATAGGGCCAGACTTTATATTTTTCTAAACTAAAGTAAATTCTGCTTATTATACAATTGTTTAATTGTGAGTATGAATTCAATAAATTCAAACTCACTACTTTGTTCCAGCACCTCAGTTATGAGGATGTGCTGCTCCGCCGAAATTACTGGCAGCTTACAGTGCTCTGTACCCACTCACAGTCACCTATTCTCGCACCATGCAGAGCACCACAGGCGGTGTTGAGGAACTCTGTCATGGCTCAACACATCTACTAAATGATGATACGACCGAGTTGTGACGGAGGTCTGTAGTGGCTTAAACAACTAGCAACCGCAGCTTTGTAGCATGAAGCTCCTTTACGACGTTTTCTTTACCGCTAATTACTACGAATGAGCTTGCTACAGGTATGCTACATTTACAAGACCATGGGATGGCAACATACGTTACTCAGCAAGAGGTGAAAATGGGGGCAAGGTTGTGCGACTAAAGTTAAAATGAATTGTTGAATATTGCTATAGCATAAATATATAATGTTGTCATTCTTTCAGGGGGCGGGGGGGGGGGAGAAACAACAGTAGGGTAAACACTCAAACCAATATATATTTCCGCAAAATTGGCATGAATTCATCGTCATAATGGTATACATGTCCCATGTGTATGTGTGTGTGCGTGTGTGTATGAGTCAAAACAAAATAAAGTTCAAACTTGTTTTGAACAATTTCTTCGTCATCTGCAGATTAATTTTAAGAAGGGGGGGGGGGGGCAATTTAAATCGTAAATCGGATTTGGGAAAAAATCAGGGATGTTTTTTTTAGGCCATATCGCCCAGGCCTAGCTATTCAGTTGGTGTAACTTCAGGGCTGCTCATATCAGAAAGTTCTTTAATCTGAGTGTCTTTGCAAAATATTTTATTTAAAATGTTTGGTGACATATTCACAACACTACCATGGCTTGTTGGTGAACTACTGTTCTGCTGGTGAGCTAACTGCTAACACACTAGCTGGCCAGCTATTGTAAGTCAGCACTATCAAGTCGATTTGTATTTGATAAATGACGTAAATTTGGTGTTCCAAACTCAACTTTGCATGGATTTACTTTAGTCCTGTGAGTAAATCCATTATTGTTGGCGATTCCATTGGATTAATACGTAGCTAGGGATAGACTAACTAGGTTAGCTGCCAGAAAATTATAGCGTTTATTACATCAATGGCAGCTGCGATGAAGGGACTACAGGGGACAACAGATAAAAATTAGCTTTTTTGCTAACTCTGGCACATTTACATTTTGAGTTCAAACAAAAAACTGTCAATCGATTTGCATTGTCCCTTTTACATAAACAAATAAATAAATAAAATAAATGGAGTGGTTATATTCCAGTATAATGTTATCAGTGGCACAATCTTGATATGCCAGTGGGGTGTGGTGGAACAAAAGGGACATTTTCCATATGAACAGCAGCGACATACCAACCAGCGAAGAGACATACCACAGCATAGGACACCAGAAATAGAGTGGCATACATCTGCCACTTTTCCATCTCAGCATCAGTCTGTACTTGTCTGATTCATCTTGTAGTCAACTAAAGTCGTGATTGCTGCTAAGAGGAGAATGAGCCAGTGACTGCTGGAGCAGATCATTATGTTATTACATAACGAGACTACACATACTGTAATAAAAAATGGATCAAGAAGTCATCGCTTAGTAAAGAGCCCATCTTGCAGTAAAATGCTGGATGGAAAATAAGTCAATGTCATCCTTGAAATTGCTTCTTAGAATGGTTTGTACGGAGATAGTCCTTTACAAAATGTTTTAAAATAATGTTTGCCAGCTGTTAAGTTGAAAATATTTCTAAACAATTATTTAAACACTGTCCATTGAAAGAAATAGTATCCAGCATTTTAATACATTATGAGGTTGACTGTCATTTTCTGTTCCATTTCGCAAAGTTATAGCAGTAGTTGCATTGGGACAGTTGACGAGACAGGTGACAGTGAGTGAATCCAAAACCTGAACGGGTGCATCCTTGCTCGTCTTCAGTTCAACAAGGCTGGGAGTATCACTGTACACATAGATCCACATAAATCAAGAGTTTATGAAGCACTGCAGATGAAGCAGTGTGTGTGAGTAAAAAGAGTGTGTCTGTGCATCTAGATTCTGGTTACTGTATCCACAGGACAAGATATTGTGTGTTTTCCATGTCTTAAATCCACAAACAGTTGAATTGCATCAATTGGCAAGCTTTCCTCTTCCTCCTCTTCATCTAAATGTCCTGATAATTCAGCCTCTCAAGGCCTCCTCTTTTTCCTTGCAAAGTACCATATCCTGAGTTCCTTGTGGAAGTTACTTCTTGTCGTTATTTTGAAATATTTGTTCGTAGGACGGAGGCGGGTGGTTGCAGTAGGACGGAGGTGGAGGGTAGGCACCCATCATCATATGGGTGGAGCTAGGCTGTGCCGGTTGTGTCATGGTAACCCCTGTTTCGCCACCTGTCATCCCGTTGACCCCAAAGCCCTGCATACCCCCTGGCTGCTGTGAAACTGAAAAGAAGAGGAGAAAACAGTTATCATTTACAACCCCAAAATCAGAAAAAGTTGGGACAGTATGGAAAACACAAATAAAAAAATAAAGTAGTGATTTCTAAATGTACTTTGACTTGTATTTCATTGCAGACAATACAACAGCACATAATTGAATGTGTTCCTCATGATTTTTATTGTTTTAAAAAAAAAAATATATATATATTTTGGTTCTTGCAACACATTTCAAAAACAGTTGGAACAGTAAAGCATTTACCACTTTGTAATGTTGCCATTCCTTTTCACAACACTTAAAAGACGTTTAGGGACTGAAGACACCAAGTGATGAAGTGTTTCATGTCCCATTCTTGCTGCAAACAAGTCTTAAGGTGGGCAACAGTACGGGGTCTTCGTTGTAGCATTTTGCGCTTCAACATGCCCCACACATACTCTATTGGAGACAGGTCGGGACTGCAGGCAGGCCAGTCAAGTACCCATATCCTCTTCCTCCACAGCCAGGACTTTGTAATGTGTACAGAATGTGGTTTTGCATTATCTTGTTGAAATATGCATGGACGTCCCTGGAAATGTCTTCTTGGAGGCAGTATATTGTGCTCCAAAATCTCTATGTACTTTTCAGCATTAATGGTGCCATCGCAGAAGTGCAAGTTACCTTTGCCAAGGGCACTGACACAACCCCATACCATGACAGACCCTGGATTTTGGACTTGTTGCTGGTAACAGTCTGGATGATCCTTTTCTTCTTTGGTCCGGAGCATACAGCGTCCATTTCTCCCACAAAATACCTGAAATACTAATTCATCTGACCACAGTACGCGTTTCCACTGTGTGATGGTCCATCCCAGATGCCTCCGAGCCCAGAGAAGTCGGCGGAGCTTCTGGACACTATTAACATAGGGCTTCCTTTCGGCACAGTACAGTTTTAACTGGCATTTGTGAATGTAACTACGTATTGTGGTACTTGACAAAGGTTTGCCAAAGTAGTCCTGAGCCCATGTGGTAATATTGCTTATAGAGAATGACGATTCTTGATGCAGTGCCGCCTGAGGGATCGGAGATCACGGTTGTTCAGCTTAAGCTTGCGCCCTTGTCCTTTACACACTGAAAATCCTCCACATTCCTTGAATCTTTTAATTGTTATGCACTGTTGAAGGTGAAATAAGCAAATGTCTTCCTATCTTTCTTTGAGGAACATTGTTTTTAAACATTTCAACAATTTTCTCAAGTATTTATTGGCAAACTGGCGATCCTCGGCCCATCTTTGCTGCTAAAGGACTAGATGAAATATTTTGTGTTCACATTGTCTACAATGAAATAGAAGTCAAAGTGCATTTAGAAATCACTACTTTCTTTTTTTATGTGTGTTTTCCATACTGTCCCAACTTTTTCTGATTTGGGGTTGTATTATTAAGCATTCGCTTGCTTCTAGACTGTGTGGTCTATGGCTTCATACACTGTCATCCTTTATACACAACTCATGGTTCATCATGTCATTAAACAGCACACATGTTACAAAACACCTAGCAAGTTTGGGTTACAGTTCTTCAAAAGAGGCCCAGAGTGCTAAAGATTTTAATTTTATTCCTATCATTTAAAGCCAGGGTATGTTAGGCATTGTGTTTGCCACTTTAATTTGTACAGTATTTTTGTCTGAATCCCACTGTACCTGGTGTGCTGACAGGGTGCCTGGTGAAGGAGACATTGAAGGCTGGCTCGTCTCTCAGAGGGGATGGATACATCCTTCTGCGGACAAAGAAGCCAGCACCACAGCAGAACAATACTCCCATCATCAGCAGCACCCTGAGTGAAAAACAAAGAACATCCTAAACTGGCTTGGGCTGTGGTTTTCTTTTTGCAGCTTCTAACGTAACATTATTGCTGGAATACCAAGCAAACTTTTCTTCACGTTCCTGGAGCACGAGTGGATAGCTGACAGGAACATCACAACTGTTGTGTTGAATAAGGTGGGAACAAAAATGCGCTACAGAACGCTAATCTCGCTAACAGGAAACTCAATAAAAATCCATTGGCCAACACTAAATATCAAACAAAAGCCAATACAGTACAGTATTAAGTTTCTGTGAGCTGTACATTCACCACTTCTAAACAGAGGCAGAACATAACGTAATCTCGGAGATTATTCCTTCACAGTGCTGTGCAATGCAAGACCATCTCGGAGCTTACACACACACACGGTTGCCTGCCAGTCGGAGGGTTGGTGGTTCGATTCCTGGCCCTGCAGTCCCATGTCGAAGTGCCCTTGGGCAAGACACTGAACCCTGAGTTGACCCCGATGCTGCGCCATTGGAGCGTAAATCTGTGTGAATGTTTATCTGGTGGAACCTTGTACGGCAGCCTCGGCCACAGTGTATGAATGTGTGTGAATGGTTCCTGTGCTATGTAAAAAGTGCGTTGAGTAGTCGTTAAGACTAGAAAAGCGCTATATAAAAACTGTCCATTACACACACACACACACACACACACACACACACACACGCATTATACACACACACACACAGTCCGGTTCTGGTGGTTGAGTGATGCAGATATTTGCTGAGTGGCTCTCATAACAAGCCAGACTGGGTGGGGCATGGTGCAGCACCATCAATCCATGAGGCAAATGTCTCTGATTACTCTACATTTTAATTGTCAGGTAAATGTAGTAGTACAATGTCTTCCCCTGATGTAGAAGTACACAGTGGATCAGTAGTAGGCTATACAGTGGGGCTGCATATTGTAAGTAATCATGGGGTGCAATTTGGTTCTGGAGAAAGCTTCAAGCAGCAAGACCCCAGGCCAAGCAATCAGCCTGTTCCAAACAGACACATTGTGAACGGACACTGTACTAGTAACAATTTAAATGTTAAATGAAAGTATAATGTGTAACACAGCAGACACAGAGGTACCATCATGGCTAGTCAACAAAGTCCCACTTAGTTGCACTGAAGCAAAAGAGGATGTTTTTTCTCCTCCGATTAAAGCTGCCCCCTATGCTATGAATCTCTCCTCCCACAGAAACATGCAGTTTGTTATGTAGGCAGCTTGTCTCTCCCTTTTCTGTTTCCCTTCCTCCTTGTTTTGTCCCCTCTTTGTCTGTTGTATCTGTATGTGTGTTTGTCCCCTTTATGTTGGTGCGTCTGCCGGAGTGGATCGGGGGGCGTGCTCAGGATCTGCCTCACCTGTGCAGCTGCGGGTTGTTCCAGTGATTCCTGCCTACACAGCTGCATCCTATTCTCTCATCAACCTGCACTACTAATACCTGGGCATGACTCTCCACCGGCGCCAGATCGTTGTTCTTACTAGAGCGGTAACTTGGCTCACCAGTAGCGTTAGTACTTTTGTCTTCTGCCTGGCTCTTAACTCCCCTTAACCTGTCATTTGTTTTACCTTCAGTTCTGACATACCTCCCATCCTGTCTGCCTGCCTGCCTGCCTGCCTGCCTGCCTGCCTCAACCTCTCCTACCTCCGGAGCAGACTAGCCCACTCTGTTCTTTTTCTTCAGTTGTATTTTTGGACTAAGACTAATTGAATTTTTATTAAAAGAATTTTTGTTTTTTCCACTCCCTTGTCGTGTCTGTTTCTCTGTGTGCTGGGTTGAACCATAGCCTAACACAGTTCAATTATATCTGTTCTCTTTGGGGATGTGCTGATTCTAGGCAGATTTGTATTGCTTAAAAAATGTGCTGTTCTCATTTTTGGTGCATCTTCAGTTTGTTTAATGCTGTGAGCAGCAATGTAAAGTAAGCCATAATAATCCACTTTCAAATCTTTTGACCAGAAAGGTTCATAAGGTACACACAGTAAAGTCCTTCTCTCATCTGACTGGCTCTAAAGCTGGGCCCTTTACACTATCCACCCTGTAAGAGATAACAGTAGACAGCCCAAACTGGAACTCACCAGAAGTACCATAGTCTCTGGATGGACAGGGCTCTCACACAGCAGCGAGTCCCACAGCAATCCTCATAGGAGCGACATCTGCAACAAAAAAACACAGCATATAGGTCAGCAATTAGCCTTAGAACACGCATACACACACGCACACGCACACCTTTATAACTAGCTGCTGTAAGTGAAAAACAGTACATTTGTTAACTGAAGTTGTTAACGCAGCTTGATGCACAATGCAGTTAACCAGTGTGCCTATATTCTACAACCACACCCAGACTGCTGCCCTTTAAATTTACTTTATCATTAGGGGTCCAAGCCCAAGGGGGCTGGGAACCGCGTTTGCAATGCATCACAGTTCACAGATCCAGCGATGCGGGCATGGCTGCAGCGTGAAGCGTCCCGTCTCATGCCATCCACCTGGTGCCATCCCCGAGCTTCTACTTTTCAAAATAAAAGCTTCCCCGAGCTTCTACTTTTCAAAGTAAAAGTTTTCGTCTGGAATAAAATACTTTAAAAAAAATCTCTCAATAAGATAAATGCAGATTATCATGCTAATGGCTGTCCCGTCACTTTATGGAGCTTCTGAACTCCAAAAACTTTGAAGCAAATTGTCAATTCGGCAACGATTTTCGGAAGACTGTCTATATTGAAGCCTCGTTGATCTAGGTCCCTATGTGGAAAACGGAACAGGGAAAAGATCCTGCCCTGAAGTAGGAGCTGAAAGAGTTACAGGAACGGCGGCCAGTGGAACTTAATAATCCCCAAATTCTCGGAACATGAGAAAAAAAGGGTTCTAGGAATGTTATGTTCTACGAACTGATTTAGTATTTTGTTTTTGACCCTCTGAAGTTACCGTTGAACACGCCTCGGCATGAGACGGGATGGTAAGAGATGGGACGGCATGACACAGGACGTTCCACGCTGCAGCCATACAGTCTTGGATCCAGCGGAGTTGTGGAACCCTATTGTTTTCCTAAGGATTATGATTTTTCTCATTTTTCCACCTCTAAAACCGTTTCTACAGCCTAAACTGTGCATGGTGGGGGTGCCATTTTCAGGACTGGTCCAGAACCCTACAACGACCTCGGAGAAAAAAAAGATTACACACTTTGACCACTAGGTGGCGCTATAGCAGAAAGAAACACGTTTGGCCCTATAACTCCAAAACCATACATCACACATTGAAAATACTCATATCCACGCGTTCCATGAAGTCAGTTGAATCTCGTGATATAGGCCACGCCCATTTCTGCCTAGACTTTTATGTGCACAGAAATCATGATTTATTGTAAACCTACTTTTTCAAACTCCTCCTACACCGTGTGACCTATCTGCACAAAACTTGGTAGGTAGCATCTCCAGACCGACCTGACACAAAGTTTTTCTCTGTGTGTAATTTTACGCACAAAGTTGTGTAGCTAGCTACGAAAACACAAACTTTGCCATATCTCGGCCAAAGTAAAATACTATCAACGTGAAACTTTAGATTCTTGTTTGCCGTGACCTTTAGGGGCTCCACAACAAATTTGACAAAAATCAGCCCCTAGAGGACGCTATAAGTACAACAAGTTTATACCTCATGAGTGGCTCATCTGATTTTTATGAAATTTGGAGGGTACCATCTAGTGCCACTCCTGAGGCCACTCCTGAGGCCACCCCTACAGCGGGGTAATGCTTTGTAAAAGTGGGCGTGCCCTATGGAACCCAGGTCTGGATTCACCACTTAAACTAATGTGAGCAACTTTAAATTTACATGTAGAATGCGTCATGGACCTCACCTGCCAAATATTACCCATGTGGACCACTAGGTGGTGTTATAATGATGTCAAACGTGTTTTTGCCTATAACTCCCACATTAACCATTGCACACTAGAAATCCACACGTTCCTTGAATCAAGCTGAATAAAATTATATAGGCCACGGCCATTTACGCTAAGACATTTTTTTCACAATATCGCGCAATGTGTAATCCCAACTTTTTCTAACTCCTAGGCCGTGTGACCGATCTGCACGAAACCTGGGACCTAATATCTCCAGATAGACTTGACTAAAAGTTATCAAAAGCATTTTGCTACATTAAACTAGGCGCAATTAACGACCAAACTAAATTTCGTAGCTAGCTACCAAACACAAACTTCAACATATCTTGGCCAAATTAATTGCTATCCACGCTAATTGCTATCTGGTATTGATATTGGCCTTGCCACCACGAGGCTCTGAACCAAATTCGGTGAAGTTCGGCCATTATGGGGAGCTATAATCAACGCAGACACGTTTTGGCCTATAACTCAATCAATGTAAATGGGAAATTTGCAATGGCAAACGCGTTTGGCCCTATAACTCCCAAACCGCACATTAAAAGTACTTATATCCAGGTGTTCCCTGAATTCAGTTGAATCTCGGGATATAGGCAACGCCCATTTCCGCCTTGACTTTATGTGCGAAAAATCTTGATTTATTGTAAATCTACTTTTGTTAAACTCCTCCTAGGCAAGGCAAGGCAGCTTTATTTGTAGAGCACATTTCAGCCACAGGGCAATTCAAAGTTCTTTACATAAAAACAATTTAAACAGGTAAAAATTTAAACAGGTAAAATACATGAATAAAAATGACAGTGCAGTATAACTAATGAAACATTAAAAAGCAGTTAAAACATGTAACAATAATTTTTTTAAAAAGACAAAAAAGGCAACATTAAAAATGAAGGTCTTCAGCCTTGATTTAAAAGAACTGAGAGTTGCCTCTCCGGGAACCATCACCTTATCGTGGTGGAGAGGTTTGGGTGTCCCTATGAACCTGAGGGCTGTGTTGTCTGGAGCTTTGTGCTCCTGGTAGGGTCTCCCATGGCAAAGTGGTCTCAGGTGAGGGGCCAGACGAAGAATGGTTCAAAAGACCCTATGAAAAAACGAGGAAGGGATAGAGAGACCCTGCCCGGAGGAAGCCCGGGGCCCCCGTCTGGAGCCAGGCCCAGAGGGAGGGCTCGTCAGCGAGCGTCTGGTGGCCGGGTTTGCCACGGAGCCCGGCCGGGCACAGCCCGAAAAAGCTACGTGGCACCTATCTCTCCAGCCCATGGGCCCACCACCTGTGGGAGGAACCGCTGGGGTCGGGTGCGCTGCCACACGGGTGGCGGTGAAGGTCAGGGGCCTCGACGGACCAGACCCGGGCAGCAGAGGCTGGCTCTGGGGACATGGAATGTCACCTCGCTGTGGGGGAAGGAGCCGGAACTTGTGCGTGAGGTGGAGCGCTACCAGTTGGATCTGGTGGGGCTTACCTCTACGCATAGTCTCGGTTCTGGAACCGTACTCCTGGAGAGGGGTTGGACTCTTTTCTTCTCCGGAGTTGCCCAGGGTGTGAGGCGCCAGGCGGGTGTGGGGATACTCACAAGTCCCCGGCTGAGCGCCGCAACGTTGGAGTTTACCCCGGTGGACGAGAGGGTCGCCTCCCTACGCCTGCGGGTTGTTGGGGGGAAAACTCTGACTGTTGTTTGTGCATATGCACCAAACAAGAGTTCAGAGTATTCGGCCTTCTTGGAGACCTTGAATGGAGTCCTGTATGGGGCTCCGGAGGGGGACTCCATAGTTCTGCTGGGGGGCTTCAACGCACATGTGGGCAATGACGGAGACACATGGAGAGGCGTGATTGGGAGGAACGGCCTCCCTGATCTAAACCAGAGTGGTTGTCTGTTATTGGACTTCTGTGCTAGTCATGGATTGTCTATAACAAACACCATGTTCGAACATAGGGATGCTCATAAGTGTACTTGGTACCAGAGCACCCTAGGCCGAAGGTCAATGATCGATTTTATAATCGTTTCATCTGATTTGAGGCCGTATGTTTTGGACACTCGGGTGAAGAGAGGGGGGGAGCTGTCAACTGATCACCATCTGGTGGTGAGTTGGGTCAGGGGGTGGGGGAAGACTCTGGACAGACCTGGTAAGCCCAAGCGGGTGGTGCGGGTAAATTGGGAACGTCTGGAGGAAGCTCCTGTCCGACAGACCTTCAACTCACACTTCCGGCGGAGCTTTTCGTGCATCCCTGTGGAGGCTGGGGGCATTGAACCTGAGTGGACAATGTTCAAAGTTTCCATTGCTGAAGCTGCGGCAGGGAGGTGTGGTCTTAGGGTCTTAGGTGCCTCAAGGGGCGGCAACCCTCGAACACCGTGGTGGACACCGGTGGTCAGGGAAGCCGTCCGACTGAAGAAGGAGTCTTTCCGGGATATGTTATCCCAGAGGACTCCGGAGGCAGTTGCAAGGTACCGACGGGCCCGAAGGACTGCAGCCTCTGCCGTGAAAGAAGCAAAGCAGCGGGTGTGGGAGAAGTTCGGAGAAGACATGGAGAAGGACTTTCGGTCGGCACCAAGGCGCTTCTGGAAAACCGTCCGCCACCTCAGAAGGGGGAAGCGGGGAACCATCCAAGCTGTGTACAGTAAGGATGGGACGTTGTTGACCTCAACTGAGGAGGTAATAGGGCGGTGGAAGGAGCACTTTGAGGAACTCCTAAATCCAGCTGATGCGCGCTCTTTGTTAGAGGCAGAGCTGGAGGATGACGGGGGATTGTCGTCAATTTCCCTGGTGGAGGTCACTGAGGTAGTCAAACAACTCCACAGTGGCAAAGCCCCAGGGATTGATGAGATCCATCCAGAAATGTTGAAAGCTCTGGGTGTGGAGGGGCTGTCTTGGTTGACACGCCTACTCAACATTGCAGGGAAGTCTGGGACAGTGCCAAAGGAGTGGCAGACCGGGGTGGTGGTTCCCCTCTTCAAAAAGGGGGACCAGAGGGTGTGTACCAATTACAGGGGTATTACACTTCTCAGCCTCCCTGGTAAAGTCTACTCCAAGGTGCTGGAAAGGAGGGTTCGGCCGATAGTCGAACCTCAGGTTGAAGAGGAACAATGCGGATTCCGTCCTGGTCGTGGAACAACGGATCAGCTCTTTACTCTAGCAAGGATCCTGGAGGGAGCCTGGGAGTATGCCCATCCAGTCTACATGTGTTTTGTGGATCTGGAGAAGGCATATGACCGGGTCCCCCGGGAGACTTTGTGGGAGGTGCTGCGGGAGTATGGGGTGAGGGGGTCCCTTCTCAGGGCCATCCAATCTCTGTATGACCAAAGCGAGAGCTGTGTCCGGGTTCTCGGCAGTAAGTTGGACACGTTTCAGGTGAGGGTTGGCCTCCGCCAGGGCTGCGCTTTGTCACCAATCCTGTTCGTAGTATTTATGGACAGGATATCGAGGCGTAGTCGTGGTAGGGAGGGGTTGCAGTTCGGTGGGCTCGGGATCTCATCGCTGCTCTTTGCAGATGATGTGGTCCTGATGGCATCATCGGCCTGTGACCTTCAGCACTCACTGGATCGGTTTGCAGCCGAGTGTGAAGCGGCTGGGATGAGAATCAGCACCTCTAAATCTGAGGCCATGGTTCTCAGCAGGAAACCGATGGAGTGCCTTCTCCAGGTAGGGAATGAGTCCTTACCCCAAGTGAAGGAGTTTAAGTACCTTGGGGTCTTGTTCGCGAGTGAGGGGACAATGGAGCGGGAGATTGGTCGGAGAATCGGCGCAGCGTGGGCGGTATTACATTCAGTTTATCGCACCGTTGTGACGAAAAGAGAGCTGAGCCGGAAGGCAAAGCTCTCGATCTACCGGTCAGTTTTCGTTCCTACCCTCACCTATGGTCATGAAGGTTGGGTCATGACCGAAAGAACGAGATCCAGGGTACAAGCGGCCGAAATGGGTTTCCTCAGGAGGGTGGCTGGCGTCTCCCTTAGAGATAGGGTGAGAAGCTCAGTCATCCGTGAGGAGCTCGGAGTAGAGCCGCTGCTCCTTCACGTCGAAAGGAGCCAGTTGAGGTGGTTCGGGCATCTGGTAAGGATGCCCCCTGGGCGCCTCCCTAGGGAGGTGTTCCAGGCACGTCCAGCTGGGAGGAGGCCTCGGGGAAGACCCAGGACTAGGTGGAGGGATTATATCTCCAACCTGGCCTGGGAACGCCTCGGGATCCCCCAGTCAGAGCTGGTTAATGTGGCTCGGGAAAGGGAAGTTTGGGGTCCCCTGCTGGAGCTGCTCCCCCCGCGACCCGACCACGGATAAGCGGACGACGATGGATGGATGGATGGAGAGTTGCAGCGGACCTGCATCGTGTGACCAATCCGCATGAACCTTGGTACGTAGCATCTGCAGACGGACCTGACAAAAGGTTTTTTTTATTTACAACCAAACTATTTTTCATAGCTAGCCACAAGACACAAACTTTTGGCCAAATTACAACCCTAAATCAGAAAAAGTTGGGACAGTATGAAAAACACCAATAAAAAAGAAAGTAGTGATTTCTAAATATACTTTGACTTAAATTTCATTGCAGATAATGTGAAGACAAAATATTTCATGTTTTATCTGGTCAACTTAATTTCATTTGTAAATATACATCCTTTCCTGTCATTCAGACCTGCAACACATTCCAAAAAAGGTTGGGATAGGAGCAATTAAGGGCTAGTAATCAGGTAAATTGGTTAAATAATGATATGATTTGAAACAGGTGATGTCAGCAGGTGATTGTAATTATGATTTGGTACAAAAGCAGCATACAAGAAAGATCTAGTCCTTTAGCAGCAAAGATGGGCCGAGGATCGCCGGTTTGCCAACAAATACGTGAGAAAATTATTGAAATGTTTAAAAAGAATGTTCCTCAAAGAAAGATAGGAAGACATTTGCTTATTTCACCTTCAACGGTGCATAACAATTAAAATATTTAAGGAATGTGGAGGAATTTCATTGCGTAAAGGACAAGGGTGCAAGCCTAAGATGAACAACCGTGATCTCCGATCCCTCAGGCGGCATTGCACCCAGAGTCGTCATTCATCTGTAAGCGATATCACCACATGGGCTCAGGACTACTTTGGCAAACCTTTGTCAATTACCACAATACGTAGTTACAGCCACAAATGCCAGTTAAAACTGTACTGTGCCAAAAGGAAGACCTAAGTTAACAGTGTCTAGAAGTGCCATTGACTTCTCTGGGCTTGGAGGCATATGGGATGGACCATCACACAGTGGAAACGTGTACTGTGGTCAGATGAATCAGTATTTCAGGTATTTTTTTGGAGAAATGGATGCCGTGTGCTCCGGACCAAAGAAGAAAAGGATCATCCAGACTGCTACCAGCAACAAGTCCAAAAGCCAGGGTCTGTCATTGTATGGGGTTGTGTCAGTGCCCTTGGCAAAGGTAACTTGCACTTCTGTGATGGCACCATTAATGCTGAAAAGTACATAGAGATTTTGGAGCACAATGCTGCCTTCAAGAAGACATCTTTTCCAGGGACGTCCATGCATATTGCAACAAGATAATGCAAAACCACATTCTGCACACATTACAAAGTCCTGGCTGTGGAGGAAGAGGATACGGGTACTTGACTGGCCTGCCCGCAGTCCCGACCTGTCTCCAATAGAGAATGTGTGATGCATTTTGAAGCACAAAATGCGACAACGAAGACCCCGTACTGTTGCCCACCTTAAGACTTATTTGCAGCAAGAAAGGGACAAAAATACACCTGAAACACTTCATCACTTGGGGTCTTCAGTCCCTAAACGTCTTTTAAGTGTTGTGAAAAGGAATGGCAACATTACAAAGTGGTAAATGCTTTACTGTTCCAACTTTTTTTGAAATGTGTTGCAAGAACCAAAATAGGAATTTTGTTCCATCCATCGTCGTCCGCTTATCCGTGGTCGGGTCGCGGGGGGAGCAGCTCCAGCAGGGGACCCCAAACTTCCCTTTCCCGAGCCACATTAACCAGCTCTGACTGGGGGATCCCGAGGCGTTCCCAGGCCAGGTTGGAGATGTAATCCCTCCACCTAGTCCTGGGTCTTCCTCGAGGCCTCCTCCCAGCTGGACGTGCCTGGAACACCTCCCTAGGGAGGCGCCCAGGGGGCATCCTTACCAGATGCCCGAACCACCTCAACTGGCTCCTTTCGATGTGAAGGAGCAGCGGCTCTACTCCGAGCTCCTCACGGATGACTGAGCTTCTCACCCTATCTCTAAGGGAGACGCCAGCCACCCTCCTGAGGAAACCCATTTCGGCCGCTTGTACCCTGGATCTCGTTCTTTCGGTCATGACCCAACCTTCATGACCATAGGTGAGGGTAGGAACGAAAACTGACCGGTAGATCGAGAGCTTTGCCTTCCGGCTCAGCTCTCTTTTCGTCACAACGGTGCGATAAACTGAATGTAATACCGCCCACGCTGCGCCGATTCTCCGACCAATCTCCCGCTCCATTGTCCCCTCACTCGCGAACAAGACCCCAAGGTACTTAAACTCCTTCACTTGGGGTAAGGACTCATTCCCTACCTGGAGAAGGCACTCCATCGGTTTCCTGCTGAGAACCATGGCCTCAGATTTAGAGGTGCTGATCCTCATCCCAGCCGCTTCACACTCGGCTGCAAACCGATCCAGTGAGTGCTGAAGGTCACAGGTCGATGATGCCATCAGGACCACATCATCTGCAAAGAGCAGCGATGAGATCCCGAGCCCACCGAACTGCAACCCCTCCCTACCACGACTACGCCTCGATATCCTGTCCATAAATACTACGAACAGGATTGGTGACAAAGCGCAGCCCTGGCGGAGGCCAACCCTCACCTGGAACGTGTCCGACTTACTGCCGAGAACCCGGACACAACTCTCGCTTTGGTCATACAGAGATTGGATGGCCCTGAGAAGGGACCCCCTCACCCCATACTCCCGCAGCACCTCCCACAAAGTCTCCCGGGGGACCCGGTCATATGCCTTCTCCAGATCCACAAAACACATGTAGACTGGATGGGCATACTCCCAGGCTCCCTCCAGGATCCTTGCTAGAGTAAAGAGCTGATCCGTTGTTCCACGACCAGGACGGAATCCGCATTGTTCCTCTTCAACCTGAGGTTCGACTATCGGCCGAACCCTCCTTTCCAGCACCTTGGAGTAGACTTTACCAGGGAGGCTGAGAAGTGTGATACCCCTGTAATTGGTACACACCCTCTGGTCCCCCTTTTTGAAGAGGGGAACCACCACCCCGGTCTGCCACTCCTTTGGCACTGTCCCAGACTTCCACGCAATGTTGAGTAGGCGTGTCAACCAAGACAGCCCCTCCACACCCAGAGCTTTCAGCATTTCTGGGCGGATCTCATCAATCCCTGGGGCTTTGCCACTGTGGAGTTGTTTGACTACCTCAGTGACCTCCACCAGGGAAATTGACGACAATCCCCCGTCATCCTCCAGCTCTGCCTCTAACAAAGAGGGCGCATCAGCTGGATTTAGGAGTTCCTCAAAGTGCTCCTTCCACCGCCCTATTACCTTCTCAGTTGAGCTCAACAACGTCCCATCCTTACTGTACACAGCTTGGATGGTTCCCCGCTTCCCCCTTCTGAGGTGGCGGACGGTTTTCCAGAAGCGCCTTGGTGCCGACCGAAAGTCCTTCTCCATGTCTTCTCCGAACTTCTCCCACACCCGCTGCTTTGCCTCTTTCACGGCAGAGGCTGCAGTCCTTCGGGCCATTCGGTACCTTGCAACTGCCTCCGGAGTCCTCTGGGATAACATATCCCGGAAGGACTCCTTCTTCAGTCGGACAGCTTCCCTGACCACCGGTGTCCACCACGGTGTTCGAGGGTTACCGCCCCTTGAGGCACCTAAGACCCTAAGACCACAGCTCCCTGCCGCAGCTTCAGCAATGGAAACTTTGAACAATGTCCACTCAGGTTCAATGCCCCCAGCCTCCACAGGGATGCACAAAAAGCTCCGCCGGAGGTGTGAGTTGAAGGTCTGTCGGACAGGAGCTTCCTCCAGACGTTCCCAATTTACCCGCACCACCCGTTTGGGCTTACCAGGTCTGTCCAGAGTTTTCCCCCACCCCCTGACCCAACTCACCACCAGATGGTGATCAGTTGACAGCTCCGCCCCTCTCTTCACCCGAGTGTCCAAAACATACGGCCTCAAATCAGATGAAACGATTATAAAATCGATCATTGACTTTCGGCCTAGGGTGCTCTGGTACCAAGTACACTTATGAGCATCCCTATGTTCGAACATGGTGTTTGTTATAGACAATCCATGACTAGCACAGAAGTCCAATAACAGACAACCACTCTGGTTTAGATCAGGGAGGCCGTTCCTCCCAATCACGCCTCTCCATGTGTCTCCGTCATTGCCCACATGTGCGTTGAAGTCCCCCAGCAGAACTATGGAGTCCCCCTCCGGAGCCCCATACAGGACTCCATTCAAGGTCTCCAAGAAGGCCGAATACTCTGAACTCTTGTTTGGTGCATATGCACAAACAACAGTCAGAGTTTTCCCCCCAACAACCCGCAGGCGTAGGGAGGCGACCCTCTCGTCCACCGGGGTAAACTCCAACGTTGCAGCGCTCAGCCGGGGACTTGTGAGTATCCCCACACCCGCCTGGCGCCTCACACCCTGGGCAACTCCGGAGAAGAAAAGAGTCCAACCCCTCTCCAGGAGTACGGTTCCAGAACCGAGACTATGCGTAGAGGTAAGCCCCACCAGATCCAACTGGTAGCGCTCCACCTCACGCACAAGTTCCGGCTCCTTCCCCCACAGCGAGGTGACATTCCATGTCCCCAGAGCCAGCCTCTGCTGCCCGGGTCTGGTCCGTCGAGGCCCCTGACCTTCACCGCCACCCGTGTGGCAGTGCACCCGACCCCAGCGGTTCCTCCCACAGGTGGTGGGCCCATGGGCTGGAGAGATAGGTGCCACGTAGCTTTTTCGGGCTGTGCCCGGCCGGGCTCCGTGGCAAACCCGGCCACCAGACGCTCGCTGACGAGCCCTCCCTCTGGGCCTGGCTCCAGACGGGGGCCCCGGGCTTCCTCCGGGCAGGGTCTCTCTATCCCTTCCTCGTTTTTTCATAGGGTCTTTTGAACCATTCTTCGTCTGGCCCCTCACCTGAGACCACTTTGCCATGGGAGACCCTACCAGGAGCACAAAGCTCCAGACAACACAGCCCTCAGGTTCATAGGGACACCCAAACCTCTCCACCACGATAAGGTGATGGTTCCCGGAGAGGAATTTTGTTGTTTTGAAAAAAACAATAAAAATCATGAGGAACACATTAAATTATGTGCTGTTGTATTGTCTGCAATGAAATACAAGTCAAAGTACATTTAGAAATCACTACTTTATTTTTTTATTTGTGTTTTCCATACTGTCCCAACTTTTTCTGATTTGGGGTTGTAATAGTTATCAAAGCAAAACTTGGTATTATTGTTCGACATCCCACTCCGAGGCTCTGTACCACATGTGGTCAGGATCGGCCATTAGGGGGCGCTATAATGAACGTAGACACATTTTGGCAAATAAGTCACTGCATTTAAATGGGATATTTGCAATGGCAATATCTTTGTCACAGAGATTATTGTTTGGCATCCCACTCTGCGGCTCTATGCCAGATTTGGTGATGATTAGCCTTTGGGGGTTGCTATAATTGAGGTAGAAGCGTTTTGGCCTTTTACTCAATGAATGGGAAATTTGCTATTGCAATTCACTACAGACTCGCACTTAGTGAAATTTCCTGACTTTTGCCTCGCCACCATCATGCTTTGGGTTCTCCTTTCGCGGGCTCTGCTTTCATGGGCTCTGCGTGTCATCAGGGGCGACTTGCGCCAAGGGGGACTCACGCTGGGGAGGCTTGGACCCCGTCATAACTGCTTGCAGTTGTAGTTTACTCTTTTATTGATCAGCAGCAAGTTCAATAGACATGTATTTTGTTAACTGTTTTACCCAGGCGGTTAGGGCTTCTTCTGACTGAGCTCTCTATTCTTCCATTAAGACATGCAAAAGAAGCATCTCTATGTCTATTTACTCCTGTCTGAAAGGACTTGGTGCTACCAGAACACTTTTCATTTAGAGCAGGTTAGGAGCACACTATAATACAGAGACCCAACAGTTCCCCCATATCACGTTTTAAATGGTGTTCAGATTGGTGAAACGGTGAGTCCGCAATGACATTCTGTGTCTCACTGTAATTAGGACTGTATGCACGTTTTGTATTTTGTCAAATGTTTGATCAAACTTCACCAAAGTATTTGACAATACACCCAATCATCTCTTTACAATATTATCACCTACAGAATCATCTGAATCAGAAAATGTTTATTGACACAGTAAGTTATACTTAAAAGGAGTTTGCCTTGGTGATTGGTGCATATATATGCATATATATGTATGCATATACACAGTCACAACAAACTGACTGATTCTATTTCTTATTAACAACAAACCTTTAGTAACAGGACTAAAAAACCTGAAGTCCTACATCTTTTAAGAATTATTTTATAAGATCCGAGAGGGTGTGGTGCCATTGGGCTTGAACTGCTGAACTGCACAGCCGAACAGTGCATATTGTAAAATTTCTATTTAGTAGCATTTTTGTCTGCAGAGTTTCAGTTCATTGATTTAAAGTTGTAGGAGTGGAACATTGTGTAGACTTACATGAAGTAGATGGGGTAGCCACCTTCAAAATACCAGCAGTATTTTTTGGCTTCTACAGACTGTAAAAGAGAGACAGATTAAGGTAGTTAGTAAAAACCATTAAAAACATTTGATACAATTCTACAATAACATGCAGATATCCCCCTGCATCCTTTGTGTATGAACCCTCCATTTTCCATTACTGGCTTCAGTTGAGAAGAAACTGGAGAAGACATTTAATGAACTGAAATGATCTCTGGAAAATGCAGTCTGCTTTGTCATTTTAATTTAATCATCTTCAGGAAAAACTCTTCACTCAGTTAAAGCAACAGTATGAAGATGTTTTACATATATTAGCTCTGACTCTGAAATACAATTTTTCAGTCATATCAGATTTCTTACACAAAGTGTGTTAGGTAACAGATTACAGTGCCCAGAAGCTCCACAGCACAAAAAGGAATTTGGTGCCCATGGCTAGGGAACTTTTCAGTGGCATGATATATGCTGGTTTTCTTAGATATGCTTTATATATTGACATTATTTTTTAGGTTGAGTTTCATATCTGTTGCCATGCTAGCAGCAAGATGCCAATGTTATTCTGATGTCCGGTTGGTAATGCTTTAGTCCAGACAGAAATTAAATGACTGAATACATTTAAAGGGATGGATTGCAATGAAATTTGGTATGGATATTCATGGTCCCCAGTATATAAATCCTGATAACTTCCGTGAGTTTCTGACCTTTCCTCTAGAGCCACCTGCCGGTAACATTTTCATGTATTCAGTGATATATCTCAGCATCTACTACAGTAGATGGATCAATTTAACATACATACAGGTGTTCATGGTGCCCAGATGATGGATATCATGATGTTGGTGATCCTCTAACTTTCCAACTAGAGCCACAATGAGGTTGACAATAACTGTTGTATAAATGTCCATGATATTAGGTTCAGACATTCATTCTAATGAAAAACTAATATTTTGGTGTCCTTCAAACTATGTTTTAATCTAGTGCCATTATCAGGTCAGAACTTTTAGTTTGGTTTATTACAAATAAAGAAGAAAAAAATAATGGTATTCTCTTCAGCCTCAGCTGTACTTTGTGTTTAGTGCTAATCAGCTAAATGTTAGAATGTGTTGCGCTAAATTAAGATGTTGAACATGGTTAACATTACGTCTGCTAAACATCAGCATGTCAGCACTGTCATTGTGAGCATGTTAGCATGCTGATTGTGGTGGAATTTCCAGAAACACCATGTTGTGGTATGATGAGACAATGGGAAAGCTTAGACAACATCAGGTCATTCATAGGTCACAGGTCAGGGGACAAGATTATTCAGCCACTGTAATAACCAAACCTCTTCATGTATAAATATGTTTGTTTGTGTATCTATCAACTCCATTTCCAACCATGTCTCTGGTGGGTGGTTGTCTGCCAGTGCCGGTTGGGGGTGTGATGAACAGTGGCAATTATAGTCACAATAAAGATAACGGAACTATGACTAGAGAGCAGAGCTGCAGGGTGGCAAGCCAGGTGAAGCTGTTTTGGTAACGTAACCAACATGGCAACAATAAGGTTATGTTTTAGGCTACTATTTAAGGATGGGACCATACTGTGACACTTGGGCAGAGAAGAAATAGGAGCACACCCATTGAGAGACAGAGAGAGAGCGATGGCAGGGGAGATTTAAACAAAGTACAGCTGCAACAGAGAAATGCATCCCGTCCCTTCTCAGTGACAAAATGCACACTCGGTCTATTTGTCCAGACTGTGTTCTGCTGGGAAATGTTTTCCACACAGAAAGTGTGAAATCAAATCATCACAGAGTCCCTCATCTGAGTCTACTCCATCTTTGGTCTCTTCTCTGTTATATTTTGTAAAACTAAATTTGCTTGACAACCCACCAACAAGATTACCCCATGGTGGAGCTAGAGGGAAAGTCATTTGAGGACCTTGAATGTCTGTACCTAATGTAATGGCAATCCATCAAACAGCTGTTGGGATATTTTAGTCTGGACCAAAATTATAGACCGTGTGACCAACACTGCCATCCAAATTATTAATTAATCAATTTCAATTAAATTAAATGTATTTATAGTATCAAATCATAACAAGAGTTATCTCAAGACACTTCACAGATAGAGTAGGTCTAGACCAGGGGTCGTCAACATTTTTTAAGCCAAGGATCTCTTAACTGAGAGAGAGACGGAGCATGGATCCCCTACTACATATATTATATCAAATGAAGTTGCAAATTAAACTGGTACTACAATAACATGTAGGATGGCCTGAAGCCTTTTTACATACATTTTATGCATAGAATACTAAGCTATTAAAATAATTGTTGGCATGATTTTATAAATCCTATTTTAATGTTAAGCATACATGTGACACAGAGAATCCTCAGGATGAACTGTCTCTGTGGATGGCCTTAGTGGCTACCTTACATATCAGTGGGGATTTATATTTGCTGATACTATGTTCGATTCATTAGGACCTTTTAATTTTTTGAGAAAAACTTTCGGAGGCCCCCTTGCATTGACTGTGAGGACCCACTAGGGGTCCGCCCCCTGTTGAAGATCCCTGGTCTAGACCACACTATAATTTACAAAGACCTAACAATTCCAGTAATTCTCCAAGAGCAAGCATTTTGTGTGACAGTGGCGAGGAAAAACTCAGTTTTAGGCAGAAACCTTGAGTGGTAGAGAAAAATTCCTTTTAGGGAGAAACATCGGACAGACCCAGGCTCTTGGTGGGTGGTTGTCTGCCGGTGCCGGTTGGGGGTGTGATGAACAGTGGCAATTATAGTCACAATAAAGATAACGGAACTATGACTAGAAATAGCAGTTGTAGTAGTTAATGGCATAGCGGGGCACTGCAGGGTGTAGCGGGGCACTGCAGGGTGGCAGGACGTAGCAGGGAATAGCAGGGCACTGAAGGGCATAGCAGGGCGCCTAGCAGGACCATGGCGACAGCTGCAACCATGATTTAGGTGCCACCCTAATCCCCGTATATACTCGCAGGACAAACGGGAAGACTTTGTCAAAAAATCGCGACGAATACACGTGCCGCTCTGTCCCGGACCGCCCCGCCCCGAACCGCCCCGCCCCGAGGGGGGGTCCTAAAAATAGGCGAGCGGCGCCCGGTCGGGCGGGACGGCGCAGCCCGCGACCCCGCGAGGGAGACGCGGCCCCCGGGGGCCGGGCGGGGCCAATCCTATGGATTTTTGGAAACGTTCCCGGTTGTCCCGTTTCGGCATAAATCCCGCTCTCGGCCACCAGGTGGCGAAATTTTTTCCCCCCGCACGGGACAATCGGGAACACTTTGGACAAAAGGGAACACGCCCTGACGAGCTCATCCGAAACGTCCGAAATGTTCCCGAGGCCCGAAGCCCCGGACCAAACGGGAAAACTTTTGCTGTTTGGGAAGACAATCGCGAACACTCGGCCGCCCTATTAAAAACAGGCCAAATGTACCGGGGTTTCTAAAGTGTTGTCCGACACGTTCTGGGGTGCCAGTACGGACCCTTCCCATGGGTCCAGGACCGCCAGAATTTGGTCCTTGGTTCTCCACGACACCCTAACCAACACTGAACAGGTTCCAGGCCATCACTTTACTGCTAAGTGTGTTAAACGACATATTGGCATTGAAAAATGCAGCACTTGTTTCATTTGCGAAGGACAGTTGGGAACACTTTTGCCAATTGGAAACACTTATGATTGTATGGTTGGACGTTTACCTCCAGGCCCCCCAGTCTCAGCTGCCAGGCCCAGAAAGTGTCTCTTAGCCTGGATCCACGAGCTGTTGCCCTGGCAGACAATATTTGGGAAAGGACAATCGGGAATACTTTTGCCAATTGGGAACACTTTTTGATATCTGGGAAAGACAATCGTGAACACTCAGCCACCCTATTAAAAACAGGCCAAATGTACTGGGATTTCTAAAGTGTTGTCTGACATGTTCTGGGGTGCCAGTATGGACCCTTCCCATGGGTCCAGGACCACCAGAATTTGATCCCTGGTTCTCCACGACACCCTCACCAACACTCAACAAGTTCCAGGTCATCACTTCACTGCTAAGTGTGTTAAACAATATACTGCCATTGAAAAATGCAGTGTGACCTTTAGGTTTAATAATGTGAGACACTTGGGAACACTTTTGCCAATTGGGAAGGACGACTGGGAACACTCAATCCCCTATGAAAAACAGGCCAAATGTCCTGGTTGAGGCTGTGAACCCTTGTAGGGTTTTTGGGGGGGTCTGGGGGCGGGGGAAGAGGGGGGGATGCATATGACAATCGGGAATATTTTTGCCAATTGGGAACACTTTTGTCATTTGGGAAAGAGAATTGGGAACACTTTTGCCAATTGGGAACACTTATGATTGTGTGGTTGGATGTTGACCTCCAGGCCCCCCAGTCTCAGCTGCCAGGCCCAGAAAGTGTCTCTAAGCCTGGATTGAAAAGCTCATGCCCCTGGCAGACAATGTTTGGGAAAGGACAATCGGGAATACTTTTGCCAATTGGGAACACTTTCTGGATATTTGGGAAAGACAATTGTGAACACTCAGCCACCCTATTAAAAACAGGCCAAATGTCCTGGGATTTCTAAAGTGTTGTCTGACACGTTCTGGGGTGCCAGTATGGACCCTTCCCATGGGTCCAGGACCACCAGAATTTGGTCCCTGGTTCTCCACGACACACTCACCAACACTGAACAGGTTCCAGGCCATCACTTCGCTGCTAAGTGTGTTAAACAATGTACTGCCATTGAAAAATGCAGTGTGACCTTTAGGTTTTATAATGTGAGACACTTGGGAACACTTTTGCCAATTGGGAAGGACTTTTGGGAACACTCAATCCCCTATTAAGAACAGGCCAAATGTCCTGGTTGAGGCTGTGAACCCTTGTAGGGTTTTGGGGGGGTCTGGGGGCGGGGGAAGAGGGGGGGTGCATAGGACAATCGGGAATATTCTTGCCAATTGGGAACACTTATGATTTTATGGGTGAGTGTTGACCTCCAGGCCCCACAGTCTCAGCTCCCAGGCCCACAAACTGTCTCTAAGCCTGGGGTAACAGGCTTGTGCCCCTGGAAAGACCATTTTTGGGAAAGAACATTTGGGAACACTTTTGCCAATTGGGAACACTTATGATTGTATGGGTGAGTGTTGACCTCCAGGCCCCACAGTCTCACCTCCCAGGCCCGCAAAGTGTCTCTAAGCCTGGGGTAACAGCCTCGTGCCCCTGGTAGAACATTTTTGGGAAAGAACATTTGGGAACACTTTTGCCAATTGGGAACACTTATGATTGTATGGGTGAGTGTTGACCTCCAGGCCCCACAGTCTCACCTCCCAGGCCCGCAAAGTGTCTCTAAGCCTGGGGTAACAGCCTCGTGCCCCTGGTAGACCATTTTTGGGAAATTACATTTGGGAACACCTTTGCCAATTGGGAACACTTATGATTGTATGGGTGAGTGTTGACCTCCAGGCCCCACAGTCTCACCTCCCAGGCCCACAAAGTGTCTCTAAGCCTGGGGTAACAGGCTCGTGCCCCTGGTAGACCATTTTTGGTAAAGTCTTGAATTTTTTCTAAGTTTTTGACCAGAGGAGGGGGACTGCAGGAACTGTTGGCCTGCTTGCCTCCCCTTCCCTGGTTGAAAAACTTTAACTATGTTTTTCTTAAAGTTTCGTGCCCCTGGTAGACCTTTTTTGGGAAATAACGATTGGGAACACTTTTGCCAATTGGGAACACTTATGATTGTATGGGTGAGTGTTGACCTCCAGGCCCCACAGTCTCACCTCCCAGGCCCACAAAGTGTCTCTAAGCCTGGGGTAACAGCCTTGTGCCCCTGGTAGACCATTTTTGGGAAAGAACGATTGGGAACACTTTTGCCAATTGGGAACACTTATGATTGCATGGGTGAGTGTTGACCTCCAGGCCCCTCAGTCTCACCTCCCAGGCCCACAAAGGGTGTCTATCCCTGGGTTAAAAGTGGCAGGGGATGGGTCAAAAACGTCTTGAATTTTTTCTAAGTTTTCGACCAGAGGAGGGGGACTGCAGGAACTGTTGGCCTGCCTGCCTCCCCTTCCCTGGTTGAAAAACTTTAACTATGTTTTTCTTAAAGTTTCGTGCCCCTGGTAGACCATTTTTTGGAAATAACGATTGGGAACACTTTTGCCAATTGGGAACACTTATGATTGCATGGGTGAGTGTTGACCTCCAGGCCCCACAGTCTCACCTCCCAGGCCCACAAAGTGTCTCTAAGCCTGGGGTAACAGGCTCGTGCCCCTGGTAGACCATTTTTGGGAAAGTCTTGAATTTTTTCTAAGTTTTTGACCAGAGGAGGGGGACTGCAGTAACTGTTGGCCTGCCTGCCTCCCCTTCCCTGGTTGAAAAACTTTAACTATGTTTTTCTTAAAGTTTCGTGCCCCTGGTAGACCATTTTTGGGAAAGAACATTTGGGAACACTTTTGCCAATTGGGAACACTTATGATTGCATGGGTGAGTGTTGACCTCCAGGCCCCACAGTCTCACCTCCCAGGCCCACAAAGTGTCTCTAAGCCTGGGTTAACAAGCTCATGCCCCCTGCTAGACCAACTGTCCTTAATTGGAAACAATAAGGGAATCAATTAAAGAATTAGGGAAACTGTTAGGATGGTAGGTCAATTGGGAATATTATGGACATTTAGGAAGGAAATTTGGGAACATTTTTGCCATTTAGAAAGGACATTGGGGAATAGTTTTGACATTTAGAAAGGACAATTAGGAAAATTTTTGACATTTGGGAATACATTTGCAATTTGAGTTGGGCAATTGGGACCACACCTAAGAAGATAGGCCAACGGTTCTTTTCATGGCTATTAACACTTTATTTAGAGACATTAAGCCAGTATTTAAGGAAACTAACTTGTTATTTAGAGAAATTAAGTGAATATTAATAGATACAAAGTCAATAAATGAAGAAAACTGTCCTTAATTGGAAACAATAAGGGAATCAATTAAAGAATTAGGGAAACTGTTAGGATGGTAGGTCAATTGGGAATATTATGGACATTTAGGAAGGAAATTTGGGAACATTTTTGCCATTTAAAAAGGACATTGGGGAATAGTTTTGACATTTAGAAAGGACAATTAGGAAAATTTTTGACATTTGGGAATACATTTGCAATTTGAGTTGGGCAATTGGGACCACACCTAAGAAGATAGGCCAACAGTTCTTTTCATGGCTATTGACACTTTATTTAGAGACATTAAGCCAGTATTTAAGGAAACTAACTTGTTATTTAGAGAAATTAAGTGAATATTAATAGATACAAAGTCAATAAATGAAGAAAACTGTCCTTAATTGGAAACAATAAGGGAATCAATTAAAGAATTAGGGAAACTGTTAGGATGGTAGGTCAATTGGGAATATTATGGACATTTAGGAAGGAAATTTGGGAACATTTTTGCCATTTAGAAAGGACATTGGGGAATAGTTTTGACATTTAGAAAGGACAATTAGGAAAAATTTTGACATTTGGGAATACATTTGCAATTTGAGTTGGGCAATTGGGACCACACGTAAGAAGATAGGCCAACAGTTCTTTTCATGGCTATTAACACTTTATTTAGAGACATTAAGCCAGTATTTAAGGAAACTAACTTGTTATTTAGAGAAATTAAGTGAATATTAATAGATACAAAGTCAATAAATGAAGAAAACTGTCCTTAATTGGAAACAATAAGGGAATCAATTAAAGAATTAGGGAAACTGTTAGGATGGTAGGTCAATTGGGAATATTATGGACATTTAGGAAGGAAATTTGGGAACATTTTTGCCATTTAGAAAGGACATTGGGGAATAGTTTTGACATTTAGAAAGGACAATTAGGAAAAATTTTGACATTTGGGAATACATTTGCAATTTGAGTTGGGCAATTGGGACCACACGTAAGAAGATAGGCCAACAGTTCTTTTCATGGCTATTAACACTTTATTTAGAGACATTAAGCCAGTATTTAAGGAAACTAACTTGTTATTTAGAGAAATTAAGTGAATATTAATAGATACAAAGTCAATAAATGAAGAAAACTGTCCTTAATTGGAAACAATAAGGGAATCAATTAAAGAATTAGGGAAACTGTTAGGATGGTAGGTCAATTGGGAATATTATGGACATTTAGGAAGGAAATTTGGGAACATTTTTGCCATTTAGAAAGGACATTGGGGAATAGTTTTGACATTTAGAAAGGACAATTAGGAAAAATTTTGACATTTGGGAATACATTTGCAATTTGAGTTGGGCAATTGGGACCACACCTAAGAAGATAGGCCAACAGTTCTTTTCATGGCTATTAACACTTTATTTAGAGACATTAAGCCAGTATTTAAGGAAACTAACTTGTTACTTAGAGAAATTAAGTGAATATTAATAGATACAAAGTCAATAAATGAAGAACACTGTCCTTAATTGGAAACAATAAGGGAATCAATTAAAGAATTAGGGAAACTGTTAGGATGGTAGGACAATTGGGAACATTATGGTCATTTAGGAAGGACAATAGGGAAGACTTTGGACAATTGGGAAGGACAATTGGGAACACTCACCCACCCTATTAAAAACAGGCCAAATGTCCCGGTTTGGGCTTCCCTTATCCTGTTTTTCCCTTAGAGAAAACGGGACATTTGGCCTGTTTTTAATAGGGGGTTGAGTGTTCGCAAATGTCCTTCCTAAATGTCCAAAGCTTTCCCAAATGTAATATCTCCGCTGAAGCATTTTTGGATGCATTTTTGGCTTTTAACCTGAAACAGAAAAAAAGCATTTTTTGGACTTTCAGCTAGAGCCTTGGTTTTTACATATGTTGTTGCCAGCTCCCTAAGGAGTGCAACTGTGTTGGTTTGGACATGCTAGCACTTAGCATTGCTGCACAGGAAGCTCGGTCATTTGGGAACATTTTGGACAATTGGGAAGGACAATTGGGAACACTCACCCACCCTATTAAAAACAGGCCAAATGTCCCGGTTTGGGCTTCCCTTATCCTGTTTTTCCCTTAGAGAAAACGGGACATTTGGCCTGTTTTTAATAGGGGGTTGAGTGTTCGCAAATGTCCTTCCTAAATGTCCAAAGCTTTCCCAAATGTAATATCTCCGCTGAAGCATTTTTGGATGCATTTTTGGCTTTTAACCTGAAACAGAAAAAAAGCATTTTTTGGACTTTCAGCTAGAGCCTTGGTTTTTACATATGTTGTTGCCAGCTCCCTAAGGAGTGCAACTGTGTTGGTTTGGACATGCTAGCACTTAGCATTGCTGCACAGGAAGCTCGGTCATTTGGGAACATTTTGGACAATTGGGAAGGACAATTGGGAACACTCACCACCCTATTAAAAACAGGCCAAATGTCCCTGTTTGGGCTTCCCTTATCATGTTTTTCCCTTAGAGAAAACGGGACGTTTGGCCTGTTTTTAATAGGGGGTTGAGTGTTCGCAAATGTCCTTCCTAAATGTCCAAAGCTTTCCCAAATGTAATATCTCCCCTGAAGCATTTTTTGGATGCATTTTTGGCTTTTAACCTGAAACAGAAAAACAGCATTTTTTGGACTTTCGGCTAGAGCCTTGGTTTTTACATATGTTGTTGCCAGCTCCCTAAGGAGTGCAACTGTGTTGGTTTGGACATGCTAGCACTTAGCATTGCTGCACAGGAAGCTCGGTCATTTGGGAACATTTTGGACAATTGGGAAGGACAATTGGGAACACTCACCACCCTATTAAAAACAGGCCAAATGTCCCGGTTTGGGCTTCCCTTATCCTGTTTTTCCCTTAGAGAAAACGGGACGTTTGGCCTGTTTTTAATAGGGGGTTGAGTGTTCGCAAATGTCCTTCCTAAATGTCCAAAGCTTTCCCAAATGTAATATCTCCCCTGAAGCATTTTTGGATGCATTTTTGGCTTTTAACCTGAAACAGAAAAACAGCATTTTTTGGACTTTCGGCTAGAGACTTGGTTTTTACATATGTTGTTGCCAGCTCCCTAAGGAGTGCAACTGTGTTGGTTTGGACATGCTAGCACTTAGCATTGCTGCACAGGAAGCTCGGTCATTTGGGAACATTTTGGACAATTGGGAAGGACAATTGGGAACACTCACCACCCTATTAAAAACAGGCCAAATGTCCCGGTTTCCCTTACAGTGCTTTTCCCTTAGAGAAAACGGGACATTTGGCCTGTTTTTAATAGGGCGGGTGAGTGTTCCCAAATGTCCTTCCCAATTGGCTAAAGTGTTCCCAAGTTTCCCAAGTCGTCTGACTCATTTCCAAAGCTAATCTTTCACATTTAACAATAGATTAATGACCTGAAACAAGTTCCATGTCAAAGAGGGTGTTCTGGAGGACCGATGACCAAATTTTGGTGGTCCTGGACCCATGGGAAGGGGCCCAAACAGGATTTTAATTTTTCGCTACGGGACTGCACAAGATAGCAGAAAATTGAGATTTTTTCAAACTTGAGCTAGAGCCCTGATTTTTACATATGTTGTTGCAAGCTCCCTAAGGAGTGCAACTGTGTTGGTTTGGAATTGCTAGCACTTAGCATTGCAGCACAGGAAGCTCGGCCATTTGGGAACATTTTGGACAATTGGGAAGGACAATTGGGAACACTCACCCACCCTATTAAAAACAGGCCGAATGTCCCGGTTTGGGCTTCCCTTATCCTGTTTTTCCCTTAGAAAAAACGGGAAATTTGGCCTGTTTTTAATAGGGGGTTGAGTGTTCGCAAATGTCCTTCCTAAATGTCCAAAGCTTTCCCAAATGTAATATCTCCCCTGAAGCATTTTTGGATGCATTTTTGGCTTTTAACCTGAAACAGAAAAACAGCATTTTTTGGACTTTCGGCTAGAGCCTTGGTTTTTTCATATGTTGTTGCCAGCTCCCTAAGGAGTGCAACTGTGTTGGTTTGGACATTCTAGCACTTAGCATTGCTGCACAGGAAGCTCGGTCATTTGGGAACATTTTGGACAATTGGGAAGGACAATTGGGAACACTCACCCACCCTATTAAAAACAGGCCAAATGTCCCGGTTTCCCTTACAGTGCTTTTCCCTTAGAGAAAACGGGACATTTGGCCTGTTTTTAATAGGGCGGGTGAGTGTTCTCAAATGTCCTTCCCAATTGGCTAAAGTGTTCCCAAGTTTCCCAAGTCGTCTGACTCCTTTTCAATGCTAATCTTTCACATTTAACAATGGAATAATGACCTGAAACAAGTTCCATGTCAAAGAGGGTGTTCTGGAGGACCGATGACCAAATTTTGGTTGTCCTGGACCCATGGGAAGGGGCCTAAACAGGATTTTCATTTTTCGCTACGGGACTGCACAAGATAGCAGAAAATTGAGATTTTTTAAAACTTGAGCTAGAGCCCTGATTTTAACATATGTTTTTGCCACCTCCCTATGGAGTGCAACTGTGTTGGTTTGGAATTGCTAGCACTTAGCATGGCTGAACAGGAAGCTCGGCCATTTGGGAAAATGTTGGACAATTGGGAAGGACAATTAGGAACACTCACCCATCCTATTAAAAACAGGCCAAATGTCCCGGTTTGGGCTTCCCTTATCCTGTTTTTCCCTTAGAGAAAACGGGACATTTGGCCTGTTTTTAATAGGGTGAGTAAGTGTTCCCAATTGTCCTTCCCAATTGGCTAAAGTGATCCCAAATGTCTTAAGTTCCAGAGCAGCCATGCTAAGTGCTAGCCGACTTTTAAGCCTGACAGTGGGTGCAGCTGCAGCCTGGGCTCCCTTCCTCTCCCTGGAAGTCAGCTGGAATACCAGGGCCATGAAAAAAATTGCAAACACCCATATCCATCAGGGGGTGTGTGGGCCATGGAGTGTGTCCGATTTTGAGGCCTCTCCATGGGCTTAGCTCCAGTCGGGCCCCCCTTCCCCTTCCTGGAAGTCAGTTAGTATACCAGGGGCACGAAATAAAAAAACGTTGATACAAGGGTTTTCAGCCCGAACCAGGCCATTTGGCCTGTTTTTAATAGGGCAGGTGAGTGTTCCCAAATGTCCTTCCCAATTGGCTAAAGTGTTCCGAAATGTCTTAAGTTCCAAGGCAACCATGCTAAGTGCTAGCCGACTTTGAAGCCTGACAGTGGGTGCAGCTGCAGCCTGGGCTCCCTTCCTCTCCCTGGAAGTCAGTTAGTATACCAGGGGCATGAAAAAAAATTGCAAACACCCACATCCATCAGGGGGTGTGTGGGCCATGGAGTGTGTCCGATTTTGAGGCCTCTCCATGGGCTTAGCTCCAGTCGGGCCCCCCTTCCCCTTCCTGGAAGTCAGTTAGTATACCAGGGGCACGAAAAAAAAAAAAGTTGATATAAGGGTTCACGGCCTCAACCAGGACATTTGGCCTGTTTTTAATAGGGGATTGAGTGTTCCCAATTGTCCTTTTCAATTGGCAAAAAAGTTCCCAATTGTCCTTCCCAATTGGCAAAAGTGTTCCCAAGTGTCCCAAATTATAAGACCCAAAGGTCAAAAGGCCATGTTCAATGCTAATAATTTTTTTTTCACATTTAACATTGAAATAAAGACCTGAAACCTTTGCCATGTCAAAGAGGGTGTTCTGGAGAATCTTTGACCAAATTCTGGTGGACCTAGACCCATGGGAAGGGTCCCTACTGGCCCCCCAAAAATATTTCTTGACACTTGGGAACATTTTTGACATTTCTCATGGCATTTTCAAAAATTTCAAATAATCATAATTAATAATGGAAAGCACCCAGAGAACCCAAATTTTGCACAGAAGTGGGCTGCAGTCCCCTCTAACAATGTGCATAAGTGTTTTTACTCCAAACCATCTAGAACGAAAAAAGTCTGGTTCAAGATTCCCCCAAAACATGGTCTTAGGATCATTATGTCCAACACCACTTTGAAATTTAGTTTTGAACAGAGAAACTTTTGTTCTGAGTGTGCCAGCGCCATGAAACTTTAATATGTTGTTCCCGGGCCTCAATGGGGCGGGGCCACCTTGGTTTGGAGTCGCTAGCACCTAGCATGCGCGCGTGGGAGGCGGGACAAATGGCATGCAAATGATAGGGACGATTTTTATAAGAGAAAATGAATGGGAAATGTTCCCAAATGTCCGGAGTGTAAACAGCCATATTTCTCCCAAAAATGTTGCTAAATGCGTGATTCTTGTATCTATGCGGCCGTTATGATCCCTAGATTCAGTGTGTAGGGCGTGGTTATTGTAGAACATCAGGAATCCTATCCGCTCAAGGCAAGGTTCCAGGGGGATGGAACCAAGCCTATATTGCAGCCACGCCCCTGTTATTAAACATACTTGACATTTGTTTAAATATTTTAATGAGAAGTACTATTATTTCAATTGTACTTGTTAGAATCGCAAGGATTTTCTTCCATTTGGGAACACTTTGGCCATATGGGAATATAAGGGGGTGAGCGAGTTGGGCAGAGTCCGACTTTGAGGCCTGATTTCAGGCTAAGGCCCAGTCCAGCCTGCCTTCATCTCTATGGAAGTCAGTTAATATACCAGGGGCACGAAAAAAAAGAAGTTGCTATAAGGGTTCACAGCCTCAACCAGGACATTATGCCTGTTTTTAATAGGGGATTGAGTGTTGCCAATTGTCCTTCCCAATTGGAAAAAGTGTTCCCAAGTGTCCCACATTATTAAACCTAAAGGTCATGCTCCATTTTTCAATGCCAATATATCGTTTAACACACTTAGCAGTGAAGTGATGGCCTGGAACCTGTTCATTGTTGGTGAGGGTGTCGTGGAGAACCAAGGACCAAATTCTGGTGGTCCTGGACCCATGGGAAGGGTCCATACTGGCACCCGAGAACGTGTCAGACAACACTTTAGAAATCACAGGACATTTGGCCTGTTTTTAATAGGGTGGCTGAGTGTTCCCAATTCTCTTTCCCAAATATCAAAAAGTGTTCCCAATAGGCAAAAGTATTCCCGATTGTCCTTTCCCAAAAATTGTCTGCCAGGGGCATGAGCTTGTCAATCCAGGCTTAGAGACACTTTCTGGGCCTGGCAGCTGAGACTGGGGGGCCTGGAGGTCAACATCCAACCATACAATCATAAGTGTTCCCAATTGGCTAAAGTGTTCCCAAGTGTCCCAAAATATAAGACCCAAAGGTCAAAAGGCCATGTTCAATGCTAATAATTTTTTTTTCACATTTAACATTGATATATTGACCTAAAACCTGTTCCATGTTGTTGAGGGTGATCTGGAGAATCAATGTTCAATTTTGGGGGGACCTGGACCCATGGGAAGGGTCCATACTGGCCCTCCAAGAAGGGGTCTTTACATTTGGGAACACTTTGACCATTTCATGTACAGTTTCTGAGTCCTTATCCTGATTTTCCCTTAGAGAAAACGTGACATTTGGCCTGTTTTTAATAGGGGATTGAGTGTTCCCAATTGTCCTTCCCAATTGGCAAAAGTAATCCCAATTGTCCTTCCCAATTGTCAAAAGTGTTCCCAAGTGTCCCAAATTATAAGACCCAAAGGTCAAAAGGCCATGTTCAATGCTAATAATTTTTTTTCACATTTAACATTGAAATATTGACCTGAAACCTGTGCCATGTCGAAGAGGGTGTTCTGGAGAATCTTTGACCAAATTTTGGTGGACCTAGACCCATGGGAAGGGTCCCTACTGGCCCCCCAAAAATATTTCTTGACACTTGGGAACATTTTTGACATTTCTCATGGCATTTTCAAAAATTTCAAAAAATCATAATTAATAATGGAAAGCACCCAGAGACCCCAAATTTTGCACAGAAGTGGGCTGCAGTCCCCTCTAACAATGTGCATAAGTGTTTTTATTCCAAACCTTCTAGAACAAAAAAATGCTGGTTCAAGATTCCCCCAAAACATGGTCTTAGGATCGTTATGTCCAACACCACTTTGAAATTTAGTTTTGAATTGAGAAACTTTTGTTCTGAGTGGGCCAGCGCCACGAAACTTTAATATGTTGTTCCCGGGCTGCAATGGGGCGGGGCCACCTTGGTTTGGAGTCGCTAGCACCTAGCATGCGCGCGTGGGAGGCGGGACAAATGGCATGCAAATGATAGGGACGATTTTTATAAGGAAAATGAATGGGAAATGTTCCCAAATGTTCGGAGTTTAAACAGCCATATTTCTCCCAAAAATGTTGCTACATGCGTGATTCCTGTATCTATGCGGCCGTTATGATCCCTAGATTAAGTGTGTAGGGCGTGGTTATTGTAGAACATCAGGAATCCTATCCGCTCAAGGCAAGGTTCCAAAGGGATGGAACCAAGCCTATATTGCAGCCACGCCCCTGTTATTAAACATACTTGACATTTGTTTAAATATTTTAATGAGAAGTACTATTATTTCAATTGTACTTGTTAGAATCGCAAGGATTTTCTTCCATTTGGGAACACTTTGGCCATATGGGAATATAAGGGGGTGAGCGAGTTGGGCAGAGTCCGACTTTGAGGCCTGATTTCAGGCTAAGGCCCAGTCCAGCCTCCCTTCATCTCTATGGAAGTCAGTTAATATACCAGGGGCACGAAAAAAAAGAAGTTGCTATAAGGGTTCACAGCCTCAACCAGGACATTATGCCTGTTTTTAATAGGGGATTGAGTGTTGCCAATTGTCCTTCCCAATTGGAAAAAGTGTTCCCAAGTGTCCCACATTATTAAACCTAAAGGTCATGCTCCATTTTTCAATGCCAATATATCGTTTAACACACTTAGCAGTGAAGTGATGGCCTGGAACCTGTTCAGTGTTGGTGAGGGTGACGTGGAGAACCAAGGACCAAATTCTGGTGGTCCTGGACCCATGGGAAGGGTCCATACTGGCACCCGAGAACGTGTCAGACAACACTTTAGAAATCACACGACATTTGGCCTGTTTTTAATAGGGTGGCTGAGTGTTCCCAATTCTCTTTCCCAAATTTCAAAAAGTGTTCCTCATTGGCAAAAGTGTTCCCGATTGTCCTATGCACCCCCCCTCTCCCCCCACCCCCAGACCCCCCAAACCCCCCAAGACCCCCCAAGCCCACCGCAACCCCCTCCCTTTTTCAAATGACAAAAGTGTTCCCAATTGGTAAATGTGTTCCCAATTGTCCAACACACCCCCCCCAAACCCCCCTCCCAAGACCCCCCCAGGCCACTGCAGCCCCCTCCTCAGAGTATCCCACCATTTTAATACCCAAGTGTCAAAAACATTCCCTATACACCCGTGCCCTCACAACCCACTACTGCCCCCTATTGGCCAGCACTTCTGCAGCCCCTTACCATGTATTCCCAATTTGCAAACATGTACCACAATGGCAAATGCAGGAATAGCGCCACCTATGCCTTAAAGGTGGCCGTCACGGTGTATTCCTGAATGGCCCCATTGTTCCCATGTTTACACCCCAAATGGCGAGAATCTTCCCAAAGTAACATGCACGCTCCTGCCAAATGGCAAAAACGGCGACCACATTGACATTGGGGTGCGTTTCGGCCAATGGCCATACTTTTCAATGCAAAATCTCGGACACCGGGGAACGTTTCCCTAGTCTAGGGAAAACTGCGGGGTGAGAAAACATAAGGGCTTCGGGAAATAATCTCTCCAGGAATGTCAGATACCAGAAATGCAGTACTCAATATCAATACCACAATTTTGGCATCAACTTTGAACCAAAGAATCAGTCCCTGTGACATCCCTACATATCTGCAGGGTTTCCCTGCCAATATACAACTTAGGCGCACTGCCTGCAGTCGCAGCCCACACGTTAGCGAGGCTGCTGTGGAGAGAGAGTAGCAGCACAGTCTGTGTACAGTTTATCTGTCAGTGAATAAATGCTACTACTCCTAAAGGCCCAAGCCAAGTTCCCATGTCTTGCTTGCTACCTGGTGAAATAAAGAGTAGGTGGTTAGCATTAGTAACAATTTCAGCGCAGGCTTACTAACTTAAGGTGGACCACCTATTCTCATTTTAGTGACAAGCCGCTTGGTAAAAACATTTTCTTTAACTGATTCTCACTCATACGTGGAAAAAACACATTTTTGGTAACTCATGTTTTTAATAGTATTTTTCCATGTCCATTCCATAAAATGTCATAAAAACTTAAGAAAAATAAGGCAAATTTTTCCACAAAGGTGGAAAATCAGGTATGACCTAAACATCTGGAACTGGATGTTTGCATGGTTTTGAGTCTGTGTACAGTTCTGAACATGCACATGAACTTGATAGGGGTATCTCAGGTCATCACCTGGAAAACCCAGAGCCTGCAAGAAGATAGAGAAATTACGCAATCTTCATCTTTATACTCTACAAGAACTTTATGTACAAAAACTATATATTTAAAGGGATATTTCACTGCTGGAAAGCTGAATATATCTTTAAATTGGGTCACTTATGTGAGAGAAATGTGAAAAAAATAAATAAATTGGTGCCTTCTAGGCTGAGAAAAGCCAGAAAATGTGTTTTTGGCTCATATGGTTGAAAGACACTAAATCCCAGAATTCGCTTCGCTGCTTTGAGTCCACTCCCAAGCCACGCCTACCGCTTGACAGACAGACAGTAAGGCATTCGACTCAACTCAATGTGTTTTATTGTTATTTCAACCATATGAATTAGCGTGGGATGTCGAATGGTCGCCATGTAACAGTCACAAACTCCAGCGGTTAGCAGTTAGTTGGATACAAATCACCCCATTTCTGCACCAGTCCGTGTTAACACAGCCCACCTTCATACAGAGCATCTCAAGCTCGGATCGTCGGAGGGCTAGCAGGCCTGGTAGCTGGACAGTCCGGTTCACTGTTGTTCAGCCATGTTTCCACGAAAACAAAAAACACAGTCTCTGAACTCGCGTTGGGAGCATCGTTGAAGTTGGATGTAGTCCAGTTTGTTGTTTAATGAATGGACACTTGCAAGCAGGATTGATGGGACAGGTGGCCGGCTAGCGTTAGCTTCCCACCTAGCCGATGAGGATGTCCCCTATCCGGCTCGGGCCATCGAGCGAGACCGATGGTCTCCGTGGCAGGCGAAGCTCTCGTAGTGGGCCGATTATTCCATCTGTAATAACATTCCCTGCATATTCTCCGATCTGTACCGATGTATCCCGGTGGTACACAACAATTATGTGCATTCAAACTACCGCTAGTTTGAATGCACATAATTGTTGTAAAAGTTTGCTGCTGAGAAGTTCTCTTAATACATCCATGAGAGAGAGCCCTGTTTAGCGAGTATTCAAGATGGCTGACATTTCGTTTTTTTCCGGCTGAGATCGGCTCACTTCGGGTGATGGGCGGGTTGAAAACATGCGGAAGTAGGTCCTACTACTGGCTGTAGTCTTTTGCTCTGGCCAAAAAATCTTCCAATGACGCAAAAATCGTCGTTTTACGTCATCGGAAGATTTTTTCCAGACCCCCCAATGCTGAGATCTCAGGGGGATATGAGGGAGGGAAGCACGGTCATTCAGAAATACTACCGGGTTTCTACTGATACAAAGATGAATGCTAAATCGGTGAAGTATCCCTTTAAAATGTTGTAATCATGAATAAATAAACTGTGACACCATACTTTCCCTATGAAAAGCTTACAGGTATTTTGTTTGTTTACATACTGACACTAAACATGTGGACGTTAGCTAAACCTGCCCACATCCTGATGTCCATTGCAATGGACATAGGACTTTGAAAAAATCCTATAACTTAATGATATGATGTATGTTCAAAATAACTTCAAATATTACCACTTGTAACAGTTAAAATTATACTGACAGCCAATTTGTTTGGCCAGCATGAACATAAATGTATATTTTTGATTGAAAATCGCTTCCCTCTCTGCAGTCACTCCACCATGCTTGTCTTGTCCAATGTCTGTCACTCTCTCAGAACGTGCCCAAAGTCATAACATGATTTTGATTGGATAATCAGGATCCAATCAGTAACCATCAATGCTGACATCATTCATTTACAGAGTATTTATTGGTTTAGAGACAAAAATATTCCATGTCCATTCCAATGGACATAGGGTCCGAAGGGGTTAAAATGAGTGTAGTGTAGGCAAGATAATTAAGGACTATGTCATTGGCATACCAGTTACAGTACGTGCAAAGAAATAGGACAAAACTGCAATGCTCATATATCAAAATGATATTTCTAATACAGAAATACACACAATAGCTATAATAACAATACTTTCATTTCCCATTTCTTGACTTTGGTGCTATCCATCCAAAAAACTGTGTTGCAGAATGAGAAGGCAGAATCGCGACACACCCCTTCCGAACTCTCAGAGTTATCCTTCCCATCCAGATCCCATGCTACCACATCTTTAAATTACTATTAGTATTAGTCGTTTTGGTGCCTTATTCCCCCTTTGTTGTAGCCTCGTGAGACCATCCTGATCTCGCGAGCTCCAGTTTTCTGCTCGCAGATCAGTCTGGCATCTTGAGGCAGAGAAAATTTGGAGCTGTTCGCCAAACGAACGGGCCAATCAGCTTTGGTTTGGAGGCAAGTTTAGGAGCGATGCAACAAGGAGTTTCGCGAGATCTGGATGGTCTCACGAGGCTCAGCAGGCGGAAGCAACGCATGCAAATCTGACCTGATCTAGACACATTTTCAGACAGCGGTAGCCCTGATTCTGTTAGCCGCTCACTAATGCTTTTTTTCTCTTGGATCCTTCTTTTGGAATATGGAAGGGAACCTGAAATGGGGCCTTTTATTCCTAAATTCTCGTTACACAAACAGCAAATATCCTTTACCGACATGTTGCTTGCTTGCTGAGCTAACGAGCTATGCTTTGCCTGCAGCAGCAGGGGTAGCCTGGCTTTGTCGTTGCTCTGTTGGTACGTCATACACTTCGTTGATCTGATTGGTTGATTTGGTCCGTCTATCACCAACATAGGTGGTGATAGACAGATGGTTTATCCAATCATCCATCCATCCATGTCAACCAAGACAGCCCCTACACACCCAGAGCTTTCAGCATTTCTTTCTTTCACCAGATGGTATTCAGTTGACAGCTCCGACCCTCTCTTCACCCGAGTGTCCAAAACATACGGCCTCAGATCAGATGAAACGATTATGAAATCAATCATTAACCTTCGGCCTAGGGTGCTCTGGTACCAAGTACACTTATGAGCATCCCTATGTTCGAACATGGTGTTTGTTATAGACAATCCATGACTAGCACAGAAGTCCAATAACAGACAACCACTCTGGTTTAGATCAGGGAGGCCGTTCCTCCCAATCACGCCTCTCCACGTGTCTCCATCATTGCCCACATGTGCGTTGAATTCCCCCAGCAGAACTATGGAGTCCCCCACCGGAGCCCCATACATGACTCCATTCAAGGTCTCCAAGAAGGCCGAATACTCTGAACTCTTGTTTGGTGCATATGCACAAACAACAGTCAGAGTTTCCCCCCCAACAACCCGCAGGCGTAGGGAGGCGACCCTCTCGTCTACCGGGGTAAACTCCAACATAGCGGCGCTCAGCCGGGGGCTTGTGAGTATCCCCACACCCGCCTGGCGCCTCACACCCTGGGCAACTCCGGAGAAGAAAAGAGTCCAACCCCTCTCCAGGAGTACGGTTCCAGAACCGAGACTGTGCGTAGAGGTAAGCCCCACCAGATCCAACTGGTAGCGCTCCACCTCCCGCACAAGTTCCGGCTGCTTCCCCCACAGCGAGGTGACATTCCACGTCCCCAGAGCCAGCCTCTGCCGTTTTTTTAACCATTCTTCGTCTGGCCCCTCACCTGAGACCACTTTGCCATGGGAGACCCTACCAGGAGCACAATCAGCTAACCAGTATTTTCGCCCCTTCCCAAAAGTTCTCCAACAGAAAGTTCCCAAATGGATATGCTGAGCAAATGTGAAGCAATCCATCTGACGGAGTCAGGTTACCTTTGTTGGGTAAATTTAGCTAAACTGTTCTGACTCGAGTTCCTGGGTCTGTTTCCCGATGGTTCAGTAAACTGCCGTTAGCGTCCTTCGCACCGGAGTTAAGTGCTGACCAGGTCTGGATTGCTGTAATGATAGTGGCTGGCTGCTAGCTGGCTGAGGGCTGACTGTGGATGTGTCCCCGGGGCTGTAATGATAGTGGCTGGCTGCTAGCTGGCTGAGGGCTGACTGTGGATGTGTCCCCGGGGCTGTAATGATAGTGGCTGGCTGCTAGCTGGCTGGGGGCTGACTGTGGATGTGTCCCCGGCACTGTAATGATAGTGGCTGGCTGCTAGCTGGCTGAGGGCTGACTGTGGATGTGTCCTCGGGGCTGTGATGATAGTGGCTGGCTGCTAGCTGGCTGGGGGCTGACTGTGGATGTGTCCCCGGCACTGTAATGATAGTGGCTGGCTGCTAGCTGGCTGGGGGCTGTGTCTGGGGGATGTGTCCCCGGGGCTGTAGTCAGCTCGCATCCCGACTGAAGCCTTGCAGCGCCGGGAGAGAGAGGCAGACAGACAGGGGTGTGTTAGCTGGCTAAATTACCATTAGATTAGTCATCTATCTGTACAGGTAATGTTACTGATGAATTCGTGGCTTAGCCCAGAGTTGTTAACCGTGGTGAAAACAATCATACTAAAAATAACTGAGCGTGTTGAACGATGTCATAATCTTATGTTACCCACCAAGAATTAGCTAACACTAAGCATTAGCATTAGCTACTTGTCAACTTCTTTTACTGTCTATGCTTGTCAACAGCACCTTTACAGTAGTCTGGGTAAACCAGACCAATCTGCCGGCGATTTGATTTCTCCCAGCAGCTCAGGCTGGAAACCTGCACATTTATCTCTCCTGCTTCCGTTACAACTTTGCAGGAACCAATCACAAACTGGCTTATCCACCTGGCGCGCTATTGCCGGGTTTAACACAATGACGACAGAGAAGCGACCAAGCAGCTTCTTGTTTACATTCAACATGGCGGCCACCGAAGCACAGGAACCCGTTGATGCCACTGTCACTGCTATGTCACCCGGATCATTGGTCTGATTGGTTGAAGGACTATCCAATTGCGTACAGTCATTTGAACTATGCCCGTTGATCATGGCTCTTGTGTAGAGAAAATACAGAGCAGACTCCCCAAACTAATGCTCAATCTTAAAAGATGGAGCTTGGTCTGCTGATAGCCAGACTAATTTTACTGGAGGCACCAAAGCATTTTTCCTCTTCGGTCCCCCTACAGGTTGGAAGCGGAATTGCCCATTACTGTTACCATTCTCATTCGAACGAGTTGATGAACCACTGAAACAATTGTGGAAACATTTTAAGGTACAAAAGAATCTTTGGTGCCGGATCGATCGATATTGAAATCAATCAATATCAATAAATAAGGTCTCTGTTGTATTACTATGTTGCAAAGTGGCATGTAATCAATGACGAAACGATGGCATGTGGCAGAAAAAAGTTGTATTATGTTTACTGAGTATAACTGTCCTATATAAATAAATATAATTAAATAAAAGAATTGAGATTTGCATCAAATTGTGGGTCAAAAATTGTGATACAAACCCAATCGTAAATGGTGTATCGTTACAGCCCTACCATCTACATTAGCTTGGACCTTATTGTTATCCTGCAGCCATGACTCAGAGCACTGGTCCCTGTCCAGCTTTGTTCATTGTCCTTCTCTAATGAGAGCTCAGTGAAAGTGCTAACAGTGGAGGAAAATGTCCCTCTGTGCTCCTGCAGGACACAAATTTGTGTTATTCAACCAGAGAATGTGTTTTTCTCCTTTAAAAGCAGCTCATATGGGTTTTGGCTAAAGGACATTTGGAAGGATGAATAGTTCAAATTGTTTTACAGCGCATATGAAAGCTTCCGAAGCAGTAGTGTGTGGGTGGTAACCAGGCTGGGTTTTGAAGTTGCAGGATGATATAGGTGAGATTTTGAAAGGAGATGGGTCAATAAAGAAGCTCCCTGTGAAGTCAGACCTTACTGAACACTGCTATGCTCCAGTGCAGGGCCTTTAAACTCATTAGTTGCCATCACTTTCTGATTTTTTCCCAGTTTTCGATGTGCTACACATACGGTTGGGTATCGCTTGGGTTTTTTCTGATACCGGTGGTACAACGATACTTCTAAAACGGTGCCTGAAATGATACTTTAAAAAAAGAAGAGCACAAAACAACAGCCGTGTCATTAACGCTACATTGTGTTTGAATTGCTCCCATCTAGCGGTGAAATTGTATATGACAACCAACTGAATTTCATTTTCTTTTAAAATCCTTGCTCCTCATCAGCTCTTTCCATCTTGGAAAAGCCACAACAATATTAACTTTGGTCGCGTTGCTTTGCCTGTCGCGTTGTCATTTTAATTTCCTCGGCGATTCAGTTGCATGTCCTCGATAATAGACGCAACAGGCTTTCAAATCTGCCGGCAGTGAGTCACAAGTAATCTTCTCCCCCTTCCTCCCTGGTATACGTCACAGTCAGTGACACTGAGTGAAAACCGTGAAATGCAGAGCAGTATAGCCTGTATATCCCTTACGGGCTACCGTAGTTCAAGATGGCGCATGGCTATGGAGCATCTAACCCAGTTCATGTAAGCGCAAATGTAAAATTTCAAGCCAATAGGAATACTTGGAGTTGATGGTTGTGGTCAATATTCATAAAAAAGGACAAGTTTGTGAAGGGCAATACAGATTTTGATAATAAACAACTACAAATGTTACACACTGGGGCTTTAAAGAACAGTATTATCAGTTGAAATTGAACGCACCACTACACACAGGCAGTTAGAAGGCCATATTGGTACTGGGTTTCTGTACCCAACCTTAGTGCTACAGAGACACACAACAAAGATATTTTAAGTCATATCCACACAAAACATGATAATGTTTTTCTTATTGTTTTGGAGTTTCAAGGCAGTTTATTCCCTCATGGTCTACATGGGGTTTCACACTACCAGGAATGAACTCTTAGGGCGTTTTCACACATGAAGGTCCGACCCAAGGTCTGGACCAGTGTTCATGTTTTTGTTACAACTGTTACAACTGCAGTGTGAAACTAAAACTAACCGGATCAAACACATTTGATCCGGTTAGTTTTAGTTTCACACTGCAGTTATGCACTAAAGATCTATACGTGACAAAACTACGTCCTGCTGTCATCACATATGTGAGCTGTGTCTCCAGATACTTATTGATTGGTTTGTAGACAGGCTTCCCCATCCTCTCATATCCTATCTCTGTGTCAGAGTTTCAACTGACTCCTGCTTTCTCCTACTGACTTCTGCTCTCCTCTACTGACTGCTGCTCTCTCCTACTGACTGCTGCTCTCCTCTACTGACTGCTGCTCTCCTCTACTGACTGCTCCTCTCTCCTACTGACGCGCCTCTTTTTGTTTTGTTGTGATGTTGAGAAGCAAGACGGGGGAACTTTCTTTCTGGAGCATTTATTCAGAGACAAACGGAAACCTACACTGTACATCTACTACCACTTAACAAGTAAACTGCTGATGTAGGCTTATTCTCAGCTCTTATATGCGACAGCTGTCTGCTCTGAGCGCGTTCACCGCCACACACTCTCTCATGTACACGCTAAGCACCTAGCTATGCTTCCCCGGTCTTGTAACACAAAAAGAGCCTGCCAGAGCTTCTTGTATTTGGTCCGAAAGTCCAAACCATCCAAAACACACCATGAACGTATCATGGTTCAGTTTGGTCCGGACCGAGACCACCTCTTCTTATCGGACCAAAATTTGGTCTTTTGATCCGGACCGTGGTCCGAGGCACCTTTCACACCTGAAATTTTGGTTCGGACCAAACTGAAAAGTCTGAAAGTCCGGACCAAATGAGGTATGTGTGAAAACACCCTTAATTGTTGTTTGCAGACTTTATCAGGAAATAGCTTGACATGAAAATGGTCAAAACGATGGTCAAAACATGATTTTGAATGTTGAAACAATTGCAACAATATCAGATGTAAAAAAAAAAACTTACAGTCATATTTGCCTTCAATTATTCCAGAACTCATCTTTGGCTTAATTCTATGTCATCTCTTTGTCTCCTATTGTTCTCCAATGACTCCAGTGGTGTAGTCTACGTGATACGCAGGTATATGCCGTATACCCACTAGGAAAAGTCATGGATTTCCGTATACCCACTTACAAAAGCGTGATTATACGTAACATCGTTTGTGCTTTCTCACTTTCATTCAAAAATTCACCCCGTCTGTGTTGCAAAGCGCTGACATTTGGACTTTTGGCGCTTCCATGGCCGTGCCCTGGATCTGACGTGAAGTCACTTAACGTTACTAAGCAACAACAAGTTGCATTCTTTGCGCGGTCTTTACTTTCTCGCAACTAGCTAGGTAGAGTTTGAACAAAGTTTTATAAGTAACAAGATATGAAACGTTACTAAACAGACCCAAATAACAGTACTTCAGTGTTTTCTAAAGTCTCTCCCTGAGGTAGATAACGGAAGTGACGAGAGGACTGGGACCTGAGAGTTTGAAGGTGAGATGTTCAAAAGACAGGGCGGCTGGGATGGAGATGGTGGTTATTTTAATGTTCTTTCCGTGAACAGTGGCCACGCCACCTCCCCGTCCCTCAGTGTGTGGTTTGTCTGTGTGGGTGAATCCTGTTGGTGTGCTCTGGTTGAGTGAGAAGTAGTCCAGGGGTTTGTGCCAGGTTTCAGTGATGCAGAGGAAGTCCAGTTTGTTGTCAGTGATGAATTAATTCAGGATGAGGTTTATTTCCCAGTGATTGAGTGTTGAGCAGGGCTATTTTCAGATGACGTCTTATTTATTGGGAGGACTGGGGGAGGGGACAGAGGTTGAGCAAATTGGCAAGCTGTGAATTGCTGAATTGACGTGATGACAAATACGGTTTGACCATAGTGAAGTGAAGCAGTTTGGCGAAGAGAAGTAGTATGTGAATAGGCAGCCAGAGCGTTTGTTTGGAGGATGGGGTGGTGACATATAAGGGCAGAGGGGGGAGATGGGAACTGGGAGCTGCCGTGGTGGGCAGAGAAGACTGAGGGGGAAGGGAGGGCGTGTGGGGTAAATAGTCAAGCACATGGGGCAGACTGTACAGCGTGCTGTAGGTTGACTGCTAAAAACGAGCTACCTAGTCTGGTTGGCCAGGATGTAGGGCTGATAAAACGATAAAACAATCTTGAAACGGGATGGCGATAAAGTTTAGGTTGATAACGACAATAAGCTTTGGACATATTTACCCGATAACACAATTGCCAGAGATGGTTATGATGTATGATGGTTTGTTTGTCGTTGGTGTTGTGTGGAAGTGTGTTCCCTTGTCGAACAGTGTTTCCCTGCTGTTAAAATGCGTAGCTCCCCCATCGAGTTATGGTTAGGGTTAAGGTTTGATTCAGGTTTAGGTAACGTTAGAGGGAAACACATTCTCATTTCTATTCAGAAAACTATTGTATTATTGTACACATTTGCTACCACAGTAACAGCAGTTACCTTATGTAAGACACTCCTACATTTTTCAACTGAGGAGCAAAACGTGCCCCTTTGGAAAAAAGATACGGCTGTGCCCTGTTCCTACTAAATCAATTCAATTCAATTTTATTTATAGTATCAAATCATAACAGGAGTTATCTCAAGACACTTTACAGATAGAGTAGGTCTAGACCACACTCTATAATTACTATATAATTACTAATACTAATTAAATGAACTGGACTTTGTTGTCAGATGCAAAAGCCCCCTGCCCTTACTGCATTATACCATTAAATTTAAAATTTTGAATTGTTCCTGCAGAATTTTGTATAAAAATAGTTGCAGTACAATTAATATAAGAAGTCTGCACCTCTTTCCACACGTGCACCCCCCACCCCGGGGTCAGCTACCACCACAAATGGAATCTAATTATGTGAGAAACACTGTAACATCTCTGTTCTAATGAGTGTTTGAGCACTGTTTCAGAACTAATCTCAAACGCCGGAAAAAGCATATCACAGACCTTTCACGTGCACTGGGCATGCAGGTGGCAGTGTAAACACGGTGTAAGGCAAAAAACAGCTCTGGACACAAGAAGAGTAACAAATCGCTCTAACAGCTCCTTCCTCCCGCACATGTCAACAGTAGCAGCATTATAAAATGCAGAGTTTAACTTCACAACAGCTGCTAGCAAAAGTGAGAAAAAACACTGTTTGGTTTATTGATTGATTGATTGATGACAGATGACCCACCCTGGTTTCACTGACCAGTCTAATTGCTGTCTGAGAGGCTTTTCACCACGACAGACACAAGATGACTGCTGTCGTCAAACCAAACGTACAAATTGTCCAAACCACTCCTCAAAGTGATCAGAGCAGTACCGTAAGGTCTGAGGGCTTGAGTCCCTCTAGGCTTCCCACTCATATTCAAAATGGATGTGCTCACTAAGTCAGCTGAATGAAATAAAATAATAATGATGATAATTAATAATGTATGAATAGGCATGAGCGCCAGTGGTACTGGACTGGCAAGAAGAGTGGGGATCATGACCACAACGTGCTTCCTTCAGAGCCCAGAAAATAACATTATAAAGCTCATATAGTATCCCCTCATTCTCCAGAACATTAACATTAAAAATGATTCTCATGTGGATGATGTCAATGTGTTAGCCTACACTGTAAAGAAAAGAGGACACTTCACATAATACATATAAATGCACCAAGGTCTGAAAAATCGGTTGGGTGACATGACATTAAAATCATAAACATACAGTAAAACACAATGAAAAATGAATGAAACATTTGACGTCATTGCCTACACTGAGTGAGAGTCCTACAGTAACGGGGGGGGGGGGGGGGGGGGGGGGGGGGGGGGGGGGGGGGGGGGGGGGGGGGGGGGGGGGGGGTTGTGGGCACAAGGACAAAGGATGACAGATCACAGGTATTTGTTACAGAGCACCAAACTGTTTAACACCTAACCACTCCTCTTTCCAGCATCACCTCTTTTCATATGTATTATTATTTACGTCACATTCGAGATGGGGGTGCTACCAATATAAGTAAAATGTTATTGATATGAAGTGTTTCTTTGTAGGGACTACATGCCGAAGTTACCAGACAATGTCATACATTTTATAAAGATCCCATTGTGTCCTCTATGTGTGTGGAATTCTCGCGGTAAGCGAATGAACATTAAATTATATTACTTTTGAATTCAATTTGGCGAACAACGCTCTCCAAACAGCAGCGGCATGTATCGACACTACATCACAGGCTGCCCGCTAGCAGACCGACTCCACTAAAATACTGACTGCTTCTACATGTTAAATAGCCTACACGGTCTCCTTTCAACCACACGCGCTGTCTATCAAGCATCTTTCATAATGCCGCGGCTCATGATATTAATATCGCGGCTCATGATAATAATGGCAGGCATCGCTCACCTCTAGAAATAGCCATAATGTCAGGGCCAATTCGGACAGTGGATGCCTCATGTCCGCCGCTGGGAGAGCGAAAGCTCGGCTTGTGGAGAAGAGAAAGACGAGGAGATGCTCCTTTATCCCAGAGCCGCTTTCATCCCGGAGACACCCGGAGATCCGATCAGCCGCTCCGGCAGCCTGGGTGACGGTCAGACGGTCCGCAGACGCAGATCACTGGCATGCTGGGAAACTGCTTGGTTTATTCCACGCCCCTTTACCAGCCCTCCCCCGCCCTACACACGCACACACACGCACGCGCACAAACACGTTTTATTATTATTGTAGGCCTACTTAAGAGGACTTCCTATTCGCCACATTTATTGTAGGCCTATAGTAAAACACCAAACATTTAAAACTATAAAGCCAATAAAGAGATTCAAATTCTGGTAGAAGTATGTAAAAAGGTTTAGATTTTTTTTATATTTCAAAAAGTCTAGGAACGTTTACATACATAAACGTCCGTTACATGCATGTCCTTGCCAAACGAGTTCTCCCAATGCTGAATCAGCCAATCACTGCCAGGGAAGCTGTTTGTCAGGGTCAGGGTCTGGAGCAACGGGGGATGGTCCCAACCAGGAGCAATGCATACCACTTACCACAGGTGCTGGGGGGGTACAGGTTATATTCAGTCACAGCTAACATCTCTAGTACTCATATACTCATATCATTTCACAACATATTGGGAGAATTTTAATGTTCCTCTTCCCTGGAAGAAAATATTTAGGTCTATGTACAAGTTTTCATTTTTTTCATGGGCTTTCCAACTTGTGTTACAATATTTTGCCCACAAGAAAAATGCTGAAAATATGATTATTAGCAGACTGTGATGTATGGAGATGTTGTGCTAAGGAGGTGGAAGACAATGCATTCATTTTGCCATTGCCCTGTTGCTGCAGGTTTGGCAGCAGGTGGCAGACTGGCTAGCTGAACAAGGCATCTTTTTACATTTATCATTTAATACAATTGGAGGTTTGCAGGATCACAATATATTACTTAATACTGTTGTTTTAATTGTTTTATTTTCAACAAGACAAAGAGAATATTATTAAATCCATTTATTTCTTATTTTGAGCACTATTATTTACAGGAAAGAATCATTTTGATAGAGCTAAATAATGTGACAAATGGAAAACTATGGTTCTAACTAAGACATGGGACTCTGAGCTGTGATGGTTTTTAAATTCCAGAGTATGATTAGCTAACCTTTTTTGTTATATATTTTATCTCCTGCCATGAACTTAATTTGATTTTGGGTAAATTTGATTTCGTATTTAAATATAAAGATTATATATAGCGATGCATGTTATGTTTCCATTGATGTATGTGTTATGTTGTTTATAAAAAAACAAAAAAATACTCTAGTACAGCTGTACAATAACGAACAGTATATCCACTGTATACTACTGACTTACTGTGTACTTTTACTTCAGAGGAAAACACTGTACTGCTGTATTTACCTGGACAGGTTGCTAATAAAAAGCAAAATGTGAGAGTGAATCAATCCTGATGTATATGAACAGGATGAAATGGATCAGATGAGTGGGGCAATGAGGAGCCTGGAACATTCCCCACATTCACATACAGAAATATTTGAATATCATGTTTGCCACCATTTGAGGTTTGACTGGTGCTCTTTTACCTGGGTAAACGAGGTACCTTGGGTTCAAATTTGCACTACAATTGGATGGAAACCTGACTAGCAGCAGCAACACAACCCTGCTGAATCCTGCGTCAACATTCAACATCGGGGAAACAGTGTGCATCAACTTTGAGGATGTTTGAGCATCACATCACATGGTTCTGCGGTCTTAATGGTAATAATAATAATAATAATAATAATTAATAATAATAATGATAATAACAATAAAAGAACAACATGGAGCTCTATTCATTATTTTATTTCCAACAATATCAAACCTTGCATGGATTCTGTCACAGGACCTTTAAAAGCACAGAGTGTCCCAAAAGCATGTTAAGAACAAGGAAGACATTGTTCTTTTTTTCTAAAGTCCAGCAGGAGGAAGACAAAAACACACAGCATCAGATCTTGTTCACAGACAGGAAGGTCAAACACTCACATCACCAGCAAACACACCAGAGAAGATGGAAACACTCCCACAGATGGGCACACACATTTTATACAGGATATGGGACATTATCCTCATGCAAAGACATGTGAGAATTAGGCATTTATGCTGTCTGGAATTACCTTTACCACCAGGTAGGTTGGTACCACACATGATGGCGATGAAGTCTAACACAGGGCTTTGTTATAACATATGGAGCTCTGATTGGACTAAACCATGTCCCCTTTGCCTCATTTGTCCAATAAACTTCTCTCATTTGTCAATAAACTGCTGGAAATTGAATGTATGATTGCTACTTGGCTTTAAATGTCAAACTGAAATGAATAATTGATGTTTAAAAAATGTAGATTTGATCCTTGTTTGATTTCAGCCCTCCCTGAGACTCCATATGTCACTCTGGTATAGACTGGACCTTAAAGAGAGACAGCTAACATTAAACTTTATATAATGCAGATCCAACACAACACTGCGTGTGCACGAGCTGCAGGTGACTCAGCAGATGCTGAAATCACATGACCAAAAAGTAATAGTCTAGTGGGAATTAGTGCGTTAACCAGCCAGGCTAACTAGCTTCCACTTTTTGAGTGGAATTCGACTTATCGGTACAATGGGTCCACCCAAACAGCCAATGGTGTGAGAAACAGGACATGCTGATTAATCCAGCAGCAAACACTATATGGACTTCTTACAGGGCAAACAAAGGGTTTGTCCTCTGATCAATCACTGCTATGGAAAACCTTAACCAGAGGCTACATCCAAAAATGGTTCTAAAACATGACTTGAAAAATGGGAAAATGTGCACAATATCTGAAGTATCATTATGTATATTTCCTTGCACAAAAAGTAAGGAGAAATCCAATGTTAGTCAGATTTAACAGCTGATATATTAGTTAGCTTCACACAAGTCTGGAAATCTTCAAACTAGCACTAAGTTAGTTTACATTTCTATATGAAATGAAAGAGCCAATGTGACATGTACAAATACAGGAAGAGGAAAGCACTACATTGACAGGATATGAGGCACCAAGAGCCAGTTACAGAGCATGCAGAGGCATAGTAACACCAACCAGCTTCAGCTCACTCCACACCACCCCTCTTCCTTGGCCTGGGTGCTATTACAGGTTGAGGGTTAGAGCGGGTTCTCTTGTGTCCATGCCAGGAGGAGACAGGGGGTCCATGTCTCTGCCCCAACACATGTCCATCTTCAAGAAGAGAAATATCCACAACATTGTCCTCTTCAGTCCAGCCGTGGCTTTAATTTTCATTGATGTGGGTCAACATCATTCAGTAGTTAATCTTGCCTTCATCTGTTTGTATACAATTTTAATTTCACAAACCAAACCAGATGTTTACTCTAACAAACAACTGCACTCACTCTGCTCAGTTCTTCATTTTCAGTGTAATCGCTCACTACTTACTCATGACCAAGGTTGAAAGCTGCATCACAAATACATCCTTGGCCAGCTTTCGAGCAAAGACTCAAATATTTTGTCCCCGTCCCCTTCATCCTCCATCCCATCAGTTGGCAGGTCAAAGCTCAAAGGCAGGGAAGCAGGAGGCTTCAGGCTTTTCCACCTCTGATAAGTAGTAGACGGCCCCTGCCATACCTGAGAGGAGAAACACATCCATTACTGCCAACAAGTCAAAAAGGCTGTCCAATCAGAGACACTTTAGTCTAACAACTGACAAGCAAATTGCAAATGGTTTAGAGCTTTTAATTGGTTAAATGTAGCGCTGCACAATATGAGGAAAATATGTGATTATGATTATCTTGACTGATATTGTGATTGCGATATGATTCCCGATATTGGAGTGAATAATCATTTTGTATCATTCTCATTTTTATTGAAAAAAAATGTACCATCTTATATTCACCCTCTGAAGATAATATACAGCAGATGCTCTCCTACAGTATATTGATGATCGGTGTAATAGATGGAGACTGTTTATCAATAGAAAGAAAACAGAAATAATTCACTTTAGAAACCTTTAACTACTCGCAGCATCTATGAGTTAAAAGTTGAGCCACAGAAGCTGAACTTTGCAGACTCATATAAATATCTAGGTTTCTATATTGATGAACATGAAACATAAATTAGCCAGTTATCTTAAGAAAGCCTGAAGAGGAAAAAGGCTCTTCATCAAGATGATCTGTAGATGAGGATTTGTTGTTTGTATATACTGTGTGTGTGTGTGTGTGTGTGTGTGTGTGTGTGTGTGTGTGTGTGTGTGTGTGTGTGTGTGTGTGTATATATATATATATATATATATATATATATATATATATATATTAGGGCTGTCAGTTTAACGCGTTAACGGCGTTAACGCAAACCCATATTAATGCAGATAATTTTTTTAACGCATAGAGAGAGCAACGGGATCTGTTAGTCCACTTCTTTAACTGTCTATGGCCACGCCATGTCCCGCCCTACGAAGCAGCTGATTGGTTTGGTTTAGGCATTTCATAGGACCTGAACAAATGGAGTTACGTTACCTTGGACGCCAAGGGCGGGTCTTGTAATTTCGCAGACCGGAAACAAAACAGACACAAGCCGCTGCCGGTTTGAGCCAAAGACAGTATGGTTTGAGCTTGCTAGCCGCGTAGCTAGTAGGGTCGTCACGGCGATTAGCTTCGGAGCGAGCGAGTAGTGACTCTACAGTCAGTGAGAGAAACAAAGTGTCTCCTCTGTTCTTTCTGACCACGGTGGGAAACCTGGAGCAGGAAAACCCTCTCCTTGATTTTACGTTGGTTATGAAAGAGAACGAGAACCAGGAAATGAGTCACGGGAAACCAGTTGCTATGACGACGGCTATGCCGCTGACGACGCTATGAGCCCATAGACAGTAGGACGAGCCATGCTCGCCTCAGGCATGAGGCAGTACTATCTGCAATGGAAAATCGAGGTAACAGCATTACATTATGTGAGAGATTATTAGTTCCAAGTGTGAATGTTAGTGTGAAATTGAACATAACGTATATGACAATGTTGTTTTCAATAAAAAAACATTGTCACAAAGCAAGCCAATCTACTTGCTTACTTACTTCCATGCTGATAAGAGAATTAAAATGGGAAAATATAATGGGACAAAAAGAAATCAAGGGACATTTAGAATAGATAAAAATGTGCGATTAATTGCGAGTTAACTATGACATTAATGCGATTAAATATTTTAATCGCTTGACAGCACTAGTATCTTTTGGTATGCATTTCAGAAAAAAAATGGTTAGGATTCAGGTGTAATTGCAAATAGTGATTAATCATGATTAATCCACTGAAAATTCTGATTAATTTGATTAAAAATTTTAATCATTTGACAGCCCTAATATATATATATATATATATATATATATATATATATATATATATATATACACACATATATATATATATATATATATATATATATACATATATATATCCATCGTCGTCCGCTTATCCGTGGTCGGGTCGCGGGGGGAGCAGCTCCAGCAGGGGACCCCAAACTTCCCTTTCCCGAGCCACATTAACCAGCTCTGACTGGGGGATCCCGAGGCGTTCCCAGGCCAGGTTGGAGATGTAATCCCTCCACCTAGTCCTGGGTCTTCCCCGAGGCCTCCTCCCAGCTGGACGTGCCTGGAACACCTCCCTAGGGAGGCGCCCAGGGGGCATCCTTACCAGATGCCCGAACCACCTCAACTGGCTCCTTTCGACGTGAAGGAGCAGCGGCTCTACTCCGAGCTCCTCACGGATGACTGAGCTTCTCACCCTATCTCTAAGGGAGACGCCAGCCACCCTCCTGAGGAAACCCATTTCGGCCGCTTGTACCCTGGATCTTGTTCTTTCGGTCATGACCCAACCTTCATGACCATAGGTGAGGGTAGGAACGAAAACTGACCGGTAGATCGAGAGCTTTGCCTTCCGGCTCAGCTCTCTTTTCGTCACAACGGTGCGATAAACTGAATGTAATACCGCCCACGCTGCGCCGATTCTCCGACCAATCTCCCGCTCCATTGTCCCCTCACTCGCGAACAAGACCCCAAGGTACTTAAACTCCTTCACTTGGGGTAAGGACTCATTCCCTACCTGGAGAAGGCACTCCATCGGTTTCCTGCTGAGAACCATGGCCTCAGATTTAGAGGTGCTGATCCTCATCCCAGCCGCTTCACACTCGGCTGCAAACCGATCCAGTGAGTGCTGAAGGTCACAGGCCGATGATGCCATCAGGACCACATCATCTGCAAAGAGCAGCGATGAGATCCCGAGCCCACCGAACTGCAACCCCTCCCTACCACGACTACGCCTCGATATCCTGTCCATAAATACTACGAACAGGATTGGTGACAAAGCGCAGCCCTGGCGGAGGCCAACCCTCACCTGGAACGTGTCCGACTTACTGCCGAGAACCCGGACACAGCTCTCGCTTTGGTCATACAGAGATTGGATGGCCCTGAGAAGGGACCCCCTCACCCCATACTCCCGCAGCACCTCCCACAAAGTCTCCCGGGGGACCCGGTCATATGCCTTCTCCAGATCCACAAAACACATGCAGACTGGATGGGCATACTCCCAGGCTCCCTCCAGGATCCTTGCTAGAGTAAAGAGCTGATCCGTTGTTCCACGACCCGGACGGAATCCGCATTGTTCCTCTTCAACCTGAGGTTCGACTATCGGCCGAACCCTCCTTTCCAGCACCTTGGAGTAGACTTTACCAGGGAGGCTGAGAAGTGTGATACCCCTGTAATTGGTACACACCCTCTGGTCCCCCTTTTTGAAGAGGGGAACCACCACCCCGGTCTGCCACTCCTTTGGCACTGTCCCAGACTTCCACGCAATGTTGAGTAGGCGTGTCAACCAAGACAGCCCCTCCACACCCAGAGCTTTCAACATTTCTGGACGGATCTCATCAATCCCTGGGGCTTTGCCACTGTGGAGTTGTTTGACTACCTCAGTGACCTCCACCAGGGAAATTGACGACAATCCCCCGTCATCCTCCAGCTCTGCCTCTAACAAAGAGCGCGCATCAGCTGGATTTAGGAGTTCCTCAAAGTGCTCCTTCCACCGCCCTATTACCTCCTCAGTTGAGGTCAACAACGTCCCATCCTTACTGTACACAGCTTGGATGGTTCCCCGCTTCCCCCTTCTGAGGTGGCGGACGGTTTTCCAGAAGCGCCTTGGTGCCGACCGAAAGTCCTTCTCCATGTCTTCTCCGAACTTCTCCCACACCCGCTGCTTTGCCTCTTTCACGGCAGAGGCTGCAGTCCTTCGGGCCCGTCGGTACCTTGCAACTGCCTCCGGAGTCCTCTGGGATAACATATCCCGGAAAGACTCCTTCTTCAGTCGGACGGCTTCCCTGACCACCGGTGTCCACCACAGTGTTCGAGGGTTACCGCCCCTTGAGGCACCTAAGACCCTAAGACCACAGCTCCCTGCCGCAGCTTCAGCAATGGAAACTTTGAACATTGTCCACTCAGGTTCAATGCCCCCAGCCTCCACAGGGATGCACGAAAAGCTCCGCCGGAGGTGTGAGTTGAAGGTCTGTTGGACAGGAGCTTCCTCCAGACGTTCCCAATTTACCTGCACCACCCGTTTGGGCTTACCAGGTCTGTCCAGAGTCTTCCCCCACCCCCTGACCCAACTCACCACCAGATGGTGATCAGTTGACAGCTCCGCCCCTCTCTTCACCCGAGTGTCCAAAACATACGGCCTCAAATCAGATGAAACGATTATAAAATCGATCATTGACCTTCGGCCTAGGGTGCTCTGGTACCAAGTACACTTATGAGCATCCCTATGTTCGAACATGGTGTTTGTTATAGACAATCCATGACTAGCACAGAAGTCCAATAACAGACAACCACTCTGGTTTAGATCAGGGAGGCCGTTCCTCCCAATCACGCCTCTCCATGTGTCTCCGTCATTGCCCACATGTGCGTTGAAGTCCCCCAGCAGAACTATGGAGTCCCCCTCCGGAGCCCCATACAGGACTCCATTCAAGGTCTCCAAGAAGGCCGAATACTCTGAACTCTTGTTTGGTGCATATGCGCAAACAACAGTCAGAGTTTTCCCCCCAACAACCCGTAGGCGTAGGGAGTCGACCCTCTCGTCCACCGGGGTAAACTCCAACGTTGCGGCGCTCAGCCGGGGACTTGTGAGTATCCCCACACCCGCCTGGCGCCTCACACCCTGGGCAACTCCGGAGAAGAAAAGAGTCCAACCCCTCTCCAGGAGTACGGTTCCAGAACCGAGACTATGCGTAGAGGTAAGCCCCACCAGATCCAACTGGTAGCGCTCCACCTCACGCACAAGTTCCGGCTCCTTCCCCCACAGCGAGGTGACATTCCATGTCCCCAGAGCCAGCCTCTGCTGCCCGGGTCTGGTCCGTCGAGGCCCCTGACCTTCACCGCCACCCGTGTGGCAGCGCACCCGACCCCAGCGGTTCCTCCCACAGGTGGTGGGCCCATGGGCTGGAGAGATAGGTGCCACGTAGCTTTTTCGGGCTGTGCCCGGCCGGGCTCCGTGGCAAACCCAGCCACCAGACGCTCGCTGACGAGCCCTCCCTCTGGGCCTGGCTCCAGACGGGGGCCCCGGGCTTCCTCCGGGCAGGGTCTCTCTATCCCTTCCTCGTTTTTTTTAATAGGGTCTTTTGAACCATTCTTCGTCTGGCCCCTCACCTGAGACCACTTTGCCATGGGAGACCCTACCAGGAGCACAAAGCTCCAGACAACACAGCCCTCAGGTTCATAGGGACACCCAAACCTCTCCACCACGATAAGGTGATGGTTCCCGGAGAGGAGATATATGTGTATGTATGTATATATATATATATATATATATATATACATACATACACATATATATATACATACATACACACATATATATATATATATATATATATATATATATATATATATATATATATATATATATATATATATATATATATTAGGGCTGTCAGTTTAACGCGCTATTAACGGCGTTAATGCAAACCCATTTTAACGCCAACAATTTTTTTAACGCACGATTAACACATAGAGAGAGCAACGGGATCTGTTGGATCTGTTAGTCCATTTCTTTAACTGTCTATGGCCACACCATGTCTCGCCTACGAAGCAGCTCGATTGGTTGGGGTTAGGCATTTCACCTCGAGTGGTTAGGATAGTGGATTGGTCAGGGGATAGGACCTGAACAAATGGGGTTACGTTACCTTGGACGCCTGGCCAATAGTAGTGATTGAAGGGCAGGTCGCAGACCGGAAACAAAACAGACAAGCCGCGGATGGTTTGGGCTTGCGAGCCGCATAGCTTGTAGGCTCGTGACGGCGATTAGCTTTGGAATGAGTAGCGACTCTAGAGTCATAGTGAGAGAAACAAAGTGTCTCCTCTGTTCTTTCTGACCACGGTGGGAAACCTAGAGCAGGAGAAGTTAACCCTCTCCTTGATTTTACGTTGTTAATGGAGAAGGAGAACCAGGAAATGAGTCGGGGGAAACCATAGTCGCTATGACGATGAGCCACGCTCGCCTCAGGCATGAGGCAGTACTATCTGCAATGTTAAATGGAGGTAACAGTGTTACATTGTGTGACAGATTATTAGCTCCAAGTGTGAATGTTAGTGTGAAATTGAACACTACGTATATGCCAATGTTTTCAATAAAAAAAAACATTGTCACAAAGCAGCTGATCCACTTTTCCATGTTGATAAGAGAATTAAAATGAAAAAAATATGACACAAAAAGAAATCAAGGGACATTTAGAATAGATAAAAATGTGCAATTAATTGCGAGTTAACTATGACATTAATGCGATTAAATATTAAATATATATATATATATATATATATATATATATATATGCATGTATGTATTCATGTATTTCTCAGAATGATTTGTATATGCGACCAGAAGACGTTTGCTAAATAAGTTTGTGGTGTCTTGTGGGATGGGCCAAAACGTTTGGCATGACACAGAAATAAAACTAAACTACAGTATCTCATAAAAGTGAGTATAACCCTCACATTTTAGTAAATATTTCATATCTTTTAATGGGACAACACTGAAGAAATTACACTTTGCTACAATGTAAAGTATTAAGTGTACAGCTTGTATAACAGTGTAAAGTATTAAGTGTACAGCTTGTATAACAGTGTAAAGTATTAAGTGTACAGCTTGAATAACAGTGTACAATATTAAGTGTACAGCTTGTATAACAGTGTAAATGTGCTGTCCCCTCAAAATAACTCAACACACAGCCATTAATGTCTAAACTTCTGGCAACTAAAGTGTGTACACCCCTATGTTAAATTCCCATAGAGGCAGGCAGATTTTTATTATTAAAGGCAGTTATTTGATGGATCCAGGATACTATGCCAGGATACTATGCCTCTATGGGAAATTAACATAGGGGTGTACTCGCTTTAGCTGCCAGCAGTTTAGACATTAATGGCTGTGTGTTGAGTTACTTTGAGGGGACAGCACATTTACACTGTTATACAAGCTGTACACGTAATACTTTACACTGTTATACAAGATGTACACTTAATACTTTACATTTTAGCAACGTGTAATTTCTACAGTGTTGTCCCATTAACAGATATAATGAAATATTTACTAAAATATGAGGGGTGTTCTCACTTTTGTGAGATACTGTACATCTTATGGTATTATCCATTCCACATTTGGTGCATAATGTGCACAAATAGACGTTTCTTCTTTTTTAAATGAACATTCAAATGTCATTTATAGCCAGTTTCGACAGTGTGTTGGATTAAACAGGTGAAGATAAAGCATGAGAAGAGACTGACTATGTGGTTAAAGGGTCAATGTCAAAGCAGCTTTAAATCAATCTGGTGGAAAGGTGAATTAAAACATGCGTTACCTTCAAAAAGAGAGTAGGGTCTGTCTGGGATGCGACAGCCATGGGTCCCATAGTCCAAACACCACTCAGCAAACTGGAAGGATGTAATATCAGTGGGTTTATACACATTCATGCAATATGCACTACACATCAAACAATAACTTCATTAAGTTAGTGCCACCAACAACATATTCAGTGCACATGAAATGTCTTTTATTTCAGCAACCAAACATCTACTTTCTTTAAGCTGTGGTCTGTGATATTTTAGCTGTTGGGGGCTTTCACACCTGAGCTGTTGCTTTGGTTTAACCTGAAACGTGGAGTCTAGCTAGCTGTCTGGATTTACCCTGCAGAGATCTGAGGAGCAGTTAACCATAGTCCTCAGAAATCCACCAGAGGTTAGAACGCCAACACAAAGAAAGAGGAAGGAAATGGACATCCAACGGCACTGCAGCAATCCCAGAAGTGGAACATGGTGGATATAGACTAGTTTTACCTGAACCCTGAAGCATTGAGTCCGGTTGGTTTTACTCACTATAACATTACATACACTTCCGTCTGACCAAAGCACTACAAAACAACATTTTTACACTAATGGTAGTTATAGTTTTTGTTATCTTTTCCTGTTGTTTCTGTGGTGTTTTCTGTCAGAAATGTTGTGGTTCTTGACACAAAAGTACGGTGGCCGAGAGGGCCAAACGCCCTGCAACTTAAGAAAACACATGCAATAGACAAAACAAGCAAATTAAGAAAATAACTTTTCTTGCGCAGCATTTAGCAAACGTGCTGCAAATACAACCAAATCAGGGCTCCACACTAACTTTTTGCCTTGGCTGCACTGGTGCGCCTAACTTTTTTATTTAGGTGCACCAGCACAAAATGTAGGTGCACCTACATTTTTTCCTGCGTCACGGCGTTAACGCCACCATTTCAAGGTCACCTTTTTATCACACTCCATATACATTCATTTATATTATGTAAATGCTTTTAAACAAGAATAAGGTGTAGGTAAATACACAAACATACTGCATATATAAAAAAAATGTTTTAAGTGCTTCACTGAGCTGCCAAACTAAAACATTTTAAGTAAAACGTAAAACGAAGCGCCGTCGACTTCTCTGGGCTCGGAGGCATCTGGGATGGACCATCACACAGTGGAAACGTGTACTGTGGTCAGATAAATCAGTATTTAAAGTATTTTTTGTGCTCCGGACCAAAGAAGAAAAGGATCATCCAGACTGTTACCAGCAACAAGTCCAAAATCCAGGGTCTGTTATGGTATGGGGTTGTGTCAGTGCCCTTGGCAAAGGTAACTTGCACTTCTGCGATGGCACCATTAATGCTGAAAAGTACATAGAGATTTTGGAGCACAATATACTGCCTCCAAGAAGACATCTTTTCCAGGGACGTCCATGCATATTTCAACAAGATAATGCAAAACAACATTCTGCACACATTACAAAGTCCTGGCTGTGGAGGAAGAGGATACGGGTACTTGACTGGCCTGCCTGCAGTCCCGACCTGTCTCCAATAGAGAATGTGTGGGGCATGTTGAAGCGCAAAATGCTACAACAAAGACCCCGTACTGTTGCCCACCTTAATACTTGTTTGCAGCAAGAATGGGACATGAAACACTTCATCCCTTGGTGTCTTCAGTCCCTAAACGTCTTTTAAGTGTTGTGAAAAGGAATGGCAACATTACAAAGTGGTAAATGCTTTACTGTTCCAACTTTTTTTGAAATGTGTTGCAAGAACCAAAATAATTTTTTTTTTTTTTTTTTTTTAAACAATAAAAATCATGAGGAACACATTAAATTATGTGCTGTTGTATTGTCTGCAATGAAATACAAGTCAAAGTACATTTAGAAATCACTACTTTTTTTATTTGTTTTCCATACTGTCCCAACTTTTTCTAATTTGGGGTTGTAAGTCAAAGCCACTTTTCACAAGCTCTTTTATGAAATGCAAAGAAACGGTTTACTTCTCATTTTGAAAATATACAGCTGAAACATGTAAATGAAAATTATCTGAATAGACTAGGATATATTTAAATATATATATATATATATATATATATATATATATATATATATATATATATATATATATATCTGAGAAAGCACCTTCACATGTTATCAACAACAATAACAGACTGATTAAAAGAGAGAGAGGGCGCCCGGATAGCTCAGTCGGTATATATAAAGGTTTACTCCTCAACGCAGCGGGCCAGGTTCGACTCCGACCTGCGGCCTTTGCTGCATGTCATTCCCCCCTCTCTCTCCCCTTTCATGTCTTCAGCTTTCCTATCAAAATAAAGGGGGGGAGAGTGCGATGGACTGAAGCGTATACTACTCACAGAGTGACGGCTGACTCATTATGAACAGGTCCAGCACGGGTCGAATGCTTTGGCGGGTCAGCGGCGTTACACACGTCTTGTGTATGAAATGTCTGTATCGTCACTGCGCTGCATTTTTATGAATTATGATATTCTGGCCACATCTCTCGCCCAGGTCCAGCAGGCTCCGTCTGAAGTTAGTTGCATTCAATAACTTCGTCTGTGTTTTTCGCCGTGCGGCGGCCACAGTAACAGAGTTACCAGTGGAAACACTGGTACAAATACAGGTTTCCCTCTCATGCTTAACAATATAGAGCTGTGTTAATAACAATTAAAACTGTAGACAAATGTCGCAGTGTGGACCAACGCCGTGTCTCTCCGTGTTGCAGGGGAGTCTGTGTGTGACAGTGAGTGAATGGGGGCGGGGCTGCGCGGAGAGTAGGAGAGATCCAAACACGTGCACGGCTTTACAGAAGAAATGGGTCATGTAAGGCAGCGGAGAGGACGTTAGGTGCACCGGTGCGACCTAGGAAAAATGTTAGTGGCACCCTTACAAAATTTGGGTGAATGTGCGACCAAATTGGTCGCACTCTCAAGCCCTGCAAATACATAAACGCGCTGCAAATATAGAAACGTTGCAAAAAGAAAAGCACACAAATCCCAAAAAAAGAAGCGATAAAAAGCGAGAAAAACAACTTCATTAATGTGACACCACATTGAGCAAATGCGCTGCAAATACACACAAACCCCGAAAACAAATGCAACAAAAAAACGCTGCATCCAGATTACACAATGGAAGGAAGAGAGAGAGAGAGAGAGAGAGAGAGAGAGAGAGAGAGAGAGAGAGAGAGAGAGAGAGAGGACACGCTGAGTCTCAAAACGGTGTGCAACTGCCGTTTTGAGATCATAGACTGTAAATATGAAGTCTTTGTTTGAGATATGTTTTCTCTTGTTTGGTGGGTGTGTCTTGGCTCAGGTCAGAGGTGATACTCATTCAGCAGAGACGTGTCTGTAAACTCGTGGTAATAAACCACCAGAGGTTAGAACGCCAACACAAAGAAAGAGGAAGGAAATGGACATCCAGCGGCACTGCAGCAATCCCAGAAGTGGAACATGGTGGATATAGACTAGTTTTACCTGAACCCTGAAGCATTGAGTCCGGTTGGTTTTACTCACTATAACATTACATACACTTCCGTCTGACCAAAGCACTACAAAACAACATTTTTACACTAACGGTAGTTATAGTTTTTGTTATCTTTTCCTGTTGTTTCTGTGAAATGTCTGTTTCGTCACTGCGCTGCATTTTTATGAATTATGATATTCTGGCCACATCTCTCGCCCAGGTCCAGCAGGCTCCGTCTGAAGTTAGTTGCATTCAATAACTTTGTCTGTGTTTTTCGCCGTGCGGCGGCCACAGTAACAGAGTTACCAGCGGAAACACTGGTACAAAACATTAATTAAAAACATTTAAAATCAGCGTTTAACGTTAACGTTTGTTTAAGCCACATGAGAGGGTTTAATTTCGAGGTCTGAAAGGCACATCACTGAAGTGTAGGCCTCCTCAAGTGTAATACTGTGATCATACAACAACGGTTACCAACAAAATAATTGATCAATCTGTATTCATATTGTGGAGCAATTCACTCATGAAATACAAAAACCCTCCCTGTTTAGTAAGCCAGCCAATTTGAGCTTGTACATACCATGGAAATTATCATTATCACATAAAACTGCTTTGCTAACTCCATCATGTGGTAACTAAGACATCTGCTGAAAAAAATATTGTATTCATTAGCATGATTGCCATACTGTTTAGTTCAAAAACATCCAAAACACCAATAAAGTACGAAAACATAGCGGACCAAACGCAAGCTTTTATTTTGAAAAGTCGAAGCTCGGGGACGGCATGAGACGGGAGCATAGACTGTATATTATTAATATATTATATTAATAATAATAATACTAATTTAATATACAGTATATGGATGGGAGGCATGAGACGGGAGTTCTCCAGGCTGCAGCTGTTCCACTCAGCGCTCCCTGTAGACGCCTGGAGAACTTCCGTTGTGTAATCTGGATGCAGCGTTTTTCTGTTGCATTTGTTTTCGGGATTTTGTGTTGTGTGTATTTGCAGCACGTTTGCTGAATGCTGCGCATGCATTGTCAAATTAATGAAGTTGATTTCTTAATTTGCTTGTGTTTTGTCTATTTGCATGTGTTTTCTTAAGTTGCAGGGCGTTTGCCCTCTTGGCCACCGTACAAAACTCATCATGAAGCTGGTACTGTGATGACATCAATAACATTGAATTTGAATCTGGACGCTCATAGGAAGCACAAGCTAGATTTAAGGTTAACGTATGTATTCATTTTTCTTAGTGCATAGGAATGCACCAATTCAACTTTCTCTTACATTTTTAAGACTGGCCCAAAACTGTTGATTTGTTTTTAAGTCAGTATTAGGAAGCTTGTTTTTTGACTCGTTACCTTGCAGGCGCGGTACAGATATTTCTTCTCCTGGGTCAGCTTGTAAAGGGACAGGAAGGCATACCCGTTGCCGGCGGTGCCGTGGCAGATACCGTAGCCTTTTCTGAGCAGGCCCCGCTGCCAGATCAACTCCGCACATTCTGCAGCCTCCTTCAGGTACTTCTCCTCTTTAAACACCTGGGGACACACAGGTAAAGCCAACAGAATCTAACCTGGACAAAAACCACGGTCAGAAGGAGAATTTTAATTGTTTTAGCCTCAGACTCAGATTGGTATTAGTCTCTGACTACATTATGAAAAAAGCCTTCTTTTAATTCTCCTTTTTTGGTTGTTGTGCGTCCAGAAAATGTACCTTAGTTTTATCTAAAAGATATCAGCATTTCCAAACCTTGAGTTCCTATGAAATGGGCACTTGAACGTCCTGGAATACTGCCACTTCCTGGAATACTGCCACTTCCTGGAATACTGCCACTTCCTAGAATACTGCCACTTCCTGTAATACTGCCACTTCCTGGAATACTGTCACTTCCTGGAATACTGCCACTTCCTAGAATACTGCCACTTCCTGGAATACTGCCACTTCCTGGAATACTGCGACTTCCTGAATACTGCCACTTCCTGGAATACTGCGACTTCCTGAATACTGCCACTTCCTGGAATACTGCCACTTCCTGAATACTGCCACTTCCTGGAATACTGCCACTCCCTGGAATACTGCCACTTCATGGAATACTGCCACTTCCTGAATAGAGCCACTTCCTGGAATACTGCCACTTCCTGAATACTGCTACTTCCTGAATACTGCCACTTCCTAACACACGCCCATGATCGCAGCTGATTGTGAGAGTAATTAAATAGCAGAGCCCCCTGTACAACTAGAAACTAGAAATACTTTGCTCCGTCATTGGAAGGCTGGGATAAGGACCTGGGAGATGGACTAATAATAAGCACAACCAGTCCTTCTAGCTAATCCTGGACATGACTATGGCTGACTAATGTCTACCTGGTACCTAATGTGTGTGTGGGTGGATCTGTGCACATTAGACGGATACAATGACATTGGTAAGTAAAAAGATCCCTCACTGAGCTGTTTCAAAGGGAAATACATCACTGTTTCATGGGAGCTTTAAGGTGAGCAAATCAATCATATAGCTGGTATATTGACAAGATGTGTTGCATAGCAACAAGAGGGATGTGGCACTCCATGCAGCGTTTGATATCTTCCTGTGTTGCTGGTGATGCTCCCAGCTTTACTTGCGATGGAGACACTTTGAAACATCTCTCTGCAATAACACATATCTAATGTTATTGCTCAGTGAAACCATGATTGCATTATTGTGCTCATGTTTTCTGTTTGGTGAATACCAACAGCTTTAACATGAAATACAGAATGTAGACAGTACTATAACAGCTGCCCTGAAATGTTCACTGACAAAATACAAACAGCCAAATGAAAAAATTCATTCCCTATCCCGGGGTCCCTAATGGGCCAAGAAAAGAAGGAATCCACCATTCACTCACATTCACACTGTGGCCGAGGCTGCCGTACAAGGTGCCACCTGATAAACATTCACACACATTTACACTCCGATGCGCAGCATCGGGGGCAAGTCGGGGTTCAGTGTCTTGCCCAAGGACACTTTGACATGGGACTAGCTGGTGTTTAATCAGGACGGGAGCATTTATATTCCATCTGTGCCATAATCTCCTTACAAGTTCAGCAATGACAAGATAAAGTGTGTGTTTAATACTAAATATTAACCATTTCTACAAGAGTTTTCTTTAAAATGACCACTTCACGTTTCAAAGGCTCTCTAACACAATATAATGTTCACGCAGTGCAGAGCCTTGCCACGCGGTGCCAGTGTTGGACAGGAAGGCTTCCTGTCTGGTCAGTTCAGACAGATGCTTGACAGATGTTGTTTGACTGCTGTGGAAGTGTTGATATTACTGCACCCTGGACCACAGAACAATGCATGAAGCAGACTCACCTTATAAGCCATGATGAGCATATGGATGACACCAGGAGCTCCGTGGCACCAGTGAACCAGCCGGTCACTCTCGTTACTCAGCGACGATGGAAAGTTCCCCGAACGAAACCTCTTGTGGCGGACGTAGTCGATGCTGGGACGGATCAACTGGGCCAGAACGTCTGGATGGACCTTTGCTCCTGGCTAGAGACAGACAGAGTTTACTTGAATTATTACTGGTCAGCTCTGAGCTATTACCATCCTGCTTTGGAAACACATGTTCCATCAATGTAACGCAGTTTGCGGGTGAAGTGAACTGAGAAAGATGGAGTCAGAAGGGGATGCAGGAGAGTAAGAATCGGGGATTTTAGAAACTCATATTGTAATATATATGCATAATGTAGTACCATTATTTTCATATTATACAGGAAACCCAAGCTGCCAAGCTTCAGGATGGAACTTTTATACAGCCAGTATGCTTCAAAAGCATACTGGCTCCCCTTTACCGGACCTTTCCGACATCAGATTAGGGGGGCTGTGTCTCACCATTTCTGAAATCAACACTGACTTTTCTCTAGACACTTTCCTTTTTACCTTGGTCAGCTTCTCTGTACTGGTGGAACTCTCTGCACTGGTGGTGGATGTCGATGCACTTGCATCATTAGGTTTTGCTTTTTTAATAACAAATCTGTCCATTTCAGTCTCACTCTGATTACCTAATGCACATGCACGCACTGTATAGTGGGGGGATGGAGGGGGGTTTTCATCCGAGAGACGCTGTGATTGGTGGATAGGATAGGGAGTAGGGGACTGACAGCGACATAACCAATCACACTATGACAGACCCTCCACTTAGCACCAACTGCAATGTTTCATTTGAAATGAATGTAGCCTGCTGGCAGTCTGGCTCACGGGGGTGCTCAGTATTTACCGTGGGTGCTTGAGCTCCGGAGCACCCGCAGTATCGGCGCCTATGCTCCATAGGGTTTATGTGGCTAACATCAAAGCATCAATGCATCTTAAACCCATTTTGAGACATTACCATAAATGAAAGAGAGCATTGCTAAGGGGGCCTGGTCTCTGGCTGAAGATTATCTTTAGTGCAACAAGCTTTATAGCCAGTTAACAGCCAGTACCAACATTATTATAGCCACTGTATTGATCAACTTATTTAGGCCATGTTTGTCTCCTGTTTGTTCAGCGATTTAAGAAAATCTCCTCTGACGTGTAATGAAAGAATTACGTTTGGAACACATCAGGTTGTTACTGAAACCACTTGAATCACCTTTTTTAAAAGGTGGCAAACAGAACAAGCATGCTGGCTCAGGCAAGATGGCTGGTTTGCAGCCAAACAAAGTGTGCAAAGCCTTTAATCACAGCAGTGTGCTGCTTCAGTTTGTCCAACAAGTCAGAACTTCATTCACTGGGTCGAGGTCAGGCATTAATGTCATATGACTGATTGTGCTTTTTATGTCCCTCAGTATAACACAGTGCACAGCAAAGTATAGGAATATATGCTGTTTGAGAGAGAAGTTGGTGAGCAGTTCAATGCAACTAAATCTTCAACCCCACAGCACAGAAGATCTAAACAATCACCATAGTTTCAGGATGAGTGTCACCAGATCATAGGGTTTAATCCCGGGAGATGGGATTCCTGGGAAATCTGATCAGGACTATTTCCCGATTCCTGGGAAAGGTTATGTTGGGAAACGGGAAATAAAATAAAATACGCAAGGAGTGCGTGTCTATTGTTGTCATACGGTAACAGTACCATAGCTATGGTAATACAGGCTCACTAAATCCATTCACTTGCAACAATTGTTGGAAGCTCTTAGTATTATTCAGGCTCCATCCGTGGAGGCGGAGAGAGCATTTTCTATCTGCGGTGAATTTGTCCCGAAAATCCGCCTGAGCGCAGAGTCTATCAACGCTCTCTGCTTTTTGAAAGCACACTTCCAGAAGAAAAAGTGCAGGGTGAGAATTCATTGTAAACTAAAAGAAATATGTAGCCTAAGTTGTCAGTTTGACATATGGCCCTGTCTTTTTGCAGTGCAGTTGTACATTTCTGTGGGTCGTTTTCTTGAATTTAGTTGAACTTGTATGTGTTTAAAAGAGAAATATACCTGCCCTAATAAAGAAATATTTGCTTAACTTCGAGTGATTATAATGGATTTCGTTTAACAGAACGGATTAGCTAAAAAAAAGAAAAACTAGGAAGATTAGGAATCATTCAATGGTTTACTTTAGCAGATTGTTAGTTTTTATAATGGAGTTCTGTAAAATATTGGTTTTATAAGGGTTGCCTAGATTTTCAGAAGACACGTCCCAGACATTCCACCATTTCATATTAAGTGCTGCAGCAGATGTCACGCAGCAGAATTGATCATTGCAAACTGTGTTGATGATGGACATAAACTCTGTTCTTTTGCCCTAATAATGATACAAATAATATACAACCCCAAATCAGACAAAGTTGGGACTTCTTAGTTTCTGATGTGAAGCACTTTGGATACCTGCTGGTTGTTGTAAAGTGCTATATAAATAAATGTTCATTGATTGATTGTCTATGTAGATGTACTCCCCTGCAAAATCACCCCAGGAATTCGGAATGATTTATCATTTACAAATAGAGCTATTCAAGTCATATCATAAATATTCCAGTATTTATTCATATGGCAGTATATATCGCAGGAAAAAAATATTGGATTTTCATTTTAGCCATAAGCCATGTACGGAATCAATACACAATTTCACACTGATGCCTGATTGGTAATACATGTGATGACATTTTATATCCAAAAGGGCAAAGGTCAACTTCCCTGTGACGTCCTAATGTCCATTGTGTTATTCAACGCCATAACTCAGGAACAGGAGAGACCTGATCTGGTAGGGTTTAATATTTTTCCTGAAAATTAGATGGATCAGATCCCGGGAAAAGACAATGCATTTCACAGGATTCCCAGAAATTCATTTTTAGCCCAAGTGATGTATCAATATCATTCAAATATGCATTCCCAAATCCCAAACTGACATTTTTTACAACCCCAAATCAGAAAAAGTTGGGACAGTATGAAAAACACAAATAAAAAAAGAAAGTAGTGATTTCTAAATGTACTTTGACTTGTATTTCATTGCAGACAATACAAGAGCACATAATTTAATGTGTTCCTCGTGATTTTTATTGTTTTTATTGTTTTTTTTTCAAAAAAACTAAATTCCTATTTTGGTTCTTGCAACACATTTCAAAATAAGTTGGAACAGTAAAGCATTTACCACTTTGTAATGTTGCCATTCCTTTTCACAACACTTAAAGTCAGAACTTCATTCACTGGGTCGAGGTCAGGCATTAATGTCATATGACTGATTGTGCTTTTTATGTCCCTCAGTATAACACAGTGCACAGCAAAGTATAGGAATATATGCTGTTTGAGAGAGAAGTTGGTGAGCAGTTCAATGCAACTAAATCTTCAACCCCACAGCACAGAAGATCTAAACAATCACCATAGTTTCAGGATGAGTGTCACCAGATCATAGGGTTTAATCCCGGGAGATGGGATTCCTGGGAAATCTGATCAGGACTATTTCCCGATTCCTGGGAAAGGTTATGTTGGGAAACGGGAAATAAAATAAAATACGCAAGGAGTGCGTGTCTATTGTTGTCATACGGTAACAGTACCATAGCTATGGTAATACAGGCTCACTAAATCCATTCACTTGCAACAATTGTTGGAAGCTCTTAGTATTATTCAGGCTCCATCTGTGGAGGCGGAGAGAGCATTTTCTATCTGCGGTGAATTTGTCCCGAAAATCCGCCTGAGCGCAGAGTCTATCAACGCTCTCTGCTTTTTGAAAGCACACTTCCAGAAGAAAAAGTGCAGGGTGAGAATTCATTGTAAACTAAAAGAAATATGTAGCCTAAGTTGTCAGTTTGACATATGGCCCTGTCTTTTTGCAGTGCACAGTTGTACATTTCTGTGGGTCGTTTTCTTGAATTTAGTTGAACTTGTATGTGTTTAAAAGAGAAATATACCTGCCCTAATAAAGAAATATTTGCTTAACTTCGAGTGATTATAATGGATTTCGTTTAACAGAACGGATTAGCTAAAAAAAAGAAAAACTAGGAAGATTAGGAATCATTCAATGGTTTACTTTAGCAGATTGTTAGTTTTTATAATGGAGTTCTGTAAAATATTGGTTTTATAAGGGTTGCCTAGATTTTCAGAAGACACGTCCCAGACATTCCACCATTTCATATTAAGTGCTGCAGCAGATGTCACGCAGCAGAATTGATCATTGCAAACTGTGTTGATGATGGACATAAACTCTGTTCTTTTGCCCTAATAATGATACAAATAATATACAACCCCAAATCAGACAAAGTTGGGACTTCTTAGTTTCTGATGTGAAGCACTTTGGATACCTGCTGGTTGTTGTAAAGTGCTATATAAATAAATGTTCATTGATTGATTGTCTATGTAGATGTACTCCCCTGCAAAATCACCCCAGGAATTCGGAATGATTTATCATTTACAAATAGAGCTATTCAAGTCATATCATAAATATTCCAGTATTTATTCATATGGCAGTATATATCGCAGGAAAAAAATATTGGATTTTCATTTTAGCCATAAGCCATGTACGGAATCAATACACAATTTCACACTGATGCCTGATTGGTAATACATGTGATGACATTTTATATCCAAAAGGGCAAAGGTCAACTTCCCTGTGACGTCCTAATGTCCATTGTGTTATTCAACGCCATAACTCAGGAACAGGAGAGACCTGATCTGGTAGGGTTTAATATTTTTCCTGAAAATTAGATGGATCAGATCCCGGGAAAAGACAATGCATTTCACAGGATTCCCAGAAATTCATTTTTAGCCCAAGTGATGTATCAATATCATTCAAATATGCATTCCCAAATCCCAAACTGACATTTTTTACAACCGCAAATCAGAAAAAGTTGGGACAGTATGAAAAACACAAATAAAAAAAGAAAGTAGTGATTTCTAAATGTACTTTGACTTGTATTTCATTGCAGACAATACAAGAGCACATAATTTAATGTGTTCCTCGTGATTTTTATTGTTTTTATTGTTTTTTTTTCAAAAAAACTAAATTCCTATTTTGGTTCTTGCAACACATTTCAAAATAAGTTGGAACAGTAAAGCATTTACCACTTTGTAATGTTGCCATTCCTTTTCACAACACTTAAAAGACGTTTAGGGACTGAAGACACCAAGTGATGAAGTGTTTCAGGTGTAATTTTGTCCGATTCTTGCTGCAAACAAGTCTTAAGGTGGGCAAAAGTACGGGGTCTTTGTTGCAGCATTTTGCGCTTCAAAATGCGCCACACATTCTCTATTGGAGACAGGTCGGGACTGCAGGTAGGCCAGTCAAGTACCCGTATCCTCTTCCTCCGCAGCCAGGACTTTGTAATGTGTGCAGAATGTGGTTTTGCATTATCTTGTTGAAATATGCATGGACGTCCCTGGAAAAGATGTCTTCTTGAAGGCAGCATATTGTGCTCCAAAATCTCTATGTACTTTTCAGCATTAATGGTGCCATCACAGAAGTGCAAGTTACCTTTGCCAAGGGCACTGGCACAACCCCATACCATGACAGACCCTGGCTTTTGGACTTGTTGCTGGTAACAGTCTGGATGATCCTTTTCTTCTTTGGTCCGGAGCACATGGCGTCCATTTTTCCCCAAAAATACCTGAAATACTGATTCATCTGACCACAGTACACGTTTCCACTATGTGATGGTCCATCCCAGATGCCTCCGAGCCCAGAGAAGTCGACGGCGCTTCTGGACACTGTTAACATAGGGCTTCCTTTTGGCACAGTACAGTTTTAGCTGGCATTTGTGGATGTAACTACGTATTGTGGTACTTGACAAAGGTTTGCCAAAGTAGTCCTGAGCCCATGTGGTGATATCGCTTACAGATGAATGACGATTCTTGATGCAGTGCTGCCTGAGGGATCGGAGATCACGGTTGTTCAGCTTAGGCTTGCGCCCTTGTCCTTTACACACTGAAATTCCTCCTCAGTCCTTGAATGTTTTAATTATGTTATGCACTGTTGAAGGTGAAATAAGCAAATGTCTTCCTATCTTTCTTTGAGGAACATTGTTTATTCTTGTATTTTAATTGTCTTCATGTAAAGCACTTTGAATTGCCCTGTTGCTGAAAAGTGCTATACAAATAAAGCTGCCTTGCCTTGCCTTTAAACATTTCAATAATTTTGTCACATATTTGTTGGCAAACTGGCGATCCTCGGCCCATCTTTGCTCCTAAAGGACTAGACCTTTCTTGGATACTGCTTTTGTACCAAATCATAATTACAATCACCTGTTGACATCACCTGTTTCAAATCACATCATTATTTAACCAATTTACCTGATTACTAGCCCTAAATTGCTCCTGTCCCAACCTTTTTTGGAATGTGTTGCAGGTCTGAATGACAGGAAAGGATGTATATTCACAAATGAAATTAAGTTGCCATGCCAAAACATGAAATATTTTGTGTTAACATTGTCTGCAATGACATACAAGTCAAAGTACATTTAGAAATCACTACTTTCTTTTTTTATTTGTGTTTTTCATACTGTCCCAACTTTTTCTGATTTGGGGTTGTAAAAAATGTCAGTTTGGGATTTGGGAATGCATATTTGAATGATATTGATACATCACTTGGGCTAAAAATGAATTTCTGGGAATCCTGTGAAATGCATTGTCTTTTCCCGGGATCTGATCCATCTAATTTTCAGGAAAAATATTAAACCCTACCAGATCAGGTCTCTCCTGTTCCTGAGTTATGGCGTTGAATAACACAATGGACATTAGGACGTCACAGGGAAGTTGACCTTTGCCCTTTTGGATATAAAATGTCATCACATGTATTACCAATCAGGCATCAGTGTGAAATTGTGTATTGATTCCGTACATGGCTTATGGCTAAAATGAAAATCCAATATTTTTTTCCTGCGATATATACTGCCATATGAATAAATACTGGAATATTTATGATATGACTTGAATAGCTCTATTTGTAAATGATAAATCATTCCGAATTCCTGGGGTGATTTTGCAGGGGAATACATCTACATAGACAATCAATCAATGAACATTTATTTATATAGCACTTTACAACAACCAGCAGGTATCCAAAGTGCTTCACATCAGAAACTAAGAATAAAACAACATATCATACAATAAAAAGAATGAAATGTAGAAAACAGTAAAATCAGAAAAGGTTCCATAGAAACAGGAGGAGGAAATGGTCACACCACTACTATGTATTAAAAGCCATTCTAAACAAATAGGTTTTTAGTTTAGACCTAAAAAGAGCTACATCTGTAATCGTCCGACTATCAGGGGGTAACTTGTTCCAGAGTCTCGGGGCGGCAACCGCAAAAGCCTGATCACCCCACTGTTTATACCTTGACCTTGGGACTTCTAAAACCAGTTGGTTTGAAGACCGCAATGACCGGTTGTGCTAACACAGCGTTAACAACTCGGACAAATACTCCGGGGCCAGGCCATTTAAGGCCTGGAAAACGAATTTGATTAAAATCTATTCTAAAATGCACAGGGAGCCAATGTAAAGTGTAGAGAACAGGAGTGATGTGTGCTAGTCTCGTTGGATTGGTTCAAAAGTGAGCAGCAGCACTTTGCACTTTTTGCATTTTGCACAAGTTGAAGACGTGAGATGGAGGTTTGATTCAGACTAACATAAAAAGCATTACAGTAATCCAACCTTGAACTAATAAAACCATGAATCACCTTTTCTAGATCATGCCTGTTAAGGAAGGGCTTAACTTTATCCAGGAAAAAGCTCATTCTAACAACATTGCTGATTTCATGTTACAATCAAAAGTAACCCCCAAATTTTTGACAGATGGCTTAAGGTATGAAGCCAGAGCTCCCAAACTCAAAGCTGGACTGTTTGGTGTGCCTGAAGTACTGAAGATGATACACTCAGTTTTAGCTTTGTTCAAGTTAAGAAAGTTTTGTGAAAGCCACAACTTAATATCATTAATACAACTAAGCAGGGAGTTTAGTGTGACACTGTCATTTGGTTTCACAGGCAAATAAATTTGCAAATCATCTGCATAACAATGAAATGACATGTTGTGCTTTTCCTATAATAGCCCCTAAAGGCAACATGTACAAGGAAAACAGGATGGGGCCAAGAATTGAACCCTGAGGTACCCCACAAGAGAGAGGAGCAGCTGATGAGGAGAAGTCATTAATCATGACAGAGAAGCTCCTATTTGCCAAATAGGAGCTAAACCATTGAAGGGCAGAGCCTCGGATGCCTACACAGTGCTCAAGGCGAGAGAGGACTGCATGGTCTACTGTATCAAACGCCACACCTGTGCTCAGCTGAGAGGCTCTCTGGACCTGCCACCGCCTGTCACCCTCCTGTTCCAGTTCTGTCCCAGAGAAGACCTGCTCAGTCTCAGCTTTCATATCTCTCTAAGTACAATTCTCCATTAAAACAACTTGAACTGTTATTCTGTGAACTGTGTCCTGCGTGGTATCTCTGTGTTCCGGGTCAAACCACAGCCTTAACACTTGTGGAGTGGAACACAGAGAGAATGTTGACGTTGGACAAGAGGGAAGACCAGACCATTATTGGCATAAAACTGTGAACCCACAAACGCAGAAGCAAACTCTCCAGCTGAAGAGGTGATGCAGCGGCGCCTTGAAGCTGAGGAGACAGACTTACTAGCAGGTGGAGGAACACTAATCTCAAACCTGATGGGGAAGTGATCTGAGATACAAGTTTCTGTTATTTCTCTGAGTGAAACTGAAAGCCCATAGGAGATAATGAGATCCAAGGTATGGCCAAGATGATGTCGGCCCTTCCACACATTGATTAAGGCCATAAGAGTTCAAAAGGGTGTTAAAATCATTAGCAAATGGGTTTGAGGGGCAACACACATGAATATTGAAGTCCTCACAAACCAGGAGCTTGTCGTATTTTGGAATAACATCAGCTAAGAACTCAGAAAACTTAAAATCATAAAATCCTTGTTGAGTTTTGGTGTGCGATAAATAACTGCACACAACACAGGAGAATCCAGATCAGCCACAAACAGCTGAAGTTCAAAACTATTATAACAGAATGCAAGTAATAATCTGCATCTGTACTCATCCTTGAAGAGAGTGGCCAGACCATCGCCTCGACCTGACACTCATGGGGAGTTGTGGAAAGAACAGTCAGGGGGGAGGAGCTGCGAGAAGGCGCTGCTGTCACCTGGTTTCAACCAGGTTTCCGTCAACAAAAGAAAGTCCAGAGCATTGGTCGTAAAAACGTCATTGAGGATAAAAGTCTTATTCGTGAGTGATCTGGTGTTGATCAGCGCCATGCCAATTGAACGCCGTCCAGTCTGTTTGGAAGCACGACTGAGCAGGCGGAGATTCCCATGCACGTACAAACTCCTCGTTCCAGCAGCAAGGAGGCGGGCACCCGGAGTCAGGTACAGTCGGCCGGAGCCATCGGTAACTGTGTACTGGAAAACACTGCAGATTGCAGCCGATGAACTCCGCAGAAAACCCGACACACGGATGGCCTGGATCACAGTAAGCTCTGAGCCTGAAACGAACTCCGCCTCTCTTGCCGCCTGTCTTGCCGTGTCTCCTGCGGCGATTGTTGCGGAGGCGAACGCCAGGCTGCCGCCGTAGATAGGCCGGTATGGATCCCAGGAAAGGCGGTGGAGTACTTGACTGTCCACCAGAGCCGTAGATCGGCACTTCCAGCTGGTCATACACCAGCAGCGGTGACACATTTCGAGTGACAAGTAGTAGAAACAGGAAAATCAACAACAATCTCAGCAGAAGTAAGCGGCAAAACACACAGTGGCGCAATCTTGAACCACAAATCTAATGAGGTACAATACAATACAAATAAAAAGAACTTTGTCTTATGTGAACCATCCTTTCTTATCACAAAAGCAAGTAAGGGCTGTGACTACTCTTCTGAAATGATTTTAGCTCTGAGTAGCGACGACTTCATGAGCTTCTTTAATGATAAAATTATAACAATTAGAGATCAAATTCATCACCTTTTGCCCTCAACTTCTAACGGTTCACCTTTAAACGCAGGACTGCTAGAAGGAACGACAAGACCTGACATATACTTAGACTGCTTTTACCCTATAAACCTTCAACAATTAATGTTAAAGGTCGCTTCAGCTAAGCCATCTACCTGACTCTTAGACCCCATCCCAACAAGGTTACTTAAAGAAGCATTACCCGTGGTTAACACTTCATTACTAGATATGATTAATATGTCTTTATTAACAGGTTATGTATCGCAGTCATTTAAAGTAGCTGTGATAAAACCTATTCTGAAAAAAAACACCCTAGATCCTGAGGTCTTAGCCAACTATAGACCTATATCTAATCTCCCCTTCCTCTCCAAAATCCTTGAGAAGGTAGTTGCTAATCAGTTATGTGATTTTCTACATAGCAATAGCCTATTTGAGGACTTTCAGTCAGGATTTAGAAAGCATCATAGCACAGAGACGGCACTGGTGAAAATTACTAACGCCCTTCTAACTGCTTCAGACAAAGGACTTGTCTCCATACTTGTCTTACTAGATCTTAGTGCTGCCTTTGACACTATTGACCATACCATCCTGTTACAGAGACTGGAACACTTAGTTGGCATTAAAGGAATCGCACTGAGCTGGTTTAAGTCCTATTTCTCTGATCGATCTCAATTTGTTAATCTTAATGATAAATCCTCCAGGTACTCTAAAGTTAACCATGGCGTTCCACAAGGCTCAGTGCTTGGACCAATTCTACTCACCTTGTATATGCTTCCCCTAGGCAATATTATTAGGAAACATTCAATTAACATTCATTGTTATGCGGATGACACCCAACTATACCTATCAATTAAGCCAGACGAAACCAGTCAGTTAACTAAACTCCAAGCATGCATCAAAAATATAAAAGCATGGATGACCTACAATTTTCTGATGTTATTGTGCTGGGCCTCAGAAATCTAGGAGTTATTTTTGATCAGGATATATCCTTTAATGCCCACTTAAAACACACCTCAAGAACAGCCTTTTTTCACCTTCGTAACATTGCCAAAATTAGGAACATCCTATCTCAAAACGATGCTGAAAAACTAGTCCATGCATTTGTTACTTTCAGGCTGGACTACTGTAATTCCTTATTATCAGGATGCTCAAATAAAACCCTTAAGACCCTCCAGCTGATCCAGAACGCTGCAGTGCATGTTCTCTGCATTGGCTTCCTGTAAAATTCAGGATTGAATTTAAAATCCTTCTCCTGACCTACAAAGCTCATAGTACCTTATTGTCCCACTAGAGCACTGCGCTCCCAGAATGCCGAGTTACTTGTGGTTCCTAGAGTCTCTAAAAGTAGAATGGGAGCCAGAGCCTTCACCTATCAGGCTCCTCTCCTGTGGAACCAGCTCCAGAAATGCTTGTTATTCCCCGGAGTCCTTAAGTTTTTTCTCGCCCAGCATGTTTCCTTGGATTAGAGTGGCACCAAGATCATGGATGCAGCTGTCGCTGTGGTCCTGCTCCGAGTCCACGCCCTGCTACACCCTGCTACTCTTTACGGTGCCCTGCAGTGTCCTGCTGTGTCCTGCTGCACCCTGCTACGTCCAGCTATGCTCTGCTGTGCCATGCTACATCCTGTAACACCCTGCAGTGCCCTGATATGACATGAACTACTACGACTACTTTTTCTAGTCACTGATCCATTATCTTTATTGACTGTTATTGCCACTGTTCATCACACCCCCAACCGGCTCCGTCAGACACCGCCTACCAAGAGCCTGGGTCTGTTCCAGGTTTCTTCCTAAAAGGGAGTTTTTCCTCGCCACTGTTGCATTGAATGCTTGCTCTTGGGAGATTTTTTTGTTTTGTTGTAAATTATAGAGTGTGGGTTAGACCTACTCTATTTGTAAAGTGTCTCGAGATAACTCTTGTTATGATTTGATACTATAAATAAAATTGAATTGAATTTTGGAGAGGAAATTAATTAACACTGGTTGACCCACATGACACTGTCAATCCAGGACAAGGTGAATGATATCAACGCATGGATGTTGCTTCCCCTAAAATAAAGGGGCTCCTTGATTTTGCTTGCTCATTTCCAAGCTGTGTTGGACTACTAGCTAGTCCCTAACTCAATTAGCTGTAGCCTGGCTGAAGTATGGTCTGGAGACGGCATGATAAATGTTGCATTAATCAGGTTAATCATTAACGAGGTGCTTTATTTCTATTTTGCAGGCAACACAAACACTGACTACTGTAGCTTCACTGTGAAAAACACATGTACTAAACTTTTTCCATCAGCAATCAATGATGATTGATTATCCAGACTAGCATGACAATAAACTGAGAGAATCTAATCTCTTCACTGTATGCTTACGGCAAGGAATTCTGAATTTGTATGATCTTGTCACGCTCTAACCCTTAACACAGCTGTCATATACAGTCTGATTAGGATTACATTTTAGATTTTCAAAGGGGAGCCAACCAACCAGTGGACCCATTCAGCCTGTCTTACCTGCATCAGCATGTGATAGATTCCAGCCAGGCCGTGGGCAGCACCAATATACTGCTTCTTGTGCCATTCGTAGAGCAGAGGGCAGCGATCCGTCTTCTTGTGCTGGGCTGACATGTTCTTCCCTGATTCCACGATGGCCATCACCACCTGAGGATTTTAAAGGGGAGAAAAAGTTGCAGAACACAAATGACCTGTCTGACTGTAGCCTGGCAGAAAGTTGGTTCTCCTTGTGGGAACTGAATTCCTACAGCTTGCCAGTGTTAATCGTGTGTCCTCAGGTGTTGAATGTGGAGAACAATCACTGAGAACAGCCTCCGCCCATAATCAAATCCTCTTATTGAATGGGAATCCTTTTCAAACCCCTTACCAAATCTGATTAGGTTTAGCTTTTAACATTTGCAAATAACTAGAATACAACTGATTTGATTAACAGGATGTGTTGTTAAGTGAGAAAGCATTAACAGGGCATTTATAGTGTTGACAACCTATAGCTACAACCTGAAAATAAGACCTACAGCAGAACATATGGATCGTTGGGGCAACCTCTAGCTCATCCAGTAAAGTATGTAGGCTGAGTCCTTGGCAGCGGCTCAGATTTGAATCCGACCTGTCGCCCTTTGCTGTGTGTCACCCCCCTATGCGTAATTGATTAGGAAAGGTCTCCTTTCTCTATCCGACGATGCCCATCATCTGTATCCATGCATGTCTACTTGAGTATTAGCGAATACCTTGTGGGAGCAGAAAAATGGACAGCATGTTGCCAACTGAGCCTGACCAGGTAACAGTCAGTAATTAGTGCAATAAAGCACAAATATACACTCACCTAAATGATTATTAGGAACACCTGTTAAAGGGGTGATAGAATGGAAAACCGAGTTTACCTTGTTATAGTTGAATTACAACAGTTTGGTGGGTAAATAGGCATACATAGAACCTCAAAGTCCCATTGACACCTCTTTCCTATGCAAATCTAAAAATTTCTGCTGCTGAAAACGAGCGAATCTCAACTAAGCTAGTAGTTGACGTCAACTCCGGTGGCTGTAGCTTATTTGGCTCTAGTCTGTACCTTTGTCACGCCCCAAAATTCACATAGGCCACTGATCTGAAGCCAGCTGATCTTCTGAATCTAGGTAGTGCAGATCAGAAATTGTATACATTGTTCGTCTGCTATTTCATTACTAAATTCATTGGCATAGAGGGGAGTGGTGTGTGTGTGTGTGTGTGTGCTTTGCTCAACCAATCAGCGCACAGCTCATCTAAATATTCATGAGCATACCATATATGGTAGAACACCTCTTCATATAGGGCTATTTAAGAGGGTAGCATTAGGGTTTAGGGATTAGGATGGCACCAAAATCATGGTTCCAGCTGTTGCCGTGGTTCTGCTGAAATTCCCTGCTATGCCGTGCTGCTCCCTGCGCTACTACAACTACTATTTCTAGTCACTGTTTCATTATCTATACTGTAACTGTTATTGCCACTGTTCATAATACCCCAACCGGCACGCCAGACACCACCTACCAAGAGTCTGGGTCTGTCCCAGGTTTCTTCCTAAAAGGGAGTTTTTCCTCGCCACTGTTGCATTGAGTGCTTGCTCTTGGGGGATTTTTTTATTTTTTTTTGTAAATTATAGAGTGTGGTCTAGACCTACTCTATCTGTAAAGTGTCTTGAGATAACTCCTGTTATGATTTGATACTATAAATAAAACTGAATTGAATGTCACACCTCAATATAAACTGTACTGAACTGAACTGAATATCTGAGCACTACATTACTACAACATTCTACAGCGGGAAAAATAATGTGTTTTAAAAGTAATTAGGATGATCCGTGTGTGCTGGATTCAAACCTTATTTATTTATTTCTGGTTTATTTAACAGGGACAATAAACACTAATAATACATATAAAAATGTAAAATGTGCCAGAATTAGCCAAAAGGCTATTTTACATCTGCTGTCCCTGGACAGATCATACAATGTCACACCTAAAAAGATAAAAGGATTATAAAAGTACATAGGTTTAGCCCAATACATGTAAAATTGACTATGTAACAAAAAAAGACAAAATCAGCACATAAACAAGCACATTTGGTCAATATCAACATCAACTCCAACACTCACATACACACACAATCAACAATAGCACAAGTGGCACAAACAGGCAGGACAGGAAAGACAAGACAGCAACGGTGCACACGAGTGTTGAAAACAACGTTCACCTTTTATCTTACACCAATTTCAAACTATTTTCAAATTTCTTCAACAGAACATTGTATTGTAGAGGTTTCAAATACTTATCTTCCATCGTAAACATAACATTGTAGGCTACTGGAAACTTAGATGTAGGCATTTGAGCCATGTCAATGGAAATATTGCTTCTTTTCATAAATCCAAGGAACTTGTTGTAGCTGTTTGAGAGCCAGATGACGCGTTTCCAGCGGCCAGGGTAACAAGTTGTTTTAGACATATTGTTTCAGAATCCGTGTGCTGCCTCGTATAATTTATAACAAATCCTTGTACACGGATAGTGCAGAGGTGTAGCAGAAGGTTAGAGTGCACGATATAGTTCCGTTTTTAAGCCTAAATCAAGGTAACCTGTTGTTTCGTAATACTCAAACAGTGATTCATGGCCTACTGAGATAAAACAAAGTAATGTCATGTCCAGGGAATTAACGTGACTGATAGTGTAGTGGAGAACGAAGCAGTCTCGTATGTTGTTATTTTTGCTGAGGAAGGTTCGAATCCAGTGCACACGGATCATCCTAATTACTTTAAAAACACATTTTCCCCGCTGTACAATGTTGTAGTCATGTAGTGCTCAGATATTCAGTTAAGTTCATTACAGTTTATATTGAGGTGCGACATGCAAAATCCAGTAAAATGTTTATGAATATGTAGCGAATCTGTTGACGTGGGCTCCGTTGATAGATATACAAGGCATCTGGACAGTCTCGGAAACCAGTAGGTGGAAAAACCAGAAGGCACATAACACCTGTAATGTACTCGTATGACAGAGTGCACGGACCGAAGCTTTGTGACTAGTCATAGATATATATAGCTACACTAGCAAGCACTTTCTTAACGCTGCTGCCGTACCGTCTCCACCCGTTTCCTCTTGTCCTCTATTCATGCCCAGCGCCCAGCTAAAGCTGTATCTACATGCTCCAAGTTTGATCAACTTTGCCTCCATTTTTTTAGCCGCGTTACCACGGAGACCACACCGCACTCTCGCTTTCCGGCAAAGACCCGCCCTACTTTGCATCTGATTGGCTAGAACTCGTTTCATTGGTAGGTGGAAGTTCGATGATTGGTTAAACCCAGCGCATCAAAAAAAAACTTTTTAATTTAGTTATTGTTCTAAAATAGTCATAAGCCGGAGATCCGGCACGGTGCCGGAATACTTTAAGCCCTGAGCGTATCTTTGTGTTGTGCCTGGTTCAAGTCCCACATTTTACGTCCCAGTAGGGTTCAGTAGGGTCTGATCTTAGAGATGAAGGTACAGGCAGGGTTCTATTTTTAGGCATGTGAAGAACTCTAAATAGAAATAGAAAGACTATAGTTGGATGGGTTCACTGTTCTACATCTCTACCTGATACAGGAATAGGTTAAGGTTTAGGTACTAGATCTGCCCTAAACCTCATTTCATTTATGTCCTCCAGTAAATCTTATCGGTTTTGAATTTAGATTTCTGATTTTTTGAACAGTTAGTAAGTGGGAGCACCTGCAGCAAATTGCCCCTACTTTTCTATGAAACATAACCATGCATTTGTATGCCATGAAATGATTTTTGCCTACCAAGTTTTGGAAGTGTCATGTTCTTGTAGTTGTACAGAGGTGGTCTGGGTTAATGGCTGTGCAAGCCCCGGACCGACTGAAGACCAGGGTCTGCATTACTGGTGTGTGTTGATCCGATACCAAGTAAATACAGGGCCAGTATCGCCGATACCGATACGATACCGATGCGATACCGATACGATACCGATACTTTTTAATAATTGAGGTGGATTCATCATCAAATTGCTAAATCTGAATGAATTCTCATGACCTTTAAGTGGTTTAGTGATTTTTCCTTTGGAGTATTAAGACGCTAAAACCCAGGACAGAATTTTCATGAGCTTGTATACATTTGTTATGTTACCACTGTGTCTTACAGCCTTTTTACAAATTATACAGCTTGCCTTTGTTTAATTTTTGGCCTGAAAATATAGCCACACAGTGCTCCTCTTCCTCTCTGCCAGACAGCGCTCCTCTTCCTCTCTACCATTCTTCTGTCCTGCTTGTGTGTGTGTGTGTGTGTGATGCTGGCCACCGCCGGGGCCTGGCTGCTTGCTTGTTTGCCTGGCGCCACTGAGTCACGTGACGGTACAACATCAAATCACAAGAGGGGGGAGGAGGAGCAAAGTGTGCCTGCTCTGCGCTGTGACAGGAGCGGCACTGACACAGACAGCCAGGTTGCCTCTTTGATGAAACCGCAGCGGTGCATACTGCAGAGTAACTAAAACTAAAGTATCCATCTCATTACACTATTATTGATCAATATCAATACCATCGTCGGTACCGATATTTGGATCTATCCGCCCACCACTAGTTTGCATCGGTACGTTTAGGCTACAAAGACACTGGTTAAGGTTTAGTAACCATGATGGTTTGAGGATGCTTTCACAAGACATACTGTGGGTCTGTCACACTGTGTGTGCGTGTGTGCGTGTGTGTGTGTGTGTGTGTGTGTGTGTGTGTGTGTGTGTGTGTGTGTGTGTGTGTGTGTGTGTGTGTGTGTGTGTGTGTGTGTGTGTGTGTGTGGAGGTTCTGAGTCAGCAGTTTGTGGTCCCCAAACAAGATAGAAGGTGTGAGAAAAGGAAAACAGTTCTGCTGCAGCAGCACTGCCTTCCTAATGACAGAGCAGATTTACAGCCAGCGTGTTCTTTTACACTTCACTCCTATACATCTATACGAGGGGTCGAACAATTATCGGCTGCGATATTTCACCACTCTGTCTCAGTCAATGTCCCACCCACAGCACCTGATTGGTTATACATCACAACTAGTAGCCTATCACCCCTCCTGAAGGCAGCTGAGCCACAGAACACAGACTGGAGCTGCTGCTGAGTGAGCGGAGCCGTGTGTCCAATGTAAGGCAGCAGATATTGCTGAGGTTGCAATAAACATCACAATCCTCTATGTTGACTTCAGTTCTGAGTATGAGAACTGCAAAGAGAGATAAAGGAACTGAGACGGCACCTGGGCACGGGGGTGAGAGATGTGACCGATGAGCAGATTTTCATAGATTATATTGGTCAATCCCTAATCCATCTACACCAGAGTGGGAAATTAGCACCTACCACCACCAGCCAATGGCGGTTACTTTTTCAAAGTGGCGGGTGACTTTGCCTTGTATACCAGCCACAGTGGCATCTTGGGCGGTGCTAGGCACTGGGAAAAGCCGTTGTGCCGCTGCAAAATAGCGTCGGGAAGGAACTTGTTTTTGTTGTGAACATGTTTTAGTTGTGCAACAGAGTAACTCATTTGATTGGTTTTCAGCGATAGTCCGTGACACACATAGCTGAGCTGAGGTACAGACGAAAGGAAAATTATCGGTTAAATATGGAGTTATATTCCTATCATTAATCAAGAGTGCATTTTTTCAATTTGAGAGCATTTCTCACTGATATTACGTTCAGATTTTGTAACAGTTTCCCTCAAAACCTTGCTCTCACACTCAAATAGTCACTGCTCGCACTTGGATTTGCTCTGCTTGTGTTCAAACTTTGTGCTTGGACTCAGATATGTTGTTACTTGGACAGATTTCCTGCTCTCAGCTTTGGCCCTTCTCCTCCCACTCAGGCTCATTCTGCGCGCTTGCAAATCTTCTGCTCTCGGATCTCTCCTGCGCTCTCGGATTTTTTGTGTTACAATCCTATCAAAATTCCCCAACCAATAGAATGCCAGCTGTAGTGTTGACCACTGATGGGCAGTAACGCGTCACTGTAATCCAATTACTTTTTTCAAGTAATGAGTAAAGTAAGGGATTACATTTGCAAAAACAGTAATTACATTACTGTTACTTCCCCGTAAGCAGGCTGCGTTACTGCGTTACTTAACCGTGATTTTGTTTCGTGAGACTGTCTCGTGAGTGACGATGACGTATGAGCGCCGCGACTTCAGTGTAAACACCGGCATGTGTAGTGTTGAACAAGAGACAACATGGAGCGCTGGAGAGAGCAGGATCATGCAGCGTTTAATGCTTGGAAGTACGGACATTACTTTTGAGTTTGACTCGGTTAAAGGTGACAAAAACATCAGCGTCCACTGTACACTCTGCGTGGGCAGAAAACTTGTAACTACAGCGAAAAATTCCACCTCAAATCTGAGCAAGCACCTAGCAAGCCGGCACAGGAATGTGAAACTCTCTGGAAAAAACCCTGAATCCCCGACTGACATGACCACTGGGGCTACATCCAATTCCACCAGGCGAACCTCCGAGGGCCCCTTTCCTGCTAAACAGGTGAAACAGGGACATGCTGCCAATTTCCACTGTTGACTCTGAATCGTTCCGACGCATCGTAGACCAAACACGGTGTCAAGGTGCCAGAGAAAGTCAATTGCAGGAAACCTTGAGAGAGAATATGACATAATGGACGCTAATTTGAAGGCTGCACTCGGAGATGTAGACTTTGTTTCCACCACTGCTGACATCTGGACGGTGAATAACAAAAGTTTTATGGGTGTAACAGTTCACAGGTCGTGCATCATGTTATTGAAAAGTAACTTAGTAAAGTAACCAGTAAAGTAACTGACTGTAGCTAGCTACAGTCAGTGTTGGTGTAAATACACTGAGAATAGGCCGCCCGCAACAGACGTTCATCAAGCGAACGCACCCTCAACAGGGCAGGGATCATTTCATTGGTCAACACTACAGCTGGCATTCTATTGGTTGGGGAATTTTGATAGGATTGTAACACAAAAAATCCGAGAGCGCAGGAGAGATCCGAGAGCAGAAGATTTGCAAGCGCGCAGAATGAGCCTGAGTGCGAGGAGAAGGGCCAAAGCTGAGAGCAGGAAATCTGTCCAAGTAACAACATATCTGAGTCCAAGCACAAAGTTTGAACACAAGCAGAGCAAATCCAAGTGCGAGCAGTGACTATTTGAGTGTGAGAGCAAGGTTTTGAGGGAAACTGTTACAAAATCTGAACGTAATATCAGTGAGAAATGTTCTCAAATAGAAGAAATGCGCTCTTGATTAATGATAGGAGGCCGGGCCCTTGATCAAGCATTTGTGTTTTTTTACTCATTACTTTACTACGGTAGCCTAATTCGGTGGGGAGAAAGCTCTGCCTCTCCAGCTTCTCCCGTAGCTCGGGGCATGTCCTGCACTGACGTGAGTGAGAGGTAAATTGGGCTACACCGTGTCTCCCCCATCTGCAGCACTGTTGTCGGCCAGACCACGGTGAAGGACAGTATTTAGGTGATTGAGACAAGAAAGTCTCCTATTTGGTTCCATGATTATGTTGCTGCCTTGATCTGTTACCCTCACTATTCGGCTGAGGGAGCTATGGGTCGAGGTTTTTGTTATGTTTCTTCATTCGGATCCATTTGCGATCCGTTCCAGTCTGAATAAACAAACGGCGCAGCGTCCTTGTTGCATTGTTCATTAAGATAATTCTAAACAGATTTCTGTAGTTCCAACAACTCTGAATTGTAGTTGAGAACGTCAGTTATAACTGCCCACGTATTAAAAAATTGGTAGTTTTAATAGGCCTCGGGCTCATAATTACAGTTAATGTGTCGGGCCGGGCTCGGACACAACGTGTACGGGCTTCAGTAGGGTCGGGCTTGATTTGTTTGGGCCCGATCTAAGCTCTAACACACAGTGGATGCAGGAAAAATCGGAGATGAGATATACACAATGACCTAAATTGAGGACAGCTACGCTCATTATTGTCTTTGGCTCTCAATGAAGGCGGTCACATTTTCTCTCCCTCTCCACTCCCACACCTCCCCTGCTTTGCTCCTCTTGTCTCGTCTAGTCTTAGTCTAACTCTTTGAGAGACTCTCTCCGCACTGCTCTCCAAACTAAAAAATCATGGATTTCATCAACTGGTCTCTCAACGCAATTGACACCATCTTCTCGACGAGAAGCTTGGGTTCGGGGGAACCTGCTCGCCCTGCCGGAACATTTGCTGCTGGCTATATGATGGACGCGTGGGAGGGGTGGCGGGTCGTGTGTCTGGCGGCTCTTTCCGGGGAGGACGTTGAGGATATCTACCTATTCAGCACCATGATAACAGGCCTTTTGCTGACCAGATTAGGCATTGGCCTGGTTTATCGAGAAATTGACAAGACTATGACAGCTGTTCAAAGCCCCAAAAAGCTGTCTGGAATGATTGAAGCGGTGGGCAGAGCAGTCAGCATTCAAGCTGGGACTATTAACCGCATTATGGATAACAACATGGAGATGAGCCGCAATTTGGATATTATCTTGGATTCACTGCTTTGCAAAGAAAGATTGACCAGAATGGACAAACAGAGTAGTTGTGTAAAGGAATGCAGCTACTCGCGCTGAGACAAAATAACTTCAATCTTATCAACTTTCGGCCCCCTTATCCAGCACTGGCCTCGGCCAAGGCCGCTGCTGGAACAACAACTCCCCCAGAAGAGCACTGCAGAGAGACGCTCTTGCGTTCCTCCCCCAACTTCCCTCAGACACCTGCTGATTGTTGACTCTGCTTGGGACCTATTCAAGGTGGTCTCCATGGCAACCTGCTGTGTTAACGCTATGACATCCTGCGGACTGAGGCACCAAGATTGGAATGCCAGGCAAAGCGATTCTCTCCAGGCCCCAACTTCCCCAATACCCCCGTCCCACGCCTTCGCCGCTTTTTAACCCCCAGTCTGACAAGCGGGTCTGTGACCAGCGGCATGTGTCGGCTGCAGGACCGGATGGCTGCTTGCCTGTGCTGGGTTACCTCCACCCCCCCATTCCCCTCCCCTGTTGCAAGTCATGTTGTCGACTCGTGTTGTGATTATGTGCTTGTTGCCGAGGTTTTTTTCCTGTTCCCACACTGTACTCTTCACAGGAGCATAGTCTGGGAGTTGCCTTTTTTCTCCTCCTCTTTCCTCATGTTATGCTGTATTTTTCTTACTTGTTGCATCTTCCAGCCTAGTCTACCCCCCTTTTATGTATGTTTGTTTGTGTGCGGGCAGGTTGATTGTTTTTGTGAAGCACTTTGGAAACCTTGTGTTTGTTAAAATGTGCTGTATAAATAAAGTTGGATTGGATAAGTGCAATGATAAGTTAAAGTCCAATAAGCCCTTTATCAAACCGTATGAACGTGTGTCCCAGGCCAGGATAGGAAATTAACTAACAATGTCAAGATCAACAAGCCACTGACAGAAATGTTCAAATTTGATTCATTCAATAAATTATTATTTTTTGTCTTAAATTCACCAGCCATTTTCATATTATACCAATATTTGCAGCATCCTGAGCTTTTCTGGAAAGCTTGCTAGGAAATCTCAGCCCAGGGAAGTTTAATTCTCCCCAAAACAAGTTCCGAAAGAACGTTAATCTCGCGATAAAAAAATGTACGCCGTTAAAAACGCATTTAACTGACAGCCCTAATATATATATATATATATTTCACTGTTGTGGCTGGTAAAAATATAATCGGCTGGTAAAATTGGGCAAAAAAGTTCATTTCCCACCCTGATCTACACCCACATACAGTTTGTCCAAAAGCCATTAAAGACGGTGCCTAATGTAGCCTCAGATTACATAAAACATTAACTGTCTTTGCTTTTTGTTGATTAAAACTAGACCAAAGTTTGCAATGATCAAATAACTAGAATGTGACAAAAACTAACAAAATTCTCAACAAAAGACCAAAACTAAGTCAAATTGACCATTGGTGATGGTACATGGGACATGACAGACTCGTGCCAACGTGTGATTTCCTTCATAATACTGTAAAGTTCTAGATAGAAGTTAAAACTTGCACTGAACAAGTTTTACATGTTACACTGTACAACTCTGAATAACTAAGGGATACATTTGAAAGAAAAAGCATGCATGTGCATGTCTGACCTTTGTAATGGTGCTCTCATCCACTGTGTCAGCTCCTATCTCTTTGTTAACGTAGAGCAGAGCATAAAGGTAGCCGGCCCGGCCATACAGCAGCTCATCCGGCATCTCAGAGTCTGGAGCCAGCACGGAGCCCTGTAGCTGGAGGAGCCTGACACACACAGCAACACCACACCATAATGACACAGAAATACACTCCAAAGGGTACAACTCACTTGGAACCCCCCCCCCCACACACACACACACACACACAAGTATATTATAAAATAAGTATAATAATAATAATAAATACATATTAACAAATTACTGTCATAATAATCTGTCTGCAAGCCAACAGGGAGGTTGTGCAGAGCTTAGAGTTGGAGGAGCAGCAGCTCTCCATGGGATGAGCAGGAGACGCATACGAGGAAACAAACTGCGACAGCAGCATCCGCTCTCTGGCCAACAAGACGGATGAACTGCTGCTTCTCAGAGGAGCTAACAGACTTTCCCAGCTCTGGTACCCTGGGCTTTACTGAAACCTGGCTTGGTGAGCACATCCCCGGATACTGCCGGGATTCCAAAAACTCTGTGTTAAGGAGTTATAGGGGAAAATGAGGGAAGCAGAATCTGCTTTTATATAAATAGAGGTTGGTGTACTGATGTCACATTGTTGAAGAAATGATGCAATCCTCATGTAGAAAGTCAAGTCTTTATGAACTGCGTTGCTGCAGTTACTGCGGTGCACCACTGCAGAAGGAATATAGGGGAATGGATATTTAGCATTATTCTCATTTATCTGGCCTGGTAGGGGTTCCTGCCTATACAATTATAGGGGGAAACACTGACATTTGCAGTTTGCAATATGTGCAGCAGTATCATAAAATATGCCTGTGGCACCACGTATCTTCCTACATGGTCCACATTAGATTCCCCACGTAGAACAACCACGTCCATACCTACATGCACAGTGCCAGCCACTCACCTGGACAGACAGTCCTGACTATCAGCAGTATTATTCAGTTTGTGGTAAACCACCGCGCCCACTGCCAACGGCCCCGCATCACCACACAGGAAAGTCACTTTACGGCCATTCAGGATCCTCATGGTCCTCTTAACGTAGTCCAGCGCCCTCTGCAGGTGGGTGGCCTCATGGGACGCCCGGTGCAGCTGGAGGTACAGCAGGGCAATGCCTGTAGGGAAGACAGCACACAGGGATCACTGATGGGCTGAAACTGGCCAATGGGATTGGCATGTCTTCTCAGTTTGATACAGACCTGTCCAGCCGGTGTAGGTGGAGAAGTCATGGGGGTCGGCAGTCTTCAGGCCCTCCTCCATCTGCTGAAGGAGATCTTTGATCTTATTCTGGACCTTCTTCTGGAAAGCTGCGCTCACCTGAGGAGGAGAGAGCAGCAGTCTGCTGGAAAAAACTCACAAAACCTCCAGAGAAAGGAGATGAGAGGACTGGGAAGCCCGTCTACAAACTAGGGCTGCATGATATGAAGAAAAATAACGTTGTTGAATATCACAATAACCATATTGCTTGTGATAAATAGTCAGATATTAAAGTGTACTCAGTTCTGCTGCATACAGTATTCTGCTAAAATACAACAGTTTGTTGAATTTAAAACAAATGAAAGGAAATCATTTCTTTTTTTTTCTTTTCTAACTTTCTTTTATTGAACAAATTGAGCACTGAATTTAATATAAAAGGTAGCACTAAAAAGAATGACAGCTTCCTTTTAAATTTTCTGCTGATATTTTTTAATGTCTATCGCGATATGACGCAGCATTTCGTGGTATGTATATTGCAGCAGTTCATATGTGATGACGATAAAAAAAAAGAAAATGATATATTGTGCAGCCCTACTACATACCAATCAACTAGAGATGGCGCTCACGACAGGACGTAGTCATGTCATGTAGAGTTCATATGTGATGACGACAGGACGTAGTCATGTCATGTAGAGTTCATATGTGATGACGACAGGACGTAGTCATGTCATGTAGAGTTCATATGTGATGACGACAGGACGTAGTCATGTCATGTAGAGATCTTTAGTGAAACCAAAACTAACGGATCAAATGTTACAGTGTAACAAAGACTGAACCTTGAGGTGTGAAAAGGCCCTGATGCTCTTCTGGAAGCTCATGGTGATGGAGGGCTCCGCGTTCCTGTAGCCATGCCGGAGCCTGGAGGCCCCTCCGCCAACTGTCATATATGCCTACCGCTTATGAGTTATTGCTTAATATCTAATAGTGACCTTGGAACAGACCCATCTTCAAACTCGTCCTTAATTTTGATCTCAACTACACACCCGTAAAGTTTTGTGGCTGGATCTTGCACGGCTGTGACGCCCTGGTGACAAAATCTGTCAGACATAATCAGTAATTAAACTTATGAATATGCTTCCCCAATATTGCCAAAGTTATGGAAAACGTTTTTTTTTTCCAAAATAAGTGTTGTAGTAGGCCTACAAGCAGCAAGAGACCAGTTATGTGTGGGAAGTAATTTTGGTGACACTACTCTGTGTAATAATGAAGCCATAGAATATTTTATTGGATATTTTTGTTGTATCGCTTTTCGTTGTTGCACTTTGTGGATGGTCCCTGCGCATGCGCGTCACAGCCGGCTCGGTCTCATGAATATGAGGCTGTAACGTTAGCGTTAACGTTAGCTCGCTGTCTACCTTACTAACTACGGCAGAAAAGAGTCGTCCTTTGTGTTTCAATACCATTCGTCTGATGAGTTATTGATCCCGGAAGTTGGAATATCTTTCTAACGTTAGCGGCTGTAGCAGGCGCTTCTGTAGTTCTGTGATCCTGAGCTCTCACCTGTCCGTCGGCATCGAACGGCTCGTTGTACTGGGGTTCTGCTCCGGAGCTGGAGCCGGGAAGCCCCTGCTCCCAGTCCAGGTACGGGTTCGGGAAAGAGCGCTCCTCCATCTCCGCGTCTGGAGCCGAGATCAGCTTCAGACGCTTGGACACGTTATCTCCCATCGCTACGGCGGCTCGGGAGGGACGGAAAGCCTCAGGCACACTGCACGGACCATAAGACACTAATATGAGAATATAAGGTGGTCATGAAAATGTGTTTTAATGTGTTAAGTGCAAACATTATAGAATCAGTGAACTACAAGAACTCCTGCTAGAGAGAGAATGATAGCAGCAATATGCTTTATTATAAAGATAATATATAGATCATATACAGCTTTACTGTGTGAACATATTTTACGTTTTACATAATGTAAAGTGAGAACAATGACATGCAGATCATATGTTGCTGCTGTGATTAGCACTATATTAGCAGTCCCAGCTCCGGTTGCTACAACACTGCAGGTAATGACAGGTGGGGCCAGAGTCGGGCTTACCAGGAGGCGATATGATAAACGGTCTGTCCAGTCCTCAGTCTCTCCACAGCGGCTTGGTCTGGGGCTGATCCTGGTGGGGGGTTGCGGCAGCCTCTCTCAGCATCCCCTGTCTCCCGGACCGTCCCGCTGGATGGACAGAGGGAGCTGCAGTCAGAGCGGACAGGCGGTGCAGGCGGCCATGTGTCACTGCTGCATCACTGTCCCCCGCTGCTCTCTGAGCCATCACACTGCTGCTGATACTGATGCAAATCACTACACCCCCCCCCCCCCCCCCTCCATCAGCACCAGTCACTACCCAGCAATGCAGTCCCGGCAGCTGACTCCAAATGTGAATGGTGACAGATGGTGTTGGTGTGTGAGGCAGCCGGGATTAGGCAACATAGCCCCCCCCCCCCCCCCCCGCTTCTTTCATCCCTCCTGCTTTCCCTTTCTGTCATTTCCTCCGCCTGCTTCAATATACCACAGCAAACGTTGGGATATACCTTTCAGAAAACATATTTAGTGACTAAAAACGTGTGTCTTGCTTAATATGATTTGTAAGATGATATGAAAAAGATTTCATCAGTTTATTAAAGGATTTTAGCTTCATCTCAATAGCGATGTACACAAATGCTTTCCTGATTTCCTTCTTCCAAAAAGGCTGACCACTTCAACATTAAGTGAGACCAGAGCACTAACGGATTAACTGTTGATCTAACCCCCCCCCCCCCCCCCCCCAGCAGCCCACCAGTGAACCTTTCAGTCTCTTATCTTTCTGTATCCATCAGAGGAAATGGACGAGCTCTAAATGAAGTAAAAATGTATCTGCATTAGGCTTAGACAAATAGTTTGCCTGTATGTTGCTGATATTGACCTTTATAAAGAAAAATGGAATCAGTGTTGTCCAAACTGCCATGAAGCAACATTTTCTAATCATTCAGGGATGTTTTTTTTTTATTTTTTATCTTCATTTAAAGCGTCTGGAGGGGCTCAGGCCAGAATGTCTTTAGTAACACTACATCATTCAATTACTTTCATTTTTCCTTACAGTGACAAACAATGTTCTTAGAAAACCTCTAAATACAGGTCATGTTTCTTCTCATTTATTAACGGTCTCATTTGAAGATATTGAGATGTTTATATGATTATTGAGAATATTATAAAGTACTCCTAGTGACCTTTTAAACACTGAATGTCAATACAGAACATTGATCAGTCTCAACTGAACAAGACTGTAGTCCTTTGCGGCCCCTGAAAGCTGCAAAAGTAACAAAAGAAACAAGTTGTGTTAAACCCTGACAAAAGGTTGATTTAAACAAACGGGGGGGCGTTGAATACCCTGTTGCGTGTGCAAGGTCAGGGAACAATTGTGACCACGGTTAACAGAAACCAATGTTAACTGTTGGTAGAAAATGTATTGGAACAGGAACTTCACTTTTATTAGTCTCCTATTGGGCGGACCTAAGCGCTGCACGGAACACAGTATCTCTGCTAAATAGTCTCAGGAAGGAACTTGTTTTGGTGGAACATGTGTACGTTCAAAAGTAGTTTTAGTCGTGCAACAGAAAACTCAGGTTGGACAGATAGTCTAGCTAGCTGTCTGGATTTACCCTGCAGAGATCTGAGGAGCAGTTAACCAGAGTCCTCACAAATCAGCCGGAGGTTAGAACGCCATCACAGAGACAGAGGAAGGGGACGGACATCTGGCTGAAAAGAGAGACATCCGGTGCAATCCCGGAAGTGGAACGTCGTAGATATAGACTACCACTTTCATAACTAATGCTGCTGTTTTTCTTGTGAGGATAGTTTTCAAGAAGCTGTGCTGCATCTGATTCACATCTGCATACATTTCATTAGAACACAGCAGATTCTCGAGAAAGCAGAAATGTAGGCTAACCTATTGAATTTAGCCCAAGGAGGTTGATGAAGGGGACTATAGAGAGCATGCCACACTTTTGGAACATCCGCTGGTTGAGCAATTAGCATTGTTCACTTGCTGAATTTATACAGCATTCACCCCAGCCTACGATCAGCGCTACCGCCTCTCCTCCCACTCCATCCAGAACTCTGTGGGAGAGTTTCAAAGAAATCATGAAGGGCAATGGTAATAGGTAATGATGTTCTAATCACTTGGAGACTGACCGCCAACATGTATATGCTGTGATAATGCCATATGTCTGTGGGAGTCTCATCTTACAAGGTCCATCAGAGCAGCACTGTTGTTTTTTCCATACTGTAAAAAAAGATGATCAAAAAACAAACATTCAGACAGTGAGAGATAGATAGAGGATAAAGGGAGTGGTAGAAAAGAAGAAGCAGGGTATACTTATCCCGGGAACCAGATGAATTGCATATTTCTCAAATGTTTTCACACACACATTTTAGTGTACTGTTTAGCTTTAATTTGAGAAAGTCCGTGACCCGGCCGCCATTTTTTTTTACCCCGCCTTGCATGTGTCGTTTTGTTGCTGTGATTGGTTGTAGGTCACGTTGTGTTATTCTGATTGGTTGTATCTAATTGCATCCAGAGGCATTTTTGTCTGCACTGTTTATAACGCTCCATGGAAATCAAAAAATGACTTGAGAGTTCCAGGCTAAGACCTTTACCCCCCCAAGACCTTTCATTCATGCAATTCATTTGCACATGAATATTTTTTAGAACACTTGTGTCTGTAGTTAGCCTGATATTGTGTAGGCTAAACTCAATACTACCAGATAAGAAGATCGCTATCAGTTTCCCCCTCTGCAGAGATAAGTCTAGCCTAGCTTAGCACAATGAGGAAAAACAGCTAGGTGAAACTGCTAGCATAAATGCTTCAAAATGTCTTCCAAAGTGGTCCTTTCTGCACATCTTGTGTAATTGTAGAAAGAGTAACAGTAAAATATGATGTTAGGTGCAGTTAGCTTTGGGGCTATTCCTTGAACAACAACTACTGTTGTCATAGCGATATGAACACCATCTAGAGCACTGCAGAGAGACACTCTTGCGTTCCTTCCCAACTTCCCTCAGACACCTGCTGATTGTTGACTCTGCTTGGGACCTATTCAAGGTTGTCTCCATGGCAACTTGCTGTGTTAACGCTATGACATCCTGCGGACTGAGGCCCCAATGGGTGCCAGGCTAAGCGACTCTCACCAGGCCCCCCTCCCCCCTAATACCCCCGTCCCACGCCTTCGCCGCTTTTTTACCCCCCAGTCTGACAAGCTGGTCTGTGACCAGCGCCATTCGGTCGGACGGAGAGGACGCTGGCGCTGTTTATTCGCCGCTTCTCTGCCTGCTCTGATGGCTGCTTGCCCAGAGTGATAGAGAAAGACACTATCTCTATGGCTCTGTGCTTGCCGATGTCTGGGTTACCTCCACCCCCCATTCCCCCCCATTTCCCTCCCCTGTTGCAAGTCATGTGTTGAATCATGTTGTATGTGCTTACTGCCGAGGTTTTCCTCCCCTTTCCTCATGTTATGCTGTATTTTCCTTACTTGTAATTCTTCCCTGTAAAGCGACTTTGAGTCTATGAAAAGCGCTATATAAATTCAATTTATTATTATTATTATTACCTCACAACAAAACCTCACCATCACTTCTACAACTCACAAGCTGTAACATGTAAATAAATCATGTTTGAAGATGTTGTAAGCTATACAAGGTTAGCAGTTCCTCCAGCTTCCAGAGCTTTAGCTAAGCTAGGCCAAATACATTTTATTATGGTTTTAGTACTTTTTTTTAACTCATTTGACTTTGTGTGAGACTATGACAAATTGTGACATTACTATAAGTTATAACATGATTTGCTTTTTTGCCCCAGAGGAAAAGGGATCCATTCTCATCTCATGCGCCTCTGCCAATAAAAATACATTTGCTTCCAATTACCATAACAATATGCAGCTCTTGCAAGGCAATCGTCAGAACTGCAGGCTCAGCTTTTTCTCTTGCTGTCTGAGTGAGCCGAGATGATGCCTCACCATAGTTCTCTTATTTCTCAGCAAGATATGATATTGCTGAGCGATTACTGCAGTAATAGTCTTAGAAATGTTCCTTTTGCTGTTGTGTTTTCAGACCCAGCAGAACATTGATCAGCAGATCAGACAGATGCAGAAGAAAAGAGCAGATGCAGAATTATGGCAGAGCTTCAAATTTCTCATTACCTCACTTCACTGAAGGCTAATTCGTCAGCCTCTCTTGTTAAGCACAACACACGGCAGTCATACACACCAAGCCAACACTTACACAGAACTGCACCGTGGAAACATATTTCTCCTTCTGAATTTATGGTTCTATGTGTTTATTCTTCAGGAGTCTTAGAGTTGGAGATGGATATAACAGTTTATTACATGGCTTGGTTGAATTCTAATGTAGAATGTGGTCTGTTAACAGACCGTTGTTAAGTTTAACACACTGTTGCCATGCAAAAGCAGAGCGTTACCATGGACGCAGTTCTGTTCACTGTGGAGGACAGCTATCAATCAATCTGCTGAAAAAACTCTGGATAATTTATTAGCTGTGGCAAAAAGTGGGGAAACGTGGAGCAACTTCTGTCCTCCAATTCAAGCAATGACAGCAGATCTGGTGAGCGTCTATCGCTACGATTGGTTGTAGGTCACGTTATGTTTTTCTGATTGGTTGTAGCTTCATCTAATTGCATCCAGAGGCATTTTTGTCTGCACTGTTTATAACGCTCCATGGAAATCAAAAAATGACTTGAGAGTTCCAGGCTAAGACCTTTACCCCCCCAAGACCTTTCATCCATGCAATTCATTTGCACATGAATATTTTTTAGAACACTTGTGTCTGTAGTTAGCCTGATATTGTGTAGGCTAAACTCAATACTATCAGATAAGAAGATCGCTATCAGTTTCCCCCTCTGCAGAGATAAGTCTAGCCTAGCTTAGCACAATGAGGAAAAACAGCTAGGTGAAACTGCTACCGTATAGATCATACGGTCTATGATCTCTACATCTTTATATACGGTCTATGATCTCTACATCTTTATATACGGTCTATGATCTCTACATCTATATATACGGTCTATGATCTCTACATCTTTATATACGGTCTATGATCTCTACATCTTTATATACAGTCTATGATCTCTACATCTATATATACGGTCTATGATCTCTACATCTTTATATACAGCGTGTGATCTCTACATCTTTATATACGCTCTATGATCTCTACATCTTTATATACAGTCTATGATCTCTACATCTATATATACGGTCTATGATCTCTACATCTTTATATACGGTCTCTGATCTCTACATCTTTATATACAGTCTATGATCTCTACATCTTTATATACGGTCTATGATCTCTACATCTTTATATACGGTCTATGATCTCTACATCTTTATATACGGTCTATGATCTCTACATCTATATATACGGTCTATGATCTCTACATCTTTATATATGGTCTTTGATCTCTACATCTTTATTTACGGTCTATGATCTCTACATCTTTATATACGGTCTATGATCTCTACATCTTTATATACAGCCTGTGATCTCTACATCTTTATATACGCTCTATGATCTCTACATCTTTATATATACGGTCTATGATCTCTACATCTTTATATACAGCCTGTGAGCTCTACATCTATATATACGGTCTATGATCTCTACATCTTTATATACAGCCTGTGATCTCTACATCTTTATATATGCTCTATGATCTCTACATCTATATATACGGTCTATGATCTCTACATCTTTATATACGGTCTATGATCTCTACATCTTTATATACAGCCTGTGATCTCTACATCTTTATATACGCTCTATGATCTCTACATCTATATATACGGTCTATGATCACTACATCTTTATATACGGTCTATGATCGCTACATCTTTATATACGGTCTATGATCTCTACATCTTTATATACAGTCTATGATCTCTACATCTACATATACGGTCTATGGTCTCTACATCTTTATATACGGTCTATGATCTCTACATCTTTATATACGGTCTATGATCGCTACATCTTTATATACGGTCTATGATCGCTACATCTTTATATACGGTCTATGATATCTACATCTTTATATACAGTCTATGATCTCTACATCTATATATACGGTCTATGATCTCTACATCTTTATATACGGTCTATGATCTCTACATCTTTATATACAGTCTATGATCTCTACATCTATATATACGGTCTATGATCTCTACATCTTTATATACAGCGTGTGATCTCTACATCTTTATATACGCTCTATGATCTCTACATCTTTATATACAGTCTATGATCTCTACATCTATATATACGGTCTATGATCTCTACATCTTTATATACGGTCTCTGATCTCTACATCTTTATATACAGTCTATGATCTCTACATCTTTATATACGGTCTATGATCTCTACATCTTTATATACGGTCTATGATCTCTACATCTTTATATACGGTCTATGATCTCTACATCTATATATACGGTCTATGATCTCTACATCTTTATATATGGTCTTTGATCTCTACATCTTTATTTACGGTCTATGATCTCTACATCTTTATATACGGTCTATGATCTCTACATCTTTATATACAGCCTGTGATCTCTACATCTTTATATACGCTCTATGATCTCTACATCTTTATATATACGGTCTATGATCTCTACATCTTTATATACAGCCTGTGAGCTCTACATCTATATATACGGTCTATGATCTCTACATCTTTATATACAGCCTGTGATCTCTACATCTTTATATATGCTCTATGATCTCTACATCTATATATACGGTCTATGATCTCTACATCTTTATATACGGTCTATGATCTCTACATCTTTATATACAGCCTGTGATCTCTACATCTTTATATACGCTCTATGATCTCTACATCTATATATACGGTCTATGATCACTACATCTTTATATACGGTCTATGATCGCTACATCTTTATATACGGTCTATGATCTCTACATCTTTATATACAGTCTATGATCTCTACATCTACATATACGGTCTATGGTCTCTACATCTTTATATACGGTCTATGATCTCTACATCTTTATATACGGTCTATGATCGCTACATCTTTATATACGGTCTATGATCGCTACATCTTTATATACGGTCTATGATATCTACATCTTTATATACGGTCTATGATCTCTACATCTATATATACGGTCTATGATCTCTACATCTTTATATACGGTCTATGATCTCTACATCTTTATATACGGTCTATGATCTCTACATCTTTATATACAGTCTATGATCGCTACATCTTTATATACGGTCTATGATATCTACATCTTTATATACGGTCTATGATCTCTACATCTATATATACGGTCTATGATCTCTACATCTTTATATACGGTCTATGATCTCTACATCTTTATATACGGTCTATGATCTCTACATCTTTATATACGGTCTATGATCTCTACATCTTTATATACGGTCTATGATCGCTACACAGTAACTTCAGCCGTAGGAACAACGCTAATTAGTTAGCTAACATTGCAACATGTTTAACGTTACAGGTGTGTCAACTGCAGCGGTTGAGCAAAAAGGAAACTACATGAATGAGGACATAAACCTCAACATAAATATTACCTTGTCTCACTTCACCGGAAATGTAGTTTAATGTGAATTAGAGCAGCCGATAGCCCACTAGCTCACTACAACACATCAGCTAATGTTGTGTCAATTCCTGCAGTGATTAAAACAGCCACGGCAGCACCCCATGACATATACGGCTACTACCACAGCCTGTAAGGTGGTGGTGAGTTGCATTAAACAGCTACAGAGTTTACGTTGCTATGGACGGATTCCAACCGTAGAGACGGAACGGATTATTTTCTTTAGCGGAAGCAATACATTCATATTTAAATCAATAACCTCCTAATAAAAAAAATCTATATTTTGTGTCAAATTATTGATTTATTTGGTAAGTAGCCATGTAGTAAGCAGGATAATGTAGAGCGAGGCGGTTGTTAAAGCGAATACAACGCCTTCAGGCTGATTCAAGTCCTGATCACCCTGTCGGGGTTGTATTTGCTATAACAACCGCCTCGCTCTACATTATCCCTTACATATTAACCTCCTTACTCACATGAAGAGAACATCTCATGTCTTGATGCTCAGGAGAGTCTGAGAGAAGAAGCATCATGTGCGTGCACATGTCAAGGGTGCTTGGCAACAAAACCTTCCCAAAACGTAATACATCAATATTATATTTATTATTTTAAAGTCATCAAGACAAGGACACTTTACGTGTATAGCACCTTTCAACAACACAGCCCTGTCTCCTAAAAATGACATTCCCATCTGCAAAAATACACAGAGGATGAGATGGATGGGTCAAACATGCATGGGGCACACACATGCATACATATATATATATATATATATATATATATATATATATATATATATATATATATATATATATATATATGAGTGGTCAGTGCCCACAGGTGAGGTAGAGACAGAGCTTCCTCTTAAATCTCTGTAACAAAAAAAGATCTCTCTCCAGAAATAAAATGTAACGCTCATGGTATTTCTTAATTATGTCATCGCTTCAAACTTCAAACTGGTGCTTATTGTTGGATATCCACTCAAGCATTAACCACTGAGGTAACTGATGTGACAGACAGCACATCACAGCTATCATTAAACAGACTACACCGTTTAGAAATCTGAATGGACTTGTTCTATCATTCAAGGTATCGTTGAGTTTTGATTTGGCTCTGCAGGAAATAAAAATCAATCTATGAGTCGGTCACACTTAACTTTAATATTTATGAGCAAATGGTCAGCAAAAATATAAAGCATATACGGTGCAGTCACAGTATTACATTTGTAAAGTCCTCAGATTGCTGACAGATGCTGCTGTTTGTGTGTCCCAACACCCATACATCTCTGTCCATGTGCAGAGAACACAAACACACTGAGGAGGAAAACACAGCACCACTCCCTGTTCCCGAATCCATCCCTCCTCAGGCGTAGTTAGTGCTGAGATGTCATCATTAGCCAGAGTAGAGTGGAGCTCCTGGAGGAGGACGCAACGTGTCACTCCTCTAGTCCGACTAACTGGGAATGATTTATGGTGTTGATGCAGCCAGTGTCCTCTCAGGAGCAACTGGAAAGGGTTAGTTTACCAAGGGATGATGGCAGAGGAACACAAGCCATCCCATACAGCTGTGTATCTTTCACAGCCATGTGTGAATCATGTTATAACTTATAGTAATGTCACAATTTGTCATAGTCTCACACAAAGTCAAATGAGTTAAAAAAAAGTACTAAAACCATAATAAAATGTATTTGGCCTAGCTTAGCTAAAGCTCTGGAAGCTGGAGGAACTGCTAACCTTGTATAGCTTACAACATCTTCAAACATGATTTATTTACATGTTACAGCTTGTGAGTTGTAGAAGTGATGGTGAGGTTTTGTTGTGAGGTAATAATAATAATAATAAATTGAATTTATATAGCGCTTTTCATAGACTCAAAGTCGCTTTACAGGGAAGAATTACAAGTAAGGAAAATACAGCATAACATGAGGAAAGGGGAGGAAAACCTCGGCAGTAAGCACATACAACACGATTCAACACATGACTTGCAACAGGGGAGGGAAATGGGGGGGAATGGGGGGTGGAGGTAACCCAGACATCGGCAATCACAGAGCCATAGAGATAGTGTCTTTCTCTATCACTCTGGGCAAGCAGCCATCAGAGCAGGCAGAGAAGCGGCGAATAAACAGCGCCAGCGTCCTCTCCGTCCGACCAAATGGCGCTGGTCACAGACCAGCTTGTCAGACTGGGGGGTAAAAAAGCGGCGAAGGCGTGGGACGGGGGTGTTAGGGTGGAGGGGGGCCTGGTGAGAGTCGCTTAGCCTGGCACCCATTGGGGCCTCAGTCCGCAGGATGTCATAGCGTTAACACAGCCATGCCCGCCTCAGGACACACACCTGTTTCTGCATAGTATGTCCTAATACACAGCAGGCTCCTCAAGAAACCTGCTGCAGCACAGGTTCCACCCTCTCCAGAGAAATGTGTCCAGCCTCTGCAGCACAGCACACATCCTGCACACGATATACTGTATGTGACTCAATATGCCCCCCCCCCCAGGATCTGCTGGAGCTAACAGGACAGGACGAGATACAACACCTGGATAATGTTCAAATCACAAATTACAACTTTTCTAAACACTGATTAGGCAGATATATAATAATAAAACGTGTACAATAGCTACAGCGGCCACCACACATGGGACGTCATGTGGTCCAGATGGAAGAAACAACGGTCATTTGGAGTTGCACTCAGGGTGAAGAGGTTGGTACAGAAATAGTAACAGGAAGGTAAAAATAGAGCAAAAGAAGACGTGAATAAAACCTCAAACAGTTTAAGTCATCCTCTTCAGCAGGTAAGTGTGTGTGTGTGTGTGTGTGTAAATCAGAGCTGCCTGCTGGCTGCTCTGATCAGCTCTGTCCCTGAATCAGTGGAGCTGATTGATTCCATACTGGAGGCTGGCTCAGAACAACCTGCAGTCACAAATGAGCTTAGCCTCAGGTTAGTCAGTGGCACGGGAATCAATTTTGGGATTAAGATTGGATCGGTTGGAATTATGGAGTTTTCATCAGCATTTGATACTATCCAGCAACATATTTTAGCTCAGAAATTGTTATGTTTTAACAGGAAGGTCTCGAAGGGTGAGTAGCTCCTCAGGGCTCAGTCCTGTCCCCATGCTGTACATTCTGTACACCAACAACTGGAGAAGCCAGCGTGGGGACAGGGACATCCTGAACTTCATCATCAGCCTGCTCCGTAAAGATCAATCTGAGCATGGGCCAGTGGTACATGAGTTTGTCCAGTGGTGTGATGAGGCCTTTGTCCAATTAAACGCCACAAAGACCAAGGATATGGTCATTGATTTTTTGGAAATCATCTCTCCCAACATCTCAGACCTTGATTAAAGGAACTGGCATTGAGTCTGTAGAACAATATCTGGGAACCGTCATCGATGAAACCTGAAGAGTGATGCCACAGGGGATGCAGTCTGTAAGAAGGGACAGCAACGTTTGTACTTCGTCAGGAAGTTAAACACTTTTAATGTAGACAGGAAAAAGAGGCATTTCTTTTATAAGTCCTTTATTGAATCTGTTCTTACTTTTACCATGATTTCTGACAAAGAAAAACACCTAAGCCGTATGGTGTAATAATGCATCTCAGCTGTTTATACTAAGCTAATGAGGACAAGGGCCTCTGGTTACACAAATGTTGCTGAGGCCCTGCTGCTGCTTTCACATTGCTGGGAAAATGACCACCACTACAAACCTTCAGTTAAGCTGGTGTAGCACAAATGATCTGTCCTGTGTGTCCAGGAATGTGTAGTTCCACACTTAAACAGCTAGACACATTGTCAGTGCAACCAGTCTGACCTGGTGTCCATTGCCAGTGCAGGGATTGAGCCAGCAGCCTTTGTGTCTCCAGTTGTGTTCTCTAAAGGCCTTCACACCAGGGACAATACAAAAAGACTATATGAAAATACGGGAAAATTCTTAGATTTTTTTCACTCCACGTGTGAATATTTGCATTCCACTGCAAAAGTTTTCCATCATCACAGTTATCGACCCATTTCTGTTTTCCTATAATAAACCCACAGTCATCTATTCTCACTGTGTGGAAAACTCATAATGTGGTTGCATTTCCTACAGGTGGCGCCAAATCCTGAGCTTCAGAGATTCACAGTAATAACAGTAGCAGTGGGCATCAGCATGAGCACCATAATGGAAATCTGTGAGGCAAGAAGCACAAGGACTCCAGGGAAGATGATAAGTTAGTAACATGCATTAATGGGACGTGAATGCACACAGATGGAGAGAGGAGCTCAGTGTGTCATAGGAAGTCCCCCGGCAGTCTAAAACTATAGCAACATAACTAAGAGCTGGTCCAAGGCAAACCTGGACCAGCCCTAACTATGAGACTTATCAAAGAGGAGAGTTTTAGGGTTACTCTTAAAAGTGGACTGCAGTTTGAAGTACTTTACTGAAGTATTTCCATTTGCTGCTACTTCATATTCTACTCCACTATATGTCAAACGATATATTGTACTTTCTACTGCCCATTTATCTGACACCTATAGTTACTTTTGACAGAAAAAACACAGTGTGCTAATATGATATGATGCAGCACTAGTTCAGTGACTCGGACTTGGCTTCCCGGTGGCTAACAAAAAGCAGACAAATACAAGTCTTATATAGTGAAACGTTCTTTATTCACGCCATTTCTACTCCAGCTATGTTAGAAGTTAACATAATTGGCAATCCTCTAGTTCCTATGTTGATCTCTCATTCATCTGTACACACTATATAAAAAAGTTAAGATTATAATAATATGTTAAGAAATCCAAGGGTTAGGAGAGGAGGCTTCAGCGGTTGTTTAGGGCTTTTCTCTTTACAGTCCCTGCCCTCACGTCCAGCCCCCCCCCCCCCCCCCCCCACCACCAGTATTTTTTCATGAAACAAAAGATATTGAACAAGGCATTTGACCAGAGCTCAGAGGGGGCTTGGACATTTGTAAAGCGCTTTGACTGTACAGCTCACACAGAACACAACCAACAGATCATTACAGAGCACGGTATACTGCTCAGCACAACACTTACACAATACAATGCCATCTGACAGAAAGGTACAGCTGAAAAGAACAAAAAAAAAAAACATTCTCTTCAACTTTTTTAAGCATTTCATAGAAACAAGAGATGTGTGTGTGTGTGTGTGTGTTTTTGTGTGTGTGTGTGTGTGTGTGTGTGTGTGTGTGTGTGTGTATATATATATATATATATATATATATATATATATATATATTGGTGCTGTCAAACGATTAAAATATTTAATCGCAATTAATGTTATAGTTAACTCACAATGAATCACACATTTTTATCTATTCTAAATGTCCCTTGATTTCTTTTTGTCCCATTATATTTTCTCATTTTAATGCTCTTATCAACATGAAAAGTGGATCAGCTGCTTTGTGACAATGTTGTTTTTAATTGAAAACAACATTGTCATATACGTAGTGTTCAATTTCACACTAACATTCACACTTGGAGCTAATAATCTGTCACACAATGTAACACTGTTACCTCCATTTAACATTGCAGATAGTATAACTGCCTCATGCCTGAGGCGAGCGTGGCTCATCGTCATAGCGACTATGGTTTCCCCCGACTCATTTCCTGGTTGTCCTTCTCCATAAACAACGTAAAATCAAGGAGAGGGTTAACTTCTCCTGCTCCTGCTCCACCCTGGTCAGAAAGAACAGAGGAGACACTTTGTTTCTCTCACTATGACTCTAGAGTCACTACTCGCTCTGAAGATAATCGCCGTGATGAGCCTACTAGCTACGCAGCTCGCAAGCCCAAACAAGTGTGTGCGGCCACGGCATGTGTCTGTTTTTTTCCGGTCTAGCTAGATCCGAAAGAACGTTAATCTCGCGATAAAAAAATGTACGCCGTTAAAAACGCATTTAACTGACAGCCCTAATATATATATATATATATATATATATATATATATATATATATATATATATATATATATATATATATATATATATATATATATATATACACACACACACACACACACACATACACAGTGAGGTAAAACACATTGGTCTTTAAAAGGAGGTATTTTCTTTTTGATTAAGTGACCATTTTAATATGTTAATTATGCTTTTTAAGATACTTCTCAGCTTTTGGATGACATGTATAAAGCAGGTAATGCAAACTCATTCGAGGTGAAAACTAAAAGAAGTCCTGTCAAACGTAGGCACCAAATAAAACACGATAAAGCTTTCTGCTACCCTTTTCTGCCCCAAAGGCCTCACTGCAGCATGGGAGGGGAGAGGAAACCTGAACCCTTTAGTGACCCAAACCACTCGCCCCCCCACCTTAACTCTTTCCCTGGCTTTTGACCATCACACAGCAGCTCTGTGAGATGATGGAGGGCAACCATGGAGGGAGAAAGTGAGAATCCTTTGGCCCTAAGGCGCTCCTCATCACAGTGTGTGGATCATGCTAGCATAGATGGGCTATCAACCTGTGTGATCCAGAGGGACTGAGTGAGCCGCTATTGGCCCAGGCGTTGCATAACAAGAGAAAGAGACGGACAGAAAAAGACCCGGATATTTGCATGCTCACAAAGCTGCTGCCACCACCTTTGGACTGGGTTACACAGGTCACGCTCCGATTGGTTGGAGACTCAGAGGGGGCTGATACATTCACAGCTGTGGGAATTTGTCAGTGCGTGGTTAAAAGCGATAGAGCTGCTGGCATAGTTTGAGTTCCCTCCCTGTTTTGGCCCTCCATCAGAGCACACAGAGCATTGTTTGCTACCTCTCTGGTGTAAAAAGAATAGCATGAAAGGCTGAAAATTGGTGGACCTAACAAAGACGGTGCATCTGGGTTTGAGTCACAAAGCGGCTCAGCCACATTGCTGCTCCCATTCAGAACCTTCAACTGTAGACCAGTGAACCGAGGTTGGAAATTGCATGGCTGCATATCAACAGTGTACAGTGAGCACCTCCCCTCTTTAATCTGAGCTGAGGAGAGGGAAGGCAAGGTGACGTCGTCAAAGAGGAGGTACAGCGGCTTTCACGCAGCCCACGAGTAACCCATATACTTAAGAATATAAGCCACAACTAACAGGATGTAAAGGTCCAATTCCAATCTTTCCAGACGAAAGGAGGGACCGCCTACACATTTAAAAACGGACTAGTTTGTACAAAATGTGGCCCAGCTCTGCCTGAAGGTTGTTACCATGGCAGCCATCCCAGAGGACATGTGGAGATAACAGGACACACTTTCACACAGTCCATCCTAGTGTTTAAACAAAGTCCAACTGCTGCTATATATATATATAAATACACTTTGACATTGTATGATTTACAATTACTCTCGAACGCATCATCTGTGTTTCCCGGTTAGAGTAACTAGAGGGGTCAAAGGTTATACGACGCCACTGACAGTTGACCAAACACAACGTCCCGAGTCATTGAATGAGATTTTTCTGGGTTTGAATGTTGTTTGAAAGAATTTGGGATAATGTAGGTACACAACTCAACAACATATAACATAAGTGTAGTCGTTTTTTGCAGAAATATTACAAATTATTTCTTTGAGCACAGATTTGTGCGAATGCACCGTTTGTGAATGAGGCCCAATGTTCTGTGAAAACCTGGAACCAACTAGATTTTCTTACACTGGAGTAATAAAAGAATGAATGACTGAACGATCGATATAACTGAACAGTTTAGTCCCCTGGCCCATGTGGACATGGGGTCTACGCATGCAGGAAACATCTGGTTGAGGTCCCTGCTGTTAAATAAGGTTTAACTTGTTTTTCCAACCTGACTTTCAATGTTCGAGCAAATAATTTAATAAATACATCAAAACATGCAATTGTTTCTGTTACTACTTCAAGCAGATGTAGCTCATGCATTATGTGACCACATTTTATGACTAAACAATGGAAAAATGCACGGTCACTTTTTCTTGGCATTGCACTTAGTAATTAGCGTGTCCAGAGGGAGCTGTGTGACTGTGTCTGATAAATGTCCTCCAGTGATGTCACTTGAGTCAGCGTCGGTTGAAGACTACACATCTGAAAAGTTAGAAAGATGTGATCTGAGCAGACATCTGCTGCAGGAGACATTAGCTGCTGCTAGCAGGACACACCTCAATCTCTGACTCTACTGTCAGTTGGTGCATTGTGGGTAACGTAGGTTTGGACAAGGAAGAATTTGCAGAGTAAAAATCTGTGGTTCTGTTTCGTCAATGTTGAATGTTCCTTTTTTTTTCGGTCCGTGGCGAGTCGGCCGACGTCATGGGATGCTAAACTGATGGAGTACTCTTCTAAAGATATCAGTATGCTTCAAACAAAGGGCTTGTTTGGGCTGTGTCTGACAATTTCTGTAACTTCCTGAAACCGAGAATCTGACAAGCATGCCCTCTTCAGCGATTGGCCGAGTACAACACCATAAGTGTCTTTAGGACAGACCATCCCAAAGTGTGAGCTGTTATCCCCACCTGTACCATTCACTGCGTCGGTCAAACTAGTTTGGTTTTAAACACACCACAACCTCAAGGATGGAAGGTAAGGATGTGAGTTGGCCCGCCCGCTGTGTTGTGGGGAAGCTGGGCTGTAGCTAGGAGATATCGCTAAGTCCGTTAGAGAACATGGAATGACAAGACAGAAAGGCAAGATAGAATCACGGACACAGACAGAGATTGCTCTTTAAAGACCACAAGAGAAAAGTCCTCTTTGGTCTTGAACAGAAAGAGTACAAAGCTGCTGGTGACTTTAAGACAGAATGAAGGTTGTCCTAGATGAGGCCAACCAGAGGCGCTGTTGAGCTGTCATTGCTGCTGCTGATGTCCTAGAGAATGGCACTGCTAATGGACTACACATCGTATCCAGTCTCAACCCTCCCAAAGGCCCAGCAGGGTTAGCATTTAGCTAACAGCAACCCACATGGCGTAGCCTTCGACAGATCTACCAAGTTTCCTTTTCGTTTGGCCATTTTTGCACACATTTTACATTTAATTCAGCATAGTCTGTCACCCTTTTTGTATTTAATATAGCAGCAAGTTCCACTTCACTTTCTTCAAATATCAGGCAACTTTCTTCTTTTGTATATTTACAATAATGTGTCACATTCTGCCACTGCTGACCATTTCTACATATTTAAAAAACTTCACGACTCGGACCACATCCCAATGTGTCTGCTATTTGTCAAACTGTGGGTTCTTTCTTACCAAAGTTTAAAGGATGAGTGAAGGGGGGGCTCTGAATAAACCCTAAAACAACCGGTTGAGTCATTAGCACTAACATGGATGTCACATATGCAGATTTTGTCTCGTTCTTCAGAAATCTAAGAGCAGATTTTGCGACAGGTAAGGATGTCTTCACATTTAACAATCTCTACTCAAAGTCCACTTACTCCTTTGTTCTGGAGCTTTCAGCCGTAACACACTTCATCTGCAGATAAAGGTTCCATCTTTACATTATTATCCTCCCTCCCTCCCTGCTGAACTCGCCGTACACATTGGCTGACTGAACTCCATCTTCTGATGAAGACCGTGTGATAAAGTCAAAATGTGAAGTTTGTTCAGTTAACATGGAACTGCATAGATGTTCAAACGATGGCTTGAAGTGCAGAATCCATTTCATGTTAACTGAGCAAACTTTATCCTCTGATAAGGACCGTGATGCAGTTAAGTAAAGAGAACCATGAGTGGAGATTGTTTTGTCAGCTGCCATGGCCATGATGACCTGTTCCAGTCTGATCTGCACTGGTTTGCTTTTATGTCAGGGTTGCTGTGATTGATTCAAGCCACTGAAGCAGAACTCATAAAAGATTAGAAATGACTTCAGATGAACTGTGGACACAAAGTGCTGTCTGCAAAGAAATGGGCACTGAGCTTCTCCTGAAGAAAGGCATTAATGCTAATAATGACCTTTCATGGGATGTATGTGAGGTTATTAGGCCATTATCCATTTGTTTTCCATGAACAGTTACTGTAAGGACTTTACTCAGCCAGAAGTGGATGTCTTTGCTCCTCGCCCTCCTCTACACTTCTTCTAGTTGAAGAAACTAGGTTTCAGTGAATTTCTAACTGTGCTGTTCAGTATGTGTGTACTCAGTGGCTTTCCACCACGGCCCATGGAGGTTGCAGCTTTCCATTCTCACTGAACACAGCCAAGCAGAGAGCAACTCCTCACTGACGATGAGCTGGTTTGTGTCAGAGCAACATGGCACAAAATGATCAGATTCAGACAATCTGAAGGTATTTACATCCAACGGCGGATCTCACCTCCACTCGGGAAGCGATGTGGACAACTAAGTAGCAGCACATCAATAAACCAGAAAGACAAACAATGGAGACAGACTGACTCAACCCTGCAGTGGTTCACAAGTGCACTTATTGCTGAACAATCAAGAGACTCTTTGACTGGGTATATTCATCACTGACTGCTTCACACTGTGCATTTAAACTGGATCTCATCATGGACTTGCCCTAAAAGACAAGTGCTTCTGGTGGAACTCGGACACATCTCTGTAAAGTCAGTCCGTGTGTTCAGATGTATCGCAATCTGGCAAAAGGACGAACACTTGACCGAAACAAACTGTGAAATCAGGTGCTGCATATATCTTTTGTCCTTTAGATAGAATAATAACATTACATTTATCATAGTAATCAATTAAATCTCTTTTTTCATAAAAAACTAAACACAAAGCAAGAAAGAAAGAATAAGAGCACATACTGACTCTTATGTGTTGGTCCCTTAAGGCTTGCTAAGCTGAAATGACAAAATTGTCCTTTTGATGCACATTTTCATCTTTTGTTTTTTGTAAATTCTAGTAGAAAAAGACCTTGCCACAAAAAAGAAAAAAAATTATACATAACCTGGAAAATCTATGGCTTAGTAAATCTCCGTTTGCTATATTTAAATGAATGTACCTCCTTGTTGTTGATTATCCTACAGAAGAGAAAAAGGTGGACATGAAAGGAACAAAAGAGTTTACATTTATAGGGCAACATCAGTAATGCTTACAAGTCTTTGCGTCCTTTTCCAAAGCCGCTGCCAGCTTCTGTGGCATTATCTTTCCAAACACAGTTTGAGGTGCTGGAGCGCGTTGTCCAGACTCGCTGCACGATGAGTTGTTGCTGAGGTGGTCGGTGTCATGGGGGTGGGGGGTGTGTGATGGCACCAGAGAGTCGGCTGGACTGGGGGTGCTGTGATGCCGCTGTGTGTCCCTCCTTGCTTTCCGTACATATTTCTTGGGTGTGCATAGTACGAGCTTGCTGTGTGCTCGGCAGGCTTCTTCTCTGAGAGACGCACGCACGCACGCACGCACACACACACACACACACACACACACACACACACACACACACACACACACACACACACACACACACACACACACACACACACACACACACACACACACACACACACACACACACACACACACGACATGAGAGGAGTTGGGTTGTTAAAGCACTGGCACATTCCGGTAACAGCTGGTTGGAAGGCATGGTGGCAGCTGAGCGCTGTTGCTGTTGTTCTTGCTGTTTGTGGTTTAGCAGAGCACAGTATAGAAAATAGACACGTTTATCTACTGTATATTGCATATGTTGATCATGTTTGCCAAAAATGAATGAGGTCATCATGTCCAGTTTTGCAAAAAAGATCCCCTGCCACCAAAACGAAAATTAAAAAAACACAATAAATTAAACTGACCTGTCCGACTCCCTGGGGGAGTGACGGATATACAGTGCAAACGTGTTGCAGAGATGAGAGAGAACTATTGCGATGAAGGAGCCTGCAGGGCGGCTTACAGACCGTCCCATAACCCCCGGGTCCACGCTTCCCAATGCTACTGTAAGACAAATCAACAGTAGGGCTGCACACAACGCCACCTTTACTCTGTGAAATACTCTGGATCATGGCCGAGTGGCTCTGACAGCTGCAGACCAGTGGAACAAAGCTCCACCTCTGTAAATCACTGAGCATGTTGGACCAAATGTGCACTGTTCATCCTGCTTGTCTTTGGATTTGACTAACAGGTCACTGAAGTGTGGTACATGTTACACTGCTCAGCGTCCCTGTGATCAGAACTGATTATGCATCTCACACATTCAAATATGTACGTATCATGCTAATGAGACATCACATGCATCTATCCAAAAGTTCCCTTGGGACTGTTTCCAGTGGGAGGACATTTCCCATGATTCACAGCACTCTTCAAAGATGTGAATGAGCGAGGTGCAGCCCTACTGAAGAGTAGCTTAGCTCTCCAATGCTGATATACAATGAGGCCGCCCAGCTGATTCCCAGCTGCCTGGCTGGCCTAATGGTAACCTGACGGGCTCTGAGCTCTTATTGGTTGTGATGAGTCGTGGAGGCGGGACTGATGGGTACCATGTGATAAATGTAGCAAAGGAAGATGGAGGATATTCTTTAATGGCTCGCAGCCCTCCCTCATTAGATCCATCCATCCATCCATCCATCCATCCTGTGTGCACGTCAGCACAATGCAACACACACACACCGCACACATACACACGCGCGCACACACACACACACCTCTTCAAGTTCACGACTCATCAGTTTGTCAATGAAGGAAATGGGATGAGAAAAAAGAGCTCAGGGGGAAAAATCTTCAGTTCCCTTTGAACCAAAGGGGGCACAGCGAATGAATAATAATGAAGATAATAATGCTGTAATGCTAACGATATGGATGCCAGTCAGAGGTGTGTGTGTGTGTGTGTGTGTTTGGTAGGGATGTCTACATCTTGATGCCCTCCTGTTGGCTGAGCTGAGACAGGGTTTTCTTGATCCGCAGAGCAGTGAGTCGGGCGGCACTGTTAGCGTACCAACACTCCCTCATGATCTTGGCCATCACCCGCAGGGCCTGCAGAGGACGGAGGAGACGTTAGTTACAACAGGATAGGGATTTTTATGCAGCACGGCTAAACCTGGACTGGTTTTAAATCCAGACCAATGAAAACGTGGACGTCACATGATCTGTGTGTGGGCTTCCCGAGGCTCAATTATTGGTCCCATCTTATTTGCAGTCACATGCTTCCTTCACAACACAAACTTTATACTTCCAGGTATGAAATGCTGGAAGTAAAGTAAAGCCAACAGCCAACTAGCATGTAGTTATCAGCAGGCGCCAACCTCTGGGTCTGACAAAGGAAGCCAATGAGGAAGTGCCAAAATATGAAGTTCCTTGAGTGGCCACTTGAGGCTGGCTCCAAAAGAGTCAATAACCACAGAACCCCATGTCAAAATGCCTAACTTTACAGCCTGGTGGTCTCTATAGCGACTTTCTAAAGTCTGGAGTTAAAGTTGGGCTTTGAGTGGTAGGTGGCTGTCGTCACAAGAGGATAATGTTAGCCGCTAGCTGTCTGCTCTGCTAGACTAGTGCTGGTGCCTTTTGGGGAATTTATCATGCAAATATCGGAGAAATAATATGACTTGCTGTGCGTTTAGTGGAACTAAAAGGACTGTAAAGAAGTCTGTGGTGTTTCTTTTGGTCAGTGAAGTTCTAGTATTCATTGATTGATTTGCTAGCTTTATTGTTTCTCAACAGTCATATCACGCTGACGATAGCAACGTTACACATCAACTTCAGACTTCAGGACCTCGGAGGCAGAAACTGGACGTGCAGACTGAAGCCTACAGTCTATGGGGGATTAACTTGTCCCTGGTCCTACCTCACAGCTCTGCCAGCGGTTGGGAATGTTGGGCCGAAGCTTCTGCTCACACACCACCTTCCTCATCTCCTCCACTGATGGATCCGACTGGACCAGGTCGTAGTAGGGCAGCTGGTAGTCCTCATGGATGCCTGACAGAAAGACACCAGGTTCAAATACTCATCAGTGTGTCTGACCATGAATCTTCCCTCCACCATGCAGATACTGCTGTGTCATCATTCACCTCCCATAGAGCAGCGGCTGGCGATCTCCCAGAACACCAGGCCCATGGCGTAGATGTCCGCTCGCTTGAAAGACTCAAAGTGTTTCATGTTTATGGAGTCGTCCAGCACCTCCGGAGCCATATACCTGAGAGAAAGACCACGCACGGTTAGCAAACATCACTCGTTTCTGTACCACGGCATGTGTCAATGATGTTACATCACGGTATATGTTACTACCTATCCTGATGAGCGGAGCTGACGGAGAGCTTTGCTCCTTCTACAACGCAGATGATTTCAAAGTATTTCCTAACAGCACTCCTCCAGTGGTGGAAGCTCTGCACTGGCCATGTTTAATCAGCCAACACCACCACATCCCCCAAAATATTATAATCAACCGGAGCAAATGAGACGAGTGACGAAAAGCATGCATGCGAGCACGCACAATGTGTGGCAAACTAAAAATAAATAAATAAAGCGCTATAATTTTAATGAAAGTAGGGCTAGGATGATTCATCGACGTAATCAACGTCATAGATTACAAAAAAACGTTGATTTCCATGTCGATACGTTGGAATAGAGGAAGATGGTAGTGCACGTAAACATGGATTTGTCTGAAGAAGTTGCAGCTAAAAAACATTGCGGTCATCTAAAGTGTAATTTATGCTTCTGTGTTAAGTCTACGCTGTGGCTACATATATAGGTACGTGAAGACAAAGACCCTACGCCGGACCCTACACCATAGCCTGACGTCACCTCTTGAAATATGTAACTACACGTCGCGGCAGCACACGGTGCTCGGCCGCCGTGGCTTGGTAGCGTCTCACTCTACTTCTGGTACTGTGTTTGCCTTCTACCCACTGCTCACACTACACAACTTCCTATCTTGAAGTCGCTGTAATGACACAACATGAAGCGCTGACAGGAGGTCACACTACAAGATCTTTCACCCGGAGGGTTATGTCTCCTAACTAGGGATGGGGCCGATCCGATCCAGTATCGGTATCGGGACCGATACCAGCGAAATTCAGGTATCGGATTTTCCCGATCCAACCTGCGGAGATTTCCGATACCAAGAGCCATGTCTGCACTTTAACGTTGTCTGCTGAAATGGCTCCAAAAGTGATTCTTGCCGGTGCCGGCTGGTCTGCTGGTTGGCTGCAAACTGTGGAAAATATTTCCTGAACGGAGGCGCGGCTCAATGAGACACAGAGTTATGAGACACGCCCCCGCTCAGGAAGTCCATTCCGCAGTTTGCAGCCAGCTAGCAGGATAGTAGCGTTGAGCAGCATTGTGGCTAGCTCAATGCTATCCTGTGTGTCCGCTGTTTGGAAATGCTTCACAGTGGAAACACCGCAGAGCAAGACAGCAACATGCAAAAACAAAGCAGGACTTTCCCAACCGTCGGTCCCGGTGTTGTCGCTAGCGTGTGGCGTTTCATTTCCCCGTTGTTGCGTCCCCCAGAGACCCCGGATCGTCTCCCGGCGGCCGCTGTTTCAGAGCAGCCGCTGCGCAGCCGTGAAAACAGAGGTGTGTGTGTGTGTGTGTGTGTGTGTGTAACTAAGTGTGTGTGTGTAAGATGTTTACAGTTATTGCATTTTTCTTATATTTCAGATATTTGACATTTTAAAACGTTGATTTGTTGATGCTACAAGAGCCAGTGTGCTTGATTAGCGCTGTTCACACACTGTTTTATTGATAGTGTGTGTGTGTGTGTGTGTGTGTGTGTGTGTGTGTGTGTGTGTGTGTGTGTGTGTGTGTGTGTGTGTGATATTTTTACACTTGCACTTTTCTTATATTTCAAGACTCAAGTATTTGACATTTTGGGAATGTAATACATATTGACATGACAGTCAATTTGAAACCCTTACAGTTGCATATCTGTTTTCAGAATGAGATTTTTCCTGTTTTTCTGACTTCCTTTTCTGACCTTATACTGACCTCAAGTTGCCTTTTGGGACATACATGCATACGTACGTCCATATCATATTTGCCTGATGAGGAGTTTATTTCAGCATCATATAAAATCAACAATAATGATAATAATAATATTAAAGCAAACACAGCTCTGGTATCGGAATAGTATCGGTATCGGCCGATATCCAAATTCAGGTATCGGGATCGGATCGGAAGTGAAAAAATGTGGATCGGTGCATCCCTACTCCTAACTACGTATTGTCACCAAAACACACAAAAGAAGTGACACTGGACATGTCCAGGCAGAAACAAGCGCTTTAAGTTGCTGATCATCAGCGATAAAATGAAGAAGAAAAGAAGGTTAGGGGTTGTCTTTGGCACACGTCTTACTGTTTGCAGCCTGTTTCTTCGAGGTGCAACACCAACTTTGGTCCGTGTTTCAAATGCAACACATACAGTAAAGTTCCTACTGTTAAAGGAGACCCCTCCCCCAGGTTTCCCCTCAGCTCATGTCCTGTGATCTCATTGGCTGCAACGTCCTGACAGACAGGTCCAGATATTGAGCCTGCTAGATATCTGGAAAGTGTCTGCGAGGCATCTTTGAACAGTGCACACATGGCTCCCGAGCGCTGATTGGCCTCTGATGTGGGGCTTCTGTCGAGGAGCTCAGGGCTAAAGGGTTGCAGTGTGCACAAGGCTCTTTCTTTTCTGGCATTATGATGGTGGGATCAGATCAGACCATCAATACAGGGCTCCACACTAACTTTTTGCCTTGGTTGCACTGGTGCGCCTAACTTTTTAATTTAGGTGCACCAGCACACAATTTAGGTGCACCCAAATTTTTCCTCGCGGCGCCGTTAACGCCACAATTTCAAGGTTACCTTTTTATCACACTCCATATACATTAATTTATATGATGTAAATGATTTTAAACAAGAATAAGGTGTAGGTAAATACTTTTTAGTTGAAGCACAATCATACTGCATATAAAAATAAAAATATTAACAAAAAATGTTTGAAGTGCTTCACTGAGCTGCCAAACTAAAACATTTCAAAAGGTATAGTGGAGGATTTTCCTGAATTTTAGAAAAGAACCGCCCTCTCCACTTTTTGAAAGAGAGAGCGTGCACGAGCCTAGTTCTCCTCGTGCACGCTCTGTTTACAAGTTGCTGTCGGCATGGCTCTACAAGCCGACTTTCCAAAAGAAGATTTGCACTTTTTCCACTACGTCAGACTCGCCACCGGTAAGTGGAAATCTATTTAGGACAAGCATCTCTATAGCTAACGTTAGCATGCTACAGGTCAACAAACAAGCTATCACCGAGAGCGGGGGGGCAGCGGTCGGAGGCTTTTATATACTGTCTATGGCCGGAGGCCGCGGCCGTCTGCTCGCTGACCTGTCAGCAACCACTATACCTTTAAGTAAAACATTTCAAAATAGATCAAAGTGCTTCCCTGAACTGAGATCTAACATTTCATGGCTCAAAGTCTTATAGCCCCCCCCCCCCCCTGCTGTCCTCTACCCCTCAGATGGACAACACCTGTAATTTGGCCTTCTTCCCCTTTAGCCTTGCCTAAACCAATGACAGTACCAGCTTGCCACACTCCCTAGCATCAAAATTCAAAAATAAAAAATAAAAATTCTCCAAACTGCCCCCCCCCCCCCACACACACACACACACACACACACACACACACACACACACACACACACACACACACACACACACAAACACACACACACACACTGATTCTTATCAGATCTTCCACTAGTCCAGGACTAAAAATCATATCTCTGTGGACTAAGTGGGCTAAATGTTCCGTTTTAAGTCAAAGCCACTTTTCACAAGCTCTTTTATGAAAACAGGTTGTGATTAAAATAAAATGCAAAGACAGCTGGTTTACTTCTCAGTTTGAAAATATACAGCTGCAACAAATGTAAATGAAGATTATCTGAAATAAATAGCCTAAGATACATTTAAAATATATATATATCTCTGAGAAAGCTCCTTCACTTGTTATCAACAACAATAACAGATTAAAAGAGAAAGAGGGCGCCCAGATAGCTCAGTCGGTATATATAGAGGTTTAGTCCTCGACGCAGCGGGCCAGGTTCGACTCCGACCTGCGGCCCTTTACTGCATGTCATTCCCCCCCTCTCTCTCCCCTTTCATGTCTGCTTTCCTATCAAAATAAAGGAGAGAGAGAGAGAGAGAGGGGGAGGGAGAGGGAGACTGAGACTGAAGAGAGAGAGAGAGACTGAAGAGAGAGAGATGGACTGAAGCGTATGCTACTCACAGAGTGACGGCTGACTCACTATGAACGGGTCCAGCACGGGTCGAATGCTTTGGCGGGTCAGCGGCGTTACACACGTCTTGTAGCCTATATGAAATGTCTGTATCGTCACTGCGCTGCATTTTGCAGGCTCCGTCTGAAGATAGTTGCATTCAATAACTTCGTCTGTGTTTTCCGCCGTGCGGCGGCCGCAGTGACAGAGTTAGCAGCGGAAACACTGCTACAAATACAGGTTTCCCTCTCATGCTTAACGATATACAGCTGTGTTAATAACAATTAAAACTGTAGACAAATGTCGCAGTGTAAACCGATGCCGTGTCTCTCGTGTTGCACGGTGGCCGTGTGTGAATGGGGGCGGGGCTGCGCGGAGGTACGGCGGGGCTGCGCGGAGGAGCACCGGTGCGACCTAGGAAAAATGTTAGTCGCACCCTTACAAAATTTGGGCGCATGTGCGACCAAAATGGTCGCACTCTTGAGCCCTGCAATATATGACATGGATTCAGTCAAGGCCAGAGCTTTTGTCTCCACTGACCCGAGGCTTACGGAATTATTCAGGGGTGCTGGAAATCAGCCACAGTTTCAAACCCCCAACAGACATGCAGGCAGAGAAAGATATAAACAAGAAGAAAAAGAGGGAGAGAGAAAAACAGAGCAGGATGACAGCTCTGCTGTTATATTTGTGGGAGGAGGAAGGGAAAGAGTGCCGCTAACTTTCCAGTCTATGTAACAGGACAGGAGACATGTGGACCAACAGGGACAGTGGATGTGACTGCTCCAGTATCTGGTCAGGCCTGCATGCATCAGACCCCAGACTTCTACCCGCTTCATCCTAGGTAGTGTTTAATGTCAAAGGGGAAGCACAGACTCAAGGCCACAGTGTGTGTTTGGACTCATTTCAAGCCTGAGCTGAGGCAGAGTCTCAACAGTCCAGACAGACACGCCGACACTCTTTATGTTCACTGTCACTCACAGCTGCCTACAGTCACACAGAACAGAGTTTATCCCAAAAGGAAACTCATCTCACCAGCTGACATTGTAACACTGTGCCTGTTTTCAATATGCTCACCTTGGACAGCATGGTGTGCTCATGGACTGAAAAGTGCTCTATAACTGGGAAACATTATAATATTGATGACAGATTCCAGTTCCTCCAGTGGAGACAGAACACGCAGTCACCTTTTGGTTCCCACTCTGTGGTTTGGAGCGATGTCGATGGTGTCAGTGGCCGAGTCGTGGCGGACGGCCAGCCCCAGGTCAGCGATGCAGCACGTCCCGTTCTTCTTCACCAGGATGTTCTTGGACTTCAGGTCTCTGTGTGCAATGGCTGGCTTCCCTGGAGACAAACAGTGGCACATTCAACAGAAACCTTGCACCAACCAAGAGTTCAATACATCAGCTATATACTGTAGAACTATATATATTGGATATAAAAGAGAAAAAGGGTCAAGACGGTAATGATTTTGCTTTGACAGTTGGTTATCATAGTGCAGCTCCTTTAAAAGAAGATTAGACATTTTTATATGAGGCCTTTGATTCTGCAGTCCAGTTTGATGAAGATATGAATCTGATGTCCAACAAGGTGATATTCATTTAGTAGTGTGCATTTCTTTAAAGTGACTATATGTAGGCAAACTTTTAAATGTTTCTGAAACTGTATAATGTTCCATCTGATTATCATAAATGACCTGTAACAGCAAACAAGACTAACAGTGAAAAGAACGCTATTTATATATCGTTTTTATTAATGCCTCTGCCCGGGTCCAAATTTCCCCGCCAAGTCCCAGAATGATTTACGGCAGGTAGACAGCGCTACAGTCACACATTGTGACAGGTCACAGATTTCGGTGCAACACCTGAAAAGCCTGTGTTAGCGTATCCAGCCAGGTAAAAAGTAGCAGGAGATTTCTTTATATAGGCCTAAATGTCTTTTAATGTTATTTTAGAAGTTATCTGCTGTAGTTATGGCTGATACTGGGGCAGGACCATCACAAGAAAGAAGGAAATTAAAGAACAACTAAAAGCTAAAAGGGAGAAAGACAGATGACAAGTCAATCTCAGTTGGGCTGTCAACAGATGGACTCAAATTACGGGATTGTAAATGAGTCAAAACCCACCCCGAATTGGCCCTCAGGTATGTAATATGTCTATTTTTATTTCAATCATAAAATAACTTTAGATTGCACAATGTGGTTGTACGTCAGTAGCTGACATAAAATGATGTCCTCCCTCCATTTAGCGCCCGGTTTTTATGTTTGTGTTTGTGTTGGCCTACTATTTTCTTTCCCCTTGTCCCCCTGTACTTGTGTAAAGCGTCCGTGGGTTTCATGAAATGCGCTTTATTAATCTAAGTTATTATTACGTTGGTATGTCTTAATGCTTTGGCTCGTGACACAGTGACAACGTTACTAGGTTTATCAAACGATACATCCAAAGTAGACTAAGTTACTGTCTGCAGCATTTGAAATGCAACAATGCATCTGATTTTCTGTCTGAGCAAAATATTCATCACAACTATAAGACCTCCCGGTAAGGCTAACTCAGTAACCCAGCACCATAAAGAAAAGAGCTTTACGACAGCAGGTGTGGTAACAACACTACCACTTTTGTCTGAAGCAGCCGCTAGAATCAACACAAACTGAAAGTTACATATAGCCAAAAATCTAAAACTAATAATAACTGTGAAACTCAAAACAGTTTATGACCCCAGGAAGGCCTGCAGCATTGTGTGTGTGTGTGTGTGTGTGTGTGTGTGTGTGTGTGTGTGTCTCACCTTGTGTCCCCACTATCTCCATGTGGAGGTGTGCGAGGCCGCTGGCGGTGGACAGGGACAGTTTGATCATGCCCTCCACAGTGACTGTGTAGCGGTTCAGGTAGTCAAACAGGGAGCCGTGCTCATGGTAGTCCGACACCAGCCACAGCTGAGTCCACGTGCCGTTATCTGCACACAGACAGACCACGGTTAAAGACTGACTCATCCCCAGTGTCAGTCTGCATGACTTACCACGTTACCCATCATGCTATGAATAAGTAAATAGAAATATTGAAAGAACTTGTTTCTTTACATGTTAATGAATCCACAGGGCTGTTCGCCCTGTGAATGTGTATCGGTGTGTCCCTGCTGGCTCCAGTCTGATGCTCTGGAGGTTATCTGAGTCTATGTCTATCTGCGTCTATATGAGTCTGTGTCTATCTGAGTCTATACGCGTATGAGTCTGAGTCAGAGTTTATCTGAGTCAGAGTCTATCTGATTCCATCTTAATCTATCTGAGTCTGAGTCTCTGAGTCTATCTGAGTCTAGTCTCACATTGCCAGACCTTCCTCCACAGTGCTGCGAAGGAAGGTCTGTCTAGTCTACACTGCAATCCTGGATGGGAGAAAAACATGCTTGGGTTTATTGGCATTTCTTTAATCCAATCACAATCGTCATGGGTGGTGAGATCTGAGGAGCAGTTAACCATAGTCCTCAAAAATCCACCGGAGGTTAGCCCAGAACGCTAACACAAAGACAGAAGAAGGGGATGGACATCAGGCCGAAAAGAGGGACATCCGGCAGAATTTTCATCGGCAACAGAACAATCCCGGAAATGGAACGCCATGGATATAGACTAATCTGAGTCTGAGTTTATTCAAGTCTATCCAAGTCTATTCACATCTATCCAAGTCTATGAGAGTCTATCTGCATCTATCTGAGTTTATCAGCGTCCATCTGCGTCTATCCAAGGCTATGAAAATATGAATGAATTGACCCGAGGGGAATTTGTTTTGCATTCAAGGGAGCCACATTAAACATTAAGCACATACAACAGTAAATAACCATAAATAATAAAAACCACACCAAACATGCAACAACAATGAAGACGTAGAGGATACAGAACATGAACAACAACAACAACAATAATGGTTGTTGTTGTCAGGTGGTGGTGACATGCAATCATCAGTCCAATAGCTAAGATGACTTAATAAATAATTAAATAAGTAATCAATAGTGGACTTTATAAAATGTCTATGTGCCTGTGTCTGAACTGTTCAGTAGCTGAATGCTCCTCGGCACAAATTATGTAATGGCACGTTTGGTTTTTGTTAGGACCAATCAGCGTCTATCTGCGTCTGCTGGACGCTCCTCACCTTTGTTGTCAGCAGCGATGAAGCCCAGAATGTTCTCGTGTCTCAGCATCACAGTCTGGTAGATCTCGGCCTCGCGGAACCAGGACCGCTCCTCACGGGAGGAGAAGATCTTCACGGCCACCTCCTCGCCACGCCACTTACCCCGCCACACCTCCCCGAAGCGGCCCTTCCCGATGCTCTCCTGGAGGATGATGGTCCTGGCGATAGTCCTCTGGACCAGCAGCGGCAGGCCTGGAAAGAGACATTAAGAAAGCTACAGCAAGGTGGTGATAAAGGAGGAAACTGGAGGGAACCTCCGATGTGTACACGCCTCAAGTACGAGGCAACAGCATGTTCAACATGTCAGTCTGAACATGGCCTGAAAGAGATGTGAGGGGGGGCCCAGTAGAGCATCTTCCCACCACGACAGCTGTGCTTTCAGTCAAAGGGCTCCAGTGCAAGGACACTTTTGATAGAGGAAAGAAGAGAGATGTTTACCCAAGGTAACAGATGTGGTGGGAAGAAGTTCCACTGTTGAGTGCTGGATCTCTTAGGGGGGCCACCTCTGAACACATGATACTCACTTTAAACATTAGATCTTCTGCTCAATAACTCAGCACGTTCTGAGGAGACTGATGCCTTTTTAAAAGTGCAATAATCAACATGTTGAAATACTGTGTGTCAGATCACCAGTTTGGCCAACTGCTGATAAGGAAACAGAAAATGAGAGAGGAAAGAAAATCCTTCTCCGATTTCAACAGGCACACACACGCACGCAAACGCACGCAAATGGATGTCTGCCAAAAGGCCTAAAACATCACATATATGATTATTGTGACAGAGACTGGGACTCCAGGTTAATAAGATTCTGACTGAGTAACAAGATATGAATTCAATTGTGATTCTGTAATAATTCACAGATCCAGTTCCATTTTTAATCAACATTTACAGGAATCTACATGTAAGTTCTGCATACTTTTAGAGTACAACTAACCAGTGGTGTAGTCTATTTTTCAGTCCCTCCAGAAAAACGCGATTATGCGATCGCAGAATTCAATGCATAATCAGCCAATGTCCGCATATTCATGCGGGGGCCGCATTTTTTTAAAAACGCCGCACTTTCGCCGCATAAATTGCCGATTTCCGCGCAAAATATGCGGGGCTTGCATGATTTCATAATCCCCGCATTTTCGTTGCAAAAAAGTCACATATATCTAGGGTTGGGTACCGAAACTCGGTGCCAATGGGCCCCCGGATCCGACGTAAACGGTAGTAATTAACGAGACCGAATAAGAACGAAGATTTCGGTGCCTTATTTCGGTGCCTGACTTTACACTACACTGGACAGCAGGTAACGTTAGCCTACCGTTAGCTAGCAGCGTGATTAAACACGGTTAACATGCTGACAGGTGACGTTAACCAGTGTAAAGTGTGACTGTATCAACAGTCTGCTCTGCAGCGCAGCAGCTGCCGACGTCGGAAACGCACAGACGGTGCGTTCACTGACACTGGTAATTGTTTGGTTTTGGTTGGTTATTGTAAAATACCCTTTTCCCATCTGGTTGCTGTTTTTGTCGTCCAACAGCAATTTACTGGTGAAATAAGTTATTGTTTATTATAAGTTATAGTTATTACATTACTATTAAATCATTTAATTTTGACCATATGGCCTTAGTAATAAACAACGTGTCCTTAATGTCACCGACTGTTGTTGAGTAGGCCTATCCTTCTTGTTTCTTCTTTTTAAAAAACTTTCTTAAAAAGTATCGGTTCAGGCACCGTTTTAAAAGTACCGATTTAGCACCAGTATCAGAAAAAAACCCAAACAATACCCAACCCTACATATATCTCAGCAGAAAGTTCAAAAATGTTGCGTTTACTTCACACAAGAGCAGCCATTTTCCCCTGTTGCCATGGGAACGTTATGAAGTGACGTAATTTCACCTACTGAGAACACGGTGTTGGGGGAATCACTTTTTTTCTCTTTTTCATCAAACCGCAGTTTTTCCAAGTTCCCGCAAGTTCCCGCAGTTTTTGCAAGTTCCCGCAATTTTTGCAAGTTCCCGCAATTTCATCGCATAAAATGGCATAAATATCCCGCATATTCCATCGCATTTTTTAAGAAAACGTGCCGCATAATCAAGGATTTTTGCCCGTAACAATCACGAAAAAACTCCGCGTTTTTCTGGAGGGACTGATTTTTGTGTAGTGAGTATACTGTGATTTTCCCCTCCCAGCCTCATACTCGCCTGTCCCAGAGCGACACCCCAGACAGTCGGTACTGTGACGTTTCTGAATACCAACTGTACACGGGCAACAGACGTTTAAGTATTGATGGCGTTAATTTAAAGTCCTGGAAAAACAACACTTAGAGTTGAGAAAAGATGAGACAGATTTAACTTTTTGAGAAACGCAACCGAACCTGAACGCAACAGGACATCACATCACACAAATAAGCCGTTTAACCGACACCCCCCCACTGCCACACAAAACCATGACTAATAATTAGCATCATCATACAACTTTTGTATCGATTAGCAGTAAAATCTGCTGATAAGGGCCTACATTTACTCAAAAGTATTTAAAAAACGGTTTACAATCTTCAACACCATGGCTAACAAATGCATAAAAAGCTCCACTCTTTCTATTTTAGTTAATTATCTGACCATTGCTAACTAACATTACCATATAGTCATTTAATTGTGTAAAGCAATGCATATTTAAGATTTAAGAATTTACTCTAATTTTGCATAGTCATTGACCTTATGAAGGCCAGGAGTTCTCACTGTCTCTCATCATCTGAAACAAGGAAATATAAACATTGTATTCTGTTTACTGCTGTACACACACACACACACACACACACACACACACACACAGGCACGCACACACACACACACACACACACACACACACACACACAGGCGCGCACACACACGCGTACGCACACACGCGCGCGCACGCGATATCATATAAGCTAGGCTACTCTCACTTACCAGGTAACAGTAGGCTAACGTTGGTGGCAGCAGCTTCAGGGACAGACTTCAGAAAACACTGACGTAGTGTTATTTAGGTCTGTTTAGTAACGTTTCATATCTCGTTACTTATAAAACGTTCAAACTCTAGGTAACTAACTAGTTGCGAGAAAGGAAAGACCGTGCAAAGAATGCAACTTGTTGTTGCTTAGTAACGTTAAGTGACCTCACGTCAGATCCATTGCCACGGAAACCCCGAAGGTCCAAATGTCAGAGCTTCCCAACACAGACGGGGTGAATTTATGAATGAAAATGAGAACGTTCTGTCACAAACAATGTTGTTACGTATCATCGCGCTTTTGTAAGTGGGTAAGTAACGAGCCACTTTTGTAAAACGTAAGGAGTAGAAAGTACCGGAATTTGTGTTAAAAATGTAAGGAGTAAAAGTAAAAAGTTGGCACAAAAATAAATAGTAAAGTAAAGTAAAAATACCTAAAAAATCTACTTAAGTACAGTAACGAAGTATTTGTACTTTGTTACTTCCCATCTCTGACGCACGCACGCAACAAAACAGAAAGAATGGCACCTGCACGTATAAAACTAAGCAGCACATGCACAAAGCAGCCACCACGCGCCCGCCAGTGTCTGCTTAGCGAGCGCTGGAGGGCATACACGTAAACTCTGCTCGCAAAGTTGATTTCTGCTTGCCCGAAAGAAACTCACTTTTGACGGAAACTGGCCCTCTTATTAGGGGTGTGAGATCTTGTCGGACGAGATCTTGCCACACCTCTACCTCTTATGATTGGTCACTTTCAAGGCGATCCCGCCCACATACCTCCTTAGTTTACCTTGATTGACAGCTATCGTACAGGAAGCCTGGAGGTATACCCGCAGAAGAAGTGTTTTTCTGTCCTTATTAACGATGTAGCACAAGACATCACTGTAAATAAAGGAATGTATAGGTGTCGCTCATCCGTTCTGTTGTAGGGATATGCTGTTGTTCGGATACGCCTGTACAACTCTCGATTGTTGAATTGGTGTGTAAAGAGTAATGCACGTGTGAAATGATATAATTTGCTCATGAGCATGTTTTATCGTGCATGGGAGATATGACATAAACCTGACGCCATAGTGGTATCCATCTTCTCATCCTCCAAATGTTTGACTGTTACTTTACTCAATGGACATATTCAGTTTATCAAAGTGTCTGCTCCCTCCCATTCTGTCGACGTGGTGTCGACAACCATTTGTATAACTAGGTTTCCTGGTTGAAGCTCAGGCGATGCTTGGTCATCGGACAGCTTCTGAATCTACTGGGGACATATTGACTTCATACACCGCCTTCTACTGCTCCACTTCCTGCAGTTCAGTCTGATAACATGTGTAACTCTCGCAGACCTGAATGGACATCATGTCCATGATGAGCCCCTCCCATGCAGACCTGAACCCTTTACAGCAGTGGACATGGGTCTGTGATGAGCCCCTCCCATGCAGCTGAAGGCCGGGGACAGTGTGCAGAGCGTCGTACCTGATCCAGATCCTGAGGTGGTCATGTCATAGATGAGGTCCTTCAGTGTTGTTCCCACGGTGATGAAGGGGTGGTCCATGGAGGGGTCCTCTTCGTTGGGCACCCGGTGGTGGTGGTGGTGGGCCCCTGCACCGCCGGCCCCCAGACCCCTGTGGCTGTGGCAGACATAGAAGGCCAGGACCAGCAGCAGGCAGAACACACACACAGGGCCAGCAATCACCGCTGCCAGGGCCACGGGGCCCAGAGGAGGGGGCTTCTCTGTGGGTACTGCAGGACACAAGGGGGACAGACACACACAGCACATTAGTTAAGATCTGACCTGTGGGTTTATGGGGTTACATCGGGCCAAGACGTCAACGTATGAGAGAGCTGGAGCGCTTCTCTGGGAGCAGACGATGGCTGCATTCAACCTGTTTGGGTGATTCAGTAAAATAGCAGGACAAACCGCTTTAACCACAGAGCAGCTGCTGCTGCTGCCTCTGTGATGAAGCACAGAAGTTAGGGGAGAAGACTTGTGAAAAGAAGAGCTTAACAAGAGAGAAGACGGTGGTGAACGGATGAGCAGCTAACAGAGCTGAAGTTAAACATTTTGGATTGTGAGTGTAATAACTGCTAATTAACATTTTAAAGTGGCCATATTATGAAAAAATCTCTTTTTCTGGGATTTGGGGTGTTATTTATTAACCTCTCTCATATCTTTGGGTTTGGATTGCCATTCTCTCACATTTTACAGACCACGTGGTGTGCACCCGCTCAACTAATGTTGGGTGGGTGTTATTTTGTGTCTCTGGTGCTTCCACATGCATACTGAGTGAGATACGGTTTCTGAATGCTTCCTGCCTTCAGTCTCCGGGTGAGCTGGTCAAAATCTGCAGGACTTTCTACGTCAGTAGCCGAGATGAGGTGGCTAACCGTAGCATGCTAGCTCGTTCTCGATGGCAAAACACTGCTACAACACACACTAGTTCACCAAAAGAACTACTTCCTGTCCCTGTTTTGCAGGTATTCCACGCTAAGGTGGAAGTGTTCCCTGTTTAGAAGAAGTCTCCCGGCTAATCCTGCTTTGAAGTTAGAGAAACAAACAGCTAGCTGATGTGATCTTACCGAGCTACTGAGCATGTGTGACTCCCAACAAAGATGTAACAGAAGTGAGATGTCTCACTCTGTAGCTAAAACAGAGAGCTCAACACACAGGGTGAAAAGAGGAGCTGCAGCAATGTGCAGTACAACAAAAATATGGTGTTTTCTGACAATGAAACCACATAAACCTATTCTGGTACAACCACTAAATACAAATATAACCCTGACTAGAACTGCAAGCAGTTATGAACGGGGTCCAAGCCCCCCTGCGCCAGTCTCCCCTGGCGCGAGTCGCCCCTGGCGACGCTAAGAGCCCGTGAAAACGGAGCCCGCGAAAGGAGAAGCCAAAGCACCACCGCGGCGAGGCAAAAGTCAGGAAATTTGACCAAGTGCGAGCTCCAAAGTCTGTAGTGAAATGCAATTGCAAATTTCCTCTTCATTGCGTAAAAGGCCCAAACACTTCTACCTCAATTATAGCACCCCCTAAAGGGCGATCATCAGCAAATCTGGCGAAGAGCCGCAAAGTGGCATGGCAAACAATAATCTCAAGTTTTGTGATAACATTTACTGCTGCAGAGATATTTCCATTGCAAATTATTCCCATTTAAATGCATTGACTTATTTGCCAAAAGGCCTCCACGTTAATTATAGCGCCCCCTAATGGCCGATCTTCACCAAATTTGGCAGGGAGGCTCGGAGTGGGATGTCGAACAACCGTACCAAGTTTCGCTCTGGTACCTATTAATTTGGCCGAGATACGCCAAAGTTCGTGTTTTGTGGCTAGCTACAAAAACTTAGTTTGCTTGTAAATTGCGAATGGTGTAACGTAGCAAAATTCTTTTAATAACTTTAAGCCAGCTCCATATAAAGATGGTATCTACCAAGTTTCGTGTACATCGGTCACACGGCCTACGACGAGTTCAAAAACGTTTTGTGCATTAAGCGACATTGTGAAAAAACTTCTTAGTGCAAATGGGCGTGGTCCATATCAGATTCACATGGATTCAAGGAACAAGTGCATGTAAGAATTTTTCATCTGAGATGTAGACTGTGGGAGTTCTAGGCAAAAACACGTTTTACGTCATTGTAGCGCCACCTAGTGGTCCATGTATCCAAATTTTAAGTTGCTCACATTAGTGCAAGTGGTGGATCCAAACCTGGGTCCCATAGGCCACGCCCACTTTGACGAATCAGTACCCCACTGTAGGCGTGGCCTCAGGAGTGGGCCTAGATGGTACACTCCAAATTTCGTAAAAAATCGGATGAGCCGTTCATGAGATATAAACTTTTTTTATTTGTGTCGCCCCCTAGTGACCAAGTTTTGTAAAATTGGTTGGGGAGCCTTAGAGGCTCATGGCAAACAAGATCTAAAGATTCGCGATGATATCATTTATTTTGGCCGAGATATGGCAACGTTTGTGACTTCGTAGCTAGCTACACAAATTTGTTTGTGCATAATTTACGCAATTTTCATCCGACAAAAATTATTTTAAATAACTTTGTCAGGTCGGTCTAGAGATGCTAAACACCAAGTTTCATGCAGATCCGTCGCACGGTCTAGGAGGAGTATGAAAAAGCAGATTTACGATATATCGCAATTTTTCACAGAAAAAAGTCTAGGCGGAAATGGCTTATATCAATCACAATTCACAATGTGTCTGTTTGGAACAGGCTGATTGCTTGGCCTGGGGTCTTGCTGCTTGAAGCTTTCTCCAGAACCGAATTGCACCCCATGATTACTTACAATATGCAGCCACACTGTATAGCCTACTACTGATCCACTGTGTACTTCTACATCAGGGGAAGACATTGTACTACTACATTTACCTGACAATTAAAATGTAGAGTAATCAGAGACATTTGCCTCATGGACTGATGGTGCTGCACCATGCGCCACCAAATCTGGCTCGTTATGAGAGCCACTCAGCAAATATCTGCATCTCTCAACCACCAGAACCGGTTGGTACGATGACATACGATTCAATTTGATACATATTCGTTTCCCATTATAAATAAAAAATAAACCAATTCTATAAAAGAAGCATTGCATACCTTCAAATAAATATATATTTTTTAAAAGGAACCAGGGAATAGCAAAGCTAGGACATGCTAAGAGTACACTGTAACCTAAAGATTTTTCTGCAAACCCCAACAAAGGCACTGATTGGCTGCTCCCCGCCATCCCGAACATGAATGACCAAGTCCTTAATCACACAAATGGTGAGGCTTTTGTCTCCCTCGCAAATAAACACACACACCCGTCTCTATCAGCAGCATTGTAAACACCGCAGCAGCTTTGGTGGATTGACAACAAAGCTTCAGTCAACCACTTCGTAGCGTTAGAACCGGGCCATCGGCCAAATCTTGGTCCATTTAGACCATGGGTTTAAACTTGCGGCCCGGGGGCCAATTGAGGCCCGCGGGATGATATTTTGTGGCCCCCTACTTGACATCAAAGTTTAGTGTTAGTCTGGCCCGCACATTGTTATGAAATTCACCTTTTTTTTGAGTCGTTGCATGTGCTGCTCTTGCCACGCTTTTATTCTATTTTTGTCATCACTTATGGGCTACCATAGATAGTCTCGTGACAGCTACCGGCGCCGTTTGTTTTCAACGGTTAGGGTTAGTCAAGCTAGCCAAGTAGTACCCCGAAGTACCTGGGGAAGTATCAACGTTAGTCACTTGGTTGAAACGTGTTCCAGAGTGACGGAAAATATCTGCCATCACCCAGTTCTAGTCATGTCTCTCTCAAAACGTGCCGTGAAGAGAAAGGTTGGCAATGAGCACAGGCAATTTCAGGGAAAGTGGGAGAATATTTTTTTGTGGAGCACAGGGTAACCCCTACGTGTCTCATGTGCACAGAGAAAGTTGAGGTGAACAAGGAATATAACATCAGACGTCATTACTCAACTAGACATGCTGAGGAATATACAAAATACCAGGGAGATGAGAGAAAGAACTGGGTCGCCAATCCTAAAAATGTCTATTGAGGCAACAAGATTTATTCAAGAAAACAAACAAAGAATACTTTTGTGGAATACTTGATGCGGCCCAGCCTGACCCACACTCTACCTCCAGTGGCCCCCAGGTAAGTTGAGTTTGAGACCCCTGATTTAGACCGATGCAGGGGTCCGTGTATCGATGTAGTCGTATCTGTGATTAAACAACTGGCTACCAATTCGTATCGGTGAATATTAACACCCCTAATATATATATACACCCATATATACACACACACACACATACATAATATATATATATATATATATATATATATATATATATATATATATATATATATATATATATATATATATATATACATACATATATATTAAGGGTGCTCCGATCGATCGGCCAGCGATCGGTATCGGCCGATAATGGCTTTAAATAGTTTGATCGGTGGTCTTCATAAAGGCCGATCAGATAGGCCGATCAGATGATGCACTACCACGGATGTATTAAGAGCGCACTACTCCTGAGAACATTTTCAAAATGGCGGCGTCCCTACATTCAGCGGTCTGGCAGTTCTACAAGGTGTCTGAACGGCGGCAGAACAGCAGTTGGCCCGCGGCCGGCCGCGGAAACGAAGACGCTAGGAAGACGGCTACTGCTTTTAAAAAGCGTCTGCCACCAGTGGTGCTCCGGCAAACGTGTTTGTGATTTCACCATTCTGGCGCTTCTACTGCCTCTGGAGCACCGCTGGTGGTCCGCCGACTCATTGCTATCTGGGAAAAAGACAATACACTAGCGAGTAGCAACGTGTGTACCGAGGAAATACCACGAGGCGGAAATCTCCAAAGACATTTCAACACCACCAACCTCATCAGACATTTGAAGGTTAGTCACAGAAAGCAGGATGAGGAGTTTTCAAAGTTAGCTAACGCTAAGGCAGAGCGGAGTCGTGTAGCTAGAAGCTCCGGCGCCGCTCAAACAGCTGTTTCCCCGTGTGTGTGTGTCGGTGTGTGTGTGTCGGTGTGTGTGTGTCGGTGTGACTGTGTGTGTCTGTGTGTGCTGAAGAAATGTGCAGTGATTGAAAGGACATTTTTTAGATTTTGAGCTAGGACAGAAAGCCAAACAGTTACTGATACGTTCTCTAAACATGTGTGACTGTTATGTAATGGCGTAATTTTCAGTTCATAAAAGTGATCGGTGATCGGTATCGGCCGATACGTCTTCCAGCAATCGGTGATCGGTCCCAAAAATCCTGATCGGAGCACCCATCCATCCATCCATCCATCGTCGTCCGCTTATCCGTGGTCGGGTCGCGGGGGGAGCAGCTCCAGCAGGGAACCCCAAACCTCCCTTTCCCGAGCCACATTAACCAGCTCTGACTGGGGGATCCCGAGGCGTTCCCATGCCAGGTTGGAGATGTAATCCCTCCACCTAGTCCTGGGTCTTCCCCGAGGCCTCCTCCCAGCTGGACGTGCCTGGAACACCTCCCTAGGGAGGCGCCCAGGGGGCATCCTTACCAGATGCCCGAACCACCTCAACTGACTCCTTTCGACGTGAAGGAGCAGCGACTCTACTCCGAGCTCCTCACGGATGACTGAGCTTCTCACCCTATCTCTAAGGGAGACGCCAGCCACCCTCCTGAGGAAACCCATTTCGGCCGCTTGTACCCTGGATCTCGTTCTTTCGGTCATGACCCAACCTTCATGACCATAGGTGAGGGTAGGAACGAAAACTGACCGGTAGATCGAGAGCTTTACCTTCTGGCTCAGCTCTCTTTTCGTCACAACGGTGCGATAAACAGAATGTAATACCGCCCACGCTGCGCCGATTCTCCGACCAATCTCCAGCTCCATTGTCCCCTCACTCGCGAACAAGACCCCAAGGTACTTAAACTCCTTCACTTGGGGGAGCACCCTTACCGTTAAAAAGCGTTTGCGTTAACGCCGTTAATAACGCATTAAACTGACAGCCCTAAGATTATATATATATATATATATATATATATATATATATATATATATATATATATATATATGGGTGTCAAAGTCAACGCAATGTTAAATTACACATAAGGACAAAGAAAGCATATTAGTCGATTATCACGTTGATAAGAGTATTAAATACTTGAGAAATAATCCTTTAAGGTTTGAACTGGTGTGTGTGTGTGTGTGTGTGTGTGTGTGTGTGTGTGTGTGTGTGTGTGTGTGTGTGTGTGTGTGTGTGTGTGTGTGTGTGTGTTTACCAGGAAAGATAGTCAGGTCAGGCTCTTTGTTGCAGTAGTCTGTGGTACAGCACATGGGGTAAATGCCCGTGTCTTGTTTAACGGACGGGGCACAGATGAAGGGCCTGTCTCGTGGGATCAGTTCGTTTTCGTGCACACACTGGCGCTGCTCAGTGGTCAGCCGGACGCCCGACTTACGGATGGCGACGAAGCAGACTCCATCGGTGGCGCAGCTGGAGTTGGCACTGCAGCGGTCACAGTAACACTGGAGGGCTGAGGAAGAAGACAGAAGAAGATGAAGAGACAAATGAAGCTTGAAATGTCAAAGTAGAAAATAGACATAATCCAACAAAAGGTCATGTAGGTGGAGAAGCTTTAGATTTCAGAGCCAGTTACCTGGCAACAACAAGAGTTTATCACCTCCAGACTACAGAAATGTTTCTTACACGTAACGCTTCACCACAGCCACAGAAACACCCGGGTCAGCCCAAAGCCCTTAGTCATCCTTTCCACAAAACTTTCACAAAAGTCAGATATTAATTATGAATTAAAGCTGCAAGCAGCGATGGACGGGCCCTTGCGCTTCTGTGCGCGTCGGGGTTAGGGGCGGATGCCGCTCCTTGCGGCCGTGCATTTCCGCGGTACTCAAATCGTCGCCAATGAAAAGGAAGTCCCTGCCGAGTTCAATGATATCTCACACAAGACTCTACGTCATAGAGTTCATTAGCTGTGAAATGGGGCGTGGCCAGAGCATAGGAGTCGGGGTAAACCTTTACCAATAAAAAGGAGGTCTCTGCTGAGTTCATTGATACCTTACATAAGACCCTACGTTAAACGGTTGAAATATGATGAAAGGGGGCGTGGCTAAAGCATGGGGGCGGGTCAAACCATCACCAATTAAAAAAGAACTCTCTGCTGAGTTCAATGATACCTCACACAAGGGTCTACCTTAAACAGTTCAAATGGTATGAAAGGGGGCGTGACCTGAATACGTGGGCGTGGCTAAAATATATGGGGCGGCTCAGTATCACATGTAGACGCCACATAAGTTTCATGTAAATCGGATGATGTTTGTCATATAAGGCAGATTTCGTGTTGCCAGCGGAGGGCGCTATGACCAAATGTCAATTTTGGCCTGTAGGTGTCCTCAGGCCTGGACCCTTGTTAAACCTGAGAAGTTTCGGGCAGATATGACAACGTACACTAACGTTACAACAACTTCTTCGTTCATCGATGGATGCTCAAAATGTCCGCCAAGCCACGCCCACACCGTTTGACTGAAAAGTTTTTTAACAACTTTTAAAAAGTTTTTCTTTTAACAACTTTTCATCAGTAAGGTGTTGTGATGGTACAGACCAAATTTGAAGTCTATCAGATGAAATCTGTAGGAGGAGTTCATTAAAGTATAGCACCTTGACTTTTAGGCCTACTTCCTGTTGCCACTAGGGGGCGCTATGACTTTGAGTAAATATCGGCCATTATATGTCCTCAGGGTTGGACTCCTATGAATCGTAAAAAGTTTCGAGCCAACTGGACAATGTACACTTGAGTTACACCCACTTCCTGTTTCGATGGCGAAACGCACAAAATGGCCGCCCCGCCACGGCCATGCCCTATGACCAAAAGTTTTTCTTTTAACAACTTTTCATCGTTAACGTCTTAAGATAGCACAGACCAAATTTGAAGTTGATCGGATGAAATCTCTAGGAGGAGTTCGTTAAAGTACGACATGTGGAAATGGCCAAAATCGCACTAATTTCGAACTTTCAATTCAAAATGGCGGACTTCCTGTTGGGTTTCGTGAGTCTACGTTAAACATACTGCAGGGGCTCAATTTTTTTTAACTTTGTAGGGGGCGCTAGTGAGCCATTTTTGTGCGCCTATTCCCGAAACCCTTAAAATACATAATTGTTCACCAGACTTGACGCGAACACCAAATTTGGTGAGTGTTTGAATATGACAAGCCCCTCAAAAAGGCAATTCACTGCGCGGAAGAAAAAGAAAGAATAATCATTCCTTCAGTTTCAATAGGGCCTTCGCCGCTGTCGGCGCTCGGGCCCGAATTATTAATAGTCTTTTACTTCCTAGTAACAATAGACAGCCAAAGTCAATGTGTAGACATTGGTATGAAATGAACAGGACTGTGCCATCTGCTGGAGCTGTAGAAAACATCAGCGACCAACACGCTCATCTGCTACAGCTCATATTTACGCTCATTAGATATAGGATTTGACATTTGAAGTTATATTTGATTTTATATTACAGTGGTGCTCCTGTTGGAAGAGCTGTGCAGACATCTTCAGTCTCATCACTGAGTGAGTTTCTACATGAATCCTTGAGTTGGGTTACTTATGGCTAGAATAACACAATGTGGGTGTTTAACAAGAGCATCTAGTTCTCCTGATGGCTTTATTTCATTTTTTCTTCATGTCAGAGGAAGTGAGTTGTAAATGTTGGAACAGTGACCAGACCCTTTATCTTCTCCATGGCCAGTTAAAGTCCAGCTGATGATGTGTCTTCACTGTCTTCACATTTACCTTCACTGAACTGATTCAGAGACATGATGCATGGCTGGCCAGGTTAAAGCAACACAGACAGACCAGTGAATAATTCACTAAATTACTTATACTTTCCTTATGACACCCTTCTCACACCATACTCCCAGTCAGTCTTCCACAGAGACGGAGCTTAAAGTACTGGTGCCATCACAATGGGCTACAGTGCCTTCTGATTGGTTAACAATATGAAAACAGCAGTGGAAAGCTGCACCGTGGTGCAACATCTTCACAGTACTAACAGAAGATTTTAAATACACTGAATTATTAAGTAACAGTGAAAGAGAGGAAACACACGAGCAGTCTGAGAATGTTCAAACAGTGTGATGCAACAGCGTACACACTGATGGAAGTCAGTCCCTTCCAGAGGTGAATACCAGACAGACACAGTGTGAGGAGACAGCTAAATAAAAGCCAGCTGACAGTAGTCTCCTCTGACTCACACAACACACACGTCTAGACAGCTAAACAACTGGAATGTCCCATGGGGTGTGGCCGTGTGTGTTAAATTGAAGGGAAGCTGCGAACAGGAATTGGTGCTTCAATGTCAACTGTTTGGTGCCATGAGCAGTGACAAGCTTCCTGTGATGTCATATGTGATGAAACAACACACAGACTACATGCTGAAGTGGTTGGATGAACGGGCTTCAGACTGTGTCCCCTTGCTGTGCCGGGAAGCAGATCCATGAGTGTGAGGGCTCATCACAGCCTTGTGTATTTAATATCATAATAATCTCATGGTGACAGTCATATGATCCTGTGTCTCCAGGGTGGGTTAGGGGTCACAGCACAAGTTACACAGCAGTCCACCCACACTGTGCACAGATAACGGGCTTGTTGTCATTTCTGAATGAAGCTGCGAGGAACACTAATGAAACAAAGTGGTCATGATGTTACACTCCTCCTAGTCTATGTCCACAATGTTCTATTTCCCATGGTGCCGGAAACGATTGCGATTTTTTTTTCAAGTTTATTTGAATAGGGACAGATACAAAAAACAGATTATTACATAAAGAACAATCCGATGCCTGTATCACAGTGTTTATAGCCATGGCTAATTCGCAACACCTGTCCCTAGAAGGGCTTTTAACAGTAAAAATAATAAAGAAATACAAGTTTTACACTGAATACAATAAAACATCCAAGAAGCAGTTAACAGCAATAAAAATAAGTGTAGTAAATTGGTTTAAAGAAATGCCAATAAACCAGAGCACGTTTGCAGAGGAAGGTCTGGCAATGCAAGACTAGTCAAGTCAGTTTATTTATAGAGCACATTTAAAACCAACCTAGGCTGAACAAAGTGCTTTTATAAAGTTATATTATGTTATAAAAACAAAAGGAAGACAATAAATGACAATGAACATCATACAAACCACACACTTCTATACAAATGTCCCTAAACTACGCCTAAATCATACGCTAAAGAATAAAAATGTGTTTTAAGACGAGACTTAAAGCTCTTTCTCTGCCACAACGAAGAAGATCACCCTTTGTTTTCATCCCAGACTGTGGAATAGCTAAAAGGAACTGATTAGACCATATTAGGTGGGCTGTGTGTGTGTGTGTGTGTGTGTGTGTGTGTGTGTGTGTGTGTGTCTTTGTTTTCATCCCAGACTGTGGAATAGCTAAAAGGAACTGATTAGACCATATTAGGTTCCTGGAGGAGTGATGTAGGGTAAGGAGATCAGCAATATATAAAGGGGCCAATCCATCCAAACAAGTAACATTACCTTAAAATTGATTCTATATTACTATATATTATATCTAGCAGCCGCATTCTGGACAAGCTGCAGGCGAGATCAAGATGATCTGCAAATCCCAGAATAAAAGGAATCTCTCTCTCTCTCTCTCTCTCTCTCTCTCTCTCTCTCTCTCTCTCTCTCTCTCTGTGTGTGAAGAAATATCAGCAGGCAGACAGGTCTGTGGATGAGTCAGCGTCAGAAAACCAAACCCATTACTTATCTTACTAAACAGGGAAGCTCGTCACACCCCCTTTCCTTCTGAGTCTCTTCCACCAGAAATTTGTGCAAATGTGCATCTGGCTTAGCCTGCGCAGCAGTTTGAGGAAACCTTTATTAAAAACGAATGAATGTAGTCCCCAAACAAACAAGGGAAGGTTTTCATAAAACAACTGAACAATAATCCATTAAAAACAGCCATTTCCCTTGAGGGTGGGGGCTGCACTCTTCCAATCAGAGCACTTCTACACATGAAGCATCTGCAGACAACTGTTCACACCACGAGAGACAACATGATTACCTTTAGACAGCAGAGTGCCTGGAGTGCATGGAACTCATGGCTCACTGATAATCAATATGTAAAGATACGTAATGCAGTAATAATGTTCTTAGCACAGAAACCAAACCAAACCCCAGCTGACAGCAGAAGTGCAGAGTAACAGGGACGCCACCACATATCGTTCAGCATCCACACAGCACTGTACACATGTACAGTAGTCACATGGCAGCACATGTGATGTCAGCTCCGGCACATCAACTCAAAAATAGACTTGGACTAGTCTTGGAGTGACTTATCGTCAGAAAAATCACTATTAAAATAATTGGTAGTTGACATTCTACTATATGGTTTGAGATTAGCCAGCACAAAATTAATTCTAACAAACAGTTGATTTTCTTTTAAAATCTGACAGCATGACCACTATGGGATTATTTTTGTGCCTTTAATTCCAAGCAAAACTTCTCAAGTATCAAACAAATAGCACTAACTCAAGCAACTTTGTCACCTCAAAAGGTAAAACTTAAAACTTTTGTGTAGTCGTAAAGTATTGGTCTTTTATTTGTTTGATATTTTGTCCTTTTGTCTACAGTTCCCTCTGCTTCTTTCTCAATGATCAGTCTTTTGCTCTCTCCAGCACGTTTGCAGTTTTGCTTCCAGCTTACTCGTTTGCAATTCTGACACAAAGCTCTCGTGTGGGCGGGTCTTACAGGGCTGCGTCCCCATTGGCTAATGCAGTTTTTCTCAACGGGGGCGGTACCGCCCCCCAGGGGGCGTTCAGAAGATGATGGGGGCGCTGGAAGCAATATTTTGGAAAGGGGGGCGTTGAGGTGCCCTTGGGGGGCGTTTGTTTTAAAGCTAGTTTAAAGCAAAGATTCATAATACCAATGCATGTTTACACTTTAAACTACTAAAAAACACTAGTGGTCTGCAACATTAAAACCTGCCAGTTTACAGCACTGCAGCTGGACGAGACGGGGGATTATTACTCTTCTGTCAACTTTGTCTGGCGCAGCTCCGTGCTGCCTTCATGGAAACGGGACGTCAGAGTACCGTCTTAAATGAGCTCTGTAACTACGTGAAGCTGCGTTCAGATAAAAAAAAAGCAATCGCTGCAACGTCCTGTTGTGTTCTTTAACCCCCCCCAATGTAGCACAAGTAGACTTTATATTTCACAGTAACAGTTTTTCGTCAGATCTTTTATAGAACACAACATTTCCTACTGCACCTGAAGGCAGCTTCATTTCACGGAGAAAGAGAAAGAAAAGTGACGAGCGAGAGACATTGACTGTGCTTCGTTGTTGCAAACATTTAGCTGTTCACCAAACTCCCGGCCAGTTCAGGGCTTGTGTTTGGTGTGTTAAAACGTTCTTGAGGAAGCGATAGAGGCAGTGATGTCACAGTGATATAACTGTTTACTGCAGGCTACAGGATTCTCACACCTCAACATACAGCGCGATGGGGTTGTGTTTCTCCAAACGTTTTTTTCTGCTATTTACTCACAAGACAGGCGACAGCAAACCTATACTCTTCTAACCTATACTCTTCTAACCTATACTCTAACCTATACTCTTCTAACCTATACTCTAACCTATACTCTTCTAACCTATACTCTTCTAACCTATACTCTTCTAACCTATACTCTAACCTATACTCTAACCTATACTCTAACCTATACTCTAACCTATACTCTAACCTATACTCTAACCTATACTCTAACCTATACTCTAACCTATACTCTAACCTATACTCTAACCTATATTCTAACCTATATTCTAACCTATACTCTTCTAACCTATACTCTTCTAACCTATACTCTTCTAACCTATACTCTTCTAACCTATACTCTAACCTATACTCTAACCTATACTCTAACCTATACTCTAACCTATACTCTAACCTATACTCTAACCTATACTCTTCTAACCTATACTCTAACCTATACTCTAACCTATACTCTAACCTATACTCTAACCTATACTCTAACCTATACTCTTCTAAGCATCAACAAAGGGCTCTCACTAACTTTCAAAAGTTGTAAACTTATTTCCATTCTGCAGTAGGTGTTGTTCTTCAAGTCGTTTGTCATCACCAAAATATATATATATTTATATATATATATATATATATATATATATATATATATATATATATATATATATATATATATATATATATATATATATATATATATGTGTGTGTGTGTGTGTGTGTGTGTAATCCTGCTTTCACCCCTTGATAAGTGCCAGCTTGTTTTCGGTTGGAACAATTCGATTATAGATTTAGATTTGAATGAAAAATGGATTTGAATGTTAAATTGCTGTTTCTGATTGGCTGCTGTTAGTGTTTGTAATAATCTAACCCAATGCTGTCCCATTACCACAGTGCTGTCTGACCCAAACTTTACGAAGAAGAGCGACAGCAGTACACTGGACCTTACCACAGCACATCGGAATGCAGTAGAGGACATTAAAAATGTGCTGAAACCGATGACAACCCTGACCGAGCTGCTGTCTGAAGAGGACAACAAGTCCCTGTCTGCAACACATGCTGGCAAACTTAAAGAAACGTCACCTGCCCATCACGGATGATGACAGCCCCATTACCAAAAACATGAAAAGCAAGCTGGTCGAAGAAATTGAAAGTAGGTGGGAGTTTAAAAACCGAATGATGATGACAGCGTATACATTACAGCTGCAGTAGTAGACCTTTTCTGGATGATACCAAACGAGACGAGGCCTATCCAGTAGATACACAGCTGGCAGACCGACTGAGTGCATTCAGCGCAGCCACAGGCACAGGTGAACCTGGAGGTGAGGAGCAATATGTGTCGAAAAAACAGAAAACTGACAAAACTATCTTCAGGACAGAACCAAATTTGACTCTGGACCATTGGGGTTTGTGGAAAAAATGCAACAAAAAAATAATAAAAAAAGGTTTTCCGAGCCTGGCCCGAGTTGCAAAGCGACTGCTCTGTATCCCTGCAACATCCACGCCTTGTAAACGCATTTTCTCCAAGGCAGGATTTATTGTCAATAAAGCAAGAAGCTGTCTCCTTCCAAAGAACGTGGATATGCTGGTGTTTCTCGCACACAATACAAAAAAGTGTAGATAGTTTGTGGACAGTGGACACTGATTGTACTCTCTGTGAGTGAGTAGCCATTTGTTTATTTCATTGTTTTTACATTATTTCGGTTTGGACATTAATAACATTTTATAATTTTGCACATTTATTTGAAATACTTGTGGATTTGGGCATTTGATTTATTTATTTTTGTATTTGTTCTAAGTGAGCCTACCTTGTTGTTGTTATGCACTTTATTTTGTTTTGGTTGAAAATTTGGCTAAATAACATGTTGTACTTGTATGGTTCCCTTTTATTATTGTGACCATTTATTTCTAGTATAATTTATTGGATTTGGGCACTTTATTCATTTTATTTATTTATTTTTGGAGCCTAAGGTGCAATTGCACTGTGCCCACTGTTTGTATTTGTTTTGAGCCTATGCTTTATTTTTCAGTTATGCACTTTATTTAGTTTCTGCTCTCGTCTTGATCTGGTTTGTTTAATAAATATTCTTTTTTATTAAAGTGGACGTGCCTTTTGTGTTTAAGAGTAAAAGCTTTAAGTTAATACTCTATTCGTGTCTCAGCCGTGAAGCTGAGCTCCATGTTCAGCCTCGCTCTGTGCGAGGACATGCACAGATCAGCTGAAATGATAGTGTCTTTCAGTTATTATAACATGACAAAAATTGTTCTAAAATTATGTTGCATATTCCTCAACAGTTCTTGTACTGATATCACTAGTTGACATAGTACTATTTTCGGAAATCATAGGCTATGATATTGCACAGGTGAACGTGATGCAACGCTGTCAGAGCCGACAGTGTGTCATTTCAGTGCAAAATAATTAGGTCAAAAATGATTTAATATACTACAAATAGCCTACTAGTTTTTTATGTTTATTTATAATTAATTAGGTGGACAAGGCTAATTGTACCAAGTACTGCGCAGCTAATAATCTAACTTTTTTTTTTTTAGACACCTATCATCTGCAGCATCTCACCTAGTAGCAGTGGCACGTTGTGTTCAGGTCTCTGTTTTAGCTAGAGAGCGAGACATCTTTTCTTCTGTACTATCTTTGATTGCACTCGCACATGCTCAGTAGCTCAGATCGTAGATCATGTCAGTTAGCTCCATATGTAAACGTACCCATTAAGCCCACCAAAATATGAGTTCAGTTATTTTTCATACATACTGACATATTTTATTAACATAATCATTAGTTAAAATGTAAGATTAATCTCTGATTTGAAAATACATTCATTTATTTGTGTATATTTTATCATATAAAATAAAGATATTTCTTGAATTAAGTCAAAAGTCTGGCATGGGCTTAATTGGTACCTTGGTACCATTTAAGCCCACATGTGTTCCAAAAAAGCCCAAGACAAAAATGATTGATAAAATATGAAAATGTATTCAATAATGTCTTACATTGACAAGTATCTAAAAAAAACATTTAATTTTATGTTTGGCTTGCTTTATTCAATTTGTCACCTGAGCCAATAACGATCATCCTCAAACCACAAACTTGACTTGAGGAGCAGCTCGTGAACAAGAGATAAGACTACAATTATTATTCTGGTAAGCTACATTCATAGGTTTTAGTTTTTTATTTTTTTTATATTGACAATATAACAATTTTTAAAGTAGTAAAAACACTGACACTGAAATTACATTAACATGTACATTACATTAAATATTTTAAAAAAGTTTGTTGGCATGCTTTTGCCAATTCATCACCTGCACTAATCACGTTTTAACATTAGATATCAAACAGGACTTGCAAAAAAAACTCATAAAGAAGAGGCTAGCCTACTTTCATTGCCTTTAGTTTTTTTTGTACAGCATTTCAATTTCTTGGTGGTTTGCCAGGTGAAAAGGGCCAGCACCCTGCAGGTTAGCCCGGCAAAGGATGAACCTCCGTTCAGTATCCTCAACCAACCTGCCCTCGTGGTAAAGGCGACATGCCTCGATGATTTTAGGACAACTGCTGTAATTCTTCCTTTTTCTTGTCATTTTTCTCACTGTAAACAAATGATTATGCAAATTAGGTTACATAACAATACTTCTGGCCAGTGTGTGATCTGTGATGTACTCTTGTTAATGTAGTCAGTAAGGTAAAAGAACATTAAAGTCACAGGATTACAGTAAAAATCTATCAAACTCATAATTTCAGGAATTTCCTATTGAAACACATGAGATGGGCTTAAATGGTTCTACAGTGACTACCGGGGAAATAAAGACGATATGTTCACACAAAAATGAAATAAATGTATAAAGCTATGCCTGAAACCTAAATATGCTGTAAACTTACCAACATAGTTATCCTTCTGTTGCCAAACTTTCAGAATTATCAAGGTATTTTCATTCAAAGTTGGCTTGGGTTAGCTGCTTTTTAGCTCACTGTACCATTTAAGCCCACTTTGAAAAAAAGGCATTTTAAAAATATATTTAGCCCAGCCAAACCATTTCTTGTGTCTGAATTTGTAGATCAATGTAAAATGAATCAGAAAACATTAAGTGTACATACTTAACATGTTTAATCCTTCGGCAGTGTATCTATCAGTATGGCTATATTTTGACCCTGTGATTAGCTTGCTACGCTAACTAGCAAAACTCATCTTTCCAAATGTAATCAAATAGTACAAATTGACAAAAAACTACTAGATAATCCACAACAATCAAATCATTAATCTCTTAATTTACATAATATGAATGTACTTACTAAACTTAGTGGTTGTAAATTGTTGAAAATAGGTGCCTTCTGAGGGGTCCCAAAACAGCAAAGTTTTGAGTCTACTTCTTGTGAGCCTCGTTGAGACTGCACTGATTTAGGCTGGCCTAACTCAACATTGACACATGTGATTGGTTCTCAACAAAAACTGATGTGTGACTAAGAACTTGTTAGATTGGATAAAATAATGAGTAGCAGAAGACAGCCCCTCTTTTTTTTTTAATTTGACTTCAAAGTTGCAAGTGGGCTTAAATAGTGCCATAATGGGTACATTTACCCTAGGTCAAAAATGATTTAATATACTACAAATAGCCTACTAGTTTTTTATGTTTATTTATAATTAATTTAGGTGGACAAGGCTACTTGTACCAAGTACTGCGCAGCTAATAATCTAACGTTTTTTTGGACACCTATCATCTGCAGCATCTCACCTAGTAGCAGTGGCACCTTGTGTTCAGGTCTCCGTTTTAGCTAGAGAGCGAGACATCTTTTCTTCTGTACTATCTTTGATTGCACTCGCACATGCTCAGTAGCTCAGATGGTAGATCATGTCAGTTAGCTCCATAGACAGTAAAAGAAAGGTTGTTTCTCCAACTTTGGTCAGTTACAAGGCAGGATTAGCCGGGAGACTTCTTCTAAAGGAGGGCGCACATGGAAGTACTTCTTTTTGAGATTATGGTGAACTTGTGTGTGTTGTAGCAGTGCTTTGCCATTGAGAACGAGCTAGCATGCTACCTCGTTGTGGTTAGCCACCTCGTTTCGGCTACTGACGTAGAAAGCCGTGCAGATTTTGACCAGCTCACCCAGAGACTGAAGGCAGGAATCATTCAGAAACCGTATCTCACTCAGAACAACATGGCTGGATTTTTTCTAAGTTTGTATGTGTGTGGAAGCACCAGAGATACAAAATAACACCCCAAACGTTACTTGAGTAGGTGCACACCACGTGGTCTGTAAAATGTGAGAGAATGGCAATCCAAACCCAAAGATATGAGATAGGTTGGAACCAGAGAATGATTGGGTTGTTTGATTAAGTAAACAAAAAATTCTGGAACCTAATCGATTACTTAAATGTTTTTATTGAAAACTGCGTTAGAACTTCTTTCTAAGTCTTCAGTGCGGCACTATCTGGAGGTTCAGTCTATGCTGGACCCTGATCACTTCCTTCCCACCACATTGATCCGTGAAACAGCGCTTTATAGCCGCGCTCGGCGTTGCATTGTTGGCTGTGTAGTCGCCAGGCAACAGAGGAACAATACATTACAAAGCCGCCCGTCAGTAGGGGCCCAACCACATTAATCCCTCCATCCACCCCCCTCTCTACGCCTTGCCTAGTGCTCCCTCCTTATTAACATCCTCCCTCCCTCATCCCTTTTTACCACCCCCCCCACCCCATAACAATAAAAAGGAAAATACTGAGATGAGAGTCCACAACAAACAAAGGAAAAGAAATGCAGACAGTACCAGTCAATATTTTAGCATACAAGCATGAAGAGGAGTGAGTGTAATCTGCTGGGCTGAGGCTGACTTCATGTGAACGGAGCTAGAGGAGAAGAGATGGGATCTTTCTTCAGTGGACTGTGTACACGTAGTGTGTGTGTGTGTAATGTGTAATTCACTAATGGTTTTCATACTCAACCTTTTCCCAAGGTTGAGTATGAAAACATTTGAATATGACGCTCAAATACTGGTGTAGAGGGTTAATAGTCTAACTGCTGTAGCAAAAGCAACACACTGTGTTTTCGGTTTCTAAATATTTAATTAAGTGGTCTGAAAAGTGGCTTCACTCAGTGGTGGCTTAGACATAATGAAGGTGTACTGTGAGAGCACTGCTATGGGCCAGGTATCCAGAGAAACAGGGGCAACAAACGCCTGCTTTCTGATTAGGACTTGATAAGCCATTCCTCATAACACTGATGACGGGGGAGAGAAAAGGTGAAGGAGAGAGAGACAGAGACTCTGAGTGGCACTCTGAGAGAGAGTGCCACGGCTACAGCGCAGCACGGAGGAAGCCCCGGGAGTCGCTTCAAATGAAGAGACGATAAACTTTAATCTAATAATGTAATACACTGACTACCAGCGGAAACGCCAAACAACCAACAGCTTCACAATGCACAAATCAACACACTCACACACACACACACACACACACACACACACGGTAACCTACACAAACTCCAGAGTGGCGGTATAAATGCTGCATTGGCTCAGAACAAATTGCAACATGTTCTCAGACGCTGACCAATAGGAGCACAGAGTGCTCCTCCTTGCCCAACTGTAACCATGGTGAAGCCAGTGGATGTTTCATTTCATTTCAGTGAAGCAGTTACTGTTTGACTATCAGCCTGGGATCAGAATGAATCATACCTGTGTACCTACTTTCTACTCCCTGGAGTCCCCTGTAGATGTAGCACTGGGTATGGCAAAACACTGATTAATGTCTGTACTACCTGCTATTAAAAAACGCCTCGTCAATGGGTACGTAAGAAGAAAAGCTCATCAGCATCGGTGCCACATCATGCTTGTACCTGATCTAATCCTGCTGCCGATTGGCTGTGTGGCGTTACACGTCATATAGACAAGCAGGGAAAACACAAGGTCGACCCCGAGAGGGTGGGGGGGAGGGGGGGCTCTCGTGTATTGCTGTCTGTTGAGAGACACCCCACATGTGTAAAATGTCTATGAAGAGATCAAAGTAGTTCTGGGCGGTATGACCAAAAATTTGTAGTCAAGTACCCGTATCACGGTATTTTTTTTAAGATTCTAGCGGTTTCATAGTATTTTCTTTCTTTGCTTGACTGGGTCTTTATATAGGTTATATAGCTTATTCTACTGTCAGGAGTACATAGAATATCACAACAACATGTTAATGTCATCATGTTTACTAAAAGCTTTGATTACTAAAGGGGTTGCTATAATATATATATATATATATATATATATTACAGGTATTGGCCATCTGAGGGGCATGCGACAGCATGGGGGGGGGGGGGGGGGGGGGGGGGGGCTATAAGACTTTGAGCCATGAAATGTGTTCAGTGTTCAGGGAAGCACTTTGAAACAGTAACACTTTCTATTTTGAAATGTTTAACTTAAAATGTTTTAGTTTGGCAGCTCAGTGAAGCACTTCAAACATTTTTTTTAATATATGCAGTATGATTGTGCTTCAACTAAAAAGTATTTACCTACACCTTATTCTTGTTTAAAATCATTTGCATAATATAAATGAATATATATATGGAGTGTGATAAAAAGGTGACCTTGAAATTTTCGGCGTTAATGGCGACGCAAGGAAAAATGTAGGTGCACCTACATTTTGTGCTGGTGCACCTAAATAAAAAAGTTAGGCGCACCAGTGCAGCCAAGGCAAAACGTTAGTGGAGCCCTGCGTTCAGTGTGTGTGTGTGTGTGTGTGTGTGTGTGTGTGTGTGTGTGTGTGTGTGTGTGTGTGTGTGTGTGTGTGTGTGTGTGTGTGTGTGTGTGTGTGTGTGTGTGTGTGTGTGTGTGTGTGTGTGTGTGTGCTATGTTAGCGTCCACGCTGCCCTGCCCCCCACTCCCATCCTCACATCTTTTCATGGGAGTTGATTCCTCCTCATTCAGCTCCCACAGTCATTTCCATAGGTCAGGGCCCTGCCCGCCCATCTGCCCCACCCCCACCACCTCCATTATGGGCAGCCCTTTGTCCATACCAGATGTGCGCTGTGTAAGTGTGTGTGTTGGGCACACAGACCCAGATGACCCTCCCAGCAAAAAGGCTGCTATCCGCTGGCTCCACTGTATGTCCTTGCAGGCTGGAGCTGGATCCAAAGCTCAGCGCCGGCTGTAAACTGCAACAGATACAGCACACTGGCCTTGACTCTGGGCAAACATCAAATGCCAGGTTTGGACAGGAAACCGTCTCGGGGAGTGCAGAGGTAGCCTGAGAGTCTGACAGGCCACAATCTGCCCCTAAACTGACGGTGTCACTAAGGCAAGACACAGACCGATTTGTATCCTCATATTATATATATATATATATATATATATATATATATATATATATATGCATATATATATATGCATATATATATATATATATATATATATATATATATATATATATGCATATATATATATGCATATATATATATATATATATATATATATATATATATATATATATATATATATATATATATATATATATATATATATATATGCATATATATATATATATATATATATATATATATATATATATATATGCATATATATGCATATATATATATAATATATATATATATATATATATATATATATATATATATATATATATATATATATATATAAGCTGGCTGTAGCACAGACTTGCATCATTTGCAGAACACTTGGACAAAAGCAGTTTTATCACAAAAGATGAAATTAAACAGAGGCAGCGTTTTGTTCCTACAGACTGAGAATGGGAGGGGAGGAGAAGGCAGTGCATCTGTCTGATAAATATGCAGCAGCTTGATCTAAAGGTTAAACAGCTGCACACACACACGCATACATGCATGAGGGTGTTGCAATTGTTGGGTTGTCTTGGGTTAACTCTAAGGGTGCTCCGATCAGGATTTTTGGGGCCGATCACCGATTGCTGGAAGACATACCGGCCTATACCGATCACCGATCACCGATCACTTTTATGAACTGAAAATTACACCATTACGTAACAGTCACACATGTTTAGAGAATGCATCAAGAATTGTTTGGCTTTTTGTCCTAGCTCAAAATCTAAAAAATGTCCTTTCCATCACTGCAGATATTTCTTCAGCACGCACGCGCGCACACACACACACAGTCAGACACACACACAGGAAAACAGCTGTTTGAGCAGCGCCGGAGCTGCAACCCTCCGCTCTGCCTTAGCGTTAGCTAACTTTGAAAACTCCTCATCCTCCTTTCTGTGACTAACCTTCAAATGTCTGATGAGGTTGGTGGTGTTGAAATGTCTTTGGAGATTTCCGCCTCGTGGTATTTCCTCGGTACACACGTTGCTACTCGCTAGAGTATTGTCTTTTTCCCAGATAGCAATGAGTCGGCGACCACCGGCGGTGCTCCAGAGGCAGTAGAAGCGTCAGAATGGCGTAATCACAAACACGTTTGCCGGCGCACCACCGGTGGCAGACGCTTTTTAAAAGCGGTAGCTGCCTTCCTACCGCCTTCGTTACATGGCCGGCCTGCGGGCCAATCGCTGTTCGTTCAGACACCTTGTAGAACTGCCAGACCGCTGAATGTAGGGAGGCCGCCATTTTAGCTCCATGTAGAAAATGTTCTCACGAGTAGTGGGTAATCTGATCGGCCTTTATGGAGACCACCGATCAAACTATTTAAAGCCATTATCGGCCGATACCGATCAATCGGAGCACCCTTAGTTAACTGTGTGAGACCGGGACACCGTAACACAATGATTTAGGGGCCGTCCACACGGAGACGCTTTTTGATGCAAACGCACATGTTTTGCATCGTTTGGGCTGATCGTCCAAACGAATCCTGTTAACGCACTGCCTGAAAATGCACTTTTTTAAAACCTGGTCCCAGGGTGAAAGAATTTGAAAACGGCTCCCTTTTGGCTTCGTTTGGACGGCGAAACCGCATACGTGCATATCGATGATGTCATCGCCACACCCCTCGACCTCATAGCCTTCCGCCTTCGACCTTACCCCGGCCGCTAGTACTAGCACGGCCACTGACACGAATGCAGTGAAGCTAACCATATCTGTCTCCGTGGTCAAACCAGCTCACTTCATCTAAATACTTAGTCTCTGCTCCCTGACACTGCTCTGCTGCTCCTGGATTCTACACAAGATATATTGCTAACGTTATGTAGCTAACGTTAAACATCGCTAAAGTAGCTGACCGCTTGTCCGTTCATAACATGACGACTCAAAGAATTAGACGGGATTTGCTAGACTTTAATAACTTTCATAACAATTCTGTCTGTTATCGGACATGATTGCGGCGCGCTAGCTAGCTAGCAGAGCTAACGTTAGCATCGGCAGTCAAACAAACAATGATCCAATGTCTTTTTGATAATCTACACGTTTTTCTTGCGGTAGCCTTTCTACAATAAGCCGTGCTAAAAGTTACTATAATCCGTTCAAGGAGTTGATAAGCAGACAGATTAGCTAGCTAGTTGATAAATTGTCTAGCTACTTCCACTTTATAAACAGCTAACCGTAGCAGCTAAAGTAAACATTACGTCCCTGCTACGGACTGAAGACTGCTCTTCTTCTCCGTTTTTGGTTAATTTCTGTAGCAATAACAGCGCCGCCTATAGGCCTGGAATATGAAGTAGCATGTTGAGTCATTTACAAATGGATTCGTTTGGATGCAACTATTTTTGAAACAAATCCAGGGAAGACGGGTAAAAAAAAAAAAGATCGTTTTGGTACGTGTAGATGTGGCCTTAGTTGGATCAGATTTTTATCTCAATTCTAGCAAAAACACAGGGATAATTTTGGGTGAATAATAAGGGTCCTGGGAACCCATGCCTACAAACTATTAAATCAAATAATTAGTAATGTCTTACACTGCACAAACTGACACACACACACACACAAGCAGACAGACAGACAGAGAGAGAGCAGTAGGGCCAGTGGATGAGGCAGCAGAGGAAGTGAATGGATCCAGAGAGGGCAGAGCTGTTTGAAGCAGCTGAGTCACCGCTCAGACTGAACCGGCTGACTGTCTGCTCGGCTGCTCCGTACACACACTAAGTACACCCATATTGTAGCATGTATCACTAGATCACACTCAATGTGTGGAAACATTTGTATAAATAGAATCAAATATGTGAAAAATGGTTTGTTTTAAAAAGATTTGCACAAATCATTTCCAGTGTGTGAGTGTTACACACCTATCACACCTACACAACTCAAACGTACGCGTGAATCCCAACTTCACAGCCTATTTATAATGGAGGCCAAATCCAAACATCTTTACATGGATACTTACAACTTCCCAAAACACATTTAAAATAATCCTTCTTGCGAAAATAATCTAGTCAAAATATCTTATTTAAAATAATAATAATAATAATAATAATAATAATAGAGGAGTTTTCAGCTCTGGAGCTACATTTAGAAAACCCTGTGGCATTATACAGAACAAATAACAATTATAAATAATACACATTAATAATACTTTGGTGGCAAGAAAGTGAGAATTTATAGTGAAAATATGTGTTTTAATTTGTGAGGTAAAAAGATATGTATTTTTATTAATTTGATTAATGTAAGATATTCAGGAGGTACTACTGACATGAATACATGTTACAAATTATTCTTTGGTTCGTTTCAACCTATAGTAGTTTTCACTTGAAATGGAGAAGATCAATGACATGGACTTGGAGAAGTTCTGGATTTACTACCAATACGTCTGACATAAACTCTCACAGAAATAGAATCAGCAGCAGAGAGCAGGGTGGTGGGGGGGGGGGGGGGGGGGAGCATTCATTAACGCCCTGCTGCTTTTCAATCCGTTGGCCACTGGCGTGGCTACAACCACTCAAATTAGTCCTGGTTCCTTGGGCCGGGACAACGGGCACCCAGGGTCACCCGCATGCCTGGCATTCCTCCACTGTACGGACACAGAGCCAGGAAACGCCACACACACACACACACACACACACACACACACACACACACACACACACACACACACACACACACACACACACACACACACACACACACGGCATGGTGCTGAGGAAAAGAAATAAAGAAAGATAAACTCCATAACAGATCTGTTGAACCCTACAGAAAAGAGGAAGCTCATCTCCCATCATGATCTGCTGTAATTCTAAAGAAGAGGGTCAATAATATCTATAGATATAGTGATCAACGGAATACTGGACTCCATAGCTGGAGCCCTAATCTCCGTAATGATCAACACTATGCCTATGTTAACATGTACATTAGTGTTTGAATCTGGTTTGAGATATATTTACAACCTGCATTGAATGATCATAACAGCATCAGCTGCAATGAAGCAGTCATCATTCAGCATCTCCACCACTGCTTTCTATACAGACAGCTGATGCTAGGGCGGGACCATAAGGCTGATAAATAATAATACTTTTCTCTGGAAATACATCAGTTTGATTTAACCCATTGATGCGTGTGATCATACCAGCGAGATGATTCTAGTGAACTCATCTGAATTCAGAGGGAACGCAGCTCGTACATGAATAATTAGAAGGCTTTCATTGTGAGGGCTTTAACCAGGGATACGTTCAATCTCAACGGTTTGCAACGGTTTCCGTGTTGAACATCATGTTCCCTCTGAACGGTGTGAAACGGCTTTGCGTTATGTTTTTTATGGTTTGGTGGCTGTGTCCCAGGTGATACCCAATCAGCAGAGATCTGTCTGTAAACATTGTGGTAATAAAAAGGCAGAGAGCTTGTGCACACAGCAGGGTGTTCCACGCATCCCCGTTTCAGTTTGAACGTGGCCCAGTTCTCAGCTGGAAGTGGATCTCTATCCCCTCGGTCCCAACAAGTACCCTCTGAATAACAACAGAGGAGCTGCTGAGATCTGAAAACTGAAAATGTGTGGACACAAGTGAGACGGCTCCATTGACAGTTCTGCAAATAGTGATTGAAAATCACGGGATGAGCTTTTTGAGACATCCTCATTAAAATGAGAAGTGGATTCCAATGACTCAGTTTCAGCACACGCCTTGTTATTTCCTGTTCATTTTTTGCAGTCAAAGTGCCAAAACACAGTGACACCTTCCTTAGTAGGCTACACAGTGTATACTGTAGTGTTAGAGTGGAACACACTGTAGGATATATCTCCCAGAATTCATAGTTATTTCAGGAATCTCATCCACCAGCAGAGCACCCTGGAGCACAGAGAGCCCCCCCCCCCCCCCCCCTGTGTTGTCTGGGACAGTCAGGAATGATCTGGAGTCTCTCGACAGTAGAGATGCACCAACCCACTTTTCTTCTGCTCCAATCCAAAACCTGGTTAAATAAACCATTAAAAATGTACAAAGCAATGAACTTGAAGTTTTAGGTTGAGGTTAGGTTATATGCACAGAAATGGATTTGATCAGTAATAAAAGACAAGACCGACGTTGAATAGTTAAAGTGTGAAAATCCAGCCGGCAGTAATGTGTGATTTAGGGGCCCTAGAGTCACACTCTCCTTGACCCACGAGGTTCTGGGCTTTAAAGCAGTCACACCGTGCCAATGACACTGGTTTCTTTGCAGCGGCCCAACATTCTCCACCACCAGATTATGGAATCTGGATCGGTACGTGGATCGCCGACGGCAGTATCGGCATCAGATAATGATATTGGATCGGTCCCTTCTCTATTTGACAGTGGCTTGCATTTGACTGAGAGTGCTGACACAACAAGCCACTCCAGTTAAACGTGGCCATTCACATCCTGGGCCTAAAGGGGGCAGATGAAAGGGGGGGGGGGCTGTGTGTGTGATGCAGCAGGGGTGTGGTGCTGAACACTGAACAGCGACGTGACAGTGTCAATGATTCCTATCAATCCTTCTGCGAATGTGTATACAATCTCAATGGTATTCATGTCACATATGAGCTGTGTGCTGGTGCACGATGCTTTGTTCACATTATCTGCATCTCACATTTTGGATTCTCTTCTGAAGTAACTGGTGGAGCTCTGAGCGTGGAGCCAGCCATGCCTATCCTGTTGATGGACAAAGAAAGCGGGATTCCCTCCCATCTTGCCTGTCCTCGAGCCAACATATCAATTTAATAAGCAGCAGTCAGCTGCATCTGAGGCAGCCGTGGGGTATCTGAGGACACAACACTGCTTTTGGCATGGGGAGGTCCTGATGAGATCTGCTGACTGAAAAGCATGCTTTCTCTTCTTCGCTCTCGCTCCACACAAAGGAATGGCACACAAAGGAAGCGGTGAGTCCCTAAGTCAATAGGAAAAACACTATCTGCTGTCGGTACATATGAGGAAATCTGCTGACCACCGGAACAAAGGCACGTAGTCCCAGCTGCTAAATGAATACGAGAATAAAGCATGGACGGCAGCAGCGGTGTGTCAGGGCCATTCTCTAATCAGAGGAGCTAGAAATGCCGAATCCAACTCACAAATCTTGCAGGTAATTCAATCCTGCTTATCACAAACCATAAGCACCCCGTTCCAAATGAATCTTTAGGGGACTTCCGCCAATCGGCATTAATGTGCCTAGTGGGTCTCCAGTCTTTAACCTTTTCAGTTTCCTTCTGTCGCAATCACACAGAGGGAGCGGTCATTGCACAGCTGGTTTTAAAGTCCCTTAGAAACGTGTAAACCGAACAAAGCAGCATTACATGGGCACATCTTGGATGGACTTTAGCTGCATACTGTTAGACTGGGAGGATGAAGCAGAGATGGTGCCCTCCCTCAGAGAGAATGTAGTGTGCCCCCCCACCACACACACACACATACACACACACACACACAGAGAACCTTAAGGGAGCAACATGTTGAAAGAAAACTGTGTGTTACATGCAGCAGACATTACACAGCCACCAGTTAACACTGCTAACAGAACAATAACAAACCAGCTAGTTAGACCGGCGGAGAACTCACAACTACTATTAAACTCGAGAAAAGTCAGAAGTTTAATCGCCCACTTTACTCAGAGTGTGCACAAACACCGCTGAGCAGGATGCCCCTGTGTCTAGAGAAGAGAGAAACAGAAAGAGAGGTATGAGACGGAGGCTGTGAGCCCAGACCGCAGCTCAGCCCCGGGAGGAGCTGTACCCACACGGTATATACACACAAGCAGAGCCGCTGCCGCTGCTGGACAACAAAGCAAACCTCTACCGTTAACCTAACGCTAGTGATGCTGCCGCTGCTGCTGCCAACTTTGTTGAGCGGAGGATCTGCAGAGGACTGTTCCTCCGGACGGGCCCAAAGCTGAGCCGCAGTCCAGAGGCTGGTCCCGGCTACAGTCTGCCCGGTAAGCCCGGTGTGAGTGACTTGTAGCTGCTCCCTCCTCTCCAGACAATAAACATTCCTCAGACAATAAACATTCCTCAGACAGGCAGCAGCAGCAGCAGGCTGGCTGCCGACCTGCGCCATCTTAGTTACACTCACTCACTGTGCTTTTTCACGATTCTTGAACAAAGAGCTTTCCGGCGGAGCTGGCCCGACCCGAGACCGTTACTTCCGACAAAACACACAACACAACTTATGATGTACACACTTACTTTTCTTACTGGTATGTTCTTGTATCCGTGTCCCGAACAGAAGGACAAACAGAAGGAATGGTATTGCATCCATCGTGGCTACGGAGCAGTCTGCCAGCCGACTGCTAACTTATCACAGCGCTGAGAAAGGTAGACGCTGATTGGCTAATATGGCCGCAAGTCCCGCCTCCCGAGCACTCGCTCGGGAAAAGACCGATGCTGATTTGCGGAGCGCCCTGCCACACCCCGCCCACTGGAGCAACTCTACCACTGCTGTAAACAAACACTGTTGCTGTTCACAATAATGATAGAGTAGACTATTTAATGTATGCATCTAATATAAGTATACATCTAACGTAAGTATACATTTTATATAATACTTTTATTATATATTACCTCTGCAATAGATATGATCTGATGCACGTCCTAATCTTTCAACAACCACCTCATGAGCAAAACTCCTAAAACACAACCTATCATTACATCTGATTTAATACTTGAGTCAAAGATTTATTGTGTGTCAGCCTGAACCCACAGGAAAACTCCAGTGTAGTCAAAGTGAAAACACACGGGTCACTTCAACAGAATCCTCCACAGAAAAGGTTTAGAGCCAGAGGAAAAGAGCAAAGAAGGAAGGTGACACTCAGGTGATGGCCAGACAGAAAGAACATGTCACTGTGTCTCTGACTCAGTAGGCATATTATAATAATAATAATTATTATAATAATAATAATAACAGCAGCAGCAAATGCAGATACCATTCTTCCCCAGATAACATCCTCAATGACATGCTGTGGCTAGGCGTGTGTGCATCTCTCCATATGTCAGTCTTTCTCACATTCTCACACACACACACACACACACACACACACACACACACACACACACACCCTAGTCCCTGGAGAGTGGGACAGAGATTGATGATGGCCTGTTATTTGATGTCCAACTGAGCTCTGCATGGCCTTGCACACGCACACACACGCGCACACACACACGCGCACACACACACACACACACACACCTAAAAGCTGGGGAATAAGAATAGTACGGAGAACACCTTCAGGTAATAGATGAATCATGTGAAGATACAGGGAATCTTATTTTAAATCCTAAATGTTATATTTACCTAAACAGAAGTTTCTAAATGGAGGGCCCCTTAGGACACCCCATCCCCCTTAAGCACTCACACAAAGGCCCAGCTGCTCTCTGCACTAATCAAATGCTGTTCATGTCGTAGTGCTGATACCGGTTTTTATTTGCATTTACAATTTTGGCATTTAGCTGACCTCTCCGGGAACCATCACCTTATCGTGGTGGAGAGGTTTGGGTGTCCCTATGAACCTGAGGGCTGTGTTGTCTGGAGCTTTGTGCTCCTGGTAGGGTCTCCCATGGCAAAGTGGTCTCAGGTGAGGGGCCAGACGAAGAATGGTTCAAAAGACCCTATGAATAAACGAGGAAGGGATAGAGAGACCCTGCCCGGAGGAAGCCCGGGGCCCCCGTCTGGAGCCAGGCCCAGAGGGAGGGCTCGTCAGCGAGCGTCTGGTGGCCGGGTTTGCCACGGAGCCCGGCCGGGCACAGCCCGAAAAAGCTACGTGGCACCTATCTCTCCAGCCCATGGGCCCACCACCTGTGGGAGGAACCGCTGGGGTCGGGTGCGCTGCCACACGGGTGGCGGTGAAGGTCAGGGGCCTCGATGGACCAGACCCGGGCAGCAGAGGCTGGCTCTGGGGACATGGAATGTCACCTCGCTGTGGGGGAAGGAGCCGGAACTTGTGCGTGAGGTGGAGCGCTACCAGTTGGATCTGGTGGGGCTTACCTCTACGCATAGTCTCGGCTCTGGAACCGTACTCCTGGAGAGGGGTTGGACTCTTTTCTTCTCCGGAGTTGCCCAGGGTGTGAGGCGCCAGGCGGGTGTGGGGATACTCACAAGTCCCCGGCTGAGCGCCGCAACGTTGGAGTTTACCCCGGTGGACGAGAGGGTCGCCTCTCAGTTCAGAGTATTCGGCCTTCTTGGAGACCTTGAATGGAGTCCTGTATGGGGCTCCGGAGGGGGACTCCATAGTTCTGCTGGGGGACTTCAACGCACATGTGGGCAATGACGGAGATACATGGAGAGGCGTGATTGGGAGGAACGGCCTCCCTGATCTAAACCAGAGTGGTTGTCTGTTATTGGACTTCTGTGCTAGTCATGGATTGTCTATAACAAACACCATGTTCGAACATAGGGATGCTCATAAGTGTACTTGGTACCAGAGCACCCTAGGCCGAAGGTCAATGATCGATTTTATAATCGTTTCATCTGATTTGAGGCCGTATGTTTTGGACACTCGGGTAAAGAGAGGGGCGGAGCTGTCAACTGATCACCATCTGGTGGTGAGTTGGGTCAGGGGGTGGGGGAAGACTCTGGACAGACCTGGTAAGCCCAAACGGGTGGTGCGGGTAAATTGGGAACGTCTGGAGGAAGCTCCTGTCCGACAGACCTTCAACTCACACCTCCGGCGGAGCTTTTCGTGCATCCCTGTGGAGGCTGGGGGCATTGAACCTGAGTGGACAATGTTCAAAGTTTCCATTGCTGAAGCTGCGGCAGGGAGCTGTGGTCTTAGGGTCTTAGGTGCCTCAAGGGGCGGTAACCCTCGAACACCGTGGTGGACACCGGTGGTCAGGGAAGCCGTCCGACTGAAGAAGGAGTCTTTCCGGGATATGTTATCCCAGAGGACTCCGGAGGCAGTTGCAAGGTACCGACGGGCCCGAAGGACTGCAGCCTCTGCCGTGAAAGAGGCAAAGCAGCGGGTGTGGGAGAAGTTCGGAGAAGACATGGAGAAGGACTTTCGGTCGGCACCAAGGCGCTTCTGGAAAACCGTCCGCCACCTCAGAAGGGGGAAGCGGGGAACCATCCAAGCTGTGTACAGTAAGGATGGGACGTTGTTGACCTCAACTGAGGAGGTAATAGGGCGGTGGAAGGAGCACTTTGAGGAACTCCTAAATCCAGCTGATGCGCGCTCTTTGTTAGAGGCAGAGCTGGAGGATGATGGGGGATTGTCGTCAATTTCCCTGGTGGAGGTCACTGAGGTAGTCAAACAACTCCACAGTGGCAAAGCCCCAGGGATTGATGAGATCCGTCCAGAAATGTTGAAAGCTCTGGGTGTGGAGGGGCTGTCTTGGTTGACACGCCTACTCAACATTGCGTGGAAGTCTGGGACAGTGCCAAAGGAGTGGCAGACCGGGGTGGTGGTTCCCCTCTTCAAAAAGGGGGACCAGAGGGTGTGTACCAATTACAGGGGTATCACACTTCTCAGCCTCCCTGGTAAAGTCTACTCCAAGGTGCTGGAAAGGAGGGTTCGGCCGATAGTCGAACCTCAGGTGGAAGAGGAACAATGCGGATTCCGTCCTGGTCGTGGAACAACGGATCAGCTCTTTACTCTAGCAAGGATCCTGGAGGGAGCCTGGGAGTATGCCCATCCAGTCTACATGTGTTTTGTGGATCTGGAGAAGGCATATGACCGGGTCCCCCGGGAGACTTTGTGGGAGGTGCTGCGGGAGTATGGGGTGAGGGGGTCCCTTCTCAGGGCCATCCAATCTCTGTATGACCAAAGCGAGAGCTGTGTCCGGGTTCTCGGCAGTAAGTCGGACACGTTTCAGGTGAGGGTTGGCCTCCGCCAGGGCTGCGCTTTGTCACCAATCCTGTTCGTAGTATTTATGGACAGGATATCGAGGCGTAGTCGTGGTAGGGAGGGGTTGCAGTTCGGTGGGCTCGGGATCTCATCGCTGCTCTTTGCAGATGATGTGGTCCTGATGGCATCATCGGCCTGTGACCTTCAGCACTCACTGGATCGTTTTGCAGCCGAGTGTGAAGCGGCTGGGATGAGGATCAGCACCTCTAAATCTGAGGCCATGGTTCTCAGCAGGAAACCGATGGAGTGCCTTCTCCAGGTAGGGAATGAGTCCTTACCCCAAGTGAAGGAGTTTAAGTACCTTGGGGTCTTGTTCGCGAGTGAGGGGACAATGGAGCGGGAGATTGGTCGGAGAATCGGCGCAGCGTGGGCGGTATTACATTCAGTTTATCGCACCGTTGTGACGAAAAGAGAGCTGAGCCGGAAGGCAAAGCTCTCGATCTACCGGTCAGTTTTCGTTCCTACCCTCACCTATGGTCATGAAGGTTGGGTCATGACCGAAAGAACGAGATCCAGGGTACAAGCGGCCGAAATGGGTTTCCTCAGGAGGGTGGCTGGCGTCTCCCTTAGAGATAGGGTGAGAAGCTCAGTCATCCGTGAGGAGCTCGGAGTAGAGCCGCTGCTCCTTCACGTCGAAAGGAGCCAGTTGAGGTGGTTCGGGCATCTGGTAAGGATGCCCCCTGGGCGCCTCCCTAGGGAGGTGTTCCAGGCACGTCCAGCTGGGAGGAGGCCTCGGGGAAGACCCAGGACTAGGTGGAGGGATTACATCTCCAACCTGGCCTGGGAACGCCTCGGGATCCCCCAGTCAGAGCTGGTTAATGTGGCTCGGGAAAGGGAAGTTTGGGGTCCCTTGCTGGAGCTGCTCCCCCCGCGACCCGACCACGGATAAGCGGACGACGATGGATGGATGGATGGCATTTAGCTGACGCATTCATCCAGAGTGACTTGCAATGTGTTGAACTGTAGAGAAAGCTCACATTTTTAATAACAAAATAAAAAGAGACCAACAGGAAGCAGTATGATGGCCAGGGATGATATTGCTGTGAACACAGAATGACGTTGCAAGGAAATAGGTGCAAATAAAGGATGAGGGGAGATTGAGTGGGAGATGTTCCCCCTCAGTGGTTCTGTCTGGAGTGAGTCCAGATGAGCCAAGCTCTCTTTCATTAGTCAAATTAACATGTCCTCATCCAGGACAAGGAAGGGGAAAAGAGGAGATATTACTCATCATATTTTTAGGGTACAACACATGCACAGGAACATCTAGTCTGCTGAAAGGCTCAATAGCTATCATGCTACCCCACCACTGTTACAGAGCATGAGGATTGAGTCACTTCTTTTGCTATGTTCAACAATAGCTAACGTGTCATTATATACGAGATGGACACATTGAAAGTTTAGGAGGTGTGGCTTTGTTCGGAAAGTGATCACACTTGAATTGTACAGCAGAGTCTGTCACTGTATACTTACTTAAAAAGTTCTGTCAGGCCGAGCACACCAAATTGCACCTTAACGGAAACCATCCACTGCATGTGGGTGGGGGGCTTTAGGGGCTGCAGCCTCCCTGGTGGTGACTGCAGCCCCCCCGGTGGGGACTGCAACCCCTGCAGCTTTCACTTGGCAATAACCTTATACTCGTGAACAAACCAGAGTTCCTGTCTGCAATGAGCCAGAGAGCATTTGGGTCAGTCACCTTTGTGTTTTCCGACTGTAGTTTTCAAATGTGAAGATCAGAGTAAACACAGAGGAAAAGGTGAAGATGGCTAAGGCCTATGGCTACGATCCCAACTACGTGGACAACAAGACCATTTCTGCATCCATCTCCATCTCTACATCTGCTGGGCATCCTGCTGGCCGGCGTCAGGCGGTGAGCTGGGTGGCCTCCGTGACTCTGTGCCTGCCTGCGTGGGTTTCCAGTGGGATGTCCCGAGCTGTGGTGTCCTTTCCCAGAGACTTGGCTGGATCCTAGAGTGCCAGTGCCGTTCAACCTGGTGACTCTTTTTCTTTGTGCCGATCCGACGGCCACATTCGGCTTAAAGATGAATAATACTTTTTATGAGGAAAATTACTTTACTTTATACTGTGCAGAGTGAGTTTAATCTGATGCTTATTTTTGTTTTTCAGTTCAAATGTTTTGCATGATGATTTCAAATAAAAATAATAGTCTTTGTGTTGAATAATTGCCAGACTATATATATTACTGTATTCTGTTGATAGAGCAGGCTTTCAGCTGAATCATCAAATACATTAAAATGCTATTTTATTTTAGAAAAAAGGAAATGTTTGAACAGGAAAAATAACACAGCCTCTCTGTCCTGTAGTGTTTAACTAAAGGGAATGGACTGTGCCCTGTCCACCTGATATATCTGGTGCTGTGGATGGAGCTCTGCCAGTCATACCACTGCTCTGCTTTTATACTCTATTCTAGAATCTGACCCAACCCTACAAAAGACTGACACCAGTTCTTACCAAACACTGCAAGAAACAAATGACATATCCACCTCGCTGCAAGAACTGAGTGTTCTTCTACTGAGCTATGAGAGATGTGAGATATGATGTAAGATAGGCAACACTGCAGGGTTTAGTGTGGTGGCTGGGTATTGACAGATATATGGTACATGGACTGCATTTATATAGCGCTTTTCTAGTCCTAGCGACTATAGCGCTTTACACACTACAGGCACCATTTCCACACACATTCATACACTGTGGCCATACAAGGTGCCACCTGCTCATCAGATAAATATTCACAGATATTCAAGCATAGATGGCGCAGCATCGGGAGCAATTCAGGGTTCACTGTCTTGCCTAAGCGCACTTCGACAAGTTGACTGCAGGGACCAGCTCTACCTCCTGAGCCACAGCCGCCTGCAGAGACCATGGTAAAAGCCTGCCTTGTCAGTGGGAAGACTGGCCCACTGCCGGCATTACCTTTGCATTTGCCACCCACACCGTGGGAACACATGCTCCCATACATGTCCACCTGCATCAGTGTTACCTCGAGGTAGCCTACGACCTCCATTTAAAGTTGTCCGGTGGTGGTTGCCAGAAGGTCCGTTACAGCTAGCCTCTCTGTTTGCTGTGTGGGGCATCCCTAACACCATCACTACGGATAACAGCCCACAGTTTGTTTCTGCTGAGTTTGCAACCTTAGTGAAGGACCGGGAACCGGGAACCACATCAGCACAGACGTCTACCATGTCAGGGGATTTCAGGGAATTGTGGACCCAAATGCAGAGACAGGCAGGCGGAAAGGAGAAGGTAGTGCTCGAAGATTTATTAAATAAAAATACATACAAACAAGGTGTCCAGAATGCAGCAGGCAAAATAAATCCAAAACGAAGGAGAAGTCCAAAAAGGGAATCAAGGGAACAGAGATACCGAGGCGCACACACAGGTAGACCAACACACATATCCACAAACAGAAACAATGATCTGACAAAGAACAAGGGGAACACACAGACTAAATACAAGAGGTAACGAGCAAACAAGGGACAGGTGATACAACAGGTGAGACACATCAGGGTGGGGCAGAACAATCAGACAGGCGGGAAAACATAAGACAGGAAGTAAAACTAGACAAGACCATGAAGGAAACAGAATTCAAAATAAAACAGGAAACAGAACTAAATACAAAACAGACTACCAAAATAAGACAAAAACCCCAAAACCATAACAGTACCCCCCCCCAAGGGACAGATCCCAGATGTCCAAAAACAAACAGAGCAGAGAAAAAGGCAATCCAGGGAGGGCGGAGGGGGTCCGGAGGAGGGACTACAAAAAACCAACCCAGGGAGGGCGGAGGGGGTCCGGAGGAGGGAAAAAGTCACTGGGGCATAGGGAACAGAGGGCGCCGGGGCACAGGGAACGAAGAACGCTGGGGGCACAGGGAACGAAGCGCACTGGGGCACAGGGAACAGAGAGCCCTGGGGCACAGGGAACAGAGGGCCCTGGGGCACAGGGAACAGAGGGCCAGAGAGACCCAGGGGAAACAAAGGGCCGGAGAAGCCTGAGGGAAACCAGAGGGCCACTAGGGACAGGGAGCTGAGGGAGTCCTCGACAAGAGGGGAACTCCCAGGCAGCTGGCGGCAAAGATGGAGCCCCTCAGGCGGCAGCGCAAGATGTCGAGGGCTCCAAGGCGGTCTGCAGCGACGGCGAAACCCCTCAGGCGGCAGAGCAGGACGTCGAGGGCTCCGAGGCGGTCTGCAGCGATGGCAAAACCCCTCAGGCGGCCGAGCAGGACGTCGAGGGCTCCGAGGCGGCCTGCAGCGAAGGCGATATCCCTCTGGGGGCCGGCGGCGAAGGCGATATCCCTCTGGGGGCCGGCGGCGAAGGCGATGTCTCACTCAAGGCCGGGGGAGAAGGAGACATCCCCTCCGAGTCCAGGCAGGCGAAGGGCCAGCTGGGGAGCCAGACAAGTCAGTCGGACTGGAGACACGCGATGAGTCAGCCGGACCGGAGACGGGCGACGAGACAGCTGGGCTGGAGACGGGCGACAGGTCAGTCTGTCCGATGATAGGCGCAGAAGTCGACCGGATCGCCGACAGGACACGGGGGGCAGGAGTCGGCCGGACCGCCGACTGGACACGAGTGGCAGGAGTCGGCCGGACCGCCGACTGGACATGGGGGGCAGGAGTCGGCCGGACCGCCGACAAAACATGAGGGGTCAGAATCTCAGGGAAGCCACTAGCCGGCCAGGGTTGAAGGAGGCTGCTAGCCGGCCGGGAAGCAAGGGACTCTGGGGGCTCACTAAATGGCCGAGACTCAGGGAACTCTGGGTGACCGCTACACGGCCGGGACTCTAGGAACTCTGGGGGGCCGCTACACGGCCGGAACTCTGGGGGGCCGCTACACGGCCGGGACTCTGGGAACTCTGGGGGGCTGCTACATGGCCGGGACTCTAGGAACTCAGGGGCGTTTACCAACAGCAAAGCCTCAGAGGCGCTGACCAACAAAGTCTCTGGGGCGCTGACCAACAAAGTCTCTGGGGCGCTGACCAACAAAGTCTCAGGAGCGCTGACCAACAAAGTCTCAGGAGCGCTGACCGTCAGCGTAGACTCTGGGAGAAGCGTCAGCGTAGACTCTGGGAGAAGCGTCAGCGTAGACTCTGGGAGAAGCGTCAGCGTAGACTCTGGGAGAAGCGTCAGCGTAGACTCTGGGCGGCTGGACGTCAGCTCAGGAACAGAAGGGCTGCACGTCAGCTCAGGAACAGAAGGGCTGCACGTCAGTGGAGGCTCTGGGAGGTCGGACTGGGTCTGACGACAGGGGCCATGCCGTTTTCTCCTCCGCCTACGGCCTCCAAGGGTAGACCCTGGGATGATGGTCGGCGTCGACTCCGGGAGGACGGTCTGCATCGACTCCGGGAGGACGGTCTGCGTCAACTCTGGACAGCTAGACGTGAGCGGAGGTTCAGGACGGCTGGACGTCAGCGGAGGTTCAGGTACACAGGTCAGCTCAGGCACAGGAACACAGGTCAGCTCAGGCACAGGTAACCAGGTCAGCTCAGGCACAGGTACATAGGTCAGCTCAGGCTCAGGTCCGCTGGACAGCTCGGGCTCAGGTCCGCTGGACAGCTCGGGCTCTGGTCCGCTGGACAGCTCGGGCTCTGGTCCGCTGGACAGCTCGGGCTCGGGGCCGCTGGACAGCTCGGGCTCGGGGCCGCTGGACAACACGGGCTCGGGGCCACTGGACAGAGGTTGAAGCGGGGAATGGCGTCGGGAGCCATGTTGACCCCTCCTCCGTCTAAGGCCTCCATGAGTCCCAGGAAAAATAGCCAAACGGGTACCTTCAAAGGACTGTTTATAGTCTGGGGTGCCCACAGAACTGATGGCAGTAGGACAGTCTACAGACAGGAGTACAGGGGAGCTGCCAGAAAGCGCAGCAGACCCTTGCTTCCCAGCTTGAAGGCTTGCTGCTTTGGCCTCCTCAGTCCGTCTAGCACACTTAGCCATATATTGTAAAACAGTCAAAAAGGTCTCCGGCTCTCCTCCAGGTGGAGTAACATGATTAGGTGAAGTGGGCTGAGAAACCGGTTGGGTGACGGACAAAAATCCTGTGGTCAAAATGCTAGTAGGCTGGGGTAGGCCGGAAATCTGACAGGGAGCATTAGTGGCGCTAACCATCTTGGAAGTGCATAGTCTCTTAGAAGACGAACGACCTGGAGTGGAAAGGAAGCGTTTCGCCCACTCAGGAATTGAGTCCTTAAACCAGGGTTTTTCTGAAACTTTATGACTGGCAAACGACAGAATAGCCTCCTTCTGGCTATCACTGTCGGCCTCCTTCCACATGACCTTGAGCTCAATTAAATCACAAATTAGATCACAGAGTTCATCGGACATAGGCTGTGCAGGTTCCATGGTCCAGGTAGGTAACTTGAAGCAGCAAACAGCAGGAAAAAGAAAAACTGTGAATCCACCGGAAAATTAAGCCTCTCTACAGGGTCCAAGTGGTCAGATCATTCTGTCAGGGGATTTCAGGGAATTGTGGACCCAAATGCAGAGACAGGCAGGCGGACAGGAGAAGGTAGTGCTCGAAGATTTATTAAATAAAAATACATACAAACAAGGTGTCCAGAATGCAGCAGGCAAAATAAATCCAAAACGAAGGAGAAGTCCAAAAAGGGAATCAAGGGAACAGAGATACCGAGGCACACACACAGGTAGACTAACACACATATCCACAAACAGAAACAATGATCTGACAAAGAACAAGGGGAACATACAGACTAAATACAAGAGGTAACGAGCAAACAAGGGACAGGTGATACAACAGGTGAGACACATCAGGGTGGGGCAGAACAATCAGACAGGCGGGAAAACACAAGACAGGAAGTAAAACTAGACAAGACCATGAAGGAAACAGAATTCAAAATAAAACAGGAAACAGAACTAAATACAAAACAGACTACCAAAATAAGACAAAAACCCCAAAACCATAACATACCACCCGGAAGCAAACTGGTGGATGGTCTTCCCTTCTCAGCCACTCTGCCCTGCACCCTGCTGCACTAAAAGGCACCGCACTCCATTACTGGCAGCTCCCAGCCCTATTGATGATGGGGGTGGGGGGGACTTGGATCAGCTGCAGGCTCCTGCAGTTGTTGCACCAGCAGCGCCCCAACAGAGCGGCAAGGTTACAGGCTGTCATCGTCGGATGAAACGGCAGTTTGAGAATGGACGATGGGTGAGACGCTTCACACAGCTGGACTTGGTCCGGTTTGCCGACATGGCCAAATAAATGAAGCGCTACATTTATTAACTGCCCTACAGTCATAGGGAGGCACATTTGTGTTTCCTAGGATGGCGAAGGCATGACCCGCCCTACTCTGCCTCTGGTAACCGTTGTCTTCGTTGGTTGGATTGGTTGGGTTTAGGCAAGAGGAGTAAGAATGGTCAGGGTTAGTCAATCAGAGGAACAGTTAGGGTTAGAGAGTATGGTGGGACATTCCTCCGCCATCCTAAGAAATGCAAATTTGCCTTAGGGAGGCCGCATCCTGAATCCTGCGTGTGGCTACAGGACTGGTTGTCAGTCAACATTTTACTGATAAGTCCACTTGCCTCACATTGACATGTGGTAATCGAAAATGTAATCCAGGTGACTTTACATTACCTCCAAAATGTATTAGCTGTTGCAAATTAGTTGTGTATAAACTTAATTTCTAGGACAGGGTTGACACTTTGGTCCATGACAATGAATGTCCATGAATGTAGAAAACTAATGTTTGCGCTTCCATGGAATTTGCTGATTCATGGTCTTAACAGGATGAATTGGAATTTTTTTGTTGTTGACCCCTTTATTTTTCCATGGCATTTCTGGCCTGATCTTTCACATTTACACAGTATTCAAAATTTTAAAAATATAAAGAATCATGACTGACACATTGACAGTCATGCTCACCAGATGATGAACCTTACAGAGGAACCTTTGCCCTATTACTGCCTGCAGGGCTTTATTTGTTGTCTTGTTCCTCTGACCACAGCTCTGATCAGATGCAATAGGGCCTGCACTATTTCGTCCAAATGAAGAGTGTTGTGTAATATTGTACCAGTACCAAAGTAGCCTTCAGGCGGAGCATTTAACACCTTTTTATGGCACAGCATTCATTCCCTGGCAGGGCCCTTGCCTATTGGATCATGTTCCTTGTATGCTGCCTTTGCAGTTACTTGCTTTGAAGAGCAACTGGTATATGGAATCGTCTTCCATACTTCTCATGCCTACTAACCTTGCTGGGAGGTGGGAGCTCTAAAAACACCCTGCTAAATGGCACACCGAGGAATCTGGGCGGATTCTGAAGATGAATATTAAGAGTCTGTGGATGGATGGATGGATGGATGGATGGATGTATGGAAAGATGGCAGGGGAGCAGAGGAAGCAGGCAGACTAAAAGCACCTGGATATTTTCCAGATGTCATTGTCCGCTAAAGCTAAAAGTAACACCTCTGTTAGCAGATGGGACTGAGGGGCGGTAATCAGTCTGCCTACAGTCCATATCCATTTACATTATGCATGCTCTCAGATGCTCTAATGTAAAAGTATTTAACAGCGACATGGGGAAATATGCTAACTAAAGACACACTTTGATCCAAACTTACCCCTGTTTAGTCAGTTACATGGCAGAGCATGAATAATTATATTCCCACTGTGGCTTATTATACTTATATGTCTTATGAATACTCTGGTCAGTTTGGCATATTTGTAGGCTTAAGTCTGCATAAGTCAATGGAATTTTATGGAATATTATTAATGAAGGTTGCTGTAAGATGTATCATAAACCTTTAAGCTTGTCATAATTTCTGTCATAAAATCGCTACTGGCACTTTCATGATTTCAATCACAGGTGACCACAGCTGCTCTCCAGCTTGTCCTGTGGTCAGAAGTGGTGGAAAGTAACTAAGTACATATGCTCTAGTACTGTACTTAAGTACAACTTAACAGCAACCCAAACCATCCAACCATAGACGCTAGGTTGTTTGTTCCTCCCCTCTAATATGACCCACAGGAGCGTTTTCCGACCTCATATCTAAACCAGAGAAGGTAACGGTCCAGTTTGAAACACATTAATGTTGTGAAACGGTCAGTTTGGTTAGGTCAAGGCACCAAAAGTACTTAATAAGTTTAGAAAAAGATGGTTTCCTTTTCTTTTCAAACATGACCCCCTACAAGTACTTCACAGAACAATCAGGTGTTTATTAAGCTAGTATCTTCCTTCCACTCCAAGCTCTCCTACAGTTAGACTCCATGCTTCTCTTTTCTAGTGTTCTCCTGATAAAAAGAATCTGTGATGTCTATCATGTGTTTCCTCCTCCAAGATGAATCTCTCGTTGTCCGTGGTGTTGTAGAGGAGACATATACTGATACTGTTTTTGTTTTTTTTGGTAAACTGACTGGATGCTCTCGCTGTTTCACTTCCTGCCCGGCTGTCTGAACGGCCCGCGGCTCACGTAAAAATAGATGTGGCGCGTATCTTTAGCGGCGCAGTCGACAGAACCAAAGTTATTTGTAACCACTGCAAAGTTGAATTTTCTTATCACCGGAGTACTTCCAGTCTGAAATATCACCTAAATGCAATACACACAGTGGATACCAGCAAATCATTCAAGGAATCAAACAGTGGTGCAAGGCTTTGGCAGACTACATTAGGTGCAGTGTGTGGGAGATAAACAAAGGAAAGAGAAGCTAACAAACGCCATAGCGAAGTGGAAAGCTACAGACTGCAGGCCAATTAGTGATGTGGAGAATCACAACAAATGACAGCAGGTATGAGATTCTCTCAAGATGCACCATCACAAGAAGCATACACGAGCACCCGCGGCGCTACCAATGGGCCCGGGTGGGCCTGGGCCCACCCATTTTAGGTCCAGGCCCGCCCATTTTGACCCAGGCCTATAGTGAGTGATTTTCATTCTAGCAGTTCGAGGAAAGCTTTGAGTGAAAGCTTCTCAGCCAATCAGCGGCTTCTACCCCACGTGTGGACTCTTAAGGCTGCATCGTCACCAGCAAGTGATCCAATGAAATGAATGACGTTGGCGCGCAAGCTTTTCTGTTTTCATTCAGCAAGAAGCGCTCCGAGGAGCAGGAGGAGGAAACTCGGCCATTTTATGTAACGCGGTTAAGTGACCAGTTACCATCCTGCTCGGCCGGCGGCCGCCCTCTCCCCATCAAGTCCTCCTGTAGCCCCCCCTCACACCAGCAAGGCAAGTAGGCTAACGTTACCGTTGGTGTCTGGCTGCATAGGCGCCGATTTATGTGTTCCTCTGTGGGTGCTCACGGGCGCACAAAAAAAAGTAGTCAACAAATGTTTGCGTTTCAGAACCTTAGGAAATGGACAGCGGCCGACATGAACACACACGCCTATTAACTCGATAATAAAGCCGTAAAGTAGCCTAGCCATCTTTCAACTCAGGACAGCGCCACTCACAGATACAGATAGGACTGGAGATTAAGTTTAACTGACACGTAACCGCGATCAGCTGGGGACTGACAGCGACATAACCGATCACACTATAGCACCAACTGCAATGCTTACTTTTAAATGAATGTAGCCTGCTGGCAGTCTGGCACACGTGGATGCTCAGTATTTTCCGTAGGTGCTAGAGCTCCGGAGCGCCGACGGTATCGCCGCCTATATCTGGCTGTCTGTATGCACATTTTCTGGAGGGAAAAATAATATAGGCAGCTGTAGGCAGAGGTAACTTATGATAGCGCATTTGTTATAGGAGGAGACAGTGTTCAGCAGCCTAGCACAAATGCAGTTTTGGCTTATTTTAACTGGCCCATCCAGTTTTCTGGAGGCCCACCTACAATCAAAATCCTGGCGCCGCTAGTGTACACGAGTTGTATGAAAAGGAAAGGACTGCAAAAGAGACAACTTTACAATGTGCACCTGCAGTTGCTCTCACTGGGGACTACTGGACATCACTGGGTAACCATAGTTATCTCGGAGTTACAGTGCATTATATTGATGAACAGTGGGCACTGCATTCACATGCTCTGACTGTAATGAGAACAGAGGAGAGACATAATGCTGAAACGTGCGCGGGACACTATTTCACAGCAGTGGAATGTGTCCTATTAATGATAACATGAATGTGTTCTATTAATGATAACATGAATGTGTTCTATTAATGATAACATGAATGTGTCCTATTAATGATAACATGAATGTGTTCTATTAATGATAACATGAATGTGTTCTATTAATGATAACATGAATGTGTCCTATTAATGATAACATGAATGTGTCCTATTAATGATAACATGAATGTGTCCTATTAATGATAACATGAATGTGTTCTATTAATGATAACATGAATGTGTCCTATTAATGATAACATGAATGTGTCCTATTAATGATAACATGAATGTGTCCTATTAATGATAACATGAATGTGTCCTATTAATGATAACATGAATGTGTCCTATTAATGATAACATGAATGTGTCCTATTAATGATAACATGAATGTGTTCTATTAATGATAACATGAATGTGTTCTATTAATGATAACATGAATGTGTTCTATTAATGATAACATGAATGTGTCCTATTAATGATAACATGCATGTGTCCTATTAATGATAACATGAATGTGTTCTATTAATGATAACATGAATGTGTTCTATTAATGATAACATGAATGTGTTCTATTAATGATAACATGCATGTGTCCTATTAATGATAACATGAATGTGTCCTATTAATGATAACATGAATGTGTTCTATTAATGATAACATGAATGTGTCCTATTAATGATAACATGAATGTGTTCTATTAATGATAACATGAATGTGTCCTATTAATGATAACATGAATGTGTTCTATTAATGATAACATGAATACCCTGGTAGTGGCAATAAGCTTTAATTTAGTATTTGCTTTGATGACATTGTTTAAGTTGAGATTTACACTAAATATTTTATTTAACTGCTACTGTATGAACAAAATGCTGATGTTAAGTGTTTGCAGAACAAATGTTATGGCACTTTAGTTCATATGGCAGAACATTTAAAATAAAATTGCGCTATACACTACGTTTGAATTCATTATTGGATTTTGGGTATAACAATGCGATTAATCGCAATTAATCGGGGAAATCATGCGATTAATCGTGATTAAAACTTTTAATCGTTGCCCAGCCCTACTAATAAGCTTATACAACATTAATAAATTAAATAACAGTTTGAGGCCCAAAGAGGTCAAACATTGCACACAAGCAAAGGTTAGAGAAAGGTGGAAAAGATCAACTCAAAGGTGGTTTCTATTTTCTCTCTCAGTAATCAGCTCATGACCTCCGATTTATCTGGTGACCCTTGGCATGCTGGGAACCACTGGACTCAACTTCCTCCCTCCTAACATCTGCTTCAGCATCAACTGTCTGATCAGGTTACATGTAACACTGTCTCAGTCACCGGAGACATTCTACTGCAGAACCACCACTTGTATTTTGCTAAAAGTACATTTTGCTGATAATACTTTTCTACTTTTACCTAAGTAGAACTTTGAATGTAATGGAGTATTTTTACATTGTTGTATTGGTACTTTTACTTAGTAAAGGTGGTCAGCCATCCTCTGACAGCGGGTCAGGAATGAGCACAATAAACAACAGCTCTGGATTTCACTACTCTGAAACACAAAGGTATCACACTGCTCCAACTTATAGCACAGAACTCAGCTCTCATTCCATGTGAAGACCTGCTTCACAAGTACACAATAGGCTCATAGAATCTTCTGTCCTATACCTGCCACTCAAATCATTGTCATTAGACACATAAGGCCTTAAAACAACCATCTTAACCATCCACACTAGCAGAAGAAACACTGTAATACTGTAAATACTGCGTAAAACACTGATCAGACAATATCTCTCTCTCTCCCAAGATTTTCCTTATCACTAGACACACCATGAAAAAAAAACCCAACCTTCAACTCATACAAGGAACAGTACAAGGTAAACCACAGTCACTACGAGGCACCAAATGGGCCTCTGGGTAGTAACGGCACCCCCTGCCCCCATGCACCATTACATCTGGCACTGCCCAACTGTACAACACTTCTGGAAAGGAAACTGTCCCTTATATTGGACTCTCTCCACCACTCTGTGATGCATCATCAATTGCCGCCCCCCCCCCCATCCACATTATGAAAGTAATACTCATGGCTTTAACTGTCGGCCCCTAAACTGGAGAAGCAGAAAAAAAGAAACATCTCAATATGGATAGAGCTCTTTATACAACACATAACAATGGAGAAACTAACTGCACACACACACACACACACACACACACACACACACACACACACACACACACACACACACACACACACACACACACCTTTGTTAATCATCACCTGTAGTCATTGTTTTGTTTGGCTGTAACAAAGAGAAACCTGTCGACATGTTACGCTCCCTGTGGGCAAAGCGTATTAGCTTCAATGGTAAGTTGCTGAGTAAGGGGGTTCTCTGTGGTTCGGACGTTTGGACAGGTATAAAAGGAAAGGGTTAAACCAGGTGGGAAGCAACAGCACATCCACAGCCAACATGAGCAACAGTGGCATGAACATGAGGGGCAAGATCGTCTTCTACGAGGAGAGGAACTTCCAGGGTCGCTCCTATGAGTGCATGAGCGACTGCTATGACATGACCTCCTACCTGAGCAGGTGCCACTCCTGCAGGGTGGAGAGCGGCTGCTTCATGGTCTACGACCGCCCCAACTACATGGGAAACCAGTACTTCATGAGGAGGGGCGAGTACTCTGACTACATGAGCATGATGGGAATGAGAGACTGCATCAGGTCCTGCCGCATGATCCCCATGGTAGGTATAAATCACACTATCATTCTATTACGGGTGACATCGCACACAAAACTTGACACTATACTATCTATTTGTTTTTATTCCCTTCAAAAAACAGCACAGAGGTCAGTTCAGGATGAGGATCTATGAGAGAGAGAACTTCGGGGGCCAGATGCACGAGCTGATGGATGACTGCAACAACGTCATGGACCACTACCACATGTCCAACTGCCAGTCCTGCCACGTGATGGACGGCCACTGGCTGATGTACGAGCAGCCCAACTACAGAGGCAGGATGATGTACATGAGGCCCGGAGAGTACAGGAGCTTCAGGGACATGGGCATGAGTGGCATGAGGTGGATGAGCATGAGGCGCATCATGGACTCTGGCTACTAAATATTCACCCAGTGTTTCAAATGCCAATAAATAAAGTAATTTATGCACTAAACACAAAGAAAAGGAATACACATTGTCTTCTTTGTCGTCAAGGAAATCTAGGATTTACTGCAGTAAATAATTTATCCAAAATAATAATAGTAAGATAAGGGCAAGATAAATCTTCTTTTAGTTGTTATTAATGATTAACTGTCTGCTACCCTCCTTGTCCTGTGGTCAGTCAGCCTTCTGATTGGGTTAGGGGATTAGATTGTCACTTCCTGTGGCGGTGTGCGTTGGCCAGCTGCTGCAGCCAACGCTCACACACCCCTCAGGTTCTCAGCGCCAGGTCTGTCGGCTGCTGGGTGAATGCTCTGCACTGGAAATGGAGCGGGTAATGGACCAGCACCACCCACAAAGTCATAGAATTATTATGAGTCATATTTCTATAATTATTATAGTTAGTGGAGGTAGATGGCCGCCCACCAAGAGCCTGGTTCTGTCCAAGGTTAAAGAAGTTTATCCTCGCCACTGTCCCACTGAGTAAACTCTTGGCTCTCTGTGTTTTATAGTGTGCTATAGACCTGCTCTATAAAGTGACACTATAAATAAAATGGAATTAAATTGAATCGTCATTTAAAAAGACTGTAAACAGGCATAATCCACTCAGTGTTTGCAGATGTGTGTTAGAACTATCCCATTAAAGTGAAAAAGAGTTGAGAACAGTAGAAACTATAAGCTTTGGACAGACCACATACATTCAGTTTCAGATCATCCAGCCATGATAGGTTAGGGCAACGTGTGTCTCTGTTTTAGTTCAGTCATGAAATAATGTTTGTAAGAAACAGATGCTATATTATGCATACAAAGCATCACTGATAGAATGAAAAGAAATCTGGGACAGCAGCTGGTTTCTTATGTTTCATGTCATATGTCAAACATTAAACCTGAACAAGGCTCCCATCACGGCCTTCTTGTTCTGGCCTCATTCATTCTCTTCCATTCAACAGACACAGTAAAGGCTGACAGGAAAGGACAAGTAGAAATAATCAATTATTATGTCATGTATGCCCTTTTACAGTGATTAGCATCAATTTGCATCACTGAGCTCCTGATGAATGCCAAACACATCTTATGTGCAAAGGAGTCCTCTTCCCAAAAGCAACCTGACATAAAAATATTTATTATTTGCCTTTAATGCAAAAACTTTGTTTTTGGCACGTCATATATATATATATATATATATATATATATATATATATATATATATATATATATATATATATATATATATATATATATATATAATATGTTCTCACTTAGTTTGAAATGATTCATCTGCTTACTGTAGTTCCAGCAAACATCTGCTCCATGTGGTTAGAGTCAGTTTGTGGCAGAGGAAGTGTTCTCTGTAGTTTACAATTTAGATATGAAAAATGACTTTGTACTTTATAATAATTACATATGAAAACTACAAGGCTAATATTCTTGCATAATTACGTGTGTTGTGTGGAGAGTTGTGAACCTTAACAGATACTCAGACTTCTGAATGTGTAGAAAAATGTCTAGATGTGTACTGATATTTGTAAATGGGTAGAGCAATATGTTCACCATGTAGATGTATGAATGAGAGGGATTCATATTTAAGTGACATTTGTAACAGTGAAATAAAGTAAACCTAGAGATAACACATTGATTAAAGAGAGAGAATGTGCAGAAAAAGAATCTTAATTTACATATTATTTCTGAGCTTTCATATGTTATCATGTGACCAAAACCTGAGACCTGAACCAACTCCATGACAACGGACCCAGTCCATGTCACACACACACACACACACACACACACACACACACACACACACACACACACACACACACACACACACACACACACACACACACACACACACAGGTAACATTAAGGTGAGGTAACAGACAACAGACATGTGGATTTCTGAACCTCATTCCTTCTATCTCCCTACAAGATCTTTGTGCAGGACTGGCTAATCTCCAGGGGAAATACGCAGGTGGATTTTGTGGGCAATATTCAGAGACAACAAGGACACCTCAGCTCGGTCACGGCTACAACTTGTACAGCTTTTTTTTATTGCAGTGTTTTTAATGACAGTGGGCACAACTGGAGTCACATGTGCAAAACTCTAACTACAGTCTGCTATCCTATGACTTTAACCACAACAACACACCACTGTGGATTCACAGCACTTTGTTCAAATGCTAACACACTGCTGTCAAAACTGTTAAACAGAACAGATTTTAGTCTGGTGCATTTCAAACACTGCTGATTGCAATTTCAGCTGAAAGCCTAAGCAGGTGTCTTGTTTTAGACTAGTTAGCGAACACATACTTTCTGAATTAATATATATATATAATTCAGAAAGTAATGGAGGTGTAAGCAATGGAAACACCTCAGTCATTAGTATTTAGAGATGATGCAGGTTCACGGCAAGAGAAGACATCCAATGTGATGATAAAAACTTGTAAAACTTCTGGACTATTATGTACCTTTAGTTTGTAACATTTCCAGTAATTACATAAATTACTACAGACAAAATAAAAATATATACAGTATATATCTATTTAATGTAGGTTAGCAAACTGAGGAATTTCATTCATTCTTGTTTACCTCAAAACTGGTATAAAATAAAAAAACAAAAGCAAATAATTTCACACTTTTCTTATAGAAAATACTGTTTGTGTAAAGTCACGTAAAGAGGTTAAATTATTCAAACTGTAAAGATGAAATTTTGTATGTTCTGTATTGTGTTTGATGCTAGTGTGTGTTATCTCAGTGTGTTCTGAGTGACAGTGTGTGTGTCTCAGTGTGTGTGTGTGTGTGTGTGTCTCAGTGAAGTATTTTATGTTATTACTTTAAAACTCTTATTTTTTTAAAGAAATATTTTGAGCTGAAGTTAAACTCTAACCGAGGAGCTAGCATATTAACTAGCTAGCAAACAGAGTAAGTCAACCAACAGCAGCAGAACATAGCAACCGTTGCTAAGCTCAGAATGCCTCAACTGCCAGTCAGAGCTGAGAACATTCTCTACCAATCAGAGCTGAGAACATCCTCTACCCGCCAGAGGCCAGAAGTGACAACAGCAGAAAACAACACATACAAAAAGTATTGAAGGAAAGACCAGGGCCCTATTTCAGGTAGGAGGTTCACCAAACTCTGAGTCTAACCCTGACCTCTGAGTTGATTTATCCTGAGATGGAAACTGAGTTTTCGGTTCCAGAACAGCTGATATGAGTTGGTTCAATCAACTCGGAGTAGGTTCACTCAGGGTTACGCGCGTGCACCAGCACTTTAAAAAGGCAGCATGAATGGAGCCATGATACTACGATTCACCATGGCAACAACCACAAACAAACGGGTCGGCGGAAATACTCATGCGCACATACAACGAATTTAAACATGTATTTAGTTAAAAAAGCAACACAGCGGCTGCTGCAAAGAGAGAGAATTTGTGTTGGAGAAAATTGCTGCTAAAATAAATACGTATATTTCAATATAATGTATATCATATTTAATCATAAGTATAGCTAATATTACTGAAAATCTATTTCATTTAGGTGCAATACTGCGGGCGAAAAAGTCCTAGGCCTACTAATCCCATTCTGAGGCTGCAGCACCATCATTAACAGAATTATAATTCATAATCTTTTATTACATCATTCACCTGCAATACTGTGGAACTCCTTTTTAATGGCTCTGACTGGTTTGTGTCCAGTGAACATTAAAAATGTTTAAAGTGCGTTTCAGAGCGATCTCTTCTGATGGCAATTTACTAAAATGCTCCGCATCACCAAGGTTGTAAAGAGAACTGTAATGCAACACAAAGAATGTGCTGGGATGTAGAGCATGTCCACGATGGGTGACGTTAGTGATATGAGGACGGATAAGGTTATGTAGGATACATAACTGATAGACTGGGAAGAAAAACCATACCGCTCAAATAGGAAGTTATCTGGAAATTAAAATGCGTCGGGGCCTCAATATCATCTCCAGACACATGTTTATCTCCCTGTGGAGTAATACAGCGTCTTCATCACCGGGATCGTCGACAAAAGGAAATGCCATGTTTTGAGAAAAAAACAATGTTTTAAAGTCTGCCTAACAGTTAATAAACCAACAATGTTTTTTTATTCATGCCGATATAACAAACTGCGCTAAAATGTGCCTGATCCAGACTGAATGAATGAATGAATGAGGAAATGAAGAGCTCTGTGTCAGAGGGAGGAGCGTTAATTCTCTTAATATATCCATGGGGAGGAGTCTGAGAGAAACTCCAGGTTTCTTGAAGAAAACCTGCTCCAGACCAGGTTAGGTTCATAGGCTCAGTTACCATAGTAACTGACTCTGAGGTTAAGTTACCATAGTAACTGACTGAGGTTATCATCTCAGGCTTAACAAACTCAGAGTTTCCACTAATCCTCCTACCTGAAATGGACCTCAGAGGATCTATTCGCAGACCACTACAAACATGGTGATGTGAGTAATCTCATCCTTTTCACCCAACTGCCAAGTGCGTGGCACTCAGCCATCTGCTCACACTACAGGTCAGTCACGAGAGAAGGGATCTGCAATGGGTGGAAAGTCAAAATTAAAGATAAAGAAGATCCTGACACTGTCGCCATCACGGTCAACATCTACAAAAATGGGACAGTTATGGTACAAGGTGACCTAAGACAGTTTGAGAAAGACTTTCAGACCATAAAAGAAAAAGCACAGAGAGAGAAGACAACCCTGAGTGCAACTGTCCAGGAAAGCCAAACTGACACCGCTCCCTCAAGCAGCACATCTGATCCTACAGAAAGAGAAAATGACCCTACCAGTTCAGATCAAGCTCAGATGCAAAACACAATGACCCTCCTTAAAGAACAGTTTACACAACTGGAAATAGAGCTAGTCCACCTGAGGGAACAGGTGAACAGACAACAACAATCAGAGAACACCAGGCCAGAGAAGCTGCTCACCACCAGACTCAGGGAGCAACAACCTGGAAATAGAGCTAAAAAGTGCTCAACAAGAAAGAGACCATCTGAAGAATGAACTGGCCGGCCTGACAGAAGAAGTAAGAGAACTTCAGAGAGAGAGAGAGAGAGAGAGAGAGAGAGAGAGAGAGAGAGAGAGAGAAGGCAGAGCTGAACATGCCGACAGAGAGACTGCAGAGGAGAGAGAGAGAGAAGTTGACAACCTTCAGGAGCAGCTAGGCCTCCACCTCCCCCACTGCACCCAGCCACCTGAGAAAGCCACAGTGTGTCCTCCACAACTTACCGCTCCCCCACCAATCCAAACTGCACCCTCCTCACCCCACCCAACCCAGTCTACACCTATCTCACGTCACCCTGCCCAACCTGCCTTATCTCCTGCACCACAGACACAGCACGACTCCACCCCCTCCAGACCACAGATTGTGCTCCTAATAGACTCAAATGGAAAATTCATTGATGAGAAAAAACTGTTCCCAAACCACCGTGTACAGAAGTTGTGGTGCCCTAAAACTACAAGAGCCCTGGAGCTGCTAAGTGAGGACAGACTTGGCTCTCCCAGCCATATCATCATTCATATTGGCACAAATGACCTGCAGACCCAACAAGAGCGAGTGACCTTATCACTGAGAGTGATCGAGAAAGCCAGCAGAAACTTCTCCAACTCCCGCATTGTTCTGTCCACCCTTCTACAACGGAAAGACTTTCACCCTGCCACCATCCAACGGATCAATGCTGGCCTCTCCCAGGACTGAGCCCTGAGACCCAACATGCACTTGGCCCACCACCCCACCCTCGACCCAGACTGCCTATACGATCACGTCCACCTCTACAAGCAAGCCGTCCCCATCTTCGCAAAGATGCTGAAAGACGCCACTCAGCCGCACTCAGACTCAAACCGCAACACAGCCCCCCCACCCTTTACCTCGCCAAGGCCACCAAGAAATCCCACTACATCAGCAGCGAGGACCCCTCAACCCCGACCACCTCAGCCGCTATATCATCATCCCTGCCACATCACACACACACACACACACACACACACACACACACACACACACACACACACACACACACACACACACACATACACACACACACACACACACACACACACACCTTTACTTTGCTTTTTATTAGTATTTGTTATCTAAGAAAAGAATATCATTAACAGGAGTTTGTGTCATTTAGAAACATTAAGTATTTTAATAGTATGATGTCTTTCTCTATCTCTTGTTGGAATGTCCAGGGCCTCCGGTCCTCAACTTTTTTTGTCCTCCAGGAAACATGGTGTAAAGGTACTTCTAGTGGTTATCCAATAGGCTACAGAGAAATTGTCCCATCCACCAAATTAAAAGGAGACACTCAGGGGAGAGAATCAGGAGGAATGATAATTTGGTATAAATCTGAATATACAGATTCAACAGAAGTAATCAAGAGAGGTGAATTTTATATCTGGATAAAAATTAACAAACAATCTCAGCTGACAAAGATATATTCCTCTGCCCCACATACATTCCCCCCTATGAGTCACCCTATTTCAGTGAGGAGAGTTTCTCCATACTCAAAGTAGAGATAAACCAATTTCAGAACCAAGGTAATATTTTAATCTGTGATGATCTGAATGCCAGAACAGCGGAGAAATTAGACACTATAGACAGCCATGGAAACCTGCACATACTGAGGAACAACAGCCTAATAAACCCCACATATCCCCCCAGAAACAACTATGACAAGCGTCCTAACACGAATGGACACAGGTCCTACAGCTCTGTCGTACGCTAGGTCTATATATCGTCAATGGCAGAGTAAGAGGAGACTCTTTCGGTAGATACACCCACAGTTCTTCCCTTGGCAGCAGTACTGTTGATTATTTTATCTCTGACCTTGACATTGCTAATATCAAGGCATTCACAGTCAATCCCCTTACTCCTCTGTCTTACCGTAGTAAAATAACAATCTACCTGAGTAGAGGAAATCTCAAACACAAAGAACTAGATTCTAATAATCTCCAAACCTCTACACAGTCCTACAAATGGACTGCGAGCAGCACTGATCTCTACAGAAAGGCAATGGACAGTTAATTTTTCTTTTCCGAGGAAAAGAAAAGAAAAGAAAAACTAAACATATTAGTGGTGAAAAATGGTTTGATAATGATTGTAAAAATCTAAGGAAAGAACTAAGAAATGTATCTAATCAGAAACACAGGGATCCAAATAACCAAACTGTACGCCTTCTTTACGGAGAAACACTAAAACAATACAAACATCTATTAAGAACAAAAAGGGAACAGCATAACAAAAATCAGCTAAACCTAATCGAAGAATCAATACAGTCCAATCAATTCTGGGAACATTGGCATAAACTAAACACAACATCTAAGAATGAACTAGCAATCCAATCCAAAATGGGGATATTTGGACCACTCAAACCTTTACGGCAAAATATCAAAAAACCCAGGCCAACAGGAAATACAGAGCAAATTAAAAATCCTTGAATCAGCAATTAAAGACTACCAGAACCCCATTGACACCTGATTACAGAACAAGAACTAACAGACATAATTAAAAAGCTTAAACTCCGTAAGGCTTGTGGTGCTGACTCCATTTTAAATGAAATGATCAAATACACAGATAATAAATTCAAATTGGTCATCCTCAAAGCTTTCAATATCATACTAAATTCTGGTATTTTCCCAGCTATTTGGAACCAAGGATTGATAACCCCGATCCACAAAATTGGAGACAAGTTTGACCCAAATAACTACAGAGGAATCTGTGTGACCAGTAACCTGGCAAAACTATTCTGCAGTATTATTAATAGCAAAATCTTACAATTCATTAGTGAACACAATATCCTGAGCAAAAGTCAAATTGGATTTCTCCCAAAATATTGAACTTCAGACCACATCTTTACTCTCCACACCCTCACTGACAAACAATTAAACCAGAACAATTAAACCAGGAAAAATCTTTTCATGTTTGGTAGACTTTAAAAAAGCATTCAATTGAATTTGGCACAATGGTCTTTTCTATAAATTGATTGAAATGGGTATTGGTGGAAAAACATATAATATCATAAAATCTATGTATACAAACAACAAATGTTCAGTTAAAATTGGCCACCAACAAACACATTTCTTTCCTCAAGAACGTGGAGTGAAACAGGGATGCTGCCTGTCCCCGACTCTGTTCAACATTTTTATAAATGAATTGGCAAAAAATCTGGAACTTTCTACATCTCCTGGTATCACTCTGGGAGATACTGACATCAAATGTTTGTTATATGCTGATGATGTAGTCCTGCTGTCCCCTACAAACGAAGGCCTACAACAACCCCTGGACCTCCTGCACAGTTTCTGTCAGACCTGGGCTCTGACTGTCAACCTAAACAAAACCAAAATACAGATTTTCCAAAGAAGATCTGGGAATTACAGTAAACACCAATTCTATCTAAATACAGTTAAATCAGAACATGTGAGAAACTACACATATTTAGGTCTCAGTATTAGTTCATCAGGTAGTTTTCAAATGGGTGTGAATGAGCTGAGAAACAAATCAAGAAGAGCATTTTATGCAATTAAAAGAAACATCAAAACAGACATCCCAATCAAAATTTGGTTAGAAATATTTAAAGCAGTAATAGAACCCATCGCTCTATATTGCAGTGAAATATGGGGCCCGCTCAGTAGACATTTAAAATGTACTGAATGGGACAATCACCCAATTGAGAAATTCCATGTAGAATTTTGTAGAAACCTTCTACACCTACCAAGACACCTAGCAGAACTAGGACAATATCCCCTCCAAATTACATTTATAAAAAGATCCATCAAATTCTACAACCACCTGAAAACAAGCGACCCCCATAGTTTCCACTACAAATCACTACAATACCAAGAGAAAAACATAGAGAGAAGTCCCCTCAGTCAGCTAGCCCTGTCCCTCAGCTCCCTCACCTCACAGCCCCCCAGAGCCTCAGGACACCCCCCTCAGAAATCCATGACCTATTGGAAAGACACTACTAAACGTCAAGAGCTAAATGGATTGTTACCTAGCCCTAAACCGAGAGTACACAGTAGCTGAATACTTGAGCACCATACATGACCACAGACTCAGAAAGACTCTGAGCAGGTCCAGGCTGAATGGACACAGACTGGCTGTGGAAACCGGCTGCCACAGACAGACCTGGCTGCCTGGAGAAGACAGGCTGTGTCAGCTCTGTCCACTGAGACAACACTTCCTGCTTCAATGTAGCACATATACTGATATCAGAACTCAGTTCTTTACCAAAATTAAATGTAAACTCCCAGATTTTAATACACTCTCTGACCAGACAAAAATGCAACACCTATTGGGAAAATAGTGTGAGTGCTGTAGAAGCAGCGAGATATGTGTATATATGAGTGCATGTCACAGCCTGAGAGACAACCAGCACAACAATGTAATGTCAGTATTCATCTCCCCTCAGTTTACTCTGCCTTCTCATTTAGTCCTCTACTTCATGGTATTTTCATGTTGTATTTTTTTGTTTTTTTTGTCTTTGTTTTCTTTCTTACATTTGACACTAGCGATTTTACTGTATATTGATATACTGTTGTTGCTTTCCTGCTTTTATTTTAAAATAACATATTTTAGTTTACTCAATGACATGTATGTATGTATTTCTTCCTTGATGCTTTGGCAATATTGTTATTTCTGACATTTCTGACATTGTGTGTGTGTGTGTCTCAGAGAGTTCTGAGTGATAGTGGCCCTCATTTATCAACCTAACGTAGAAACCAGCGCAGATATCATCTTACGACAGGCTTCACGTGTGATTCATGAACGTTTGTATCACACCAATCAGTGTGTAAGAATGGTCGTACATTGATAAATGCAGCGGCTAGAAACAATCATAATTTAAATATCACGCCCCAATATATTCTCGGTATTGAGGCCTCGCCCCTACAATTTACGACATGGCGAGACGTAATCTAAGCTAAGAAGCAGCACTTTTCAGAGGTGGAGATTGAAACCAAGAGGGCAAGCCTGTCTCCTCAGAGCGAAGCCGCTATGGCGCCATTTTGATGCTAACAAGCACTCATCCCCCCCCGTTAGCATCCCATTGACTGCCATTCATTTTGGCGTCACTTTGACAGCCAATAACTTTACATCTGAAGCGTTTGAAGACTTTATTTGTCCATTGTTTACAGTTTTTGCATATTGCTTACACACGTTTTGCAGAATTTGGCTCATTATGTCAGAACTCTGTGTCAAAAAACACACAAGCCAATCAGACATAGCACATGGAGATTAACAACTCACATCTATGCCAAAATGAAACACTGCAATCACAACTTAACACTCCTTTCTAAACAAAACCAAACACACAAGCACCATTTGGATTCCTCTTTGATATCACCAGCAACACACTGATGGGCTTCATAGAATTGACAATGTTATTGTCATTTTCTCAGACTCAGTCTTCTGGAAAACCCAAAAGTAGAATTTCTGCACTAATCAAACAAGAGTTTATACAAAAAGCAAACATTCTTACAGAAATAAAGAAAAATAGAATCAAATTTAGCAACAAAACAAAAGTAAAAAAACAAACAATTACTGGATATATTGCTATTGGGGAAAAAACATATACAAGTTTTGTGTGTGTGTGTGTGTGTGTGTGTGTGTGTGTGTGTGTGTGTGTGTGTGTGTGTGTGTGTGTGTGTGTGTGTGTGTGTGTGTGAGTGTGGTGGGGGGCTGTTCAGATCTGGCCACAAGACCTGGTCAACATCCCAGGCGATGTCTCTTCCACGTCTTCGTCCTCCTCTTCCTCTGACTCTCATTGCCTCCATGCTTGCAGAGCTCTCTAACTGGCTGACCTGAGGCCTGTTTGTAGTGCTAAGGCTCAGACAGATTGGTGCTCTGTTTCCTGTGCACGTGTTTTCAGGTGTGTACGTCAGTGCCTACAATTACCAGATGAGTTTTTCATTTTGAACAGACTTCCCAATGACAACAGGATATTTTGTTTTTGAACAAAGTGTCTAATGTAAGAAAACGTGTTTAGTGTTTCGCAATAAGTGTGTTATAGAATTGCAAACAAAGTACAAGGTATGGTTACACTGTGTTTAAGCTATGGTTACACTGTGTTTAAGGTATGGTTACGCTGTGTGTAAGGTAAGGTTACACTGTGTTTAAGGTATGGTTACACTGTGTTTAACCCTCCAGTATGATTACACTGTGTTTAAGGTATGGTTACTATGGTTACACTGTGTTTAGGGTATGATTACACTGTGTTTAAGGTAATGTTACACTGTGTTTAAGGTATGGTTACACTGTGTTTAAAGTATGGTTACACTGTGTTTAAGGTATGGTTACTATGGATACACTGTGTTTAATGTATGGTTACTCTGTGTTTAAGGTATGGTTACACTGTGTTTAAAGTATGGTTACTATGGATACACTGTGTTTAAGGTATGGTTACACTGTGTTTAAGGTATGGTTACACTGTGTTTAAAGTATGGTTACTATGGTTACACTGTGTTTAAGGTATGTTACACTGTGTTAAAGGTGTGGTTACACTGTGTTTAAAGTATGGTTACTATGGTTACACTGTGTTTAAGGTATGTTTACACTGTGTTTAAGGTATGGTTACACTGTTTAAGGTATGGTTACTATGGTTACACTGTGGTTAAGGTATCGTTACACTGTGTTTAAGGTATGGTTAATATGGTTACACTGTGTTTAAGGTATGGTTACACTGTGTTTAAGGTATGGTCACACTGTGTTTAAGGTATGGTTACACTGTGTTTAAGCTATGGTTACACTGTGTTTAAGGTATGGTTACACTGTGTTTAAGGTATGGTTACACTGTGTTTAAGGTATGTTGCACTGTGTTAAAGGTGTGGTTACACTGTGTTTAAAGTATGGTTACTATGGTTACACTGTGTTTAAGCTATGGTTACACTGTTTAAGCTATGGTTACACTGTGTTTAAAGTGTGGTTACTATGGTTACACTGTGTTTAAGGTATGGTTACACTGTTTAAGGTATGGTTACTATGGTTACACTGTGTTTAAGGTATGGTCACACTGTGTTTAAGGTATGGTTACACTGTGTTTAAGGTATGGTTACACTGTCTTTAAGGTATGGTTACTATGGTTACACTGTGTTTAAGGTATGGTTACAATGTGTTTAAGATATGGTTACGATGTGTTTAAGGTATGGTTACACTGTGTTTAAAGTATGGTTCCTATGGTTACACTGTGTTTAAGGTATGGTTACACTGTGTTTCAGCTATGGTTACACTGTGTTTAAGGTATGGTTACACTGTGTTTAGGTATGGTTACACTGTGTTTCAGCTATGGTTACACTGTGTTTAAGGTATGGTTACACTGTGTTTAAGGTATGGTTACACTGTGTTTAAGGTATGGTTACACTGTGTTTAAGGTCAGGTTACACTGTATTTAAGGTATGGTTACACTGTGTTTAAGGTATGGTTACACTGTGTTTAAGGTATGGTTACTATGGTTACACTGTGTTTAGGGTATGATTACACTGTGTTTAAGGTAATGTTACACTGTGTTTAAGGTATGGTTACACTGTGTTTAAAGTATGGTTACACTGTGTTTAAAGTATGGTTACTATGGTTACACTGTGTTTAAGGTATGGTTAGACTGTGTTTAAGGTATGGTTACTATGGTTACACTGTGTTTAAGGTAACATTACACTGTGTTTAAGCTATGGTTACAGTGTTTAAAGTATGGTTACTATGGTTACACTGTGTTTAAGGTATGATTACAATGTGTTTAAGGTATGGTCACACTGTGTTTAAGGTATGGTTACTACGGTTACACTGTGTTTAAGGTATGGTCACACTGTGTTTAAGGTATGATTACACTGTGTTTAAAGTATGGTTACTATGGTTACACTGTGTTTGAGGTATGATTAAACTGTGTTTAAGGTATGTTACACTGTGTTTAAGGTATGGTTAGACTGTGTTTAAAATATGGTTACACTGTGTATAAGGTATGGTTACACTGTGTTTAAGGTATGGTTACACTGTGTTTAAAGTATGGTTACTATGGTTACACAGTGTTTAAGGTATGTTACACTGTGTTAAAGGTGTGGTTACACTGTGTTTAAAGTATGGTTACTATGGTTACACTGTGTTTAAGGTATGGTTACACTGTGTTTAAGGTATGATTACACTGTGTTTAAAGTATGGTTACACTGTTTAAGGTATGGTTACTATGGTTACACTGTGTTTAAGGTATGGTTACTATGGTTACACTGTGTTTAAGCTATGGTTACACTGTGTTTAAGGTATGGTTACACTGTGTTTAAGGTATGGTTACTATGGTTACACTGTGTTTAAGGTATGGTTACACTGTGTTTAAGGTATGGTTACGATGTGTTTAAGGTATGGTTACACTGTGTTTAAAGTATGGTTCCTATGGTTACAGTGTGTTTAAGGTATCGTTACACTGTGTTTAAGGTATGGTTACAAAGTGTTTAAGGTATGCTTACACTGTGTGTAAAGAATGGTTACTATGGATAAACTGTGTTTAAGGTATGGTTACACTATGTTTAAGGTATGGTTACACTGTGTTTAAGGTATGGTTACACTGTGTTTCAGCTATGGTTACACTGTGTTTAAGGTATGGTTACACTGTGTTTAAGGTATGGTTACACTGTGTTTAAGGTATGGTTACTCTGTGTTTAAGGTATGGTTACTATGGTTACACTGTGTTTAGGGTATGATTACACTGTGTTTAAGGTAATGTTACACTGTGTTTAAGGTATGGTTACACTGTGTTTAAAGTATGGTTACACTGTGTTTAAAGTATGGTTACTATGGTTACACTGTGTTTAAGGTATGGTTAGACTGTGTTTAAGGTATGGTTACTATGGTTACACTGTGTTTAAGGTAACATTACACTGTGTTTAAGTTATAGTTACAGTGTGTTTAAAGTATGGTTACTATGGTTACACTGTGTTTGAGGTATGATTAAACTGTGTTTAAGGTATGTTACACTGTGTTTAAGGTATGGTAACACTGTGTTTAAGGTATGGTTACACTGTGTTTAAGGTAATGTTACACTGTGTTTAAGGTATGGTTACACTGTGTTTAAAGTATGGTTACACTGTGTTTAAAGTATGGTTACTATGGTTACACTGTGTTTAAGGTATGTTTAGACTGTGTTTAAGGTATGGTTACTATGGTTACACTGTGTTTAAAGTATGGTTACACTGTGTTTAAAGTATGGTTACTATGGTTACACTGTGTTTAAGGTATGTTTAGACTGTGTTTAAGGTATGGTTACTAAGGTATGGTTACACTGTGTTTAAGGTAATGTTACACTGTGTTTGAGGTATGATTAAACTGTGTTTAAGGTATGTTACACTGTGTTTAAGGTATGGTTACACTGTGTTTAAGGTATGGTTAGAATGTGTTTAAGGTATGGTTACACTGTGTTTAAAATATGGTTACACTGTGTTTAAGGTATGGTTACACTGTGTTTAAGGTATGGTTACACTGTGTTTAAAGTATGGTTACTATGGTTACACTGTGTTTAAGGTATGGTTACACTGTGTTTAAGGTATGGTTACACTGTGTTTAAGGTATGGTTACTATGGTTACACTGTGTTTAAGGTATGGTTACACTGTGTTTAAGGTATGGTTACGATGTGTTTAAGGTATGGTTACACTGTGTTTAAAGTATGGTTCCTATGGTTACAGTGTGTTTAAGGTATGGTTACAAAGTGTTTAAGGTATGCTTACACTGTGTGTAAAGTATGGTTACTATGGATACACTGTGTTTAAGGTATGGTTACACTGTGTTTAAGGTATGGTTACACTGTGTTTCATCTATGGTTACACTGTGTTTAAGGTATGGTTACACTGTGTTTAAGCTATGGTTACACTGTGTTTAAGGTATGGTTACACTGTGTTTAAGGTATGGTTACACTGTGTTTAAGGTATGGTTACTATGGTTACACTGTGTTTAAGGTATGGTTACACTGTGTTTCAGCTATGGTTACACTGTGTTTAAGGTATGGTTACACTGTGTTTAAGGTATGGTTACACTGTGTTTCTGCTATGGTTACACTGTGTTTAAGGTATGGTTACACTGTGTTTAAGGTATGGTTACTATGGTTACACTGTGTTTAAGGTATGGTTACACTGTGTTTCAGCTATGGTTACACTGTGTTTAAGGTATGGTTACACTGTGTTTAAGGTATGGTTACACTGTGTTTCTGCTATGGTTACACTGTGTTTAAGGTATGGTTACACTGTGTTTAAGCTATGGTTACACTGTGTTTAAGGTATGGTTACACTGTGTTTAAGGTCAGGTTACACTGTATTTAAGGTATGGTTACACTGTGTTTAAGGTATGGTTACACTGTGTTTAAGGTATGGTTACACTGTGTGTAAAGTATGGTTACTATGGATACACTGTGTTTAAGGTATGGTTACACTGTGTTTAAGGTATGGTTACTATGGTTACACTGTGTTTAATGTATGGTCACACTGTGATTAAGGTAAGGTTACACTGTGTTTAAGGTATGTTACACTGTGCTTAAGGCATGGTTACACTGTGTTTAAGGTATGGTTACACTGTGTTTCAGCTATGGTTACATTGTGTTTAAGGTATGGTTACACTGTGTTTAAGGTCAGGTTACACTGTATTTAAGGTATGGTTACACTGTGTTTAAAGTATGGTTACACTGTGTTTCAGCTATGGTTACACTGTGTTTAAGGTATGGTTACACTGTGTTTCAGCTATGGTTACACTGTGTTTAAGATATGGTTACACTGTGTTTAAAGTATGGTTACTATGGTTACACTGTGTTTAAGGTATGTTACACTGTGTTTAGGGTATGGTTACACTGTGTTTAAAGTATGGTTACTATGGTTACACTGTGTTTAAAGTATGGTTACTATGATTACACTGTGTTTAAGGTATGGTTACTCTGTGTTTAAGGTATGGTTACACTGTGTTTAAGGTATGGTTACACTATGTTTAAAGTATGGTTACTATGGTTACACTGTTTAAGGTATGGTTACACTGTGTTTAAGGTATGGTTACTATGGTTACACTGTGTTTAAGGTATGGTTACACTGTGTTTAAGGAATGGTTACACTGTGTTTAAAGTATGGTTACTATGGTTACACTGTGTTTAAGGTATGGTTACACTGTGTTTAAGGTATGTTACAAGAACAATGTATAAAAGGCTCCATTACCTTGTACCTCACGTTATGGCTCCATAGCAGACGTTTTTATAAAAATAGTTTAATTTTCTAATTTTCTTTTACTGTCTATGATTGAATCCCTGATATCTCAGGTTCATTTGCACTAACGTGTGTAGTATTTGGCAGCCTGAAAACTGGTAGGCTGGAGAAAGAATGCAGAATGAAAAGAGATGCAGTCAACAATTGCCGTAGTAAATTGGACTTGGACTGAAGTTTATTTAATTTAAACTTCCTTGACACAATGTATGCTCCTAATATATGTCTTAATAGTAATATACAGGCTTATGTTGCAATATCTTAGGCCTACATGGTGTACCTATATCTAAATAAACACACAGTAGCAGAGTTTATGCAGTGTCTTTTATTTTACTTAAACTGATTATATGCTGCACCGCAAGGCCACACTGACTCGAAAACTTGCGTACACAAGTTCAAACCGACGTGAGATTTTATCACAGCCTACGCTCACGTTCAAATTAAAAAAATGCTGAGCTTTGCGTAGGAATCGCCGTACGCCCGTCCTACGCCTGTTTTAGGTCATACGCACGTTTCATAAATGAGGGCCAATGTGTGTGTGTGTTATCTCAGTGTGTTCTGAGTGACAGTGTGTGTCTCAGTGTGTGTGTGTCTCAGTGTGTTCTGAGTGACAGTGTGTTATCTCAGTGTGTGTGTGTGTGTGTGTGTGTCCCAGTGTGTTCTGAGTGACAGTGTGTGTTATCTCTGTGAGGATTGTTCTGAGTGTTTGGCTGCACTCAGTCTGTTCTGAGACGTGTGAAGAGTTGTATTGCTATGAATGAGTTTAACAGGTGATGTGAACTGTTTAGATCAGGTGACTGTTGGTAGTTCAGACTGGAGTTAGAGTTTTGCACATGTTGCTTCAGTTGTGCCCAGTGTCGATTAGCAATCGAAAAAAAACTGTAAGAAGAAAGGAACTAATCAGTATTTCCAAATGTTGATATAGCACTAACTATTTATGTACTATGCCATGGGGGTCTTTCTCAAAACTGGGACCTGTTAAAAATAGACTGTGTTCCACAATGCTCCAAAACAGACTGAATCACCTGTCTCTCATGTCCGCTGTGCAAATTGAATTTTACTGGCCTGATTAAGGACTTTGTTGATTAAGGACTCTGCCAGATCAACTATGGTACATGGTGAAAGAAAGAGGGTGGTGTGCAGATGTTGTACTGGTTGGCATGTTCCTGTAGCATTGCTGTCTAAAGTAAAGTGTGTGCGTGTGTGTGTAATATTCCTAGCACACATACTGTTAGCACTGCGAGGAAATGGTTACTATGGCTGGTTAGGGATTTAAAGAGGGTCTTTGAAAAGGTCCTGATTTCAAATCCACAACTGGCTGGAGCATGTCTGTTTGCCCCCCCCCCCCCCACAGTCCAAAGGTTATAATAGTTGGAGACTGCAAGTTGCCAGTAGGTGTGAATGTGTGTCAGGCCTGTGATACACTGGTCCTCTGCCTACCCTGCCATGACTATTAGACAGCTGAATTGGCCCCTGTAATGCAGTATTACTAAGAGAAAGCAGCAGATGTACATAGAAGAAATAGTGTGCAATGTAACTCTGCATCACAGGCAGACAGGCGAAGAGGACCTGGCAGTGACAAGGCAAGGACAGGCTTTCAGAACAGGTAGAACTGAATAAGAAGGCAAAGAAGTAGGTGCACTTGACCTCTTTGTACATTGATACTGATTGGGCATGAGGATGGGTGTGCATGGGACTGGCTGAGCTGATGAGCAGCTAACAGGACAGGTGTGAAGGTCTGTTAGCATGCACATACATTAATCAGATGAGCTTGAGGCAAGAAATAGAAGACAGGAGGATGGAGAAGCTGTTGCCAATGACATTCTAAAGCAGTTTCATTTTCCTTCAGCAATACCAATGCCTCTTTCAGAGTTTAAGGTAACAGCTTCTCTGCCATTTACAGGGAGCCAGCAGTTCTTCCATTGATTTCAAACATCAGCTAATCCCAATGACAGAGAGAGATAGAGAGGTGGTTAGTCTACAGCAGAAGAGTTCAGCAGCTATACACGGCTCTGTCATCTGAAACTTTGTCTATCTATCTGGCCCGGAAAGTGCCGGCACAGTGTGTTCCTTTTGAACCCGAAAGCAATTAACCAAAGTGGATAGGATTACTGTTGATAATGAGAATATCCAGCAGCAAGGTTTTGTTTTGCTTCCCACAGAGACAAGCCTTGTAGGAGGCTGATAAGAGGAAGGCCCTGAGGCCAGCTTCTACTCTGATCATGTGTTCTCTCATCCCAGCTTTTTTTTCACTTTATCAAAGAACGAGGAATGCAAAATAATGCACAAGGCAGAGATGTGCCACACAGAGTCATGACTCAACAAGTTCCCTGCCAAAACCCCACAGCTGATTGCAGTGGTCCATTCCTCCTCATGAAGTCACAACGCTCAATAGCTATGAAACCTGCAGGTTTGGGCCATGATGGCGTGCAATGAGAAAGATTTAAATCAAGGTACAGTTGAGGCAGAGCAGCTGGAGGATCAGAGGGAAAACAGAGGTGGGGTGACAGAGGCACCATTCTCCCTATTTTAATGTAAAATTGTTACATAATGCTTGAACTCAGTGATTGTGTTTGTATGGCTAGGGGACTCTAAAACCCTCTAAATGTTTACATGCCGGTTAGCAACCAAATTGCTCTCAGAGGACTACCATGTTAGAACCAAGGCCAGCATACTTCTTCCTGCCTCTTGGCAGACTGGAACATGATGAATATCTGTGCTGTAATCTGACTGATGAAGTGGGAAATGGCCTATTGAGCCACTAAAAACACAAGAAGCATAAAAACATGTGCCGGGTGAGGCTATATGAAAATAGTGTATAGTTAATAGAGTATAGTGTTGTAAAGTATGTAGCGAATGTAGCAGTTAAGTAAATGGACTGCTGCTGTCATTTACAGAATTGCCATGTTTTAACTTTAATAGAGACATGACACACAGTGAGAAACGCTACAGCTGTTAATAAACAGCAACTTCTACCTTAATGGACAAAGCGGTCACGGACAGGAGGAGACGGGGATCCAACTGTCAACCTTGTGATCAAACCTGCTGAGCCACAGCCATCTCGTTTCCCTCTCTCTGTGTGTCTCTGTCTCTCTGTGTCTCTCTCTCTCTCTGTTTCTCTGTGTCTCTCAGTGTATCTCTGTCTCTCTGTTTCTCTCTGTCTCTGTGATGGACAGGGATGTGTTAGCAGCAGATGGCGTCCAGGAGGCCCAAGCAGCTCCTGATGCGACAGATGGACAGACTGGTCCCATAAACGCTCTGCGCCTCGCCCAGTCTCCTGCATGGACAGTAGGCACACAGGCGGAGACAGGAGAGGAAAGACAGGAATCACAGATGATGGAGGAAGAGGAAGAGTCATTAGATGAAGCTGTAATGACTCCAAAGGGAAGCTGATTCGTGGCAGGAGCCAAATGTGAGACAGCAAGGATGACATGTGAGTAATGAGACTGCTAATAAGGGAGGGGAGGGGCACTACAGGTGTATTGAGTCATCAACGTCAGTTGTCCTCTATTGGAAATGAGTATGCAGAGGTCATTGGTATCACGGTGCAGAGAAAAGGCCTGCAGCAGTCTGACAGAGAAGCAGCATAGATGACCGCTCATTAATGGCACATCACAGGAGGTTGAATCAGTATCAGACAGGTTATGAAAGGGCATTGCTGCAGCAGAGTGAAAGTCACGGCCAGAGCCAAGGCCTCCACCGAGCTGTACATGAGCAGCTTTGTTCTCCAGATAATGATACGACCTTTAGTGACTTCCATTTCCTGAATCATTGTATTCTTCCAGAGAGAGAGTTGTTTCTTTATCTTGTCCTTTGGGAACTTGCGCAACTTTCAGCTCACAGCGTCCGTCGTGTCTGCCACTGTGAAATCAAATGTCTGTTCATAGAGCCAGGATTAGGAATGTTAAGCACATGTGCTTGTATAAATTTGAGATGAAATGGACTACATGGGCCCCTGAATCCAAAAGATTTACATCAGTCCTCTGATGTGGTTCATTTGTACCTTTTCATTTTCATAGTTTGGACCATCATTCATCTGTAAAATAACATTGTATTCAAGAGACCTGAGACCTGGGAAAGTGGTGAAATGCATAATAAGAAGTCAGACAGTCTGCGATATTCTGAAAGATATTCTGGTTCTGGATATGGTATTGGCTTCTTGACCAACCTGACTGTGGTAGAAGCTGCAGCGCCACATATGAAAAGCACTGGCTAACTGTAGGCCCAGTTTGTGCCTTTCACACACGCTGGTTGCATTTGCATTAGCACGCCTGATAAGTGCCGCTGGAACAACAACATTGCACCCTAATGACATTTAATGACATATATTCCTCTGCAGTGGCAGTAAACACAACAGGCCTGCTGATGATTGCTATATCCAGAGGTGCAATGATATTTAGTGCTGACGAAAACTAAATCAAGATAGCATGGCATGGCTATGTACTGACAGCCCCCCACACAGTACCGAAATGCAAAAACGCTAATCAGGAAAAAGCAATGCATTGCAAACACCCCAGAAAGATCAAACTCACCGAACGTAGAATCTGGAACTGTTAGTCCGACCTTAGCTTGATTTTCAGTCCTCTGCTCAATTGTTATGATCCTTAAATCCTAACTCCTCTTTCTACCTCCAAAAACCCCACTCCATCAATTCTATTCTTTGTTCACTAGGCCACGCCATCCTTACACCTGTGATCCTGGAGGAAAATGATCACCTGACCAGTGTTAACTAGATTATGCATGGTAAACAAATGAAATCAAGGGTGACATGGATATAGTGCACCACACGTTTAACGATGCAATAAGTCTTGTAAATCTAGTTCAGGCACAGTCCAATGGAAGGAGCCCAGGGCAGACCCAGAGCACTTTGGAGGCTTTATACCCACCATCTGGCCTGGGTATGCCTTGGCATCCCTCATAGAGAGTTTAGGGACATGGCTTGAGACAGGGACGTGTACTTTGAAGATGGTCCATGAATGAAAAATCAAAACTGGATTCTACATCAAAATAACATTTATTTTTCAAGAACAGACTTAAAAAATGATAGTGGCTTCACTTGATTGTGGAGGTATTCAGCACCACCGGATGCAGCTCTGTTGTTTATGAGATGGAGAACAGCATGTTCAGTCCTCACAGGTCTGCACAACATCCAGATGTTATAAATTTACACATAACGCTGGAAACTGCAATGTGTGCGTGTAAACATACAGGCTTTGGACTCACAAGCCAGCATCAACAGAATGAAAAGTGGTGTTCTATACACGTTACATGATTATTAGCTTTATGCATTTTTGGAGAGCAAAATGATAGAATATTGAAAACACAGTTTAGCCTCAATTCCCATCTGAGAGCCATTGTTCAACCAAATTATTTTCTCCACCACTGGAACCAAATACAGTATAATGTAGACACATCCAACTGGATTTAAAAGTGGACTTGAATTTTACAGTAACTGCGAGAGAGCTGGACTTCATTCTCATCAAATACTGTAGGTGTGTGGATTATCTCTGCAAACATGGACTTTGCTCTGTTTGCACTATTGAAGTCCTGTCTCAGTTAAGACAAACTCTTGCCATGGCTTTGTTTTTGGGACATGTGACTTATCACACACTATATATATTTGGTCCACTAAGAAGACAAAGTTTGGACTTGGTATAACATTTCCTGTGACATTACAATTGCAACATTCAGATAATTAGTGCTGCCATGTTGTGTTTTAAACAACAGTGTGAAGTTGACAACATGTAAACTACCTTTGCTTTGATTCTCTGTAGTTTTATGCAGTTCTTATCTGTGGAACAGGTTTGATATAAACCCACTGGAGGGTCAGTCAACAACATGAGAGCATTTTCTGTCATTAAATGTGTGAGTATGCAGTCCGCACTTATACACATTCATTTTTACCAACTTTTGAGGTTATGCAGTGAGAGAAAACTATTTCCTATGGAGTACTGGTCTGAATAAGACCAGGAGCAATTAGAAAACACTAAGCTAAATCATTATACATCAGATATTGAGTTAACATCATATTGTTAACTCAAAACTGATATAATGTGTTTATTTCCAACAACATAATATTTCCACCTTTTGGCTTTTCACGTTTTTTTTCAAAATATTGACATCATCATCATTCTAAAAGGAAGCAGAGAAGTCCGCCCAACAGCGAACCAGCTAGGGAAAGTTCCTGACTGACCTAAAGAGCAGAACAGGTTACATGACTTGGCTGAAGGTATGTATTTGTAGTCATGCTAGCGGCATGGCTCTGTAGGGATGGCAGTGTTGCTCCGTTGTTCAGCCAGACTGAAATATCTCAACAACTACTGGACACATTCAGTGTTGTCCAGACATTCATGTTCCCCAGAGGATGAACCCTATAGATGATTTTAATGATCCCCCACTTTCCCTCTAGCGCCACTAGCAGGTTGACATGTCACAATTAACCATTCTTGTTCCCCAGAGGATGAATCCTAATGACTTTGCAACCCCTGAGTGAGGTCTTGAATAGTCTTGGATAGATTGCACTGTAGTACACTCATCCATGCTGCCCCAAGGATGAATTGTGATAATGTTGGTGATCCCATAACCTTTTCTCTAGCACCACCATCCGACACTTTGGTTTATGACCAAATACTTGGCACTCCTTTCAGCCTCTGCTGTTGTTAGTGTTGATTGCTATTTACTATTGCTATTAATTGTATTTCTTTACCTTGTGCTGTTACTGCAAACAACCCAAGTATAAATACAGTAGATACTCAATAAGATTCTCTTCACCCACCTCCTACTGAAAGCTGCACACTCTCTGACTTGTGTTTTAGTTTTCAGATGGGTGATGTGATTGACTTGAAACTGAGAGATCAGAGCTTTGAGTCCAGAAAGAGTAACTGGACTGCACTGATCCTCCTAAATGGAACATTTGATTAAAGAAACCATAAATATACAAATAACTCCCCTGGCTAGACAAACTAGAAGCGTGTGTGAGAGCTATACAGGATTTATGAAAATCCATCAAATATACCACAGCAGAGAAACTGCATTAATAAATTATTTTCTATGTGAAGAAGACTTTATTGATCGCGAGGGGAAATTACATTTTTACATTTGCACCGACAGGACACATGCATTAATGGAGAGATGTCAGAGCGAGACTCTCCATGGACGGGCCGTGGCCTCTCCTGCTACCTGTCCACACTCTGTACCTGGTCCAGACGGGGACTTGAACCAGCAAACCTCATTCTCTGCAGACTGAGCTGCTGCCACCACTGTGCTCTCTAACTTGGCACACAAGTCATTGTCAAATGGGAACATTCAAAAAGTCATTAGGAGCAAAGGAAAGGCCCGTGTGGATACTGGCCTCAATAACAGTTGTGTTTGGTTAGTAATAGGTCACTGGTGAATTCATTAAAGCATGACGAAATGTAATAAAGCAGACTTGAACTCCTCTGAGAGAACGTGGCTTTTAGAATCGTGCACATGTGCCAGGACGGTTTCTTTTGGGAGATGTTCAGAATTAAATCAATCTCATGTCTTTGTGTTAAGTATATTGTTAGCTTAGCTTAGCTTAAAGGCTGGACCAAGGGGGGAACAGCTAGCCTCAGGAGCGATGCTGAGCTGTGTTGAAACACATTACAAACTTTGTTGGTTTTAATATTGCTTTTTATATTTCATGAGATATGCATCCTTTCTTCTTTCTTTTACAGAGTCAAACACAGTGATGAAGCAAGAAAAGAACACACAGCGAGCCTTATAAACCATGGACAATTTGGTAAGAGGAATTACCACTTTATAAGGGTTATTAAGGGTTTATATGCTCAGGACAGGTGACTGCTTTAGTTACACTGCATCACATCAGATGGACAGACAGCAGAAATGAGCATCCTGCTGTTCTCCTCAGGGCGGCCATGTTGGCTGTAAAACATCCACAATCATCACAATATATGAATAGTTTTACATTTTGGTAGACTTGCTGATTATATTTCTCTCTGAGAGTGAGACGAGAAGATTGATATCAATCTCATGTCTGTGTGTTGAATATGGAAGCTGGACACAGGACATGTGTAGCTTAGCTTAGCACCAAGACCAGGGAGAAACAGCTAGCCTGTCTCAGTCCAAAGTTCAACGATACACCTACCAACACCTCTAAAAAGCTGAGCCTAAGCCCCTCCCCCAAACAGCCATTGTCCAGTCACAGCCAGCATGAACAGGGGTCGGAGGGTTAGGGTTAGAAAGAAATACCATCATATTTCATCATGTGATACAATGACCATGTGTTGTCTGCCTGGAACACACAGCTCATTACAGAGCATGTCGTCTCCAAGAAGATAATAATTATTATTACTACATCAAATGTAATGCTGGTCATCATCTAGACACGTGAAAAGAGAGCACTTGATGGAGCTATTGTTAGTTAGCTAGCCGATGAAGAAACCTTGTCCACATAGAGCTCCAACATAGGACAGGTCTGGTGTTTTGGTTTGGAGGACTGGTTGGTTGGTTACGTTTGAACTTTGGACAGAGACAGGCTAGCTGTTTCCGTGTTTATGCTAAGCTAACCGTGTCCAGACACCAGCTGCATATTTAACACACAGACATGAGATTGATATCCATCTGAATATCTAACTTTCAGAGAAAAAGCAATGTTCCCAAAAGGCTGAACTATTTTTTTGAATCAAAGACAGCACTGAAGACATACAACATTTTGTAGTAACCAAATTCATGTTGGCTCCAGAGGGCATACACATAATAATAATAATAATAATAATAATAATAACAATAATAATAATACTACAAATGATAATGGGTGGAGGAGCCGTGGCTACAGAGCTGCCTAGCACAGTAATACTTAATGTTAGAGGAGGGACACTTTGTGCTGGACAGGCAGATATACACACACACACACACACACACGCACAAGCACGCACGCACGCACGCGCACACACACACACACACACACACACGCACAAGCACGCACGCACGCACGCGCACACACACACACACACACACACACACACAGAAGTACATTCAGAGTAAAGACACTTCATAATTGTCATCATGCAATAAAGAATAACAGCTATTTGCTTTAAAAAAACATGGCACATAGGTGATCATTATATCAGTCATTATCAGATACACATCAAATATAGACATTTCTTAACAAATATAAAGTTATTGCATTTCCATTATTACTTCATATAAGACATTATATGCAAGGCATACTGTGGAAATCTTCTCTACCCAAAGTGAATTGTGGGTAGTGACGAGCTGATTGTCCTTTTGTTACCAAATGGCTTCTAGTTGAGAAGTGCAGAGAGTAAGCATCCCTTCTTTAACGTTTCTCCGAGCTACTGGCCTCTCAGAGCACTCCGCTCCCCGACACACACACACACACACACACACACACACACACACACACACACACACACACACACACACACACACACACACACACACACACACACACACACACACAGAGGCAACACACACCTGATGATGTCATAGTGATGTCAGCAGGGTTGTCTTAGCTTGGGCTTGGAGAGTATAAACCTCAGACAAAAACAAGCTCATAAAAGTTTTTCAAGTTGAATTATGGCAATTCTAGGACCCACTACTAGGGTCTAAGTCAGGATATCTAATGTTGACCATTCCTTTTTTAAATCTCCCTCTCTGACTTTATGAAAAACTAAATGGCTGGAAGTCCAAATCAGACACTAGGCATCTTCCTAAGCAATGGCTTCCTGTCGACAGCCACTGGTGTCAGAGCTCTTCAGGGTGTTGTTAAAGGTGCTTACTCTTTTTTACGATCGCTATGAATTTTTGTGTGCTAAACTCTTAAGGCACAAACACACCTACAACACACAATTGGCAAAACAATTAATTTCATGCTCAAAATCACACATTGAAAACTAAACTCCAACACTACCAAAACACTGCAAACATCAAAATCCCAAAATCAAATAATTCTTCCAGAACACTAACACATGTTCTCTTCCAACAGGAACATTTAGTCAGTCATAGAACAATGTCATAAAAACACTAATATCAGGTGGAATTACAGAAACTGCATTATTTTATATGTGTCAGATTGGCTCCTTATACAATAGACACTAGATTGTGTTGATCATAGATTGTGTTTTACACTGCAGTTTCTCTTGAAGCCTCTCTACATTTGTGTTTTGGTGGTTTAGTAAATGCATTTTGTTTCTTTTGCTGCAGAAATTCAATACAAAAAATGAATGACCCATCTCAGAGTAGCTTTATAGAATGTTTGGTTTATGAAGAAAAGGAGACAGAATTGTCCTGGTACTCGTCTTCCTCTCCTTCATGAAGGCATTTTTCTTTTCTGTGTTCATCTATATTGTTCAACTATGTCCTCTTTTACTGTATGTACTACAGTAACATACGGTCATGTGACTGAAAGAACTTCAACAGCTGAGTGTGTTTCCTAGATGGGAATAAGCTGTGATTGATCTATTTGCATAGCTTCAATCACCTGTTTCTCAATAAATGCATAGTTGTGTTTCAATTTACAATACGAACAGCTGTTCACTGTGACTTTAGCCTATAAGTCAGGTTTAGAACATTAAGTTATCTGTTCTGACTCAGTGTGAAAGCATTTGTGAATTGGTCAGTAAACATCCATTGTTTCGGTCTTGGGGTGGTGGTGGCGCAGTGGATATGACACATACCTTTGGTGTGGGAGATCCGGGTTCAATTCCCACTGCGATACATCAACTAATGTGTCCCTGAACAAGACACTTAGGCCCCGTCCACATGAAGACGTCAGGATGAAAACGCATCCGTCTTCCCTGGATTCGGCTCAAGAAAATTCACATCCACATGAATCCATCTCTAAATGACTCAACACGGTACTTCATATGCCAGGCCTGTAGGCGGCGCTGTTACTGCTACAGAAATTAACGGAACGAAGAAGAAGAGCAGCCTTCAGTCACTTCCTTTCATAACCATAGACAGTATATAAAAGTTCATAATATGACTGTTAGCTAGTTCTCTTAGCTTAAGACATCCATGGACTAGACTTTAATAACTTACACCACTGCTCGTTATATAAAGGCCACCTAGAAAAAGAATGTAAACTTTGTTTACATTCTATCGGACATGATTGCAGCTAGCAGAGCTAGCGTTAGCGCGCTAGCTAGCGCGCTAACGCTAGCTCTGCTAGCTAACATCGGCAGTCAACAAACATCAATGATCCGATGTCTTTTTGATAATCTAGCTACACGTTTTTCTTGCGGTAGCCTTTCTACAATAAGCGGTGCTAAAAGTTACTATAATCCGTTCAAGGAGTTGATAAGCAGACAGATTAGCGAGCTAGCAGCGTTGCGTCCCTGCTAGCGCTGTCAGCTGGGTTGAAGGCGGAGCTTTGAGTCCGAGGTGTGTAGGGATGACATCATCGATACGCACGTTTGCGGTTTCGCCGTATTTTTTTTTATTCACCCTGGGACCAGGTTTCAAAAAAGTGCGTTTACGGGCAGTGCGTTTACAGGATTCATGTGGACAGTCGGCCCAAACGATGCAAAAGATGTGCGTTTGCATTGAAATACGTCTTCGTCTGGATGGGGCCTTAACCACTAGTTGCTCCAGAGGAGTGCGGCCTCTGACATATGTAGCAATTGTAAGTCGCTTTGGATAAAAGTGTCAGCTAAATGACATGTAATGTAATGTGTTGGTTGAGCTTGTGTGTAAAAGAAGTTCAAGAATTTTAAATTTGTGTTAACTGTATGCATTTTGTGTATTTGTAAGCAACAAGAAATGTGTTAATTGTACAGCATACACAGACAGATGTTGTGCTAACTGTGTTAAGAGTTTAGGAAAGTTGTTAAAAGTATTGAAAAAATTGTCATAGCAATCGTAAAAAAACTGTAAAGTCAAATTATCATGAGGTATGCAGCTGCAAGCCAGCTAAATAACGTGTTGCATTCATGGACACTCAAAGATAAACTAAGCATGAACAACCTTTCATAATGTCAGTAATGACAACATACTGGAGCTCATCAGCGAATGCACCACAGGCTGCTCTCATATCTAGCGTGTGCTGAGGATGGTAGAGTTGGGAACCACTGGTCTCACACCTTCTATTTTTGGACATTTCATAGACTAATCTGAATTAGTTGATTCATTAAAATGAATAATCAGACAAATCAAAAATGAAAGTAAATGTCATTTAAAACCCTGACATGGTTCTGAAGTGATGAGTCATGTTTTAGAAAATGCTCCTGACCTGAGTTATACGGAGCACAATAACACTGCTACGGTCTTCTGTCATACATAGAATTATACAGTTGCCCCATTAACCCTTTATCTACATTAAGAATAATCACCATGTTCTGATATTCATAATTTTCATGCAGTCTGAATGGTACATGATGACACCAGATCAGATTAAGTGTTAGCAGGTTTCTGAGCTGCTTCACTAGCTGCTGGGTAAAACACAGCACAACCTGGGCTCCCTTCATATTTCAACTTCATGCTTTGGTCAGTAGTTACAACCCTTTGTTTCATCTGAGCTGGCTCTGCCCATGAGCATGGCACTAACACTGCTGAGGTTAGAGGTTCAACACTAGGTCCATATACACCTCACATGTATATACATCCTGTACTGTGCTACACACTACACACCGTGCACACACTGTGCTACTACACACTGTGATGCACACTTTGCAGTCTCATCATGTACATACTCCATCTGACACGCAGGGTTACACTGAGCAGAGAAGTCTGCCTGAGTGACACCCATCTTTGTGTGTGAGTGTGTGTAAAAGTGTATGTGTGGCAGAGGGAATTGTGGCTAATTTGTCAGACAGATGTGCTGCCAAACAGCCACACACACACACACACACACACACACACACACACACACACACACACACACACACACACACACACACACACACGCACACACACACACATATAAACCCACACACAAAGCCTCAGAAGAAGACAGAGTGAGTCATGACATTTACATTCCCACCTAACAGCTTTCAGAGAGCTGCTGCTGGGACTAGTTATTAAACACTGCTGGTAAGTCACACACACACACACACACACACACACACACACACACACACACACACACACACACACACACACACACACACACACACACACACACACACAAACACCTAATCACACGTCACTGAGGGAGAACCAGTGTGTTGAATAATACTGTTCATATAAAATAATTCCAGAATAATAGCTTTTCCATCGCCTTGATTGTTTGACACGCAGGTGAGCCAATAGGAATGATTGTCGAAAAAGGCACCGCCGCCGCTTCTTCCTGCTCCATGAGCGCACACTCACCTCAGGACATACTGCCATTCCAGGAAGAGGGGGGGGGGACTTTGGAAGACTCAAGAGTTAGTGAGGGAGAGGCTGGGAGGGCATGATAGGCACTCAGACCTGCTGGAGGACAGGGGCTACAGCCATGAGGAGGCCCAGCAGGAAGCACAGGCCTGGGGGCAGAGGGGAAGGCCCAGGGCCCCCGGACGAGTGGATGGAGGAGGTCTGGATCTCAGAATTGAGGAAGGCAGAGAGGGGGACATGGGAGACCAGCGTGGGGCTGGCATAGTTGATGAGGGAATCAATCTTCTCGGCCTCCTTACTGCAGGCTTCAATCTGGAAAATACAAGAGAGCACGCTGAACACTCTTACCCACTAATTAGTTTTAAAATGCACTCTGGATTTATTATTGGCTAGAAGTCATCAAATCATTGTCATCTACCTTTTATGATGTACTGTATAAGAAAGCATGTCTGTTGTAGACGCTGATGTGTTTATGTCTACATTGGACCAGGGTTGAATGACAATCCCTGAAATCTTGCCAAAATGTGCTCCAGAAGAAAAGAAAGCTGCAGGGACCAGTATTGTGCATTTTCCAATGGACACATATCATTCCCACACATATACATGTCAGATTAGACCATCTTATTTCGGAAAAAGTTTCCCGACCCTTTTCAAAAGATGGTACTAAGATGGCGCCGTGGGAGCATGTCATGTGTCGAGCTCCACCTCAACTTTGCTCTTTTTCTTGTTTTGTTTTTAATTTGTATAATTTGCTACTTTTCACAACATGTGCAGCTTCCTGACGGGCAGACCCCCGGCTCCCCCCCCTGTGACTGGACCCTGAGATCCGGACGGGCAGACCCCAGGCTCCCCCCCCTGTGACTGGACCCTGAGATCCTGACGGGCAGACCCCAGGCTCCCCCCCCTGTGACTGGACCCTGAGATCCTGACGGGCAGACCCCAGGCTCCCCCCCCTGTGACTGGACCCTAAGATCCTGACGGGCAGACCCCAGGCTCTGCCCCCCCCTGTGATTGGACCCTGAGATCCTGATGGGCAGACCACAGGCTCCGCCCTCTCCTGTACGACTGTGTGCTCACCCACAGCTGCAACAGCATCATTAAGTTCGCTGACGGCGCAACCGTCTTTGGACCAATCAGCAGTGACGATGAGGCGGTCTACAGAGCGCAGAGATAAGAGTGATGCTGCTGAGACGATGGGCCAGTTCTCATAAACGCCTGTTGTTGTTTATATTTAAATCTAAATACTTTCTTGTCTGAGTAAATATCTTGACATAATAACCTATACAAATAATAATGAGCCTGGCTTAAATCCTCTGCCATCCCAGCTGGTTGGGGCTAACTGCATTCTGGGATACTGTGTCAGCAGCCGTAGTATCCTCAATCAAACCGAACACTGCTGCTCATTTGGACTGTACGTGGCTGGATGTTGACAGAATTTCAATTAGAATAACGAAGTATTTATGAGAAGTATGACTTTACTTCTCATAAAGTTGGAGAAGCAGTTGCCTAGTAACAGCTAAACCTAAAAGCCACCAGAAGAAGCTTCCCTTAACTACCATGACCTTTGTTTGTTTTGTGGTTTTTCTTCAGCTGCCTCATCTGTCTAAATACCAACATTCTGCTTCTTCATACTTTCATCAACATTTCAGAAAAGTCATCAACTCTTACACTTTGGGCCAATCAGACATTACAGACTTTGTACTCTGGAGCTGGCCCGGTAAAGAGCATGTGATGTCCGATCCAACAGCTCCTCTGGGAAATGTCTAGAGAAGTTCAGGTTTGCAGTGCATGTGTAAAGGTTTCAGTCGGATGTTCTCTTGGTCAGCTGCAGCTACAAGCCTGTCTGACTTTGCACCATGAATTTTGAAGTATAAAAGTATAAATGATTCAATGTAAAACTGTCAGCCCTACAGGTTGGGTTCATTGTGGCGTTGAAAGAGTGGAGGTAGAGAAGAACTGCAGGGGAATGTAGAGATGTTTCTCGTTTCATACTAACTGAGAAACTAAATTTGCCCTGGATAACAGATTGTAGCGACTATTTAAATAACTTCAGAATAAATTCAGGCAACATACACAAACTGGTGGCACAAGCAATCCAAGCCACGGAAACACTAACAACTCCCCTTCCATATGCTATGTTTATTCTCAAAATGTTTTCAGCTAAATTACGGCACTGACTAGGGCAATGTAGCAGAAACATCTGAGGGAATAAACCTGTGTGTGTGTTGTTTTCACAAAGCACAAACCACATCCATTAACCTTTATTTATGAGCAAACAGCGATGCATGGTCCATGTTCACACCCTACCTGGCATAAACATGCAATCTGTATCTGCATACATAACAGTGTGGGCCCCATGCTTGCTCCGACAGCTTGGCGGAGTAGCAGCGGCTAACAACAAAGGGCCTTAGCGAAGGGTCCATTTTTTCTTAATCTCTGAGGTTATTTCAAAAGCTCTTTACAGTAAATGTATACCTCTTTTCAACATAACTTTATTTTTGGAAAAGATAAGGTCGCAGAGTTTCTTGCTATGCTCAATGCACAATACCCTGACATTAGCTCTCCTGGTGACAATTAATGATATATTGTGCTGTTGTTTCTGCTGTGCGTCATGTAGTTGATCTATTTATAGGTTTTTATGAAAAATGCCAGTTGCATAATTAGTATGGCTGATCTGACGCAGTCTGATGTCTACTGTGTTTAAGATGTAGAAGCAGAACTTTGAAACTGACTACTCTAATAATTCTTCAGCTCAGAGAGATGTGCGTGCACTCAGAAGCTCGAGGCTCTGTTAATGTGAAGAACTGCCTTGATGCTAATTTCTGAAAAGTTTTCTTCTGACAGAGAATGCATCTTTCTGATTACCTCTTTCAAACCAAGTCTAAGTTTGTTCTTGCAGTTGTACTCTCTTTCTCTCTTCATGTCTTCAATGCTTTCTTCTGTTTCTGTCCATCCTTTAATCCCCCCACCACACAGTATCAGTCTATGTGCAGCTTTTGTATGAAACATGTTCAACGCTTTTGGGCATGAACTGATTCTGCTCTAAGATTAGATCAGATTGCTACCAGATAGAGCCACCTAACCCACTTCCTGGCTGGCACACATACACCTCTTCCTATTAGAAAAACCTGACACGATCTGCTTTCATGACCTGAGGGTACAATATGAGTTTTTGGGCCCTAGTTTAACGATCTGAAACGCAAGTATCAAACGCAAAACGCAAGTAGCTTTGTGGGCGGATCTCGGGCGCTGTTGCTATTATACCAGTGGGATAAATGAGTCTTGCACCCGACGCAAATCTAAATGGGTTGGTCTGAAGTAGCTACATTAATCATAGGTGTGGTTTGGGCGTAACGTGAAATAAACCAATCAGAGTGTTATCTCACATTCCCTTTAAAAGCAGGCGTGCTTGTTCCATGGTGGATTGGTATTATGACGGCGGATTTACCTGGCGCACACTCTTAATACATCCATCCTGCTGCTGGGGCATTTGTGGCATCGGCACACGCAGTTCAACATCACGTCTCCTTAAGGCCTCTAATATTTCCTCATTTATGTCATCAACACATCCATGATTCATGGAAATGTGTAAAACAAGGTCATATTTCTTCCTTGTAATTATGTATGGTTTGCAAAAATGGGAACTGCTGCGTCCGTGTAGATGAGAGAAGCAAAGTGTATGCACGTTGTGCACACGCTACATTATGACTATGACTGCGGCCATATTTTTTTTCCATCAGTCTGCTGGTGTGTGCCCTGTGTTTTTTCTCTTGTGTTCACTTTCACATGCAAATAGGTGTGTGCCATAGCCGTGGGATAAGTAGTGGAAAGGTTTCATCCCTGAACCTGTGATTGGTTGCAGCTGGGGAAACCACCTGATATATAGGAGCCAAGATGGCGGCCGTCGGTGGGCAGCAGGCATTCCTCATCCTTCTCATGTCCCAACCGGCCACGCTTCTGCTTTGTTCAGCCTTGTTTTAGGTTAGGTAAAGTTTCTTTGGAGTTGTAAGGGTGGACTGCCAGGTGTGTTAATCCTGTTTTCTCCTGTTTAATTAGTTAGGGAGGTAAGTCTTTTGTCATTCTTTTTACCATTTTGTTTGTTAGGTCAATTTGTTATCTCCTAGACAGGATTGTTTGTTTGTTAGTTATTTTGGTAGTAGGCCACCCTGAAGCCTTGTATAATTTATCTATATCTATATGTTTATTTCTATCTTTTCTTTTTATGTAAAATAAGTTTTTTCTGACATTCATACAAATAATTGTTTGTGGCTACTTGGGAAACGGGGAAGATGGGGCCTTTTCATGTTGTGTCCTATCCTAGGCACCCCTAGACTGGGGCGTAACAATGGCCAAGCATGCACTCTTAAGATAGCATCTGAATAACACACCACTGACTTTAGACTAGCACCACTGACTTTAGACTAGCACCACTGACTTTAGACTAGCACCACTGACTTTAGACTAGCACCACTGACTTTAGACTAGCACCACTGACTTTAGACTAGAGCCACTGACTTTAGACTAGTACCACTGACTTTAGACTAGAGCCACTGACTTTAGACTAGAGCCACTGACTTTAGACTAGAGTTACTGACTTTAGACTAGCACCACTGACTTTAGACTAGCACCACTGACTTTAGACTAGCACCACTGACTTTAGACTAGCACCACTGACTTTAGACTAGAGCCACTGACTTTAGACTAGTACCACTGACTTTAGACTAGAGCCACTGACTTTAGACTAGAGCCACTGACTTTAGACTAGAGCCACTGACTTTAGACTAGAGCCACTGACTTTAGACTAGTACCACTGACTTTAGACTAGTACCACTGACTTTAGACTAGTACCACTGACTTTAGACTAGTACCACTGACTTTAGACTAGTACCACTGACTTTAGACTAGTACCACTGACTTTAGACTAGTACCACTGACTTTAGACTAGAGCCACTGACTTTAGACTAGTACCACTGACTTTAGACTAGCACCACTGACTTTAGACTAGAGCCACTGACTTTAGACTAGCACCACTGACTTTAGACTAGCACCACTGACTTTAGACTAGAGCCACTGACTTTAGACTAGAGCCACTGACTTTAGACTAGAGCCACTGACTTTAGACTAGAGCCACTGACTTTAGACTAGCACCATTGACTTTAGACTAGTACCACTGACTTTAGACTAGAGCCACTGACTTTAGACTAGCACCACTGACTTTAGACTAGAGCCACTGACTTTAGACTAGAGCCACTGACTTTAGACTAGTACCACTGACTTTAGACTAGTACCACTGACTTTAGACTAGCACCACTGACTTTAGACTAGCACCACTGACTTTAGACTAGTACCACTGACTTTAGACTAGAGCCACTGACTTTAGACTAGAGCCACTGACTTTAGACTAGAGCCACTGACTTTAGACTAGCGCCACTGACTTTAGACTAGCGCCACTGACTTTAGACTAGAGCCACTGACTTTAGACTAGAGCCACTGACTTTAGACTAGAGCCACTGACTTTAGACTAGCACCACTGACTTTAGACTAGAGCCACTGACTTTAGACTAGAGCCGCTGACTTTAGACTAGAGCCGCTGACTTTAGACTAGAACCGCTGACTTTAGACTAGAGCCGCTGACTTTAGACTAGAGCCGCTGACCTTAGACTAGTCACTGACTTTAGACTAGAGCCACTGACTTTAGACTAGAGCCACTGACTTTAGACTATAGAGCCACTGACTTTAGACTAGCACCACTGACTTTAGACTAGCACCACTGACTTTAGACTAGAGCTGCTGACTTTAGACTAGCGTCACTGACTTTGGACTAGCACCACTGACTTTAGACTAGAGCCACTGACTTTAGACTAGAGCCACTGACTTTAGACTAGCGTCACTGACTTTGGACTAGCACCACTGACTTTAGACTAGGTTGCCTTCTGCACTGCTTATATGGAATAAGTGTGTGAGAAAAGGAGACAGTTAAGGGGGAAAAACTTTATAAAACAAATTTTAAAAATGGAGTGCAACTGGTAATATAAAACAGACACTGAAAGGGGCAGATTCAGTAAAAAGGGTGCTAGTGCTGTAACTAACAGGCAAACCTTTGTTAATTACCTGAACTCTTTCTACTGTAGATGTGACACTACGGATGGCAGGACACAATGGCCCAATCCCAAAATCCGGACTCACAGACTCACAGACTTTGGTGCGCGTTCTCGCAAAATTCGTAAGGGCTTAGGGTTGTCCAAATGTCGAATTTCAAAGGGCGTGAGGGTTTGAGTACACACTTACCGAGCCCTTTCTGTGAGTCTGCATCGATGCAGACTTCACCAAAGGGAATTGCCCACAGTTCAAAGCGTTCTGACGTTTACCGCGGAGACCAATAGGGAAATCCGGAAACTACAAAGGTAAACACCCATTTCTACCTATCTGAGCCCATGTGGCCTCACACACTCACTCACTTTGAGATCAATTAAGTCTGAGTCTTTAGTCCTTAGTCCTCAGGGCTCACTTTGGGAATGGGCCAATGTGAGGAATGTCCCTGTAGAGACATAAATAGTCATGAATGAGGATGATGCAGCCAAACAGGACTAGTGGCCCAGGCCCTCTGAAAGCCGTCTTCTTAAAGACTAAATGGAGTTTAATCATGGATAATAATCAGGATAATTGATTTCCGGCCTCCGTACTGTGTAAAGCCATGGAACGTGTTCTGGCCAGCCACCTGGACGTCCCTGTGGCCACGATGCCTGATCCCCTCCACTTCACATATAAATATATAAGCGTGACACTGTGCTGTCTCTGTTACACTTACCAAAGAGCTAAAGGTATGCCAAGGTTCTATTCTAAACTCAATGAAGACACGTCCTCCTGTAAAGGCTCATTGATCGCAAAATCAACACGAGGTTGGTCCTCTGGATCAGAGACGCCCACAGAGGGTCTGTGTCAGGGGAGTGGGCTCTTATTCTCTCTCTTTACAGGCCACTTCAAGATCAATGAGAAACCCTTGACATTGAATAAGTATGCTGATGACATGGCCTTCTACATTAGGGGAAGCTGCCTATCTGACCCACACCCAGGTCCTTCAAACATTAATCAACAGAGTCAGCCTAGAGAGATCAACGTGGCCAAGACTAAATAATTCATTATCTGCACAAAACAACGTCTGAAAACAGCCAGCTTCACTTGATGGCCAACATGTTGAAATACCTCGGTACACTTCTGGATTCTGGGCTAAGCTTCTCTGAAATTACAGCTCACAGCGACCTTATCTTCTTAGGAAACGTAGTGGCCTTAGTGTCAGCAGCAGGCCCGTCGCAACAAGGCAAGCAAACCAAGCAATTGCTTGGGGCCCCGAGCTGGCCTGGGGCCCCAAGACAACGACTGGTTAAGAACAAAATGCAACGACAAACTGTGAGCGCCCCTTTGATAGTCAATGCAGTAAAGTGCAATGACACTGTTATCGGGATCCCCCTCAAGGGGCCCCTCTCCTGATCTCTGCTGCCGGCAAAAACAAAACCTCCGTCGGCAGCAAGGTCGGCAGTCATCATGACGCAGAATTATGCTTCAGGAAGCCAGAAAAGGAAGAAGAGAAAGGAAGAGGAGGATAAGAAAAAACAAGATAGTGGTAAGTGATAAATTACACTGGATGAAATAGCTCTACTTGTCTTGGTGTAATTTTGCAGCAGGTAGGCTAGCAAAAATGTTTATGTTAGCTAACGTTACCTGTAACCTGCCTGACGGCAAATGCTGCTTGTAACAGTTAGTGCAACTTTTTTTTCCGAACGGACGGAATATGGTTACATACTACTGTAATATGGTTACATACTACTGTAATATGTGTTTTAACGGGATAAGGAAGGCGCAGATCTGTTCCAGAATCACTGTTTATTGTATTTAATGACATGACATTGCTATAGCTTTGTAATAGGTTTTGATGAAAGTGACATAACGTTAGCATGCTATACTAACTAGTCCACCGTGATAATATTTACCAAATGGGGGTAGGAAAATCACACAATATATTCAGTCCATCAAACATTAGCTTGGGATGTTTTTAAGCATTAGTAACCCTTAACAACAGGTTAGGAATATCTGGTCTGTCTATCTATGTAATGTTTATAGATGTTTTAAAAATGGTTTCTTAAAGGTTTACAAAAAATGTTTAATCATTACCCGATACCTAATATATTATATGATAGATATAATGTGTTTTACAATAAACTGTTAATTTACAGCACTACTAATAATTAGTAAACAGTTAATTATAATTGCATTGTTTGTTAACAGTAAAAAGACTGTTTGCTAACAGTTAAATGACAATTAACTAAAGATGAATTAACTATCAATTTACCATCTATTAATGATTGTTATTATAAAGTGTTACCATCTTTTCTTTCTCCCTCAAGGTGCTTTGCTCACATGTCTCAGCCCTCAGGCTCTTCCTAAGGATACCTCCACTGATGAAGGTGGAGTGAATTTCTCTCACTGAGCTGAGCTGTTAATAGTGACCTCTTTCAATGTGCTAACAGTGAAATGGTAAAACGTACTTCACAGGTAATTTCAGATTTTTTTTTCAATTATTTTCCCAGCTACACCATCAACTTCATCCTCAACATCAACAGATGCATCACTTCTCAGTGCTGATGTTTCCTCTATAGCACAAGGTACCACCACAAGCTCTATAATTATAGCTGATATCCTGCACAGCCCAGAGTTTAAACTGATAAGTGTGTGCTGTCATATTGTTAGAAAAAAACAGTGCAAATCACTATTGAATTCCCACAAAAAATGTAATGTAATGTGTAAATACCAGTCCCTTTTGCCCATGGACATTTCAGAATTTTTAATATACAGTAGTGCCTGTCAAATTCCTAGGTGCAACAGCAGTTTATGCACTGTGAACCTTTTTTTATTTATATAAAGTGTGGGTGAACTTTATGGCTATGCTGTGGTTCCTGTAGGCTTTGCGTGCGTGCGTGCGTGCGTGCGGGGCGGAGGGTTGGCAGGGCCTCCATGTCCATTTTGCTTGGGGCCCCCAAATTCCTTCAAACGGCCCTGGTCAGCAGATTTGACAACTAGTTAACAAATCTATTGTTAAGAGAGCTTTAACTTTTCACCGTCCCTCCTGGTACGGTCACCTAAATTGTAAATCTAAGGTGTATGTCAATGGAAAGTAAAATAGTTGTCAAACCCAAAAGCTTTTGACCCAACGTGTTGTGTAACACAGCGTTTTATGGCGGTCTAACTGCATCTTGTTTCTTGTGTTTGGTGAGCTGAAGACAATAAAGATCTTTTCTATTCTACTCTGAACCACATGGAGGCACTGTTGAGTAAATGATTCACCTGTGAACCAAATATGATTTAGCAGGGCAGTGCTTGATGAGCAGTACTTGCTTTTACCACTGACAGAATGATTTGATCCCTCTCGTGTTAGAAATACCTACCTATCAGTCATGCATTGTTATGACGTGTGTGTGTGTGTGTGTGTGTGTGTGTGTGTGTGTGTGTGTGTTACCTGCAGTGGTGTTGGCTGCTGCTCCACCGGAGCAATGAGGACCACCAGCTGGTGGTCGATGCTCAGGTATCCGAAGACGTCGCACTGTGGCACAGAGACATGAAGCCGAAGGACTTGCAGCACATCATGGACTGTCACCGGCTGGTTCTTATTCAGCTGCAGCCAGGGGTCAGAGGTTAAAGACAGGCGGAGGGATCAGACATACTGCATGTTGGTCACAGTTCAGTCACAGATGGAACCAATAAACAACATCCAGCCTTTAAGCTTCATTCATTTCTGTTCTTCATGTATTAAGAAAGATTTAAATTAGTTCTAAATAGCAATAATATGTTATTCTAAAGAAATAAATCTTGCAGTGACACAGAACTGTGGTGGTCACAGAGAGTCCGTAATATTAAAATCTGATTATTAATTTTTGTGCTAAAAATATTTTTGGTTTTCCGCAATAAAACATTTGCAAAGAGAATATTGTAGTATTTTGAGAATAAAATCACAATATTTTTAGTATTAAGTATTAATATGCAATTGTAAAATGTTTCAATATGATGCGTCTTTACTCATAATATGACATTCTTCTGTTTTTTCCTGTCATCATTTGCCTCCTCAATGCATTTCCTCCTGATAAAGGACAGACAGGACAGACAGAAGGACTCCTCAGGCTGACAGTTACTGGGAACTCCAGAGCAACATGTCCACCGTGATTAGATGATGTCTCACTCACGTCACCTGCAGCGCTCGTAAGGTCACATGACAGTGCCAATGGAAATAAAGAGGCAGAGAGACACGGACGGCTGAACGCAGCCATCAAGAAAACATGAAAGACTTCTGATTTGCATGTGACCCAGCAGTACACACTATCACTTATGCACTTATATACAATATGTATATACAGTATCTCACAAAAGTGAGTAGAGTACACCCCTCACATTTTAGTAAATATTAGAGATTGGCATTGGGTACTTTCTATAAAATCATCAACCAATGCAAATCAAACCAGCTATTAGGCTATTTAAAGCTAATGTACTTGCACTTAATACTTGCTGTCTTGAGTTTGTACCTTCACAGTTGAAAGCACTTAATTGTAAGTTGCTTTGGATAAAAGCATCAGCGAAATGACATGTAATGTAACTGACATAACACCATGCCAGTCTGTAGGTATGGTGAAGGGTATGTGATGATGTGGGGGCCAAGGGAATTTTATCAGGATGCATAGTATCCTGATCCTTCAAATAACTGCCTTTAATAATAAAAATCTGCCTGCTGCCTCTATGGGAATTTAACATAGGGGTGTTCTCACTTATGTTGCCAGCGGTTTAGACATTAATGGCTGTTATACAAGCCCTACACTTAATACTTTACACTGTTATACAAGCTGTACACTTAATATTTTACATTGTAGCAAAGTGTAATTTCTTCAGTGTTGTCCCATTAAAAGATATGAAATATTTACTAAAATGTGAGGGGTGTTCTCACTTTGTGAGATACTGTACATATATGTGTGTGTGTGTGTGTGTGTGTGTGTATATATATAAGTATATCAGAACCATGAATATCGTCTTATTTATTTCCTTGTCTTATCGTATCTTCCTTGTTTATCTTACTTGTCCAAACCTGTGTCCTGCTAGCAGCAGCTAATGTCTCCTGCAGCAGAGGTCTGCTCAGATCACATCTTTCTAACTTTTCAGATGTAGTCTTCAACCGACGCTGACTCAAGTGACATCACTGAAGGACATTTATCAGACACAGTCACACAGCTCCCTCTGGAGACACTAAAGGCTTTTCTCACTCCCCAACACCTAGGAACGTATTTATGTGTGAGTTCCTCCCTAAGAGCAAATAACCACAATCCTAAATTTTGATTTTAAAGTTGAATAAATGAAAGAGAATGAATGAACTGGGGTTTCTCTGAGCAGTTACACTCGTATTGTCATATCTCTTCTCTGCTGCAGATCAATCGGCTCTGCATGTTTATGTTTGTCAGGCTTAAAGACCTGTCTGACACACACACACACACACACACACACACACACACACACACACACACACACACACACACACACACACACACACACACACACACACACACACACACACACACACACACACACACACACACACACACACACACACACACACACACACACACACACACACTAGACTGGGGACTCCCCCCAGCGGTCAGCATCTGTAATTACATCTGAGATAGAATTTGTGTACCTTAGAGAAAGTGTTGATCTGCTCTTTGTTCCAGAGGATCTGCAGCATGCTGGCACAGATAGGACAGCAGGCTCCTGGCCAGAGGTCAGAGGTCACGCTGGGTTACTTCAACACATCCTCCACAAACTGATGCTGTGAACATGTCATCCAGTATGTGTGGGAATATTTACTGACCAGGGGGGGTGACAGGCTGGCAGCCCGGGGTGGACAGCGCTGGACAGGGAATCACACTGCACGCAGAGTCGGGAGCCATGTCAGACATGGCCCCCACAGCGTGGCAGGGGCCCTCGTAGTCCACGGCCACGCGGTCAGAGAAGGCCTCACACACCGTGTTGTAGGTTTCACCGTTATGGCCACAGACCTGCCGAGGCTTCCGACAGGCATCCTGAGGACAGAGCACACCCAGCACATCAGCACATTTACATACACATAAAAAATGTTATATGGTTGTTCCATGTTTTCCCTCATTGACCTTATTCTGTCTTGACAGTGACTCCGAGCTTTCCACTAGTGCAACCATGAGGCCAAACTAACAGTGTTTGATATGTGGGAGTCAGAATGGAAAGTCTAAAGCCTTGCTAACACAAGTCCTCTTATACAGTAAGATACTTTCTCCCCTCATCCTTGTGTATGTGTAAGGTTTTAAACTTGTGCTATCTTTCTTTGCTTTTTGCTGTTGAAATGTGAAGCAATTTGTGCTGCATTCTTTGCATAAAAGGTGCTTTTTAAGTAAAGTTCATTCATTCATTCAACTCCACTATACAAAAGCAATGGACAAAAAAAAAAAAAATTCAATATTTGTTAGAGCTAGAGGTTACAATTTAGGCAAACTACCAAGGGATCATCTTCTGAGGAGCACACTGGATATTTCTTGTATAAGAATGCTGGAACACTATTCTAAATTTCAGAGCATTATGGTTGTAGTTGTTGATGAGAGATGAGAGAGGTAGTTGAGTGCACATCCCATCCTGTAGGCCAGCAGCAGGACAACAGGGGAATCAGTCTATTGTCCACAGACTGATGTCCAGATGAAGCTGAGGTGAATGTAAATGTACTGTATTTATATAACGCTTTTTCCAGTCTTAATACTACGCATCTGCCGTACAAGGCTCCACTAGCTCATCAGCAGGCAACTAGGGTTCAGTGTCTTGCCCAAGGACACTTCGACTGGGGATCGAACCACCAACCCTCCAATTGGCAAGCAACCACTCAACCACTGAGCCACAGCCGCCCCATGAAGTGCTCACCGCTAACTAGGGTTGGGTATCGATTTGAAGCATCTTCTTTATTGTCTGAGCCCACTAAATTGTTTTTTTTCTCATTGGCACCATCAGGTTAGTACATGCTCTGTCAGCAGCAGCAGCTAGGGGAGCAGTGAGTGTGTCTCCAGGTGTGATCCTACCTGGCAGTGACCCATGTAGGCCAGGCTCTTCCCAGCCTGCTGCAGCTGGCACAGACTAGCGTGGAGCAGGCCGTCAGTGTCACAGGCCAGCTCCACGCTGCTCTTATCACAGGCTGCGGGCCGGCCGACACACTCGTGCTGAGGGCAGTCGGACCAATCGCTCAGACACACACGATACTTTGAGATGCACCTGGAACACACACACACACACACACACACACACACACACACACACACACACACACACACACACACACACACACACACACACACACACACACACACACACACACAGACACACACACACACACACAGTAGGAGAGAGGAGCAGTCAGTAGGAGAGAGGAGCAGTCAGTAGAGGAGAGCAGCAGTCAGTAGAGGAGAGCAGCAGTCAGTAGAGGAGAGCAGCAGTCAGTAGGAGAGAGCAGCAGTCAGTAGAGGAGAGCAGCAGTCACTAGAGGAGAGCAGCAGTCAGTAGAGGAGAGCAGCAGTCAGTAGGAGAGAGCAGCAGTCAGTAGAGGAGAGTAGCAATCAGTAGAGGAGAGCAGCAGTCAGTAGAGGAGAGCAGCAGTCAGTAGAGGAGAGCAGCAGTCAGTAGAGGAGAGCAGCAGTCAGTAGAGGAGAGCAGCAGTCAGTAGAGGAGAGTAGCAGTCAGTAGAGGAGAGCAGCAGTCAGTAGAGGAGAGTAGCAGTCAGTAGAGGAGAGCAGCAGTCAGTAGGAGAGAGCAGCAGTCAGTAGGAGAGAGCAGCAGTCAGTAGAGGAGAGCAGCAGTCAGTAGAGGAGAGCAGCAGTCAGTAGAGGAGAGCAGCAGTCACTAGAGGAGAGCAGCAGTCAGTAGAGGAGAGCAGCAGTCAGTAGGAGAGAGCAGCAGTCAGTAGAGGAGAGCAGCAGTCAGTAGAGGAGAGTAGCAGTCAGTAGAGGAGAGCAGCAGTCAGTAGAGGAGAGCAGCAGTCACTAGAGGAGAGCAGCAGTCAGTAGAGGAGAGCAGCAGTCAGTAGGAGAGAGCAGCAGTCAGTAGAGGAGAGCAGCAGTCACTAGAGGAGAGCAGCAGTCAGTAGAGGAGAGCAGCAGTCAGTAGGAGAGAGCAGCAGTCAGTAGAGGAGAGCAGCAGTCAGTAGAGGAGAGCAGCAGTCAGTAGAGGAGAGCAGCAGTCAGTAGAGGAGAGCAGCAGTCAGTAGAGGAGAGCAGCAGTCAGTAGAGGAGAGTAGCAGTCAGTAGAGGAGAGCAGCAGTCAGTAGAGGAGAGTAGCAGTCAGTAGAGGAGAGCAGCAGTCAGTAGGAGAGAGCAGCAGTCAGTAGGAGAGAGCAGCAGTCAGTAGAGGAGAGCAGCAGTCAGTAGAGGAGAGCAGCAGTCAGTAGAGGAGAGCAGCAGTCACTAGAGGAGAGCAGCAGTCAGTAGAGGAGAGCAGCAGTCAGTAGGAGAGAGCAGCAGTCAGTAGAGGAGAGCAGCAGTCAGTAGAGGAGAGTAGCAGTCAGTAGAGGAGAGCAGCAGTCAGTAGAGGAGAGCAGCAGTCAGTAGAGGAGAGTAGCAATCAGTAGAGGAGAGCAGCAGTCAGTAGAGGAGAGCAGCAGTCAGTAGAGGAGAGCAGCAGTCAGTAGAGGAGAGCAGCAGTCAGTAGAGGAGAGTAGCAGTCAGTAGAGGAGAGCAGCAGTCAGTAGAGGAGAGTAGCAGTCAGTAGAGGAGAGCAGCAGTCAGTAGGAGAGAGCAGCAGTCAGTAGGAGAGAGCAGCAGTCAGTAGGAGAGAGCAGCAGTCAGTAGAGGAGAGCAGCAGTCAGTAGGAGAGAGCAGCAGTCAGTAGAGGAGAGCAGCAGTCAGTAGAGGAGAGTAGCAGTCAGTAGAGGAGAGCAGCAGTCAGTAGAGGAGAGTAGCAGTCAGTAGAGGAGAGCAGCAGTCAGTAGAGGAGAGTAGCAGTCAGTAGAGGAGAGCAGCAGTCAGTAGGAGAGAGCAGCAGTCAGTAGGAGAGAGCAGCAGTCAGTAGAGGAGAGCAGCAGTCAGTAGAGGAGAGCAGCAGTCAGTAGAGGAGAGCAGCAGTCACTAGAGGAGAGCAGCAGTCAGTAGAGGAGAGCAGCAGTCAGTAGGAGAGAGCAGCAGTCAGTAGAGGAGAGCAGCAGTCAGTAGAGGAGAGCAGCAGTCAGTAGAGGAGAGCAGCAGTCAGTAGAGGAGAGCAGCAGTCAGTAGAGGAGAGTAGCAGTCAGTAGAGGAGAGCAGCAGTCAGTAGAGGAGAGTAGCAGTCAGTAGAGGAGAGCAGCAGTCAGTAGGAGAGAGCAGCAGTCAGTAGGAGAGAGCAGCAGTCAGTAGAGGAGAGCAGCAGTCAGTAGAGGAGAGCAGCAGTCAGTAGAGGAGAGCAGCAGTCACTAGAGGAGAGCAGCAGTCAGTAGAGGAGAGCAGCAGTCAGTAGGAGAGAGCAGCAGTCAGTAGAGGAGAGCAGCAGTCAGTAGAGGAGAGTAGCAGTCAGTAGGAGAGAGCAGCAGTCAGTAGAGGAGAGCAGCAGTCACTAGAGGAGAGCAGCAGTCAGTAGAGGAGAGCAGCAGTCAGTAGAGGAGAGTAGCAGTCAGTAGAGGAGAGCAGCAGTCAGTAGAGGAGAGCAGCAGTCACTAGAGGAGAGCAGCAGTCAGTAGAGGAGAGCAGCAGTCAGTAGGAGAGAGCAGCAGTCAGTAGAGGAGAGCAGCAGTCACTAGAGGAGAGCAGCAGTCAGTAGAGGAGAGCAGCAGTCAGTAGAGGAGAGCAGCAGTCAGTAGAGGAGAGCAGCAGTCACTAGAGGAGAGCAGCAGTCAGTAGAGGAGAGTAGCAATCAGTAGAGGAGAGCAGCAGTCAGTAGAGGAGAGCAGCAGTCAGTAGAGGAGAGCAGCAGTCAGTAGAGGAGAGCAGCAGTCAGTAGAGGAGAGCAGCAGTCAGTAGAGGAGAGTAGCAGTCAGTAGAGGAGAGCAGCAGTCAGTAGAGGAGAGTAGCAGTCAGTAGAGGAGAGCAGCAGTCAGTAGGAGAGAGCAGCAGTCAGTAGAGGAGAGCAGCAGTCAGTAGGAGAGAGCAGCAGTCAGTAGAGGAGAGCAGCAGTCAGTAGGAGAGAGCAGCAGTCAGTAGAGGAGAGCAGCAGTCAGTAGGAGAGAGCAGCAGTCAGTAGAGGAGAGCAGCAGTCAGTAGAGGAGAGTAGCAGTCAGTAGAGGAGAGCAGCAGTCAGTAGAGGAGAGTAGCAGTCAGTAGAGGAGAGCAGCAGTCAGTAGAGGAGAGTAGCAGTCAGTAGAGGAGAGCAGCAGTCAGTAGGAGAGAGCAGCAGTCAGTAGAGGAGAGCAGCAGTCAGTAGGAGAGAGCAGCAGTCAGTAGAGGAGAGCAGCAGTCAGTAGGAGAGAGCAGCAGTCAGTAGAGGAGAGCAGCAGTCAGTAGGAGAGAGCAGCAGTCAGTAGAGGAGAGCAGCAGTCAGTAGGAGAGAGCAGCAGTCAGTAGAGGAGAGCAGCAGTCAGTAGAGGAGAGTAGCAGTCAGTAGAGGAGAGCAGCAGTCAGTAGAGGAGAGTAGCAGTCAGTAGAGGAGAGCAGCAGTCAGTAGAGGAGAGTAGCAGTCAGTAGAGGAGAGCAGCAGTCAGTAGGAGAGAGCAGCAGTCAGTAGAGGAGAGCAGCAGTCAGTAGAGGAGAGCAGCAGTCAGTAGAGGAGAGTAGCAGTCAGTAGGAGAGAGCAGCAGTCAGTAGAGGAGAGCAGCAGTCAGTAGGAGAGAGCAGCAGTCAGTAGAGGAGAGTAGCAGTCAGTAGAGGAGAGCAGCAGTCAGTCGAGGAGAGCAGCAGTCAGTAGGAGAGAGCAGCAGTCAGTAGAGGAGAGCAGCAGTCAGTAGGAGAGAGCAGCAGTCAGTAGAGGAGAGCAGCAGTCAGTAGAGGAGAGCAGCAGTCAGTAGAGGAGAGCAGCAGTCAGTAGAGGAGAGCAGCAGTCAGTAGGAGAGAGCAGCAGTCAGTAGAGGAGAGCAGCAGTCAGTAGGAGAGAGCAGCAGTCAGTAGAGGAGAGTAGCAGTCAGTAGAGGAGAGCAGCAGTCAGTAGAGGAGAGTAGCAGTCAGTAGAGGAGAGCAGCAGTCAGTAGGAGAGAGCAGCAGTCAGTAGGAGAGAGCAGCAGTCAGTAGGAGAGAGCAGCAGTCAGTAGAGGAGAGCAGCAGTCAGTAGGAGAGAGCAGCAGTCAGTAGGAGAGAGCAGCAGTCAGTAGGAGAGAGCAGCAGTCAGTAGAGGAGAGCAGCAGTCAGTAGGAGAGAGCAGCAGTCAGTAGAGGAGAGCAGCAGTCAGTAGAGGAGAGCAGCAGTCAGTAGAGGAGAGCAGCAGTCAGTAGGAGAGAGCAGCAGTCAGTTGAAAAACCTCTGACACAGAGAGAGGATACGAGAGCCTGTCTACCAACCAATCAATAAGTATCTGGAGACGCAGCTCACATATGTGATGACAGCAGGACGTACTTTTGTCACGTATAGATCTTTAGTGCGTTTGCATAACTGCAGTGTGAAACCAAAACTTACCGGATCAAATGTAGACAATGTAACAAAAACATGAACACTGGTCCAGACCTTGGTTCGGACTTTCAGATGTGAAAATGCTCTAAAGATATCAAATTAATGTACAAATATTAACAGTGTGGAGCCTTTCACAAGGTTTGTGTGAGTGCACACAAGGATGCACCGTCCTGCCAATCATCCCACACTATTCCACCAGTCGACAAAAGAAGAAATTGTATTCAAGTTTGTCGAAACACATTGGAGACAGTGTGAGTGTGAGGCATTCTGCCCTTTGAGGTGCCAGAGAGCTTTTAATGTTAAACATCCGAGCAGGAAGTGTCACTGACAGAAAGTCCAAGTGACCGGAATGATTTAGTGAGTAAAACACAGGTAACAGGTGTACACATGCAGACATGCTGTATGTACATTTTAGATTTTTACATTATTTATTGTTTTAACCTCTCTTCCAATCCTTTTTTACACTTTAGTGCATTAGCACAGACACATCATTTACCTGTGTGTTACAAATACACAAATCCTTAAAACCTTAAAATGGGAAAAGTCAGGAACACAGGCCTGCCTGTAGTACAGGCTTGTTTCAAAGAATGGCCTCCCTGTAGTTGAGCTCAATAGAGAATTAACAGTTATCATTAGGAATTTTGTCTGTAGCTGTAAATGTTTCCTCAGATCTGTATTCCTGCAATGGCTAGGAGGTCAGAGGTTATGGGTGGAGAGTGGGGGGAGGGATGATGATGATGTGTGAATGAATTGGAGGAACCACAGTGATGAGGACCTGAAAAACCAACTAAGAAAGAGCAATGGAAGAAGAGAGGCAGAACTGTTGATGAGTGTGAGCAGCAGCTGCTCCTACCTCTGGTTTCTCTGGCAGGGTTTGCCAGCGCAGGGGTTACTGAGGCGGCACAGGCCAAACACAAACTGGTGGTCTTTGAAGCCCATACAGCGAGCCACACAGGCGCTGGGATACGTCCGCCCGTTCGAGGCGCACACTGGGACGAAGCGGTCTGGACACCCACAGGGAAGGCCTGGAGGGGGACAGCAGGGATCAGCTGGAGCTACAATATGCTTTTTGGCGGTTTCCCTTTCCTGTATTGTGTTATATGTCTTTTTTTGTGCACGTTATAGGTTTAGAAAGTGTAAAAGCCCAAAGTCCCCCCCAAAGGGACTTACCATCTCCACCAGAAAACACTGTTCACAAACTGCTCCAAACAGCTCTGTTGTAGTCCAGCCTTTACTTCAGAGACAAACGTGGTCACTTTGTAACACACGTTATAATGCTCGCCTAGCTGCTAGCATGGCACGCCCTCATACTCTGCTTCTGACTGGCTAGTAGTCCTTACCTAGGTACTGTCAGGACACGCCCTCATACTCTGCTTCTGACTGGCTAGTAGTCCTTACCTAGGTACTGTCAGGACACGCCCTCATACTCTGCTTCTGACTGGCTAGTAGTCCTTACCTAGGTACTGTCAGGACACGCCCTCATACTCTGCTTCTGACTGGCTAGTAGTCCTTACCTAGGTACTGTCAGGGCACGCCCTCATACTCTGCTTCTGACTGGCTAGTAGTCCTTACCTAGGTACTGTCAGGACACGCCCTCATACTCTGCTTCTGACTGGCTAGCAGTACTTACCTAGGTACTGTCAGGACACGCCCTCATACTCTGCTTCTGACTGGCTAGCAGTACTTACCTAGGTACTGTCAGGACACGCCCTCATACTCTGCTTCTGACTGGCTAGTAGTCCTTACCTAGGTACTGTCAGGACACGCCCTCATACTCTGCTTCTGACTGGCTAGTAGTCCTTACCTAGGTACTGTCAGGGCACGTCCTCATACTCTGCTTCTGACTGGCTAGTAGTCCTTACCTAGGTACTGTCAGGACACGCCCTCATACTCTGCTTCTGACTGGCTAGTAGTCCTTACCTAGGTACTGTCAGGACACGCCCTCATACTCTGCTTCTGACTGGCTAGTAGTCCTTACCTAGGTACTGTCAGGACACGCCCTCATACTCTGCTTCTGACTGGCTAGTAGTCCTTACCTAGGTACTGTCAGGGCACGCCCTCATACTCTGCTTCTGACTGGCTAGTAGTCCTTACCTAGGTACTGTCAGGACACGCCCTCATACTCTGCTTCTGACTGGCTAGCAGTACTTACCTAGGTACTGTCAGGACACGCCCTCATACTCTGCTTCTGACTGGCTAGCAGTACTTACTGTGCATGTGCGACTGCCAACAAAGTAGCTCTGTAGCTAAAACAGAGAGCTCAACACACAGGGTGAAAAGAGGAGCTGCAGCAATGTGCAGTACAACAAAAAATATGGTGTTTTTTGAAAATTAAACCACATAAACCTATTCTGGTACAACCTCTAAATACAATTATGAACCTGAAAATGATCATAATATGAGCACTTTAAAGGAAAATAGTCCAGACACACACACACACACACACACACCGGTAAAGTGTCTGCGGTCCTGGTCAGAGCTGTCGTAGCTGAGGCATTCTCTAGTGGAGCAGATGGCGTCCCCACCGAAGCAGGAACAGGTGTGGCAGTCCATCCTGAAAGATGTCCCGTGGCCTGGAGACAACAACATGTCCACATGTCAGCAACATGCTTCTGTAAGAAAGCTGACCTGTACAGAGCAGCAGGACCAGTGTCTGACTCTTGAGTCTATGAAAGCATGAGGGATACGTTGTCCATGCAACTTCTGCTCTCAGTGCAAATATCACTTGCATCTACTTCCAAGTGCTAATTATGAGTGCCAAAGATATGATGACAACTCTGATCTAACTAGTAATATGAAAGTGCGTGAAAATTAAGCAAACATGGACAACTAATGTCAGCCAAAGTCTGTCCTTTTAAATATATATATATATATATATATATATATATATATATACATAGCATAGATCACAGCATGAGCCTGAGGTTTTCCTGGATAACATAAAACCTGCTTCTTGCAGCCAACTCTTGATCCCACTCACGATTCCTTCTCTTGTCTATGAAGCATGTCTTAATGAATAAAGTAGTTCCGATTTGAAAACTCTCATCTCACCACTGTGTGCTGCCCAGTGTTAATAAACTTGTACCACATAGGTAGACTTCTGCTGTATCTGAGGCTACATCCATGCTGTTTTGTTTTGGTTTAGAAATGAATAACTTCGCCACATTCACGTTTGGCGTCCACACTGCGGCGTATCCGAGCCCCTAAAACAGAGACATTTGGAAACACTGCTGCTCCTGTTTTGGTTTGACAACTCCGGGGTTGCGTTGTAGTCTGGACGGACACAAACAGAGACCTTTGGAAAATTACATGAATGTCAGTCAGTCTTATCAGTTAGGTAGCCTAACATTAGTTCTGCTACTGGAGCTAAAACTCTTGTGTGGGGGAGATTTCTTTTTCTAAACACTGCTTTTAAATGAAAACATAGTGGTGTAGTTGTAGCCTAAGACCTCTGTTGTCTCTTAGGGACCTGTGGAAACTCTTTGGACACGCAGACAAACATGAGGGATGTCTTACTCTTCCTCTGTCCTCCTACGATGCAGGGCTTGTTGGTGTCCACACAGGGCATCTCCAGACAGTTCTCCAGACGCCCACTGGGACCACAGCTGCACACCTCGTGACACCCAGAAGGACCGGTGCGCGTTGGCACCTGGATACGAGCGTCCTGCTGCACCAGAAACTCGGAGGCCTCGCCCAGTTTGCAGCCTGAAGACAGACACACACACACACACACACACACACACACACACACACACACACACACACACACACACACACACACACACACACACACACACACACACACACACAGTGAGCATGGGTGCGATGCTGCAGACTCAGTGCAGCGGTGTAGCAGTGACTCGTACCTGGTACACAGAGGTGTGGCTGACAGCTGAGCTCATCCAGACAGCCCTTCCTGTTCACCTGGCATAAGTGGTTGCTGGGGCAGGGGTTGGGGTTGCATGGATGGATGACCTCCTCCACGATGCTGTTGCCTAGGGAACTGGGGGCTGGAGGGAGAGTGTGACGGGGCAGGGGAGGAGGGGATGGGCCGATATGTAAATGTAAATGGACTGTATTCATATAACGTAAACAAGACTGTCGGATCAGATAAGACAGTATTTAATGTTGGGGACAATGTAAACATGTACACACTGTTTTACAGTAACTGGGTTTCAAAATAAAAGCCCAGTCAGAGGAATGCAACAGTTACTGTGTCATTGCACTTACACGTGGCACTGTAGTGGGTTAGGCTTAGATGAAGCTAATGTACAGCTCCTTTAAGTGATTCTTGCTGTTCTGAGTTGAACCTTCATGGTTGAATGCACTTTGTGCTAAAACCGTCATACATATATGTAATTACACATATTATATATATATATATATATATATATATATATATATATATATATATATATATATATATATATATATATATAGAGTTTTTTTGTGATTGTTGCGGGCAAAAATCCTTGATTATGCGGCACGTTTTCTTAAAAAATGCGATGGAATATGCGGGATATTAATGCCATTTTATGCGATGAAAATGCGGGAACTTGCAAAAACTGCGGTTTGATGAAAAAGAGAAAAGAAGTGATTCCCCAACACGTGTTCTCAGTAGGTGAAATTACATCACTTCATAACGTTCCCATGGCAACAGGGGAAAATGGCTGCTCTTGTGTGAAGTAAACGCAACATTTTTCAACTTTCTGCTGAGATATATGTGACTTTTTTGCAACGAAAATGTGGGGATTATGAAATCATGCAAGCCCCGCATATTTTGCGCGGAAATCGGCAATTTATGCGGCGAAAGTGCGGCGTTTTTGAAAAAATGCGGCCCCCGCATTAATATGCGGACTTTGGCTGATTATGCATTGAATTCTGCGATCGCATAATCGCGTTTTTCTGGAGGGACTGATATATATATATATATATATATATATATATATATATATATATATATATATATATATATATATATATATATATATATATTATATATATATATTATATATATTTGCTTTTGAAGGCCTTAAAGCAGTATGATTATCAAATATTCTGTGGACTTCTGTGGGATTCAAATGTTTCCTTTGCAGTATCAACACTGTATCTTGTTGATCTAAAACTGCATTAGAGATTTTTGCCTGCTAACTCACTGAGGTATCTGTGGAGGGGGATGCAGCGTTCAGGGTCGTCAATGGGCGACAGCAGCTCACAGATCCTCTCTGGAGTCTGTCCTTCATGGAAACGCTTCTTGTCCCCACACTGGGTCAGGATGTCCACACAATCTGACCTGAGGACAAACAAAAGGTGACTGAAACAGAAACAAGTCTGTAAGAAGCAATCAACAGTAGAACAACAATTACTGTTAGTATAGACCCCTGTGTGTGACAAGTCCACATATCTGTCACTGTTGGTTCAGGCTGTTCTCATGGTATTATTACTGTCAACCTGAGGTTTGCTGTGAGTCAGCCCCTCCAGTGTCTGCAGTGATTATGACCAGAGCACCTAGAATAAAAACAGGAACGTAGGGAGGAGGTCGGGGTGGTCTATGGGTCCCAAAACACACTGCTGTATTTTAAACCAAACCACAATCTTTTTTTCTAATCTTAAGGATAAGTGACTCAGGTGCCGCCAGAAATTCCGCCTTATATCCTTTTATTCAGCCGGATGTCCGTCCCCTTCCTCTGTCTCTGTGTTGGCGTTCTACCCTCCGGCTGATTTGTGAGGACTCTGGTTAACTGCTCCTCAGATCTCTGCAGGGTAAATCCAGACAGCTAGCTAGACTATCTGTCCAATCTGAGTTTTCTGTTGCACGACTAAAACTACTTCTGAACGTACACATGTTCCACCAAAACAAGTTCCTTCCTGAGACTATTTAGCAGAGGCACCGTGGCTCCGTCCGGAGCTTAGCACCGCCCAAGACGATTGTGATTGGTTTAAAGAAATGCCAACAAGCCAGAGCACGTTTTTCTCCCATCCAGGAATGCTGTTTGGACAAAGTGGGACTAATGGAACGGTCATAATTGGTAAGATATCTAGGAATCTATTACTGAGAATATATGCAGATTGGTTTTAGGTCAACTTAAGTTTCCCTGCACAGTTGTCCTCCTGTGCGAGTTACTACGGAGTGGTGCTGGTCACCTGCAGGGTGGTAGCAGACCTACTTGCATATGACACTCCCTCTGGACTTGCTGTGGCAGGGTTTGATCTGTAGGGAGCAGGCCACAGCCTTCCACATGTCTGGCAGACACTTCTTGATGTCCAACACAGGGATGTTCATGAACGGCATCTTGATCGTCCCATTGGACCACAGCTTGATGTCGTTCATGGCGCCCTGGTCTGACTGGACGTTACAGCTGCGGAACAGCTCTGTGGGCCTGTGGACAGAGACAGACAGCGGTGATTGGACAAGAATGCACAGTGAAATCATACATAGAAAACTAAAAATACAGTATATCAAACTATTTAACCTAATCTTTGTAACACTGTGTGCTCAGAGGGAGGCCTCTGGATAATGTGAGGGTTGTTTTCCTCTTCCACTGCACCAGGAAGTGTCTTTGATGTCTGATGTCTGTTGGTGGGTTTGGTCTCAAGTGAGTCAGCTAATTGGTGGTTTAAAAGGAGAAGGTTCCAGGCAGTAGTTTGGGTGTGGTTCATCATTTTCTCCTGATGGGTGGATGCTTTGTTTATCTTGCAGCAGCCGTGTGTGTGTGTGTGTGTGTGTGTGTGTGTGTGTGTGTGTGTGTGTGTGTGTGTGTGTGTGTGTGTGTGTGTGTGTGTGTGTGTGTCTGTGTGTGTGTGTGTGTGTGTGTGTGTGTGTGTGTGTGTGTGTGTGTGTGTGTGTGTGTCTGTGTGTGTGTGTGTGTGTGTGTGTTTGTGTGTGTGTGTGTGGGTTGTAAAACCCTGCATCCTTTACTTTATTTAAGCCCAGCATGGTCAACAGTGTTTTTTTTCTCTCAAACCCAAACTAAATGTGGCGTCCGCTGACTCTCAGTGATGGAGGATGGCAGTCCCATCAGCTCAGTCAGGGCTGCTGGGACACCGATACAGCTCTAGCAGCCTGGACTCAGGCTGTCTGAGGGGGGGAGGGAGATAAAAAGGGCACCAGCACACAGGGTTTTCTAGCATACAAGGCAGCCTTATAGCGGTGCATCATGTTTATCTACCACAGGGGCACCAGAGAGCCCTGCTGTGTGTTCTGTGAATATAGATATTTCATAGGTGTTTGGACCAACATGAGAAGGACTACATGTCAGAGGATCCCCTGCTGGCAGACAGAGAGAGCAGCTGGGGGTCTGACCTGTTGTTGAAGTTGGTGCAGTAGGCCAGATCCTTGCAGCCCAGCTGGCACGGCTCTCTGACGTCAGCCAGGCAGTTGATAAGCTCCGTCTCGACCGGGTTGTACTCACAGAGCTGGTCAAAGTCCTGCCAAGTCTGGCTGCCCCAGTTAGTGCTGATCTCCTGACACATGTCCCTGTGAGAGCAGAGCACAGTCTGGTCAGAGTCTGGGGTTAGTGTTAGAGCAGTGTGTGTACCTGCAGAGTGATGTGTTGGGTTAGTGTTAGAGCAGTGTGTGTACCTGCAGAGTGATGTGTTCGCTTTGAAGCAGCAGTGCAGCTTGGCACAGTCCATCTTGCCGGGGTGGGGGGTCTCCTCTTCAGGTGGGGAGGGAGGGTGGGCGCTGCCCAGGAAGCATTGCCACATTGGTTCCTGAGGGAGAGGCTGGGAGCCACACTCGTCGATCAAACCCTCCATGATCTCATGTTCGGTGCTCATGGTGCGAAGGATTCGCCGGCATGCCTCTTGACAGTGGGTGGCCTCAGCCCGGTCACAGCAGTACAGACCTAAGAGCAAAGTGTACTCCATCAGGATATGTATGACTCCCCCCACCAAACAATACATAGAAGAGTTGATCAATGTCAGCCAGTGAAAACAGTCTATGCAGGTCTGCTCCTGGTCACTGAATAAAGGACAGCCTTACAATGTCTGAGGTGTGATGGGAAATTACTGTACGTGTTAGGTACTTGTGACACAGTTCAGGAAGTTAGCACACATTAGTTCCATGGGGAAAGCTAAGCAGTGTTAGCAGTAGCAGGATCCCAGCTGCTGTGTCTGTGAGGTGAATTGGTCCTGAGGGATGATCACAGATGGACTGACAGCACATGGTATGAAAAAGGATCTGTAAGATGTCTGAATGGATGCTCCACACCACAAGCAAACAAATATGACTTCCCATAAATACCATCATAAACACTGGAGATGTGTTCACTGTCTAAAAGGAGACTCCAGTAAAAACCTGTCTTCAGAGCCCTCTGATGCACTACGTGGTGCCTGTTATGGGCTGGTTGCTGAGGACTGCTTACCCTGAAGTCAAAGTATAGATTTCATTAATTCCCATTAACTCATTTATCTTTCATCTTATAATTTATATTTGTTACACAAACACTTTGATTGCAAAGAGATACAGTCCCCTCCAAAAGTATTGGAACGGCAAGGCAAATTCCTTTGTTTTTGTTGTTTAAGATCAACAGATGAGTATGAGACAAGAGTTCAGAATGTCAGCTTTTATTCCTGGTATTTACATCTAGATGTGTTAAACAACTCAGGACATACCACCGTTTGTATAAGACCACAGCATTTTTAGGTGAGCAAAAGTATTGGAAGAAATAATCTTAAAGTAAATAACATTTCATATTTGGTGGAATAACCCTTGCTTGCAATAACTGCCTCAAGTCTGCGACCAAACAAACGGTGGTATGTTCTGAGTTGTTTAACACATCGAGATGTAAATACCAGGAAATAAAAGCTGACATTCTGAACTCTTGTCTCATACTCATCTTTTGATCTTAAACCCAAATGTCTTCAGTGAACAACAAAAACAAAGGAATTTGCCCTGCCGTTCCAATACTTTTGGAGGGGACTCTATTTACAATGTGATGACTGCTGTTACATGAACACTGGATATATATATATATATATATATATATATATATATATATATATATATATATATATATATATATATATATATTTGCAGTATATATACACAGTAAATATACTTTATCATATACCTTATATAAAAATACTAGACATTTGCACAGTAGTAGTGCATTTACTATAGAACAGTCAGTACATTGGGGAGAAAGTGTGAGAATGAATCTGTGTGAATGACGTATGTGCAGCAGCTTTCAAGCTAAAGTATCCATACGATCCACAATCAGCTGAGTGGCTAATGCTTTGTGCAGCACAAACAACAGTCCTCTCCATAGTACTAGAACAAAGGCAGCGACACTGTGCATGTATGAGGCGTGTGTTGGACCAATGGCTCATGCAGGCAGAGACACTTACTGTCGATGGGGCTGCGTATGGGGTAGGACTTGGTGAAGTTGGTGACGCAGCTGAGCAGCTGAGCGCTGTGACTCTGGCAGTACTCTTTGACAGCGTTGATCTGGGACACAGTGGGGGTCGAGTCGGTCCTGAAGATGGCCTGGCAGTACTCCCTGCAGGTGGTGTGACGCCCTGCATAGCTGCAGCATGTGGAGCCCACTGCAGGAACACACACACACACACACACACACACACACACACACACACACACACACACACACACACACACACAATTTTTTTAGAAAAAAAGAAAACATTTTGGGAAATATCATTACTCACTTTCTGGTAGAGTTAATTCTCTTGCACGGCAGCTGGATTCTCGTGAAATCATGAGATCACGTGAAAATCGCAGGATCACATATCACACCAAAATCAATCTAGTCAGGCTTGTAGTAATGTGTTTGTGTCTGAACTACCAGCTGACCGAACCAATCAGTGTCCGGGGAGGAGCTACTGGCAGCTGTGGGCATGGTTTAGGTGTGTGTGACGAAATAGAGAGGCGACTGTTTGTTAAAAACAACAGTGGCAGCTCCTAAGGAGTTTAGATGCTGCAATAGCATCAGCTCTATCAGAACTGGAGAGGATTACTGATGCTGAACGCTTTTCTGTGTGGAATCACCGCAATCACCTGCCAGGTGTTTTTTGAAAACTCTTTCCAATGACGGCTTCTCAGGTGGTTCTGTGTAGCAAACCATCTGATGCGTCAAGAGTAAGATGAAAGGACTGACACCCTCACGGGTGAATATTAATATTACCCTAAATGTCAAACTGTTCCTTTAAAGGTCCTGACACACCGGGCGACTGTGGGGAAGTCTGGCGAGGTCGGTGACTCGAGTCTGTTCGGTGTGTTCTGTGCCGTCGTCCGTCGGAGGAGCCGTCGGCCTTCATTTCGGCCGACCCGACGTGACGTGTTCAGTTGGAGACAAGGCTGTTCGGACTAAGCCGGAAATGGCGAGCGGGAAGCCTCTCAAAATCTGATGAAGATCTTCTAAACTGACCTTTGTTGATCTGAAATGAAGACAGATTCAGCAACTGCACAGCCTATTTCTCCTTAACACGTTTTCAGGAACATGTTTCGATGAACTATATTAGTAAAATATGAGATTGTATTCTGAATGATCTGCCATTGAAAAATACAAAATCCGGAAGGAGCAGCCAGACCCACGTGACGCGTTCGTCCAATTAGCTGGCGGTTTTCATTTTTTTGGGGCGACAATACAGAGTAGCGCCGCCTGGAGACGTGATGGAGTGCAGTGCTGCTTACTGTATATACTGTTGCTGCCACCAAGCAGAGACTACTGCTAGCAGTAGCAAGCATTTCATTTATCAGCTGTTCACTGCACACAGTATACATGTTTCTGTTTATTGATACATATGATTTATGATCAAAATAAATCTTGGCATTGATTGACTGTTTGGTCCTTAGTTCAATGGCTGGACAGACTCAGAGGCAGATACAAACACTCCTCAGATGGGATCAATCTGTCTGAAGCTGACATTAACCATGAGACTGCTCAACAGGAAGTTACTGAGCTCACATCCTGCCAGCTCTGCTCTGCTCTGTGTGTGTGTGTGTGTGTGTGTGTGTGTGTGTGTGTGTGTGTGCACGAATTCACAGAAAGATAAACACACAAGCCCATCTATTGGTCCAAGAAGATGCTGTGTTTATGTATTTAATGGCTGGAAGCAGATATGAGATTAGTGTTTGCAGTTGTTGGAGTCTTCACTGTTTATCCTGTGTGTGTGTGTGTGTGTGTGTGTGTGTGTGTGTGTGTGTGTGTGTGTGTGTGTGTGTGTGTGTGTGTGTGTGTGTGTGTGTGTGTGTGTGTGTGTGTGTGTGTCTGTGAGAGGAACAACTTACTTTCATTTTTGGTGATGCAGCTGTAGAGGGGGTTCTAGAAGAAGAAAAGAGAAGCGGTGGTGAAGCTGCAGTGACTAACTGAAAGCTGTTTCTTGACGTTTCCTCTCAGAGAGTTAGAGCCTGAAGCTGTGACAATACTCTGCACACACAGGGAACAGCTTTTGGATTCCCTTTAACCATGGTAGGACTATACTGGATTAATCTCAGGTTGGTAATCACTGCTCTATAAATAGATATTTTCTTGTCTTCTTCTATTTATTAATGTAGCCGCAGCCATCTCTCCTTTTTCCATCTACACACCTCCCCCCTGACACTACAACACCCCCCTTCGGAGTCTGGTGGGGGACCTTGCTCTCTGGTGTCACACTAACTGCCTACAGCTCAACACCTCTAAGATGAAGGAGCTGGTCATTGACTTTGGGAAGTCCAGACCAAGACTGCGACCAGTCCTCCTAGAGGGAGCTGAGGTGGAGACTGTGCAATCATACAAATACCTCAGGCTGTGGCTGGATAATAAACTGGACTGGACAACACGCACCAGCCACCTGTACAGGAAGACACAAAGCAGGTTGTACTTCCGAGGAGACTGCGGTCTTTCAACATCTGCAGCAAACTGCTGTGGATGTTTTACCAGTCTGTGGTTACCAGCGTCCTCTTCTACACTGTGGTGTGCTGGTGGGGGGGGGGGGGCATATCCAAGAAGGACACCTCCAGACTCTGTGGCTCTGTGGTCGGCATGAAGCTGGACTCAATGGTGACGGGGGCAGAGAGGAGGACACTTGAGAAACTGCTGGACATTATTGACAATGCCAGCCACCCCCCTGCACACCGTCACCAGCAACCAGAGGAGCCTGTTCAGTGGAAGGCTGCTACTTCCCAAGTGTAGGACCAACAGACTCAAGAACTCCTCTGTCCCTCATGCCATCATACTCTACAACTCCTCACTCGGGGGGAGGAGGAAATAGGGTAAAGAGGGCAGAACAGAACAGAAGGGAAGGAGTGGTAGCCACTCACTGTGCAATTAATTAATAATCTACTCACATACATACCTGGACACTCTTATTCTTTTTTTGTGCAATAACTTGATCCACCACTTAAGTGTAATAATTTTAATTTAACTGCTAATTTCTGCTAAATGTCATTTATTCACTGTATAATAACACAATGCCATATACAGTCCTGTACAGTTCTCTACATTTATCTTATTTGATTTGATTTTCCGTGAATTTTATTTTATTTGTATTCTTGTCCCATCCCAAACTTGAAAGTAAATGGCGTTCCACCAAACTGGAAGAATCTCGTTTAGATTGGCAAGACAGTCTGAAAACCTATAGGAAGGCCCTCAGAAATGCCAGATCAGACTATTACTCATCAATAATAGAAGAAAATAAGAACAACCCAAGGTTTCTTTTCAGCACTGTAGCCAGGCTGACAGACAGTCACAGCTCTACTGAGCCATCTATTCCTATAGCTCTGAGTAGTGACGACTTCATGAGCTTCTTTATTGATAAAATTATAACAATTAGAGATACAATTCATCACCTTTTGCCCTCAACTTCTAACAGTTCACCTTCAAACGCAGGACTGCTAGAAGGAACGACAAGACCTGACATATACTTAGACCGCTTTTACCCTATAAACCTTCAACAATTAATGTTAAAGGTCTCTTCAGCTAAGCCATCTACCTGTCTCTTAGACCCCATCCCAACGAGGTTACTTAAAGAAGCGCTACCACTGGTTAACATTTCATTACTACATATGATTAATATGTCTTTATTAACAGGTTATGTACCACAGTCATTTAAAGTAGCTGTGATTAAACCTATTCTGAAAAAACCCACCCTCGATCCTGAGGTCTTAGCCAACTATAGACCTATATCTAATCTTCCCTTCCTCTCCAAAATCCTTGAGAAGGTAGTTGCTAATCAGTTATGTGATTTCCTACATAGCAATAGTTTATTTGAGGACTTTCAGTCAGGATTTAGAAAGCATCATAGCACAGAGACGGCACTGGTGAAAATTACTAACGACCTTCTAACTGCTTCAGACAAAGGACTTGTCTCCATACTTGTCTTACTAGATCTTAGTGCTGCCTTTGACACTATTGACCATACCATCCTGTTACAGAGACTGGAACACTTAGTTGGTATTAAAGGAATCGTACTGAGCTGGTTTAAGTCCTATTTCTCTGATCGATTTCAATTTGTTAATGTTAATGACAAATCCTCCAAGTACGCTAAAGTTAACCATGGCGTTCCACAAGGCTCAGTGCTTGGACCAATTCTATTCTCCTTATATATGCTTCCTCTAGGCAATATTATTAGGAAACACTCAATTAACTTTCACTGTTATGCAGATGACACCCAATTATACTTATCAATCAAACCAGATGAAATCAGTCAGTTAGCTAAACTTTAAGCATGTATTAAAGATATAAAATCATGGATGACCTACAACTTTCTGATGCTAAACTCAAGCAAAGCTGAGGTGATTGTGCTGGGATCTAAACAACTTTGAAACTTACTATCCAAAGATATAGCTACCTTGGATGGTATTGCCCTGGCCTCCAGCACTACTGTCAGAAATCTAGGAGTTATTTTTGACCAGGATCAAAACGGTGCTGAAAAACTAGTCCATGCATTCGTTTCTTCCAGGCTGGACTATTGTAATTCCTTATTATCAGGATGCTCAAATAAGTCCCTTAAGACTCTCCAGCTGATCCAAAACGCTGCAGCACATGTTCTGACAAGAACTAAGAAAAGAGATCATATTTCTCCTGTATTAGCTTCTCTGCATTGGCTCCCTGTGAAATTCAGGATTGAATTTAAAATCCTTCTCCTGACCTACAAAGCTCTAAACGGTCAAGCACCATCATATCTTGAAGAGCTCATAGTACCTTACTGTCCCACTAGAGCACTGCGCTCCCAGAATGCAGAGTTACTTGTGGTTCCTAGAGTCTCTAAAAGTAGAATGGGAGCCAGAGCCTTCAGCTATCAGGCTCCTCTCCTATGGAACCAGCTCCCAGTCTGGGTCCGGGAGGCAGATACTGTCACCACATTTAAGAGTAAACTTAAGACTCTCCTCTTTGATAAAGCTTATAGTTAGGGAGTGAGGAGTTGCAGCATCTGCCTAGCCCGGCCTACCTGCTTCTCTGTCCCAGAAACCTAGCCCTGGGAGCTTGCTCCCCGGAGTCTTTCTGTTTCTTTTCACCCAGGATGAAATCCCAGGATTAGGATGGCACCAAAATCATGGTTCCAGCTGTTGCCGTGGTTCTGCTGAAATTCCCTGCTATGCCGTGCTGCTCCCTGCGCTACTACAACCACTATTTCTAGTCACTGTTTCATTATCTATACTGTGATGCACCCCAGACACCACCTACCAAGAGTCTGGGTCTGTTCCAGGTTTCTTCCTAAAAGGGAGTTTTTCCTCACCACTGTGCTTGCTCTTGGGGGATTTGTTGGTTTTTTGTAAATTATAGAGTGTGGTCTAGACCTACTCTATCTGTAAAGTGTCTTGAGATAACTCCTGTTATGATTTGATACTATAAATAAAATTGAATTGAATTGAATCCCTACTTTCTATACTTAGCTAAGAGTTTATTATTATTATTATTATTATTATTATTATTATTTATTGTTTACTGTTTCTTGTTTACTATCTATATTTAGCTAAGAGTTTATCGTTTTTATCTTATACTGTTTTTTTCTATACTGTTTCTTTTGTAAGTGTTTTGTAAGATGCTGGAAATCCAATTTCCTTGCGGCAGTCATCCCAAAAAGATCAATAAAGAGAAGTCTGAGTCTAAGTCTATGTCATTCGGTACAGGTATGGTGTTTTTCCCTTTGCATTGGGTTTTCTTTTAAACAATGTTGTTCATTTTGTTTTCTGTCAAACAGACACCTTTACCATAAAGGTGTCTGTTTTTTTAGTATGGTATTGTGTTTCACAGCAGTAGTGCTACAAGTGCAATGGGTAGTAGAGGTACAGGTATTATGAATAGTGGTAGTAATCTATCTTTTTATTTCATTCCTATTAGGTCATGTCAGAATGAGAGAACTTGGGTTAAAACAGGATTCTGCTCTTTGAATCATTATCACAAGAAGCTGCAGGTGAAGTCATGTGATTGGACTTACCTCTGTGACTTTTTTGCAGACTTTTGATATGTCATTCTTAGATGATGCCTTTAAGGGAGAGGAAATGAAATCATGAAACCAGAAGAGAAAACTTTAGGACCTGAAGGTCTGAGCCAAAGGAAAGGTGTTCCCGTTATCTCACCTGTCTGCATTCCCTGCGACACTCAGCTGAGATAGCCAGCTCACAGCAGCCCAGCCCCACCCAGCCATCGGACTTCCTGGATACTCCTGGACACAAATCAAACAGCACACACCATCAATCATGTGTTCTGGAAAGAGTTTGTGGAGGCTGGTTGATTTATCACACAATACTGGCCTTTAAAGCGCTCATATTTTGCTCATTTTCAGGTTCATAATTGTATTTTGAGGTTGTACCAGAATAGGTTTACATGGTTTAATTCTCAAAAAACACCATATATTTGTTGCACAGCACATTGCTGCAGCTCCTCTTTTCAGCTCTGTTCAGATCTCTGTTTTAGCTACAGAGTGAGACATCTAACCTCTATACCATGCTCAGTAGCTCGGTAAGATCACATCAGCTAGCTAGCTTTGTTCTCTAACTTCAAGGCAGGATTAGCAGGGAGACTTCTTCTAAACCAAGGGGGCAGGCTTCTCTCAACAGAGTGAAGCCTCCTATGGCGCCTTTTTAATGCTACCAGACTCTCATCCGCTGTTAGGATCCCATTGACTGCCATTCATTTTGGCGTCACTTTGACAGCCAATAACTTTACATCTGAAGCGTTTAAAGACTTTATTTGTCCGTTGTTTATTTCTCAAGAAACACGACAATGTATAAAAGGCTTCGTTACCTTGTACCTCACGTTATGGCTCCGTAGCAGACGTTTTTATAAAAATAGGCTAACGGTTGTGTCATAACCACGAGACTTACTGTCTCATAGTACAGGAATTACCGTATAGTACAGGAGAAGCTCACAGGCAGTTAGGACTTACATTAGCTGTTTAGTTTAATTACTAATGTTAACTAGCATTTTAGTTAATAATTAGCCTGTGCCTATGTTATCTCCTTACATATACCTACGCTCTCCGTCTCTGATAGATTGGGAATGATTGAGATTTCTCTTGGCACAGCTACCAGAAGACTTACAACGTTCAGACACGTTGCTCACGTCACATCTACGGCGGCAAGCTCAGTTTGCAGCTGCGCAGTAACGCTCAGTAATGCTCGAGCCAAAATGAAAAGTGCTTCTAATAGACTTCACTCGTCTCCGTCCAGAGCAACGGGATCTGTCGGTCCATTTTATATACTGTCTTTGTTCTAAACAGGGCGCACTTCCAACTTTGCGTGGAATACCTGCAGAACAGGGACATGGAAGTAGTTCTTTTGGAGATTATGGTGAACTAGTGTGTGTTGTAGCAGTGTTTTGCCATTGAGAACGAGCTAGCATGCTAGCACTAGCATGCTAGTGCTAGCATGCTACGGTTAGCCACCTCGTCTCGGCTACTGACGTAGAAAGCCGTGCAGATTTAGACCAGCTCACCCAGAGACTGAAGGCAGGAGTCATTCAGAAACCGTATCTCACTCAGAACAGCATGGATGGTTTTTTCTAAGTTTGTATGAGTGTAGAAGCACCAGAGATACAAAATAACACCCCAAATCCCAGAAAAAAGTGATCAAAACAATAACGAAATACACAGCTGGGGACTGTATGACGTAGCGTGGGATAATGGGAGTTGTCTTCACCACCACTGGCCTCATTGCACGATAGTTACCTTATGTAGCCTACATGACTTTAACGTTGATGTTGGTTTCACACAGGACATGAACGCCGGTCTCCCAGGTGAAAGTCCTGTGAGTGTTTGACCCATCCACCCAACCTGCCTCGCCATCTTACAGCGCCACAGTCCAGCAGTTGCTCTAAGTGTCTGTTATTGACCCAGATGGGTGATCCAGCTTACCAATAGATGATAACGGCCTCCTGAGCCAACTACCAAGCAGAGTAGGCCCTGCAGCCTCATATCTAGCCTCAATCAGCTGATAACATTCAGAGCGGTTGTCAAAATGTTATCTTCCATCTCTCTTTTGTTGTACCAAACAGATACTGAGCGGTTGTGCACTGTTACACCCCTATCACTATTCATTGTGTTAATGTTGAGTTCTAATAAGTCCCACAGCCCTTTGCAGGAGTTGAGGAAAGGTATTGTGGAAAATAAAGATCATTGATTGAAGTTGGCACGTGGAGGCTTTTAAATCGCTAAAAGCAGCTGGAATGCAGTGAAGATCAGAGAATCGATGATTGAGGGAGGGTCCTGAGGCTATGTGGACGCCAGTAAGAACGTAAGAATAACAAAAGCTTCAATCTGGAGGCTATTAGGCTTCTGACAGGTAGATTTGTTCCAAGCACAGGCAGCAGGAGTTAGGCCTTTGATCCGTCGCCTGTTTTGTGCTCTGGTCAGTGCCAGCTGTTACAGCTTCACTGCTGCCAGTTCTTCTCAAGCAACCAGATACACACAGTAAATACAGCTCAGTTTTAATGCTATGTTTCATGTCTTTTCTACAGACAAGGCATCTCTTTTGATTTATAAGAAAATAGATCCGTGAGCACTCACTTACTCAGGAGACTGTCGTGTCTTATAAAGCTGATATGGCTAACATGTCAGCAAATAGTACTGACACATCCAACAGACATGCAGCAACATAAGCCTTAACTTACATTCAATATTCTCTCTCTCTTTTAGCTCTGTTTTAGGTCTCCACCAACTCCCGAGGGAAATCTCTGCTAAATGCTCCGTTATGTTCACCAGCTAGTCTCTGACTGGGTCTGTCTGCTGCACAGTGGCTTTTTCTGAAAATCGCAGATCAGAACAGAGCTGAGGGGAATTGCAGTCGGTGGGAATTCTCTGTGGGTTCATCCTTACAAGCAATACCTTTTACGGGACACATCTGATGCATTGATCGTGTGCAAATATTGATACTAAAACCAGGAGATGCCAAAGTGAGAAATGTTAAAATGCTACACATACAGGGTTTAGTATTACCTGGAAGTGTAGAGTTGATGCACATCCAAAGTTCATTCTGGAAGACAAAGGAGAAGAACAGGTTCATGTCAGTTTAGTAAAACGTGTCCTCACTAATAGATTTTACAGTTATACAGTAAATACAAAAGCTGATAACTTGAGCACACTAAGTGTGATATCATGAATCAATTCTACTTCACCTAGGTCTCTTTAGCTTTAAGGTAACTGCTAACATTTGATAAAAGCCAGTTTCCAGTCAGACCAAGTCAAGTTTATGGTTGCGATCACGGATAAGTGGTTGGTTCAAATTAGGTTTGCATCTGATCAGATGGTGTGCTATAATGACACACGGCACACAGTCAAGGCACAAATGGACCCTGGACCTCTTGTGCTTCACCCAGAGTTCCATGGAATGGACTGTATTTATATAGCACTCAAAGTGCTTTTAAATAGTACAGGATCCATCCACACACATTCACACACTGTGGCCGAGGCTGCCGTACAAGGTGCCACCTGCTCATCAGATAAACATTCACACACATTTACACTCTGATGCGCACCATCGGGGGAAACTCAGGGTTCAGTGTCTTGCCCAGAGACACTTTGACATGGGACTGCAGGGCAAGGGATCGAACCACCAACCCTCCAATTGGCAAGCAACCACTCTACCACTGAGCCACAGCCGCCCCATGAAGTGCTCACCGCTAACTAGGGTTGGGTATCGATTGTTTTTTTTCCAAAACCGGTGCTGAAGCGGTACTTTTAAAACCAGTGCTTAAACGGTGCCTGAACCGATACTTTTTCCGTCCATCCATCCATCCATCTTCGTCCGCTTATCCGGTATCGGGTCGCAGGGGGAGCAGCTCCAGCAAAGGACCCCAAACTTCCCTTTCCCGAACCACATTAACCAGCTCTGACTGGGGGATCCCGAGGCGTTCCCAGGCCAGGTTGGAGATGTAATCCCTCCACCTAGTCCTGGGTCTTCCCCGAGGTCTCCTCCCAGCTGGACATGCCTGGACCACCTCCCTAGGGAGGCGCCCAGGGGGCATCCTTACCAGATGCCTGAACCACCTCAACTGGCTCCTTTCGACGTGAAGGAGCAGCGGCTGTACTCCGAGCTCCTCATGGATGACTGAGCTTCTCACCCTATCTCTAAGGGAGACGCCAGCCACCCTCCTGAGGAAACCCATTTCGGCCGCTTGTACCCTGGATCTCGTTCTTTCGGTCATGACCCAGCCTTCATGACCATAGGTGAGGGTAGGAACGAAAACTGACCTGTAGATCGAGAGCTTTGCCTTCTGGCTCAGCTCTCTTTTCGTCACAACTGTGAGATAAACTGAATGTAATACCGCCCCCGCTGCGCCGATTCTCCGACCAATCTCCCGCTCCATTGTCCCTTAACTCGCGAACAAGACCCCAAGGTATTTAAACTCCTTCACTTGGGGTAAGGACTCATTCCCTACCTGGAGAAGGTATTCCGATACTTTTTAAGAAAGTAAAACAAAAAGAAAAAAAAAAAGGGTACTAAACAAAAGTCAGCGACATTAAATATGGTCAAAATTAAATGATTTAATAATAATGTAATAACTATAACAATAACTTATTTCACCAGTAAATTGCTGTTGAACAACAAAAACAACCACCAGATGGGAAAAGGGCATTTTACAATAACTCTGAATGCACCGCAAGGCTGGAGGTTACCAGTTTTATTGAATGCACCATCTGTGTTGTTTTTCCGACAACGGCAGAGCTGCAGTCAGACTGTTACGTCCCGGTGTTGGAATCCTCTACAGCAGGGCCCTCACTAGGATTGAAAGACAGGGGGGGCTTAGCCCCGAGGCTATGCAAAACTTTCCCTTTCCCATATGTAAATGACTCAACACGGTACTTCATATGCCAGGCCTGTAGGCGGCGCTGTTATTGCTACAGAAATGAACGGAACGAAGAAGAAGAGCAGCCTTCAGTCACTTCCTTTCATAACCATAGACAGTATATAAAAGTTCATAACATGACTGTTAGCTAGTTCTCTTAGCTTAACACATCCATGGACTAGACTTTAATAACTTACACCACTGCTCGTTATATAGAGGCCACCTAGAAAAAGAATGTAAACTGTTTACATTCTATCGGACATGATTGCAGCTAGCAGAGCTAGCGTTAGCGCGCTAGCTAGCACGCTAACGCTAGCTAACATCAACATCGGCAGTCACACAAACATCAGTGATCCGATGTCTTTTTCATAATCTAGCTACACATTTTTCTTGTGGTAACCTTTCTACAATAAGCGGTGCTAAAAGTTACTATAATCCGTTCAAGGAGTTGATGAGCAGACAGATTAGCGAGCTAGTTGATAAGTTCTCTACTTCCACTTTATAAGCAGCGTTGCGTCCCTGCTAGCGCCGTCAGCTGGGTTGAAGGCGGAGCTGATTTTGTATTGTTTTTCTTTTTCAAAAAAACAAAATTCCTATTTTGGTTCTTGCAACACATTTCAAAAAAAGTTGGAACAGTAAAGCATTTACCACTTTGAAATGTTGCCATTCCTTTTCACAACACTTAAAAGACGTTTAGGGACTGAAGACACCAAGTGATGAAGTGTTTCAGGTGGAATTTTGTCCCATTCTTGCTGCAACAAGTCTTAAGGTGGGCAACAGTACGGGGTCTTCATTGTCGCATTTTGCGCTTCAAAATGCGCCACACATTCTCTATTGGAGACAGGTCGGGACTGCAGGCAGGCCAGTCAAGTACCCGTATCCTCTTCCTCCGCAGCCAGGACTTTGTAATGTGTGCAGAATGTGGTTTTGCATTATCTTGTTGAAATATGCATGGACGTCCCTGGAAAAGATGTCTTCTTGAAGGCAGCATATTGTGCTCCAAAATCTCTATGTACTTTTCAGCATTAATAGTGCCATCACAGAAGTGCAAGTTACCTTTGCCAAGGGCACTGACACAACCCCATACCATGACAGACCCTGGCTTTTGGACTTGTTGCTGGTAACAGTCTGGATGATCCTTTTCTTCTTTGGTCCAGAGCACACGGCGTCCATTTCTTACAAACAATACCTGAAATACTGATTCATCTGACCACAGCACACGTTTCCACTGTGTGATGGTCCATCCCAGATCCCTCCAAGCCCAGAGAAGTCGACAGCGCTTCTGGACACTGTTAACATAGGGCTTCCTTTTGGCACAGTACAGTTTTAACTGGCATTTGTGGCTGTAACTACGTATTGTGGTACTTGACAAAGGTTTGCCAAAGTAGTCCAGAGCCCATGTGGTGATATCGCTTATAGATGAATGACGATTCTTGATGCAGTGCCGCCTGAGGGCTCGGAGGTCACGGTTGTTCAGCTTAGGCTTGCGCCCTTGTCCTTTACGCACTGAAATTCCTCCTCATTCCTTGAATCTTTTAATTATGTTATGCACTGTTCAAGGTGAAATAAGCAAATGTCTTCCTATCTTTCTTTGAGGAACATTGTTTTTAAACATTTCAATAATTTTCTCACGTATTTGTTGGCAAACTGGCGATCCTCGGCCCGTCTTTGCTCCTAAAGGACTAGACCTTTCTTGGATGCTGCTTTTGTACCAAATCATAATTACAATCACCTGTTAACATCACCTGTTTCACATCACATCATTATTTAACCAATTTACCTGATTACTAGCCCTAAACCTCTCCGGGAACCATCACCTTATCGTGGTGGAGAGGTTTGGGTGTCCCTATGAACCTGAGGGCTGTGTTGTCTGGAGCTTTGTGCTCCTGGTAGGGTCTCCCATGGCAAAGTGGTCTCAGGTGAGGGGCCAGACGAAGAATGGTTCAAAAGACCCTATGAAAAAACGAGGAAGGGATAGAAAGACCCTGCCCGGAGGAAGCCCGGGGCCCCCGTCTGGAGCCAGGCCCAGAGGGAGGGCTCGTCAGCGAGCGTCTGGTGGCCGGGTTTGCCACGGAGCCCGGCCGGGCACAGCCCGAAAAAGCTACGTGGCACCTATCTCTCCAGCCCATGGGCCCACCACCTGTGGGAGGAACCGCTGGGGTCGGGTGCGGTGCCACACGGGTGGCGGTGAAGGTCAGGGGCCTCGACGGACCAGACCCGGGCAGCAGAGGCTGGCTCTGGGGACATGGAATGTCACCTCGCTGTGGGGGAAGGAGCCGGAACTTGTGCGTGAGGTGGAGTGCTACCAGTTGGATCTGGTGGGGCTTACCTCTACGCATAGTCTCGGTTCTGGAACCGTACTCCTGGAGAGGGGTTGGACTCTTTTCTTCTCCGGAGTTGCCCAGGGTGTGAGGCGCCAGGCGGGTGTGGGGATACTCACAAGTCCCCGGCTGAGCGCCGCAACGTTGGAGTTTACCCCGGTGGACGAGAGGGTCGCCTCCCTACGCCTGCGGGTTGTTGGGGGGAAAACTCTGACTGTTGTTTGTGCATATGCACCAAACAAGAGTTCAGAGTATTCGGCCTTCTTGGAGACCTTGAATGGAGTCCTGTATGGGGCTCCGGAGGGGGACTCCATAGTTCTGCTGGGGGACTTCAACGCACATGTGGGCAATGACGGAGACACATGGAGAGGCGTGATTGGGAGGAACGGCCTCCCTGATCTAAACCAGAGTGGTTGTCTGTTATTGGACTTCTGTGCTAGTCATGGATTGTCTATAACAAACACCATGTTCGAACATAGGGATGCTCATAAGTGTACTTGGTACCAGAGCACCCTAGGCCGAAGGTCAATGATCGATTTTATAATCGTTTCATCTGATTTGAGGCCGTATGTTTTGGACACTCGGGTGAAGAGAGGGGCGGAGCTGTCAACTGATCACCATCTGGTGGTGAGTTGGGTCAGGGGGTGGGGGAAGACTCTGGACAGACCTGGTAAGCCCAAACGGGTGGTGCGGGTAAATTGGGAACGTCTGGAGGAAGCTCCTGTCCAACAGACCTTCAACTCACACCTCCGGCGGAGCTTTTCGTGCATCCCTGTGGAGGCTGGGGGCATTGAACCTGAGTGGACAATGTTCAAAGTTTCCATTGCTGAAGCTGCGGCAGGGAGCTGTGGTCTTAGGGTCTTAGGTGCCTCAAGGGGCGGTAACCCTCGAACACCGTGGTGGACACCGGTGGTCAGGGAAGCCGTCCGACTGAAGAAGGAGTCTTTCCGGGATATGTTATCCCAGAGGACTCCGGAGGCAGTTGCAAGGTACCGACGGGCCCGAAGGACTGCAGCCTCTGCCGTGAAAGAGGCAAAGCAGTGGGTGTGGGAGAAGTTCGGAGAAGACATGGAGAAGGACTTTCGGTCGGCACCAAGGCGCTTCTGGAAAACCTCAGAAGGGGGAAGCGGGGAACCATCCAAGCTGTGTACAGTAAGGATGGGACGTTGTTGACCTCAACTGAGGAGGTAATAGGGCGGTGGAAGGAGCACTTTGAGGAACTCCTAAATCCAGCTGATGCGCGCTCTTTGTTAGAGGCAGAGCTGGAGGATGACGGGGGATTGTCGTCAATTTCCCTGGTGGAGGTCACTGAGGTAGTCAAACAACTCCACAGTGGCAAAGCCCCAGGGATTGATGAGATCCGTCCAGAAATGTTGAAAGCTCTGGGTGTGGAGGGGCTGTCTTGGTTGACACGCCTACTCAACATTGCGTGGAAGTCTGGGACAGTGCCAAAGGAGTGGCAGACCGGGGTGGTGGTTCCCCTCTTCAAAAAGGGGGACCAGAGGGTGTGTACCAATTACAGGGGTATCACACTTCTCAGCCTCCCTGGTAAAGTCTACTCCAAGGTGCTGGAAAGGAGGGTTCGGCCGATAGTCGAACCTCAGGTTGAAGAGGAACAATGCGGATTCCGTCCGGGTCGTGGAACAACGGATCAGCTCTTTACTCTAGCAAGGATCCTGGAGGGAGCCTGGGAGTATGCCCATCCAGTCTGCATGTGTTTTGTGGATCTGGAGAAGGCATATGACCGGGTCCCCCGGGAGACTTTGTGGGAGGTGCTGCGGGAGTATGGGGTGAGGGGGTCCCTTCTCAGGGCCATCCAATCTCTGTATGACCAAAGCGAGAGCTGTGTCCGGGTTCTCGGCAGTAAGTCGGACACGTTCCAGGTGAGGGTTGGCCTCCGCCAGGGCTGCGCTTTGTCACCAATCCTGTTCGTAGTATTTATGGACAGGATATCGAGGCGTAGTCGTGGTAGGGAGGGGTTGCAGTTCGGTGGGCTCGGGATCTCATCGCTGCTCTTTGCAGATGATGTGGTCCTGATGGCATCATCGGCCTGTGACCTTCAGCACTCACTGGATCGGTTTGCAGCCGAGTGTGAAGCGGCTGGGATGAGGATCAGCACCTCTAAATCTGAGGCCATGGTTCTCAGCAGGAAACCGATGGAGTGCCTTCTCCAGGTAGGGAATGAGTCCTTACCCCAAGTGAAGGAGTTTAAGTACCTTGGGGTCTTGTTCGCGAGTGAGGGGACAATGGAGCGGGAGATTGGTCGGAGAATCGGCGCAGCGTGGGCGGTATTACATTCAGTTTATCGCACCGTTGTGACGAAAAGAGAGCTGAGCCGGAAGGCAAAGCTCTCGATCTACCGGTCAGTTTTCGTTCCTACCCTCACCTATGGTCATGAAGGTTGGGTCATGACCAAAAGAACGAGATCCAGGGTACAAGCGGCCGAAATGGGTTTCCTCAGGAGGGTGGCTGGCGTCTCCCTTAGAGATAGGGTGAGAAGCTCAGTCATCCGTGAGGAGCTCGGAGTAGAGCCGCTGCTCCTTCACGTCGAAAGGAGCCAGTTGAGGTGGTTCGGGCATCTGGTAAGGATGCCCCCTGGGCGCCTCCCTAGGGAGGTGTTCCAGGCACGTCCAGCTGGGAGGAGGCCTCGGGGAAGACCCAGGACTAGGTGGAGGGATTACATCTCCAACCTGGCCTGGGAACGCCTCGGGATCCCCCAGTCAGAGCTGGTTAATGTGGCTCGGGAAAGGGAAGTTTGGGGTCCCCTGCTGGAGCTGCTTCCCCCGCGACCCGACCACGGATAAGCGGACGACGATGGATGGATGGATGGACTAGCCCTAAATTGCTCTTGTCCCAACCTTTTTTGGAATGTGTTGCAGGTCTGAATGACAGGAAAGGATGTATATTTATAAATGAAATTATGTTGACCAGACAAAACATGAAATATTTTGTGTTCACATTGTCTGCAATGAAATACAAGTCAAAGTACATTTAGAAATCACTACTTTCTTTTTTTATTTGTGTTTTTCATACTGTCCCAACTTTTTCTGATTTGGGGTTGTACTTGTGTCTAACTTTCGACTTTCCAGCTTTTGTGTAGCTGGGTATATTATTTGTTGTTTCTGATTATGAATTTGTATAATGTTAATGATAGTGAAATACTACAAATACGTTGCATTTCGAGTGATGAATCGGCGAAAACGTTTTATTTCTCTGATTTACTGCTTTGTTTTAATGCTGCCTGGCGCTCTCTCCAGTAACTCTCTACCTCACTCGTCCACGTACCATTACGGCGTTACCGTGCAAGTGGCCGCTCGTAAGCCTCTCTCTAAAACACTTTTCAACCAGTTGACAGTTTGTGAAATAAAAATAAAACCGCCTGCAGTGCATGACGACACCAACAGATGAATGGCTTAGGAACATTTTGGGGCAGCTTCAGCCCCCCTAAAATAGGCCTAACGACGTCCCTGATTTACAGGGAAATACAGTCACACTTTACACCGTTCAGCTGTCAGCATTTTAGCCATGACTAATCCAGCTGCTAGCTAACGCTAGGCTAACGTTAGCTGCTGTCCAGTGTAGTGTTAACTAGCTTCACGTGCAGCGATGCTCCTGCTGCTTCTAAGGTCCGTTTCGTCAGAGGGCAGCACAGGCATATCAGCGGCACCGGAATGAGGCATCAAAATCTGCATTGCTATTTGATCCGGTAGATACCGGTCGTTAAGGCACCGGTGCCGTATCAGTACCGGGTCTCGGTATCCAACTCTACCGCTAACCATCTGGGCAGGAACTGGGACTAAAGGTTCCATATCTGTCAATCGCCTGTTTGGAGCTGAGGTGGGACAGAGTAGCAGCCATGCTCTGAGAAACAGTATCATTTTAAATCCCAACCAAGACACACAGAAGTGAAAAGAACTATTAAGACCATAATGTCTCAAACATGTAGAAACAAATTGACCTTGGCTATGGAGCCACAGCTGTCCTAAAGGCCTCTCCGCTGTCTACACTCTCATACAGGAGCAGGCGGGACGGGAACCATAGTAACAATGGCTGAGTTTTTATAAATAAATATGCAGTTCTACCCACCCTAAAAAACTCAACACGGGAATGGGATGGGAGTCATTCTTCCGGGATTGGAACAGGAGTGGAAATCCACTACCGTGTCACTGTCTAGTACATACTTTCAGGTTAGGGTTTTCTTTTGAAAAGATATACTGAACAATGGGGGTGGCAGTAGCTCAGTCTGTAGGGAGTTGGGTTCAAGTCCCCGTACGGACCGAAATACGGAGTGTGGACTGGTAACTGGAGAGATGCCAGTTCACCTCCTGGGCACTGCCAAGGCACCAAACCTCCCCAACTGCTCCGGGCTCCTGTTCAGCAGTTGATGAATTTTAATTTCACAAAGAACAAACATTACATTCCCTGGATCAAAACTGTGTTGAAAAACAGGAAAACATATGGGTTTGTGGTGAAATGTTGTAGCATTAATCATCACAAACAAGCTTGTCTGTCTTCTCCGCCTGAGGTACAGAGAGACACCGAGAGGGACAGCAGCACAGAGACACATGGAAATAGAAGAGTGCTCTTATATTTTTCAGAACAGTCATTAGTTTTAAAAAGTTATAAAGTTTTAAAGTTAACACTCCCACCGTGTCTCTTGGCCGGGGAACAAAGGTTCCTATCAGCTGGCGTCAGCATTGTTTATGACGCAGTATCAGCGTCTTTACATGAAGCATAAACATGATTTGTGATCAAGCAGGGGCCAATGAGGCAAGAACATGACAGGAAGAATAATGTTGTAGTTTAGATGAGCCAATGCAGAAATCCCTTTGGTCGACCCTGAGAGCCAGGGCCTTTGTGTGCACGTGTCTGATCAAAGTTTTCCTTTTTTCTCTTTTTTGTTACAGGGTGATATGATTGAGAATTCAACATTAGACCAACTAAGTGTTTCTCTCTTCAGGTCAGAAAAGGCCTGGATTCAACTGTGGTGAATACAGTAGAAACATACAGTTGCTACACAGTTAATTAAGACTAAGTATTCTGGTAACTGCAACCACCAACCCACTTCCTGCTGAAGTCTAATGAGAGAGTTGATTCTAATTTAGTTAACAAAATATGGCCAACATATAAGTAACCCAACAAGACATCATCAATCAAGAGATTACATAAATGACTCCCAACAGTTTGGATTTTTGTAGTTTCAGTTATGATTTTCACTCACAACACGCAGCACTGGAGAACATACTGTACTTCCTCCAGTGAATTAAAGGACTGCAGTCTTTTCCCACCGTGCACAATTCCTGACTGAGCCTTTCATTACTAAATCAAACCTGGACTGTAGAATGAAACATGTTACACTACATTTAGTAGCATTATGTATCATAACTGTGCCTAAGGCCAGCCACAGACTGGATGCGTTGCGTGAGTGTGTCAGCTGCGTGGCGTGAGCGTGTCAGCTGCGTGGCGTGTCCGTTTTCATTTCGGCTCCCATGTTAACAGGTTAGAGCGTGCACACTGCCTGCGTGACACGCACGTCTCACGCGCGGCTCGAGCCGCAAATACATATTAATAAATGACATTTTGATGTTTGAAAGTCTCTAGGTTTTGACATAAATGCAGATATAAATGTAAAATAAAAAAATAAAAAATATTATCGGTTTTCAAATGTCGCACCTGTCAATACTGGAGCCTATTTTGCCATCAATACTGCCGACGTTGTCTTTGCTGTAATCAAGTCAGTATGTTTAACCTGAAGTATACTGCTTGAGTGCAGTAAATGTGTACAGCAGCAGCAGCGCAGCGTCAGACATGTTTCTGGTGTGAGTAAGACAGAAAAATCCACGCAGCCGCCACGCAGCCGCCACGCAGCCGCCACGCAGCCGCCACGCAGCTGACATGCAGCTGACACACAACAGAAACGCCACGCTCACGCCACGCATCCAGTCTGTCGCCGGCCTTAAGGTGTAAGACGATAAAAGGTTTCCTAACTTCAGGAGTGGTTGTTTATGGATTCTGCTCATAATATATTATAAAAACTGCGCTACAATGGCACTGAATTTCTGGGATAAAATTTGCAATTAGGTTTGTTGGCAGATATCTGTTAGCAGCTGCACTCTGTTTACAAGTTCAGGGCTGTTGTTGTGTTTACATAAATAATAACTTGCAATAACCTGTAAACACCCTTTTTACATATTTCATTTGGTTGAATGCAAAGATTAGATTTCAAAGACGTTCTTGAAGTAAAGGAGGACTGCAACATTTTTACGATGATTTAAATGAACTAAATAATCACATAAATGTGAAAGTGAAAAATCACCATTTCATATACTGACTTGTGTTGTCCAAGAGTTAAGCCCTTCATTATTCAGCACATCTAAGAGTGATTTCAACAAGCCAAAGGTTCAACATGATTTCATTTTGACCTTTAGACCAATCACTGCATCCCTTTGAACCCCAGCCAGGTGAAAAGAATAACTACAGCTAGTGTTGTTGTAATAGAGGGAGGGACTCACCATTAACTCTGGACAGTAACTGGGTAACCTCTGGAGGAGATGCTTCAGACGAGACTCACTCTTTATAGTGGCGAGCTGTGAGACAGGAGCAAAACACAGATTAACATAACATTCATGTGCCTCCTAGTAACCCAATAAAACAGCTGAACACATAACATACACTGTGCACTCTCCTGGAGTCAGGGCGACTCCAGTGTCCATAAATAACTTTAGAAATCTTAGAACAGAAAGACACTTCAGATCTGTTTCTTCAGTATCTACAGTACTCCAGGTACATCCATAGTTACAGTGCAACATGACTTGTGCAGGTGGTGTACATCATTTACCAAAATGTTATGTTGAAATAAGGCAAAAAGACTGGGCTAAGTTAACTTTATAACTAAATAATGATGTGAAACCTGGTTTGAAAATATCAAAATGAATTTATTCCAAAAGAAAAAAGGACAGAATCCATTAAATACATTTCTGTTTGGCACTATTTGACTATTCTTCCTCTTAGTTTTTAATACTGACGCGATCAGCTGCAGTCATCCTGCTTGTTCTTCGGGAAAAAAAAAAAACGCCTCCACGCCGCTCCTCTATACACTCATCATCTCAAACACGCCCCATAGTAGATCAACGGTTGTGATTGAGCATCTCAGGACGCTGGAATCCAAAGTGGAGGAGGACTAGACGTGTCAGCCAGAGCAAATACAACATGAGCTCGCAGATTCATCTGGTTCCCAGGGATCTGCAACACTGGCTCTATTATTACCCTGTGCTGTTCAGAAGAATCACTTCATTAATTCTACTTTTTCACTCATGCAGCTGGAGAGATGTTGGAGTGATGGGAAGATGGGGCTGCGTTTGACTGACAGCAGCTGGCAGGTAAAGCTCCACAGGTACGGCGTGCTGTCAGGACCACACCAGTGTCTGAGCAGACCCAAGTCACATCTGCATGTAACCAGTAGGGATGGGCATTCGATTAAATTGTCTTCGTCGATCGTCGGGAGAATTAATGATCAATTATCGATTAATCATTAATATTTTTATATTAAAATTCATTATTTATTTAACTTTTTATAAATTAAAAACGCAATGAAAATACAAAAATACAGCATGTTTTTACCTCGATGAGATCTTAATTACAAGAAGAACAACTTGTGACAGTTAAACTGGAGGTTAGGCTAAACTTAAAGATATATGCGCTGTGGTGTTTAATTTAGCAGCGAAACCGTTGCTGCGAGCCGGCGTTGTTAAACAGAGACCCTCGTTTGTTCCAAAATAATAAATAAAAATAATTATGTTCAATAATAACTTAACCATAACGTAACCAAAAACATAATACTACTTAGATCTGACAGGTTTTGTCAAAATGTAACTCAAAACTATCCAAGGCACGGACAAAGTAATACAAAATAACCAGTTACTCACATAGAACTTCTGCACCAGTCTACTTGTTTTTGTTGAGAAAAATAAGCAGGTTGACATGATCTGGGGTCTGAGGTTCCATTAATACATCCATGGGTCAGACGCGACCGCTACCTGGTGATCGTCAGTCCAGCCGCCGAACACACCCGCCGGCACGGGAAGCAGGTAGCTACCTCCGCGCTAACTTGGCCAGCCCGGCCCGGGGAACCTCGTTCCGTTCTTCGTTTCGTAGTGAGTTTCTACCAGTCTGGTGATGGCACGTCGTGACGGAATGTGAAATGCTGGTTCCAATATCCATCTCAATGAACGTGCAGATCCCTCCGGTAATTTCCTCTGCTCGTTGTGCATCGCAGCTCCTCCGTGCTAACGCCGAGTTGATGCTAGGTTGAGACTGAGAGCAGGACGCACCGCCACCGACGTTAACCAGGGTCGGATGCACTTTGTTTAAGTGGTACATCATTTGAGTCGTGGCCGTGTACTTATACACGGCGTCGCAGTGTTTGCAGTGAACTAAGTCGTTTTTTTAAATCAAAATGGTCCCACGCCACACTTCGCCGTGACCTCTTCATGTTTACTTTGAATCAAAACGTAACTCGCAGCTAACTGAGTAGCCTATGGCGCCCCCGGGTGGTAAAATGTTTAATTACTGCTGACACACTGGAAATCATTTCATTGCTGCAATCACACTACACAACGCAACCTGCATTAGTTTAATCAATGACAAATTAACGTGATCGACGAAATTCTTAATGATCAATCGTCGATCGTCGATTAATTATGCCCATCCCTACTAACCGGCTAATCAGCTAGCTTGATTACTGACATTAGCAGTGCACTTTCACCGGTGAACATTTGGCTCAACAAGTTGAGGTGAAGGACAAGACGTGTGCTCATGTTTGTAAGTTAGCTAGATAAAAAGGAAGCGTTAGCAGGAAAGCTAATGTGAGTTGTTCACAGTTTGTAGCTCTTCTTTTTACTCATTTTAAGGTACAGCTCTATTATTGAGTCACTGGAAGTGATGCATGTAGTATATTATGTTCACTTTGATCCATGAGACGTGTTGCACCTTCACCCATAATGTTTTCCTAGACAGAGGAATGTGTCCAGGCCATGGGAAAGTGTCAGTCCAACACACACACACACACACACACACACACACACACACATCTGAAGGCGAGATCCTGGGATAATGCAGCCACTGCCAACAGTCTCTGGCTGAAGTGTGAAGTCATGAAACCAAGTGGGTGAGATTTACAGCTTCACACACTCACAGAGATCTCTTCCCTTCCACAGCTATGAGACATGACAGTGATTCCAAACACTGCCTGTGAAAATTGATAGGCAAAGAATACCAAAGATGCTTGATGGTCTGCAGTCAGAGTGTCATGATTTCTATCCCCTCTAAGGAATGTGTCTTTTCACTTGTCTATATGCTTTGTATAAAACCATCAGTCAAACAATAAACAAATATCATCCATTGCGAACTCTTGAGCAGTGGCAGTGCTTTGCTCTCTGTGAACGACAATACTGTGTGTTGTTTGGTGCAGCCCAGAGGTTTCTCAACTGTTAGGCATGGGCAGGCCAAGGGGGGAGGAGGGAGAGACGAAAGGGTGGGGTGAAAGGGACAGGTGTGTTGGTAAACGGAAGGTAAGTTAGTTATTGTAGTTTGTTTTGCTGAACACCGTCAGCAGAAATCTGCAGCAGTGGCTGAGGCTACATCCCTACTAATAGGTTTTCTTTTTAAAACACATAACTTGTGCTTCCTTTACAGTTGCGTCCTCACTACTCTGGAGGTTAAACCCCCTAAACAGAGACGTTTGACTGTTTTAGTTTGTAAACTCAGAGGTCGGGTTTCATTTTTTTCTGGACAGGCAGAAACAGAGACCTTTGGAAACAATGACTCACACACCCATGTCTGCTCCCTGATTGGGTCTCATCAGTCATGACGTGTCCTTCCCTGATTCGTCAGGCCCCTATCACGTGGCCCCTTTCCAAAAGACACAAACAACATCAGCTTTGACTACAGGGGTCTGTTTCAGGTAGGAGGATTAGTGGAAACTCTAGAGTTTGTTAAGCCTGATATGAGGGAAACTCTGGGTTTTCTGTTTCAGAAAGAGAGGTAACTTAACCTCAGAGTCAGTTACTATGGGAACTTAACCTCAGAGTCAGTTACTATGGTAACTTAACCTCAGAGTCAGTTACTACGGTAACTTAACCTCAGAGTCAGTTACTATGGTAACTTAACCTCAGAGTCAGTTACTATGGTATCTTAACTTCAGAGTCAGTTACTATGGTAACTGAGCCTATGAACCTAACCTGGTCTGGAGCAGGTTTTCTTCAAGAAACCTGGAGTTTCTCTCAGACTCCTCCCCATGGATGTATGAAGAGAATTAACGCTCCTCCTTCTGACACAGCGCTCTTCATTTCCTCATTCATTCATTCATTCATTCATTCTGGATCAGGCACATTTTAGCGCAGTTTGTTATATCGGCATGAATAAAAAAACATTGTTGGTTTATTAACTGTTAGGCCGACTTTAAAACATTGTTTTTTTCTCAAAACATGGCATTTCCTTTTGTCAACGATCCCGGTGATGAAGACGCTGTATTACTCCACAGGGAGATAAACATGCGTCTGGAGATGATATTGAGGCCCCGACGCATTTTAATTTCCAGATAACTTCCTATTTGAGCGGTATGGTTTTTCTTCCCAGTCTATCAGTTATGTATCCTACATAACCTTATCCGTCCTCATATCACTAATGTCACCCATCATGGACATGCTCTACATCCCAGCACATTATTTATATCACATTACAGTTTTCTTTACAACCTTGGTGATGTGGAGCATTTTAGTAAAGCGCCGTCAGAAGAGATCGCTCTGAAACGTACTTTAAACATTTGTAGTGTTCCCTGGACACAAACCAGTAAGAACCATTAAAAAGGAGTTCCGCAGTATTGCAGGTGAATGATGTAAACCCTTTGAAATAAAAGATTATGAATTATAATTCTGTTAGTGATGGTGCTGCAGCCTCAGAATGAGATTAGTAGGCCTAGGACTTTTTCGCCCGCAGTATTGCACCTAAATGAAATAGATTAGATAAATTAGCTATACTTATGATTAAATATGATATACATTATATTGGAATATACGCATTTACTCTAGCAGCAATTTTCTCCCACACAAATTCTCTCTCTGGGTTAGGATTAGGGTTAGGGTTGGAAATTGTGCTAAAAGGCTTTTCATGAGGAAGATTGTTTAAAATCACCAGTTTAAAATCATAAAAAGTCCCTGCTTCTAACTGCAGAACATGCCTGACAATAAAATAGAAATAGAAATCCTAATGTCCAAAGTCCAAATCAGCTGATTCTGTTCATAAGTGCTTTATGGCAGGGGTCTTTACGTTTTTTTTAAACCAAGGACCCCCTACTACATGTATTATATAATATGAAGTTTCATATTAAACTGGGCCTACAATAACTTACAGGGCAGCCTAAAGCCTTTACACATACCCTTTTTGTGCATGGAATACTAAGCTGTTACAATAGCCTAATAATTGTTGGCATATTATTAATCCTGTTTTAATGTTAAAAATAGACATGGCACAGAGAATCGTCAGGATGAAGTGACTACCTTACCTATAGGCCAGTAAGCAGTAGGGATTTATATTTGCTAATATTATGTTTATACAAATAAACAATAATTTGGAGGCCCCCCTGCATTAACTCTGAGGACCCCCTAGAGCCCCCAGACCCCCTGTTGAAGATCTCTCCTTTTAACAACAGTTAACAGGTTCAGTATGTGGATCGAGACAAAGTTCATGAGATAAGCTGATGTGTGCTATTCATGCTGTTAAATGAGCAGCATGGCGCCTGTAACATTTCCTCTGACGAGGTTGAGGCTTGTATTCAGCCAAGCATCAGACCAGCCCTATCTGGGCTGCTCCGTCACGTCTGCTGCTGCTCCTGCAGTCAGGACTGATGATTTCACATTCATTCAATAAGTCAGTCAGTCTTTTACCTGTTTCATACAGAATATATAGAGAGGGTCTGTCAATAATAAATACATAAATAAAACTAAATGAATACAATAGTAAATATATAAAATGAATGATCATTTAAAATGAAAAACTACTGCCTGTGAACTGTATTTCAGAAAGAAATTGAATTTCAATTGTGTGAATAATGAATTAAACTAAGTAATAAAGAATGCATTTCCATAGGCCAATGATAATCTGAATGGCAGCAGAGTGTCACTCAGACTACATCAGGACATTCTGATGTGGAATTTCAAAATGAAAGCCTTCTAATTTTAATATGTTAACCATTGTATTTTAGGATGTCTATTGTCAGCTGGCCGGGGACTACAGCTGGAAATTAGCCGTTGAGGCTAAAGCTGCTCCTTTTACTGTTTAGTTAATTAAAGGGGACTGTCCACGACATTATAAACTAATAAACTAAACTAAACTAATTATTCATGTACGAGCTGCGTTCCCTCTGAATTTAGATGAATTCACTAGAATATTCTTGCTGGTATGATCACATATAACTGATGATATTCTAGAGAAAATATGAAGATATCAAGGTGTACATCACGGCATAGCCTAAAATATTGAGATATTATGTATAAGCTGTATCGCCCAACCCTAGCAGACAGACAGAGAATCCCTTTGATTTAGAGTAGATTTGTAACGTGGAGAACACAAAAGCACGCAGAGGTCAGACTTGTTGGTGAGACTGGAGGCAGTGGGAGGACAGAAGAGCTGAAAGGGAGACCCAGTTCATTTCAAGCATACTTGTGTGAAAAAGCCTTTAGTGTCTCCAGAGGGAGCTGTGTGACTGTGTCTGATAAATGTCCTCCAGTGATGTCACTTGAGTCAGCATCGGTTGAAGACTACACATGAAAAGTTTGAAAGATGTGATCTGAGCAGACCTCTGCTGCAGGAGACATTAGGCTTGTTGGAGATGAGCTGCACCTCGCCTGTAAAGTAGACGAGAGCAGGCGGCAGCAGCCGGGGGCGGTGACAAAAATCCGCTGTGAAGTCGGACAGTTTCCAGCCACATCCAGCAACCTGCAAGCTGAACAGGAAGTCACAGAAACACTGTGGTCCGATTCTGATTTAATAAAATGTTATCAGACCCATATATCAGCCTGTACACAGTCTCCAGTTGTTTTTATTATGACAAAGTAGCTGTTAAAATGCTCTACATGTGATCTGTTGCTGATTTTAATAACAACAGACTGTAGATGATCTGTAATTTGAACGGATTTAGTCTCTCTGACTTCTAAATGTAACAGCCACACAGCATGTGTTCTGTACAGAATAAGCCTTTAAATCAGATAAATAGCAGTTACATCCCTCCAATTCAAAATAAAAGAAAGTTTATAGAAAACGTCATCATGTTGAGTCGATTCTGAACCAATCAGCTGTTAGATCAGCTGAGAGGCCGGCGTTTCCCAGCATGCCTAGGGTCTGCCTGGGTCTTGCAGTCGGTGAAAAGGAACTGCGCTGCCTGCATCTCAGAACTGCGGCAGCCTTGATCTCGTGAGGTCATTGCTAGTTGCCCACGTGTGCATGACGTCAGAGCAAGTCGGGATCAAGTTGGACACAAATCTACCCAGCATGCAACGGGCGGCGATCGCCGGTGATCGATTCTGCACAGACCTGGCTCATCTAAAACGAGCCTATTAGCTGCTGCTAGCAGGATACACCTGAATCTCTGACTCTACTGTCAGTGGGTGCATTGTGGGTAATGTAGGCGCCAGGTTTGGACAAGGAAGATTAAACAAGCATCAGTCTCAACCTGAGATGTGTCTCTGGAAGTTCTGACTGAAGGCATATTTGAGGCTGAAACTGACGGTGTAGGTCAGTTGGACCATCCCGATATTAAAACCACTGATATATCAAACCCTCTGACCCTGAATCCTCATATCACATAAGCAATACCAATACTTCATCGACCAGGTGCTGACATTGGTGACTTACTTCTTATTCCCCTTCTAATTGAAAGGTACCAAAGCAGCAGAATCAAAACAGCGATGAGTTCTATATACTGTAGAATCTCTGAAGAACGGCTCACACACGCACACACACACACACACACACACACACACACACACACACACACACACACACACTTTTCAGTTGCAGTTGCTCACAGTCAAATTCAAGTTAAAAACAGAGTAAGAAAAGAGCTATTTAATAAGTGTATAAAAGTAGCATAGCTACAGAGCAGAAATTTAAGAAGTAAAGTAGGATGATATCACTCTCTCTTTCTCTCCCCACATTTTCTTTTTTTGAGACGTCTCTTCCCTTTCTATACTACTTTTTCTCCATCTTCCTCTTTCATTTAATCATTTTATCTGTTTTCTTTCTTTCTTTGGCTAGCAAAGTGGTGATGTCAGCCAATAAGAGCACAATACGTTCTGTCCCCACTTCAAAAGCAGGAGGAAGGTTTGAACTCTCTGCAGAGAAAAGCTTCTTTTACCACCATAAAGAAGGACATGGAGGCTTCAGAAGACAGAAGGGGGGGGGGCATCACCTGCTCCCAATTGAAACAGAGTGAGACTTTTTTCTGCACTTGAAAGAACCAAAAGACAAAAAACTTTGCACCACTCCCCTTCAAAAACCTCTATTCATGAGCCGCCTATAATGGGCTGAGGAGTGGGACTGTGTGTGTGTGTGTGTGTGTGTGTGTGTGTGTGTGTGTGTGTGTGTGTGTGTGTGTGTGTGTGTGTGTGTGTGTGTTTATATACCTGGTCACAAGCTTCTTTGCAAGGCGAGAACTCAACAGCATGGTGGCAACAGGAGGGATCTGCAGACAGATGCACAGAGTCAGTTGGGATGCTGCTGTTGGGGCATTAGTTTACAGTTCACAGCATTATCACAGGATGAACACCAGGGAAAAAGACTCACAGTCAGCGATCCTTCAGACATTGACTGTCTAACTGTGGGAGGATTCTGTGAAGATATGATCATCCTCTGACACACTGACTTGCAAGACAACATTTTATATCAGCCATATAAATAATCTATACTTGTCTCATAGCTAGACAGAAGTAATAAAAATGCAGATGAAACACAGCACGGCCCAGGTTCAGGTTCCAGGAAAGGCCTGGCTCAGGCCCCATCCAGACGAAGACGTATTTCGATGCAAACGCACATCTTTTGCATCGTTTGGGCCGACTGTCCACACGAATCCTGTAAACGCACTGCCCGTAAACGCACTTTTTTGAAACCTGGTCCCAGGGTGAATAAAAAAAAAGCCGGCTCACGTTTGGCTTCGTGTGTACGGCGAAACCGCATATGTGCGTATCGATGATGTCATCCCCACGCACCTCGGCCTAACAGCTGGCTGCCTTCAACCCAGCTGACGGCGCTAACAGGGACGCTATGCTGCTTATAAAGTGGAAGTAGAGAACTTATCAACTAGCTCGCTAATCTGTCTGCTTATCAACTCCTTGAACGGATTATAGTAACTTTTAGCACCGCTTATTGTAGAAAGGCTACCGCAAGAAAAACGTGTAGCTAGATTATCAAAAAGACATCGGATCATTGATGTTTGTGTGACTGCCGATGTTGATGTTAGCTAGCTCTGCTAGCTGCAATCATGTCCGATAGAGCTGTCAATGTCAACTGCCACCTCTTTTTCTAGGTGGCCTCTATATAACGAGCAGTGGTGTAAGTTATTAAAGTCTAGTCCATGGATGTGTTAAGCTAAGAGAACTAGCTAACAGTCATGTTATGAACTTTTATATACTAGCTGTTTCTCAATGTCAAGGAAGGATCCTCCGAAGCCAGAATTTGGAGGATGCTACGTCATCGACGTCCGTCGAAGGACCGTTCCAATGTCGAGGATCCTCCGAATTCCACCAAGGACTGAGTCCTTCGTTCAGAGAATTTCCCATAGACAGCGAAGGATGCATATGTGTATCCTTCGCGCTCCCAGATCACCCACAATCCGATGCGCGGCTTTGCCGGCTCGTTTAAAAAAATTAAATGGCGGACCTAAGCGAGAGATTGAGCGGCATCGCTGCCACGAGCCCGGCTGGGCACAGCCCGAAAAAGCTACGTGGCACCTATCTCTCCAGCCCATGGGCCCACCACCTGTGGGAGGAACCGCTGGGGTCGGGTGCGCTGCCACACGGGTGGCGGTGAAGGTCAGGGGCCTCGACGGACCAGACCCGGGCAGCAGAGGCTGGCTCTGGGGACATGGAATGTCACCTCGCTGTGGGGGAAGGAGCCGGAACTTGTGCGTGAGGTGGAGCGCTACCAGTTGGATCTGGTGGGGCTTACCTCTACGCATAGTCTCGGTTCTGGAACCGTACTCCTGGAGAGGGGTTGGACTCTTTTCTTCTCCGGAGTTGCCCAGGGTGTGAGCCGCCAGGCGGGTGTGGGGATACTCACACCCGGCTGAGCGCTGCAACGTTGGAGTTTACCCCGGTGGACGAGAGGGTCACCTCCCTACGCCTGCGGGTTGTTGGGGGGAAAACTCTGACTGTTGTTTGTGCATATGCACCAAACAAGAGTTCAGAGTATTCGGCCTTCTTGGAGACCTTGAATGGAGTCCTGTATGGGGCTCCGGAGGGGGACTCCATAGTTCTGCTGGGGGACTTCAACGCACATGTGGGCAATGACGGGGACACATGGAGAGGCGTGATTGGGAGGAACGGCCTCCCTGATCTAAACCAGAGTGGTTGTCTGTTATTGGACTTCTGTGCTAGTCATGGATTGTCTATAACAAACACCATGTTCGAACATAGGGATGCTCATAAGTGTACTTGGTACCAGAGCACCCTAGGCCGAAGGTCAATGATCGATTTTATAATCGTTTCATCTGATTTGAGGCCGTATGTTTTGGACACTCGGGTGAAGAGAGGGGCGGAGCTGTCAACTGATCACCATCTGGTGGTGAGTTGGGTCAGGGGGTGGGGGAAGATTCTGGACAGACCTGGTAAGCCCAAACGGGTGGTGCGGGTAAATTGGGAACGTCTGGAGGAAGCTCCTGTCCGACAGACCTTCAACTCACACCTCCGGCGGAGCTTTTCGTGCATCCCTGTGGAGGCTGGGGGCATTGAACCTGAGTGGACAATGTTCAAAGTTTCCATTGCTGAAGCTGCGGCAGGGAGCTGTGGTCTTAGGGTCTTAGGTGCCTCAAGGGGCGGTAACCCTCGAACACCGTGGTGGACACCGGTGGTCAGGGAAGCCGTCCGACTGAAGAAGGAGTCTTTCCGGGATATGTTATCCCAGAGGACTCCAGAGGCAGTTGCAAGGTACCGAAGGGCCCGAAGGACTGCAGCCTCTGCCGTGAAAGAGGCAAAGCAGCGGGTGTGGGAGAAGTTCGGAGAAGACATGGAGAAGGACTTTCGGTCGGCACCAAGGCGCTTCTGGAAAACCGTCCGCCACCTCAGAAGGGGGAAGCGGGGAACCATCCAAGCTGTGTACAGTAAGGATGGGACGTTGTTGACCTCAACTAAGGAGGTAATAGGGCGGTGGAAGGAGCACTTTGAGGAACTCCTAAATCCAGCTGATGCGCCCTCTTTGTTAGAGGCAGAGCTGGAGGATGACGGGGGATTGTCGTCAATTTCCCTGGTGGAGGTCACTGAGGTAGTCAAACAATTCCACAGTGGCAAAGCCCCAGGGATTGATGAGATCCGTCCACAAATGCTGAAAGCTCTGGGTGTGGAGGGGCTGTCTTGGTTGACACGCCTACTCAACATTGCGTGGAAGTCTGGGACAGTGCCAAAGGAGTGGCAGACCGGGGTGGTGGTTCCCCTCTTCCAAAAGGGGGATCAGAGGGTGTGTACCAATTACAGGGGTATCACACTTCTCAGCCTCCCTGGTAAAGTCTGCTCCAAGGTGCTGGAAAGGAGGGTTCGGCCGATAGTCGAACCTCAGGTTGAAGAGGAACAATGCGGATTCCGTCCTGGTCGTGGAACAACGGATCAGCTCTTTACTCTAGCAAGGATCCTGGAGGGAGCCTGGGAGTATGCCCATCCAGTCTACATGTGTTTTGTGGATCTGGAGAAGGCATATGACCGGGTCCCCCGGGAGACTTTGTGGGAGGTGCTGCGGGAGTATGGGGTGAGGGGGTCCCTTCTCAGGGCCATCCAATCTCTGTATGACCAAAGCGAGAGCTGTGTCCGGGTTCTCGGCAGTAAGTCGGACACGTTTCAGGTGAGGGTTGGCCTCCGCCAGGGCTGCGCTTTGTCACCAATCCTGTTCGTAGTATTTATGGACAGGATATCGAGGCGTAGTCGTGGTATGGAGGGGTTGCAGTTCGGTGGGCTCGGGATCTCATCGCTGCTCTTTGCAGATGATGTGGTCCTGATGGCATCATCGGCCTGTGACCTTCAGCACTCACTGGATCGGTTTGCAGCCGAGTGTGAAGCGGCTGGGATGAGGATCAGCACCTCTAAATCTGAGGCCATGGTTCTCAGCAGGAAACCGATGGAGTGCCTTCTCCAGGTAGGGAATGAGTCCTTACCCCAAGTGAAGGAGTTTAAGTACCTTGGGGTCTTGTTCGCGAGTGAGGGGACAATGGAGCGGGAGATTGGTCGGAGAATCGGCGCAGCGTGGGCGGTATTACATTCAGTTTATCGCACCATTGTGACGAAAAGAGAGCTGAGCCGGAAGGCAAAGCTCTCGATCTACCGGTCAGTTTTCGTTCCTACCCTCACCTATGGTCATGAAGGTTGGGTCATGACCGAAAGAACGAGATCCAGGGTACAAGCGGCCGAAATGGGTTTCCTCAGGAGGGTGGCTGGCGTCTCCCTTAGAGATAGGGTGAGAAGCTCAGTCATCCGTGAGGAGCTCGGAGTAGAGCCGCTGCTCCTTCACGTCGAAAGGAGCCAGTTGAGGTGGTTCGGGCATCTGGTAAGGATGCCCCCTGGGCGCCTCCCTAGGGAGGTGTTCCAGGCACGTCCAGCTGGGAGGAGGCCTCGGGGAAGACCCAGGACTAGGTGGAGGGATTACATCTCCAACCTGGCCTGGGAACGCCTCGGGATCCCCCAGTCAGAGCTGGTTAATGTGGCTCGGGAAAGGGAAGTTTGGGGTCCCCTGCTGGAGCTGCTCCCCCCGCGACCCGACCACGGATAAGCGGACGACGATGGATGGATGGATGGATAGTAGAGATTGGCATTCATAAAATAAATGCTTTAAATTAACTGGTTTGTCTGTCTTTAAGTTTTTGGGTGTGTGTATATAATGTAAACTGTTTTTCAGTGTCTATTTTTCCATCAAATTCTGAGCTGGACACAGGAAACTTCTGACTGGATAATTATATAACTAGTTAGGTATACAAGCCCTAAACAGACATGAACGAAACGTGCATCTGTATTATAACATTTATTCAAACATTACTATATACTGTACACAAGTATATTCAACATGAAGCGGCGATCAGACTCAGCTGCAGACGATGGTGTTGCTTCCAAACTGCAGACAGAAGGAGAAAGCTTTAGATTAGTCCAGTAGTTATCTAACATGTCCTGGTAACATCAGAAAGCTTTAGATTAGTCCAGTAGTTATCTAACCTGTTCTGGTAACATTAGAAAGCTTTAGATTAGTCCAGTAGTTATCTAACCTGTTCTGGTAACATTAGAAAGCTTTAGATTAGTCCAGTAGTTAACTACCTTCACTGTTAGTGGGTGTTTATCAATGGTGTTGTTATGACTTTTCATATGTTGGTTGTAGCCTTGTAGCTTGTGTCTTTACAGTACTATTTCTCACTTGCAGTTTACTGCATATCATACTGCCTGTGGTAGCTCACTACCTGGTAGCGTTTACCTTGTTGTAGTTGCTGATTATATTTTGCACCGCATTTGTTTGAAAGCTAGAAGCTACTAAACAATGAGCTAATGTTACATGTATGCAGTAAACTACAAGCTAATATAAACTGAAACTGCAAACTTAATGGAATTAAGATTACTTGATGCAATTCTCCTTACCGGTAAGTGTTAGCTATGACAACTAGAAACATGAACTCCCACGAGTTTTTAATTTGTTGACATGGGATAAATAAGAGAAATGACTATTGCTTACATTATAGCCTATCAGTGTTGGTAACGTTACCTACCTTCGCACGTTGCAAGTAAAGTTGCCGACAGAATATTCTCCTCCTGCAAGCAGACTGACGCTGAATCCCCTTCTTCATCTCAACAAAACAAATGCACAGCACAGTTCACAGTTCCACATCCATTTTTATCCAGTGTTTTGAAATGCAGCGCGGAAGTGAAGGCGAAACATTTTACATGACGCAGGCACGCAATGACGTGCACTTGGTAGCCTGTTCCAATGTACGAGTTCTCCGAATGCTACGGAGGACTCTGGCCTAGCCTCTGAAGGATCCTTCCTTGGAAGGACTAGTCCTACCAAGGAAGGATCCTTGACATTGAGAAACGGCTACTGTCTATGGTTATGAAAGGAAGTCACTGAAGGCTGCTCTTCTTCTTCGTTCCGTTAATTTCTGTAGCAGTAACAGCGCCGCCTACAGGCCTGGCATATGAAGTATCGTGTTGAGTAATTTACATATGGATTCATGTGGACGTGAATTTTCTTGAACCGAATCCAGGGAAGACGGATGCGTTTTCATCCTAACGTCTTCGTCTGGATGGGGCCTCAGTGTCCCTGTATGTGGACGTCACATGACTCTGTAACACAGGGACGCTGAGCTGAGTCCTGCAGGCAGCGGCAGCACCAGCTCTGTCTCTGCTCCTGTCTTTTTTTCATCTGAGGCTTAAAAGGATAGGTCACCCCAAATTACAAACATGAGTCAGGACGTGGTTAGTCGGGTGGAATCCTCCGGCTCTCAGGGTCATGATTCAGAAGAAGGGGGGCAATGGGGGGGGGGTTATTTTCAGGCTCTTACTCAAGTGGGCCAAACCTTTCATTGCACAATGAAACACAGCTGGCTGTGAAGCTGACGGAGGTCACCGCTGGTGGGCACAGAAAGCAGTAATAAAGTTACCTGCATTCAGGGTGCTAAATTTACTTTTTTGTCCACCGGCCAAATGGCTAGAGAATGTTCACCAGTTACCAGCCACTTCATAGATTACATTTGTTTTTTTTGGCTAATGAGTGAAGCTCAACACAATCTTAACTGACCCACATCACTGCTCTTTAATAAAACAGAAGTAACTCAAAGAAGTCATGGGGAAAGAAAGCAAGCTAACGTTGTGTCTCCAGCAGTGGAAAACACCTCTCCGCTCTCTATGGAAATGAAACCGACTATAGACAGAGTTCACACCCTCTCCGGATCACAGCTGGCTGAGGTTTGCTAAAGAGTTGCAGTGTGTGTTGATAGGCTTGATTCTTTGCAGGGTTTCTGCATGTGCACCTGGTTCAGTTAAAGCTGTTTAATGAAATGCAAAAGTACATTTTTGTGAACCTGTGATTATCTTCAGAATGGTACAGGATCATTATCATGGTTCTTATGTAAATCAGTTGTGTCCTCCACTCCTCTTGCTTAGCTTAGCTTATCATAAAACTTGAATCAGGGAGAAACACCCCAACACCTCTACACTTCACTAATTAAGTCTTTAGTCTGTATGCTAAGCTAGGCTAGCCACATCATGACATCATGACATCAGCTGTGTACTTAACACACAGGCAGAAATTGAAAAACTCTGTGTATATATATATATATATATATATATATATATATATATATATATATATATATATATATATTCTGCTGTATTCCCTTGTCCTTATGTGGAGCTCTCTGTATTGTGTGCGTGTGTGCGTGTGCGTGCGAGCGTGCGTGCGTGGGTGTGCGTGTGTGAGCAACCCCTGCGGTGGTGTGTCTTCATTGTGTCTGGATTCCATCACTGGGTCTGTTACACTCATCTTTGATGCTCTAAACAGGCCAAGCTAGCTGCTGAGGCCGCAGATCTGGAGAGTCAGAGCCGCAGGAATAATATCTGTTTTTATTATTGGCCTCCCAAAATCTATCACGGGACACCGACCTACTAGCTTCTTCTCAGAACATTTGGTCTAATTGCTATTTGTCCGTTGTTTATTTCTAAAGAAACACAACAATGTATAAAAGGCTCCGTTACCTTGTACCTCACGTTATGGCTCCGTAGCAGACGTTTTTATAAAAACAGGCTAACGGTTGGGTCATAACCACGAGACTTACTGTCTCATAGTAGAGGAATTACCGTACAGTACAGAAGAAGCTCGCAGGCAGTTTGGACTTACATTAGCTGTTTAGTTTAATTATTAATGTTAACTAGCATTTTAGTTAGCAATAATTAGCCTGTGCCTATGTTATCTCCTTACATATACCTACGCTCTCCGTCTCTGATAGATTGGGAATGATTGAGATTTCTCTTGGCACAGCTACCAGAAGACTTACAACGTTCAGACACGTTGCTCACGTCACATCTACGTCATCAAGCTCAGTTTGAGGCTGCGCAGTAACGCTCAGCCATCACCGGGAAAGTGCTTCTAATAGACTTCACTGGTCTCCGTCAAAAACAGCGGCATCACTTTGTTCATTTCTTATATGTCTATGAGATCCTGGCAGCGTTTAAAGTACTGGGATGTCATGGTTGAGCTGTACAACCTAGGCTAAGTCTTAGACCAGCACTTTGTCTGTTTCCAGCTCTCCTGCAGATCACACTGGAAAGCTAAAAAGACGTTCCCTTGTCCTGGGTTGGCAACGGGAGCCGGTGGCCAACTGGTAAGAACACAACATTAAAAAGTGTTTGGGTTCTTTCTCTATTGTCTGACGTCTCTAACCATATTGTTTCTCTTTAGGAGGTCAAAGACACTGGCTGTCTGTCCTAGCACTGGGCCCTCACCAATCTCCAGCAGAAGCTCAGCACTGTGTTGGCAGCATGGAGGTGGAGGTAAACTGGCTGCACATCTTCTGCCTCTCCTATACTGTGTTATCCTGATTGGTTTTGGACCTTGGAGTAAACTGAACTGTCTTTGCAACTCTGACTTTGCCAGCACCAGTGAATACAACAGGGGGAGGAGAGGACGAGAACGTGGATAAGAACATGGACAGGGAGGAACTCTTGGCAAACTCCAGGGAGCAAAGCCATGAGAGAACGTGAGGAGAGAAATGTTGCTAGGCTGAAGACACTGGCAAAGCAGTTCCTCCAGGAACCAGAAGGCACGAGTGGGCCTCTCTCAAGCATCATGTGCTGATTGGAGCATTGAAGGTATGACTCAGTCACTAGACAGACATTTTGTCAATCAGGAGGAAGGCAGGGGAGTATTTGGACCACTGCCCCCCCTCCCCCCCTCCAAGCAACCTCATGTTCCAAAGGAAACACTATAACTGTAATTGAAACAGCTGCTGAGATATCTCAGTAAAGAGCAAGTGTGTCAGCTAGAGTTAAAGTCAGTAGGATTCATCCTCTCAGCACTAAAAGTCTATACCAAATGTCATGGCAATCCATGTACCAGTTGGACTACTGCTGTATGCTGAGTTGGTTGTTTCTTTGTCGGCATACTTTCTGGCCTAAATGAACTCTCACTCCCACACACACAAACACACACACACACACACACACGCACACAGAAACAATGGCAGGTGACATAATAATTTGAGGGGGGTTGGGGGGGGGGGTGTACAGTACGAGGCCCCAGGCTGGCTGCTAATGAGAGCTGGCCCCATTCCTGCTCAGCACACACAACAAGAGCACCCCCCCCCCAGCTACATTGTTACACTCAGTCTCTGGAATGAAGCACAGGGCAGTCAACCCCTCAGCTAAACTGCTGGACCTCATTCAGCGCTTCATTTACTAAACACTGTGGCTAGTCTCTATTTAAACATGTGTGACTGCAATGTGAATATTAATCTGCTGACAGTGCATGTCTACATTTGGAAGCAAGACTAAATCAGTTAAAATATACAATTTGAACCCTAACCCTAAACAGTTTTGCCATACTTTCTATCTATGTTTGGTCAAGAAACCCAAGCAATCAGACGGGATCATCATACAGATCTTGTTATATGTATGATCGTGCACACATCAAGCCCCAGGTCAAACTTATTTGGAAAGGAAATAAAGGCAAATGGCCTCCATATACTGTGGTTTGGATAATGAGGATGAACAATGTTCCTGGATGTTCCTGGATCCCAGAATAAAGTGTGATCATATCTGATAGACATTGATTGTGTTTAGTGTATCCCTTGTCCATGCTACATGTAGTTTATGTCAGCCCTGACAGTCTCCAACACCTTTATCCTTCATTCATTGCACACTAGGGCTGGGCGATATGGCTGAAAACTGTATCACGATATAAGTGTTTCATATCAGTCGATATCGATAATTATTGATATTTTTTATGACCTATTTAAAATAAGGACCAGGAGAAAAAAAATGTATTCAATTTAAACGTTTTTATTTTAAGCTTAACCTTCCTCCGATTATAATCCTCTCAGTTATAAAAGCAGAAATGTCAACACAACCATGGAAAACACTCAAATAATTCAAATGGAAACATAAGTCTAAAATCACAATGAACACTTCTGGTGAATGAAGTGTTTTAAAATATGTGCAGTGTTTTGTAAACATAGGAGAAATTGAAATAAAACTGAGGTAGACTTTACATCTGTAACATAAAAAACTAACCTGATACAGCACAGTAACAGTTATTATTTTTCTCCGTCTAACAGTCACGCTACAGCCTAAACCGTACATGGTGGGGGGTGCTCAGCGGAAGCATGTCTTTGGCTCTATGATATGCCACTGCCTCCGTTATTTATTTGTACCGTTTAGCTTTTACAGTCATAAGGCGCTGAGAGTACCTCTCCGTGGTGCTCTGCTGCTTGTGCGGGGTTCCAGCTGCAGATGTTGTTGGACGTTGCTGGCGAATACGGCTGTGCTCCAAAGGGTGAGCGCGGCTAAAGTGGTAAAACAGGTTTGCGGTGGGGACGATGGTCTTGCATAATTTGCAGACGACATTGGTCTGACTACGGTCAGACTTATAAAATCCAAAAAACTGCCATACTGGCGAGCTGACGTTTCCCGTTTCATCAAGAACTTCCGCGCTCGCTGCTTCACGCATTTTCCACTTATCACTCCATCATTTATATACTGTCTATGCTTATCACTCCACGCCGCTTCTGTTATTGAAGAATCCAACACGAGACAACGATATGGCGCAACCAAACACAATACTGTTACATGATTGGCTGTTAGCGTGTCACTCCCTACGTTGCTAGGCTACCAGAGAGTGAGTGCCTTTGTTCATGCAACCAAACTTGCTTTGAAACCTCTGGTTTCTTCCGACGAAGGAAAAATAAAAAAAAGAATTATCGAACTTTTATCGAGGGCATTTTTTATTGATATTGATTACATGTCTATCGCGATACATATCGTTATCGTTTTATCGCCCAGCCCTATTGCACACTAAATTAAATTGTTGATGCCAGAACAAAAGATCCAAGTACTGCATTTAACTTGTGCCTGAGGTGGAAAAGATATTCTGTTGATCGAAAGAACAGTGCAGCGGACGCATGAGAACATCAGATCTGTGTGACATTAATACATGAAATGTAAATAAATATGCCATATTTCCAACATAGTTTAATTGACTATAGAATATGTACCAAAACTGTGGATGGAAACACGCATTTTCTGCAAATTCTGTTCAAACGTTTGGATGGAAAGTTGACTGAAATCTCTTCTTCCTTCATATCATTAGTTTCCGACTCTCACGCCCCAGGTGCCACGGGAATGTTTGTAAGGAACATTTACATGATGGAGACCTTTATCTGACTGAAAACAAGTATTCCCAGAGATAAGGGATGTGTCAGCTTGAGCTCTGAGATCTCATGGGGTCCAACTACGGGGGGTTACTCAAACATTAGGGGGTCAACTGTGTTCAAAGTCCCACCTGCCAATCACATTAACAGTATTTTGTTTCAGCACGTGATGGTCAAATTAGTTTGCAACTTCAAACCACAAATCTCAGTCAGTTATCTGTGCCATGTGTGTGAGAAAAACAACATCCCATCCAAACCATTCCCCACCTGACAGAAAAAGAGAGAAAAACATCTTGTGACCATCAACGTGCATGAAAATTCCACATTAACTCCAAATCTGAACTCTCAGTGGTGACATGATGTGGTGTAAAATGGTGAAGGCAGGGCTGCTGGGGACCGTCTATGAGCAAAACTAGATGAGTGTGGACTGGGAGAAATAATACGGGAACACTACAGTGGTTTCTGTCGAGCAACTCATGGAAGCTGGGAATTCTACTAATTCTGCCATTGAATATGTCCCCAATATTGTGCAACTTCTACAGGCAATAATGTCAGATAGAGATTTCAATAGATGATATCAGTGCCTCTCACACAAAGAACAGCCTGCCTGTCGGGCTCTGCTCGGGCTCGGGTACTGCTGCACTTCACTCTCACTATAGTCTCCTCCCATTCCCATGCTCTGGTTCCACTCATGGGCCATATTTGGGTCATCTGCTGTTGTGAGTGGATATTGACATTTAAATGTCTAGACCTCAAAAATGGGATGACCCCACTTTTTCAGATTTATTTCCAGGAAAAGCAAAATGTCTTACGCATTAACCGCATCTAGAAAAATCGGAATATACACACTAATATTGAAGGGTAAAGGGTATAGGCCTAAAGTAAACTAAGCTGGTTTTCAAAAAATTACCAATTTGGTTATCACAAAGATATTGCATGAATGCTATGTTACGTGTCATTACTTAATGTCTAATATCTAATATCAGATGATACTACATTACATTACATTACATGTCATTTAGCTGATGCTTTTATCCAAAGTGACTTCCACTTAAATGCTTTCAACCCTGAAGGTGCAAACTCCAGACAACAAGTAGTAAGTGTAAGTACATTAGCTTTAAATAAGTACAACTACAAAGAGCCATATGAAAGTATGAAAGTGCAGCTTCAAGAAATATATAGACATACTATATATACTAAAGACAAAGGTTTTGTCCTATCAGCTTCAAACAATCATATGACACTGCATATGGCAGCTGTCAGTCATCCGTCTGATAGGCAGAAGAAGCAGAAAGAGAAGTGAAGCGATCAGATCGTTAATGTAGAGAGAGAGAGACGCAGCAGGCAGACTGACACAATGTGTGTTCACTGTTCTCAGTATGTTGGATGCTACAGTTGTCAGCCCATTAAAGTCTACAATAATAAACCTTTTCCAGCCTTTTAAAGCATGTGGGATTTAAAATGGCACTAATTGGTTCAGCCATGACTACAGACACATCCTCTTGTTCATTATCACACAGGATGGGAGCCTCACATGAACATATTTCGTTATTATTGGTTCATCAATGGAAAGGTTAAATCCAGAAGAAGCTGTATACAATATGAACTCAGTCACACCATAAACGCTTTAAAAAGCAGCTGTGATTTAGGGCCAACCACAGTCTAATTGATATGGTAAAGGCAATACTGAGCGGCTCGTGATTAACATTCCAGAAAACATCCACAGCCAAGTTTCCTGTCTGTTGATTCCCACTGCAATAAACTACACAACCATACTAACACTGAGGGTGGACTTCAACTTTTCTGCCGAATCAAAACATGCAGACTATTACCGAAAGATATTTCCTTCAGAAACAAATCACAGTTTGAATCTGTGAACAGACTGTGAGCTGCTGCTGCTCCCCCCTCTCTCTAAAACTGTGACATTAGTCTGGCTTGTGTGTGTGTGTGTGTGTGTGTGTGTGTGTGTGTGTGTGTGTGTGTGTGTGTGTGTGTGTGTGTGTGTGTGTGTGTGTGTGTGTGTGTGCGTGTGTGAGGGGGTGTGCGTGTGTGTGTGTGTGTGTGTGTGTGAGGGGGTGGGGATAGCTACAAAAGCTTCATTGGTTGTATGAGCTTATAATTCATGTGCATATTAAATATTTTGGCAGTAAAAAGAGCCACGGCTATAGCCCAATAGCCAGGCCCTAAACATGCCCCTGTTCACCCTGTAAATGTCTCACGTTGGAACTGTGTTAGGCCAGTGTGGACAGGATTATTATTGGATGGTTGTCATTATGAGACAGCAGGTCCAGCCAGGCACATGTGGCAGGATTAACAAGCCTTTCTACCGTTAAAGTTCAGCTTTAAAATGAAACTGAAAACACGGACTCTTTCCTTGGCTACGTTGAACAGATGAACAGCAGCGGCGTGTGTTAGTGTGTGTAGGAATACTGCTTCCTGCATTCCTCAGAGCCGCTGCACACTCATGGGGGGAAGAGTTTAATGGATGGAGGTCAGAGGTCACTTCCTGTGCATTGATTCATTGAGATTTGCCATAAAGAGAGGACGTTTGGTGGAAAACACATTTTTCTCTATGCATATTCATTCATCATGTGGAAGATAAAGTATGCTCTCCGTGTTTCTGTCTCTTTTCACACAGGAGGTGTGAGAGAGATCCCTGAGAGTAAACTCAGCCAACAGTTAGGATTTACTGACATTTGGTGACATGTGACACGACGCAGCTTCCCTCAGTGGAACATGGATACAGACGTACTGGTGTGGCAGACTGACCTCCAGCTCTGTGTCAGTGCTCTCCTGTGATGGACGCTAACATGGCCTCAGGACTCTGAGGCTCTCTGTCGTTGTTCTCAGTTATAATATTAAGGGACTGTGCTACTTAAACAGTCGGTATCTTTACAGTTTGGAAATCTAACACAAGTTGACTTCCAGCTACAAGAACGTTGGCCATGGTTGAACTATCACAGTGCTGGCTGTTAGGCTGCTGTCCATCAGCTGCTAGATGTCGGGAGGGCAAAGAGAGACCATGAGCCAGTCCGCTGGGCATGGAGAACTGCTTCAAGTCTCAACAAGAAATAGAGAAATGTGTTCATGCCTTTGTTTTTCATAGACGTGATTATTGTAATGGTGTATTTACAGGTCTGTGTAAAACATCAATCAGATAACTTCAGTGTACTCAGGCCATGTCCACATGAAGACGTTTGGATGCAAACACATCCGTCTTCCCTGGATTCAGTTCAAGAAAATTCACGTCCACATGAATCCATATGTAAATGACTCAACACGCTACTTCATATGCCAGGCCTGTAGGCGGCGCTGTTATTGCTACAGAAATTAAGGAAACGAGAAGAGCAGCCTTCAGTCACTTCCACTTCCCTTCATAACATGACTAGCTAGTTCTCTTAATACATCCATGGACTAGACTTTAATAACTTTCACCACTGCTCGTTATATAAAGGCCACCGCTAGAAAACGTGTCTTTGTTTACATTGTATAATGTGTTGGATTGCTTTTTATTTTGCAATTCTGTCTGCTATCGGACATGACTGCAGCACGCTAGCTAGCAGAGCTAACGTTAGCTCTGCTAGCTAACATCGGCAGTCAAACAAACATCAATGATCCGATGTCTTTTTGATAATCTAGCTACACGTTTTTCTTGCGGTGGCCTTTCTACAATAAGCCGTGCTAACAGTTACTATAATCAGTTCAAGGAGTTGATGAGCAGACAGATTAGCGAGCTAGTTGATAAGTTCTCTACTTCCACTTCATAAACAGCATTGCGTCCCTGCTAGAGCCGTCAGCTGGGTTGAAGGCAGTCAGCTGTGAGGCTGAGGGGTGTGGCGATGACATCATCGATACACACGTATGCGGTTTCGCCGTCCATACGAAACCAAACGTGAGCCTTTTTTTTTTTTATTCACCCTGGGACCAGGTTTCAAAAAAGTGCGTTTACAGGCAGTGCATTTACAGGATTCGTGTGGACAATCGGCCCAAACGATGCAAAAAGTGTGTTTGCATCCAAACGCGTCTTCGTGTGGACATGGTCTCAGAGTGCTGTCGCTGTATGTGGCCATATGCCCCTCATTATGTCATTTCCCATCACATACAGCAGGTCAGGTCTGCGTCCTCCTTTGATTCAGCTTGACTCACAAAGCACTGCATGGTTAGGTAACATACACACAAACACACCAGTCACACACCATCCAGAACGCCTGACTACTAGAGTCGATGTCACACGCACGCACATACACACACACACACACACACACACACCTCCAGATGGTAGTGTGTCCTTCCCCCTCATTTCATATTCGATTAGCTGAATCAAAGGAGGACGCAGACCTGACCTGCTGTATGTGATGGGAAATGACATAATGAGGGGCATATGGCCACATACAGCGAGGCACAGAAGGGTGGGGGTGGGTGGTGGTGGTGGGGGGGCAGGGGTTGTGTGTGTGTGTGTGTGGTTGGGGGGGGGGGGGGGGGGGGATGCAGAGAGGAGGGATTCAACGAGAGGAAATGCATTTCATTGTGATGCATCTCCATCAGGTGAAGGTAGAAGTGAGAGGTGGAACAGTGTAATGGCTGTTTTACAGTAACCGCAGCCAAGGTGGCGTGCACCACCATGACGTCAAAATTAAGTAGATCTTGCTGGCGCGCCCGGATTTATAGCGCGCAAACAGAGGTCGTGCACCACTCTTTTTCTCTTTTTTTTGCCGCAGGACAAAGGGGAAACAGGAAGCATGAACGAGCTCGAGGGCAACATGATGCCAGGACTCTCAGAGTGACTGCAGGTCTCTCTGGTAAACTTACTGGGTTAAGATGAGTTCTTTTATGGTGAATGAAAGGCTTGATCCCACCAAGTAGCTCATCCAATCAAATCAAAGCATTGACGTCAACTCTGCTGCGAGTTCTGACCTTGTTTACCTTTTTCTTCTTCTTCTAGTCTGTAGAAAGAGCAAAGTCAGTAGCCTTTCCCCATTAGCGCCACCTCTGTTCAGGAGAAGACTGCAACTAGTGTCGCGACCACCACGCGCGAGTATAAACAGTTACGGCGCTGCCATGACATCACATTTGCACGTGCCAGGTTGGGAAAGGCCAATGTACTTTACACTTAACTCTTGACGGTGATTCTCCAGGCATCACTTCATAACTGGCTTTGTAAGACCAAAGGTAAAAACTATTTCTCAGGACATTAGTCCGGTTTCCATCCAAATGCGTCGCAAATTTGAACCGCATTTCGAAAAGCTAATGAATGCTTGTTTTATACCCATTATGTGATTATTAGGAGTTGGTTCATCGAGGTAAGCAGCATCTGCAGTCAGAAAGCCATTTTACCATTGCAGAAGAAGAGGGCACAAGATGACTTTGTTAAAAGAGTGTCAGTCAAACCCCAAACAGTGAAAAACAATGTAGAAAACTTGATGGAAATATGACGTTCCTGTTTGTTTGAGTCCCCTTTGAAAAAGTCTGATTCATTCCGATGTAAGCTGTGGTTGTGTCTGCTGTCAGAGTAAAGATTTGTGAAGAACGGTGTCTGGATGGGCAGACCCACTGTGTCCCTGCCTCCAGTGCTTTTCTTTTCCCCCAGAGAAGAACCTGAACCCCTTGCATGGAGAACCCAGGCTTACAGACAGCAGACCCTCAGCAGTGCTGCAGGAAGTTCTACAGCAGCAACATGCAGGCCAGCTTCACACTGATCACACAACAGCTACCGTAGAGCATCTAACACACACAGCTCCTGCTCCAGACTACAGCCACTTCATCACAAGCACAACACAAACACAGCTGTTAAATCCATCTATACATGAGTCCAACATGGTGTCAGAAATATAAGTCTCCTTCAAAAAACATCAGGGCACACGGTAGGGTTTGTGCCAATGAAATGCCTTTACTTTACTTTATTGGAAATGCAGTACAACCAAAACAAACTTGATCTTAATCTTGTTTGGTTTCATTTCCATGTCTGCTGATACACTACATTCTCCTTGGGATCAGTCACAACCAGTCAAGCCAACTGGAGCCCTGAACAATAAAATGTAATTGTATTCAATTAAAACTTAATTGCAGTTCTACTCAAAGTGCTTCTGGCAAAGCATTTGTTTTAGAACAATTAATTTCTGGGGAGAATGCAGAGATATACTCTATATGCTAACATGATAAAGACACCCAGGAAATGAGCAGAAAATGTAATTATCCTGGAATAGCCTTTGAGACAATAAATAGCTACAGAGCCCGAGCCAATAATTCAGAGAATTTTAAACATCTTGACTGCTGCAGCCCGAAATATAATAAAATAGATCTGAGCTTTAGTCCTGAGGCCGACATGCCACCAAGGCCATTGACTAAACAGTATGATTTCTGACTTTGAGTTATTGAGTAGACAGAAATGTAGCATATAAGGGTGAGTCACGTCTCCATGTATGAATTGTGATTATTGCTGTGTGGCCTACTGTAACAGCCTTTATAAATGTATAGCCTAATTGGAACATATTTTGCTCCATACAGTACATCTTGTTACCTTTAAGGTGAGTCACATCTCCATGTATGAGTTATTACAACAGACTTTTTCCCTGAGAGAGAATGAAATATCCCAGGAAATTCATGTCATGTCACATCAGCTGAAGTGCCTTCATAGCTAGCTACACAACACAAGCTAACACAAGCTAACATTACAGCATCTGTAGTAGAAGCCTTAAGCGTAATTTCTAGTCCTAGAGGCTGTACGCAGAGCTTTCTCCGTAGCCTACGTCAGTTGGTGTGTGCGTCGATCTCTTTAAGAGAATAGCCGGCATGTGTGTGTGTGTGTGTGTGTGTGTATGTGTGTGGTAGAGCGAGTGAGAGAGTGACGGTGATTAGTTTCGGAGTGAGTAGTGACTCTAGACTCATAGTGAGAGAAACAAAGTGTCCCCCCTGTTCTTTCTGAGGAGAACCAGGAAAATGAGTCAGGGGAAATGCAACGCTACCAAGCCACGGCCGAGCAATGTGCGTCGCCGCGACATGTAGTTCCATTTTTTGAGAGGTGCACGTCAGTCTACAGCATACGGTCCGTGTCTCCATGTACGTAGCCACGGCATAGATTTAACATAGAAGCATAAATCACACTTTAAGTGTTGACGTTGGGTAGGTCCATCTAGCATGTACGAGAGAAGACAGGAGTTGGTGATGGAGCAGAGATGAGTAGGCTAGTTCCATAGCAGAGAATGTCCATCCTAACTGTCTTCAGCAGTCAAAACAGTGTCCCTTGTCCTCCTGACCAGGTGTGGAGCAGCTAGCACAGCCTCAGTGTGTGTTACATGTTAGAATTAAATCAAGCCTCTTTCTGCATGCATGACGTTGGCCTTCTTTAAGAACAAGCTATTTATTTAGAGGCAGAACATTGTTCCAGAAAACTATTCGCAGATTAATTAACATTGCTTTGCCAACGTTCACATTGCTTCGATAAGCAGCATGGATTTTGGTCTGAAGCCAAACCCAACAGCACCGCTGTGTGGCACCAGAAAAACAGGGCCGCTGCCTTCTGGTGCTTTGAACTCAGAGTCTCTGGGGAACACAGCCGGGTCAGCAGTCACTGGAACATTCTGAAACGTTACTTTTACTGAACTCATTGGGCCAGAAAGACAAACTGTCAACCAAAGAGCTGACCCTTAATGTCTCTGTTTTTATATTCAGCCTGTGTGAAACACAGGAAAGTGTGGAAAAACAGTGGAAAAATATTAGATTGCATAGTCAATTCAAATATCACTATGCCAAGGGATAGCTAAGAAATGCATCTGTGTATGCTGCACTTTCATCTTGTGTTCACAGAACTATACTTAGGTTTGCGGGACTCAGGCTCATGGCTGCTCGCAGTGGACATGGGAAGAAAGGGGCTGGCGTTCACTCTGCTGCTTCCCCTCCTCCTCCCAGTCTGCTCGCAGGACTCAAATTGGTTCCAGATGCATTCTCTCCTGGCTCGCCTCCACGACCAAAACACAACAGGAAAGAAATGAAAGAGACGTTTCGCAAACTCCTACAGAAGTATGGAATGAATGGAATTTCTACACTAAATAAGTGAAGCCATTATCTTCCTAACAGCATGCTGCTGTTCACATCTTTTGGGCTTTTCTGAGAGCTTCATGGCTGTCACCAGCTGCTGGAGACAATGTGCACCCCAAATGAGGATCTGAGAACTGTGTTTCTTTCATGTTCCTGGCAGATGTGTCAGGGAATAAAAAACTGTACAAAGTGATATTTAGCCCGAGCAAATCCACATCCTGCACCCATGTGGACTGAACATCAAAGAGCAAGCCATTTCTGAGCCCGGACTCTGGCTGAGCCGGGACAGCAGCTGAACACAGCTCGCCAAAAGGCTCCAAAATGTAGCAACACAGTGCAAAGTGGCAGCTCCATGTTGACTCAGCCAATCAGACACACCTCTGTGCTTTCTGAATGCCTTCACAGCTCCAGAGGATTCATTAGCACCCGGGGGCCAATGGCTACAGACACACAGACACTTTGATTTCCTAGTGGGTTTCTCACCTACAGATGGTGAAATGATTTACACACACACACACATACACACACACACACACACATACACACACACACACACACACACACACACACACACACACACACACACACACACACACACACACACGTGACATAAAGATAACCCGTCAATCAATACCTGCTATTAATTACAATAACTTCAATACCTGCTATTAATTACAATAACTTTGCCAGCAGTTACTTTTTTTCTTTTTCAAGTTTAAATATCTTAACAGTTATTCTAGAAGCTGAGTGAATTTGCTAATAACCAAAGAGGCGTCCATCGCGGTAACGGTCCCTTTTCACTTGCTTTCCGATCCGCTATGTTGCTCTGTTTCCTTCCTATCACACACGGAACTCAACAAATCTACTTTCACGTGTATTAGTCAAATATTAGGAATGAAAGCGTTTAGCTAGATTAAGTACGCCACCGTTGTCTTTAAACTTCAAAGGCAGACTGTCGTGTTGTCAGAGCGGCTACAGGCTAACCCCTGACTCTGCTCTCACACATCATTACAATGGATTCACTCAACATAAAATCACCATTAAAAACCTTTAAGGAATATCACAGATGCACTCTTTAATTCGGCCACCAAAACATCCACTGAACATGATTCAATTCCACCTTTTCCAATTGTTTCCCCGGTCTTCCGACAGTGTTCGCACCTAACGGCACACAGTCCGTGGTGGGCGGTAGCTCGATGTGGTCTGGATCAAACGGGGCTTTTATTGAATAAAGTGCTGGCTGCTAGACATTTCGCTGCCCGGATTTACCAGAGGACTTTCATAATTCGGAATACAACCTAATGACTAGTCTGCGAGGTGCTCAGGTCCACTAATAAGCAAGGGAATGTCACATTGCAGGATTTGTGAATGGAGTTTGGTGTGATGTTCTCACTACAATAGAGCGAAATATATCAACAGGATGCTAGTTGTCAGTGAACAACAAGTGAGTCCTGCAGATGGCTTTACGCCTGAATTATACACTGTCCTGTCATTTATCAGCCAGTTCTTAGCAGTGTATTAAATATGAACACATGACGTACAGTTGAATTACAGACAGACTTACGTTAACGTTACTCACCCTGAGCTCGGAGCGGCTGGCAGTGAAAGTTTACGGCCAGGAAGAAAGTGATTATCTGGAAACACACACGCATCTTATTGAAATCCTAAAGTGCATCGTGGACAAGAATAGAAAACACTGGTGCTGTGACATGCTCCATTGGTCATCTGTACACTAACTAACTCTCTCTCTCTCTCTCTCTCTCTCTCTCTCTCTCTCTCTCCAGCCCCCGGTTTCCACAGGACATGCGCAGAACGGAGAAGGAGACCGGTTAACGGTGACCGCTTTTTGATCCAGAGACAGAGGAAACAGCTTTAAACAGATAAGAATATAATCCAAACACCATAAGTACACTACTTTCATGAAAATATTGGACGATTTGCTTGTAATGCCCCATTGTTTTATAGATTAGTATCAATATCCAGTATTCAGATCATATACTGCAGTAAAAGTACTAATACCACACTGTAAACATACTCTTGTTACAGTAAAAGTCCTGCATTAAAAATGTGACTTAAGTAAAAGTATGTAAGTATCATCAGGAAAATGTAGTTCAAGTATTAAAAAGTAAATGCAGAAAAATCCTCCCATTGTAGAAACTGGAACCAGCGTGAAAGGGCCACAGCATCAAGACAGGCTGTTAAAAGCTGGTCTGATCATCTCAGCTGGACTTGTAGGCCGTGACATTGTTGGCTAGTTTACTTAAGAATAAAATGTTATTCTACTGTATGAATGTAGCCCTTTATCACAGGGGAGTGTTTTGAAAAAGAAAAAAAGAAATGATAGGACCCAGAACAAGGCAAATGGTGCTTAGTTTCACAGAATTACTAAGAGTTGATTCTCTGAACATTAAAACAGGCGTGAGATTTCCATAAAACCCAACATGTAATTCATAAATGTTCCATTTTAACACACAAAGGGGATCTGAGAGCTGAGAGAAATGCTTGGAAACCCTTGGAGCGAGCCGCTGGTCCACCGAGCTTCTGTAGCACACAGCAAGCCCATGGCCAATACACAGAGACCGAGCAAAGACTTCTGGATTCTGTCTAATTCTTAGGTCATTCATAAGAAAAAAAACAACCTTCTGAATGATTAAACCGAATTTCTTTTTTTTTCCTGCCTTTTTAATTTCCTGACCCATAGCTTTATCAGAAACATTATCAGTTGGTCCACAAACAGAAAGAGATGATGGATCTGCTGTAACTAGTGAAGACCAGGAGGCGTGGTTGAATGCTCAGGAAACAAAAGGTAGGGGGAATTTCTTTTGGTCGAATGAAGAGAGCCCGTCTTATTTGGGCTATATCTTCACACAGTACTGTATATGGAGATGGCCTCTCTTTACACTCCCCTCATTCTCTGATACCTTCCAGCAGGAGAATATATCATTCACGTAATACAGATATCTAGCCATCCAGCGACAGGAAGTGCTGTTTCCCCCGGGGGCCTCCCAGCCTGTCCCCTCATTGTCCCTCTGAATGCCATGTCAACAGGGCCAGGCGTCAAACAGCAGAAACATCTGTCCAGGGAGACAGCCTCTGTGCTGACGGGTCAAAGGTCCACAGTGGGGACCACGTCAGGGGCCCCAGTCAGCACTTTGGCCCCCTGTGACTGCCCATGAATGAATAATGAGGGAGGAGAATGAATCATGTATTCATCTGGGATAGATAGATAGATAGATAGATAGATAGATAGATAGATAGATAGATAGATAGATAGATAGATAGATAGATAGATAGATAGATAGATAGATGGATGGATGGATGGATGGATGGATGGATGGATGGATGGATAGATAGATAGATAGATAGATAGATAGATAGATAGATAGATAGATAGATAGATAGATAGATAGATAGATAGATAGATATTATTATTATTATTAATTCTTTATTTCAGACCCGTGGGTCCATATAAAACTTACAACATTAATAGACAAAACAACATACATAATTTAAAAGACATACAAGCTTTGTTTAGATAGATAGATACATACATACATAGATAGATAGATAGATAGATAGATAGATAGATAGATAGATAGATAGATAGATAGATAGATAGATGGATGGATGGATGGATGGATGGATGGATGGATGGATGGATGGATGGATAGATAGATAGATAGATAGATAGATAGATAGATAGATAGATAGATAGATAGATGGATGGATGGATGGATGGATGGATGGATGGATGGATGGATGGATGGATGGATGGATGGATGGATGGATGGATGGATAGATAGATAGATAGATAGATAGATAGATAGATAGATAGATAGATAGATAGATAGATAGATAGATATTATTATTATTATTAATTCTTTATTTCAGACCCGTGGGTCCATATAAAACTTACAACATTAATAGACAAAACAACATACATAATTTAAAAGACATACAAGCTTTGTTTAGATAGATAGATACATACATACATAGATAGATAGATAGATAGATAGATAGATAGATAGATAGATAGATAGATAGATAGATAGATAGATAGATAGATAGATAGATAGATAGATAGATAGATAGATAGATAGATACATACATACATACATAGATAGATAGATAGATAGATAGATAGATAGATAGATAGATAGATAGATAGATACATACATACATACATACATACATACATACATACATACATACATACATACATACATACATAGATAGACAAAAAATCGTTTAATTAAATAATAGATTACAATGCAAATATTTTAACTTTGTCATTCTGCAACCTGGGCAGAGTCCAAGACCTTGTCCTGATGCACAGCCAAATGAAAGGTGCCAGTCCATCATTTTTTTTAGGCTAGATGGAGGAGGACATGACTTCCCCATTATTCTACCACAACATGTTCAAGGTTTTGGCCACCACCTCCACCTCCACCCAGTCACAAACAGTTCTGGTTATCATTTGGAGATTTAGAGGTCTTTGGTTTACCTGCCAATATGTTGTATTTCTCACCAATTTCAAAAACCACACACACACACACACACACACACACACACACACACACACACACACACACACACACACACACACACACACACACACACACTGCCCAGAGCAGCAGCTCACTGACCTAAGTCTGGAAGAAGACAGTGTCTCTTGTTGCAGTCAGAGTTCAGAAGAGAGCCTGAGGCCAGAGGCTCCATCCGTCACTGACTGGACAACTGGCTCCATTCTCTTCACAGGATATATTCACTGTTGTTGTTTTCCATTAGGGCTGTCTGTCCCCGCTTACCAGATGTTGCTTCATTTCAGTTATTACACAGCTTTACAGATGTCTGTGTGTGAGTGAGTGAGTGTGTGTGTGTGTGTGAGTGAGTGTGTGTGCACGTGTGTGTGTGTGTGTGTGTGTGTGTGTGTGTGTGTGTGTGTGTGTGTGTGTGTGTGTGTGTGTGTGTGTGTGTGTGTGTGTGTGTGTGTTAGGGTGACCAAATGTCCTCTTTTGCCCGGACATGTCCACTTTTTACGTACTGTCAGGGGCGTCCATTCTTTTTTTAATAAATTCATGAAAATGTCCAGTTTTTACTGTTTTTCATAGGAAAAGCATGTACTTAAATTGATTGGTGCGTTGCACAATACTGCAGTACCTTGTTGCGTGGCGTAATTCCCGAGAGGCTGCCTTGTGGGCGGCTCTGTGACGCGCACATCCACCGGGAGCAGAGCAGACGGCGAGCAGCATTGCACACAAAATGTGTAAGTGCAGCTTCACAGTTGAACTGCAAAAAAAGTTTCCCACGTACCGTCCCGGTCGGGACAATCGGGAGGCGGAGTGCACCGTGTGCAAAGCTGGCACATACAGCAACATATGGATGGGCAGACAAAGAGGATGAAGTATTATAGAGTATTATAGTACTATATATCCTTTTTGTTTGTTAAGTTAGTATCTTTGTGAGACTGTTTTATTATTTATCGTATTACATTGAAAAGGCATTAAGAGATATTTACAGTTTTTTACAATCACTTTGCTACTAATTTCAGAACCTTGACGTCATTTTTTCAAAACTCTAGACACAAAACTCAAAACGATCATCACTTGTAACACAGACTGTCCAATGTTCAAAACATTGTATTGTGCATTCATATATTTAAATAAATCTTGCACTTGCACAATCATTGGTTCAAAAAACAAATTTATAGTGAAATACCCTTGAAACGTTACTTTAGATCACCCACACACAAGCTACCCATAGATTCACTGGCTCATCGTTCGTACAATCATTAAATATGGTAGTACAAACTAGATGATATATGTTTCATTATGATACTAGATGTAAATACATCCCTGTAAAAGTACTGCAGTAGTAGAAAGAATACTACAGACACAGTGGAATCATTGAACAAAACCTGAAATGTATTGATGAAAAACAATACAGTACGATCACAACATAGGTTCATTTGAATCAAAGCAAAGTAATTAGCTAGGAAATAGAAAAGATAAGACAGTACTATGAAACATCAAATGCAGTGTTCCTCAACTTGCTTGTACTGTAATAAGCAAAACAAAGAAGCGATTACTGTACTTCTACATATTCATCAACTCTGTCTTGTGGATGTGGCCGCAGGTTCTCATCTACATCACAATTAGCCAAACATCTTGGAAAAAACCTTCGGGTATGGCAAACAATACGGTACGAGTATATATGTATATGTGTATATACAGTATAAATATCTCAATCATCAATAACGTGTTTGCAGAATTGGACAAGCAATTCCAAGGGCCTGTATGCATACAGTGCAGTACTGTCAATACTGTAAATAGTCTCAAAGGTAGTACATGGGACCATAGAAACAGTGTCTGATAAACAGTAGTACATTACAGTAAAGGTAGTACATGGGACCATAGAAACAGTGTCTGATAAACAGTAGTACATTACAGTAAAGGTAGTACATGGGACCATAGAAACAGTGTCTGGTAAACAGTAGTACATTACAGTAAAGGTAGTACATGGGACCATAGTAACAGTGTCTGATAAACAGTAGTACATTACAGTAAAGGTAGTACATGGGACCATAGTAACAGTGTCTGATAAACAGTAGTACATTACAGTAAAGAATGATGATGAAATATTACATCCATAGATACTGTCGTCTGATTGGTTCATGCTCCACACTAATTGGTGACAATGAATCTCGTTATCTTGAAACTTTCATGATCTAAACATGGAATATTGTTTGTCTGTTTCCATACAACTATGCAGTAAGAGTAATGCAACAGTTACTTATCATTTTGAGTAGTTGTATTGATTGATAGTTAGATCATTGTAATGAAATGAATAGACAATCATCTGAAATGTAATGTGTGAATTACTTTTTGAAGTAGTAGTACTTTGATGTTAAGTTGTGTCATATTGAACAGCTGATCTTTGTTAAATGAACAAATGATCTTTGGTTTATGTGGATTGTATCCACGCAATTGAAAAAAGTGTTAGAGTTTGGAAAAATGTGTATTTTGATCATTGGTTGTGAGTTTTGTGTCTAGAGTTTTGAAAAATGACGTCAAGGTTCTGAAATTAGTAGCAAACTGTATTTGAAGCTGGATTTTCTGACACAGAAGAGGTCATATTTAGAACATTATTTCATATTATTTATTTATTTGAAAAGAGAGCTATTACGTTGTTACAGTTCATAACAGATATTTTATTTTATTACAGAAGTTATTTTTGTACCATTGAGGCATAATAAAGTATGTTCATTAACCTCTGAGAAGCCTGTCTGAATTTGTGTCTCGAGGCCGGGCGGGTGTCCTCTTTTTTGGAAATCAAAATATGGTCACCCTAGTGTGTGTGTGTGTGTGTGTGTGTGTGTGTGTGTGTGTGTGTGTGTGTGTGTGTGTGTGTGTGTGTGTCTGTGTGTCTGTGTGTGTGTGTGTCTGTGTGTGTTATTAACATGTAGATGCTCTAGTGAAATGAAGAATATGATGAGTTATTACGTTTGGGACTCTGTGATGCTGAGAAAGGTGGTAGAGCTGAAAGGATAGTTCCTCTCTGACAGATGGAGAACACAGTGTGGTACACTCTGACTCACACATCAGCATGGCTAATGCTATTAGCCAATCACAGATACATCAGAATCCCATATATATTATAACCAGCAACAATACATTCCAGCACAGAAAGACATTTATTTATAGAAGATGTCATAGTTTATTTATGTCACAGAATGGTAAAATTATTTATAATTATAAAATCTCTCGATTGTTAACAAGCAGTTCATATGAGTGAGACCTCCACACTACACATTTGATTTATTGTTAACACAAAAATATTGAGCAGACAATAAATAAAAAAAACAAATATTTTCATTAAGGCTGTAAGATGACGTAGTATTAAGAGTGACAACTTTAGTGAGTAGGCTACTCAGGGCGCCTTTCCATAGGCAGCCCCCCCACTCTGACATCTCTCCATTAGTGCATGTAGAGGTACTGAGCATGTATGTAATTCCAGCCTGTGTGTAATGTGTGTAGTAACAACAAAGTGAAAACAATGTAACTTCCCCTTGAGGGATTAATAAAGTATACATTATTATTATTTTTAATATTAATTAAGTTATTAAAGTTATTATTAATTAATCTTAATATTAAGATTAATCGCATTAATGTTATAGTTAACTCACAATTAATCGCAATTAATCGCACATTTATATCTATTCTAAATGTCCCTTGATTTCTTTTTGTCCCATTATATTTTCTCATTTTAATGCTCTTATCAACATGAAAAGTGGATCGGCTGCTTTGTGACAATGTTGTTTTTAATTGAAAACAACATTGGCATATACGTAGTGTTCAATTTCACACTAACATTCACACTTGGAGATAATAATCTGTCACACAATGTAACACTGTTACCTCCATTTAACATTGCAGATAGTATAACTGCCTCATGCCTGAGGCGAGCGTGGCTCGTCGTCATAGCGACCATGGTTTCCCCCGACTCATTTCCTGGTTCTCCTTCTCCATAAACAACGTAAAATCAAGGAGAGGGTTAACTTCTCCTGCTCCTGCTCCACCCTGGTCAGAAAGAACAGAGGAGACACTTTGTTTCTCTCACTATGACTCTAGAGTCACTACTCGCTCTGAAGATAATCGCCGTGATGAGCCTACTAGCTACGCAGCTCGCAAGCCCAAACAAGTGTGTGCGGCCACGGCATGTGTCTGTTTTGTTTCCGGTCTAGCTAGATCCGAAAGAACGTTAATCTCGCGATAAAAATATACACCGTTAAAAAGCGTTTGCTTTAACGCCGTTAATAACTGACAGCCCTATTATTGTTATTATTATTATTAGTATGAAAGACTCCTGGTTAGGAGGTAGGTTGGGGGGGAGGAGGGTTCAAACGACACAGGACTTTCACCCAGGAGACCGGGGTTCGTACCAGAGCCGGTGAACCACAGTCTATGACCCGTCTAGGGATGTAGCAACTCCCCATCTCGCTGCTATACTGCACACACGCATTCCTTGATTTACAGTTAGATATTGAGGTCTAAAAAGAGTCCTGTTCTGGGGTATTTTGGGTTGATTGGCAGGTTTCTCGGCATATCACGGTCAGATTAATATTTTCTGGCATCATTACCTACCAAACCCAAGTTCCCGGCTTCAGAGCGTGCCGCAACAAACTGTCCTCTTGTTCTATTTACAGTACACGGAGCTTACCAGATGCTGTGATTTACATACATAAAATAAAATAAAGTACACAAATTGATAATAAATAATCAAAGAAATAATCATTTTCCAGTCATGAACCACTTTTCACTGGGTCTGTGTTTTCACCCTGGAGCTGATCTCTGAAAGCCTTGCTGTGACTTGTATTCACTTATTCATTCAACAGACATAGTCCATGTGATGATTTTGTGCATATGTATGTGTGTGTGTGTGTGTGTGTGTGTGAGACAGAGGGCTCTGTCAGTGTTGTGGTGTCAGCCATGATGGATGGAAACAGGAACATATGCTCTGTATTGTTAGCCAGTAATCTCTCTTTACTGTTGAACTGTTGTTCTGATAGACCATGACTCACTATGCCAACAACATGAGACACTACAGAGCCAAGACTGTCAGCTGAGAGCACTATGTGTGTGTGTGTGTGTGTGTGTGTGTGTGTACTCACGAATAGCAAATGTCCTCATAAGGACAGACACAAGAGCTACAAACTGGAAGAAAATGGATCTTTCAATCAATATCAACCGCTGTGCAGCTCTGTAGCTCCCGCTGCACAATGGGGGGGGGGGGGTCCTGCAGCAGATCTCCGTACAGTAGTTTTCCGGTGATGCTGTAGCTGCCATGCTCCTGCTGTCCCACACCTTTCTGATACTGCTGCAGAATGTTGCTGCTCCTTTTCAATAGCCAAACACTGTGACTTTGTAAAGTTATGTGTTGCTCTCAATCACAATCTCAATCAATTTAGGGCAACCACTAGCCTAGAAATGTAGACGCACCCTAGCGGTAGCAAATTTAATTTGCAGCCAGGGGGGTCTAGGAACTCTCCGTTGGCTTGCGAGCTGGATAAACCAAACTCTGGTCAGGCCAATCACATCGTGTATAGAGTCGGTGGGCGGGCTTATGGCTGCTGCTGGTGAACAGCGGTCTTTGGAAGACTTGGAGTTCAGCTTTTCTTTTGAGAAAAGAACAAAGAACGACACTGAAGTCATTCTTAAAAAAGGAAGATGTGTTCAGAGTTTAAAGTTTAATCTATCAACTAGCTCCGCCCCCTTCTTCGTTGCTCTGCCTGGTTGTAGCACTATTGCTATTGCATGCAGAGGGAATTTGAAAGACAACTGTTTATCCCGCCCCCCGGATTGAGCCCCGTCAATGGTGAGTTCCCAGACCCAACATCATGGGCGTCAGTTTGGTTTGAAATGTGCTGGGGACAGAGACGCATTCAGAAGTGCATTTCCAGAAGTGCTGGGTACAATGACGCATTCATATTTTTTTCTCTTTCACGCAGGTCAGGTTTTGAAAGTCGCTGTCCTGTAGCTTACTAATGTAAATGAATAAAAATGTATACAAAAATGTGATGATGTCCGACACGTTTTATGAAGAAGAAAGCCTTAAGTTTTCAAAAAGCATTAGACAGGCAGTGTTGTGAACAGAGACGCGTGCAGCCAGCGCAGCACCTTGCTAACCAAGCTAGCGGGCTAACTAATAACGTTTTTCCTGATCTGTTTTTAACCATATGTGGTGTTTGTTATTGCTAATCGGTGCGCATGTAATGGTAATGTTATCTTAAAATCAAAGCCTGATCCAAATTCGCACGGGATTAGAATCATTTTGGGACAGCGTGTGATTTAGAAATTACCCCCTCACATCTGAGTTCCGTGTGGCGCATTCACACGGGACAAGTGGAGACTGCTTTTACTTGAATCTACTGGGGCATCCGCACCCCGGTTGGGGTTGCATATCTTAAGCGCCGATAACGGCAAACTCGACAACTCATAGCAGATCTCCACAAACCAATGGGGGACGTCACACATGCTCTGTCCATTGATATACAGTCTATGGTGCGTATGGATAGAAACAGTGATTCAGGGAAGACGAAGGGGGGCGGGATCTGTGTTTTATTAATGACTTGGTGCAATAATTACACAATAAAAGACAGGGTGTGTACTCCTGATCTTGAATCATTTGCATTAGTTTAAGACCTTTCTATCTGCCTAGAGACTATGTGAACATCTTTATATTTTCAGCATACATCCCGCCCAGTGGGAACGCATCCAAAGCAGCCTCATGTGTAGCAGACTGCGTCCACCAGCAGTTAAAGGACAAGCCCGATTCCCTTATATTTGTTCTCGGAGACTTTAACCATTGCAAACTGGAGCAGGCTCTTCCAGGATTCCAGCAATATGTTAAAAATAGCACACGGAAGAATAGGATACTGGATAAATGCTATGGCAAAATTAAAGATGCATATGCTGCCAGAATTACCCCCCCCCCTCTCAAACTCAGATCATAATACCATCCACTTGATCCCCACCTTTAAGTGTGCAATTAAAACAAACAAACCTGTCTCAAAAACTGTCAGTGTGTGGCAAGATGAGTGCAAGGAGATTGGGATGTCTTCTATCAGGACAACAATATTGACAATATTGTGGACACGATAACACGATAACCAGAGATGGGAAGTAACGAAGTACAAATACTTCGTTACTGTTCTTAAGTAGATTTTTCAGGTATTTTTACTTTACTTTACTATTTATTTTTGTGCCGACTTTTTACTTTTACTCCTTACATTTTTAACACAAATTCCGGTACTTTCTACTCCTTACGTTTTACAAAAGTGGCTCGTTACTTACCCACTTACAAAAGCGTGATGATACGTAACAACATTGTTTGTGACAGAACGTTCTCATTTTCATTCATAAATTCACCCCGTCTGTGTTGTGAAGCTCTGACATTTGGACCTTCGGGGCTTCCGTGGCCCTGGATCTGACGTGAGGTCACTTAACGTTACTAAGCAACAACAAGTTGCATTCTTTGCGCGGTCTTTCCTTTCTCGCAACTAGTTACCTAGAGTTTGAACTAAGTTTTATAAGTAACGAGATATGAAACGTTACTAAACAGACCTAAATAACACTACGTCAGTGTTTTCTGAAGTCTGTCCCTGAAGCTGCTGCCATGTCGGGTGACGCTGCAGCTGCCACCAACGTTAGCCTACTGTTACCTGGTAAGTGAGAGTAGCTTATATGAGACCGCGCGCGTGTGTACGCGCGTGTGTGTACGTGCGTGTGTGTGTGCGCGCCTGTGTGTGCTGTGTGTCTATGTATGTGTGTGTGTACCTGTGTGTCTGAGTACAGCAGTAAACAGAACACAATGTTTATATTTCCTTGTTTCAGATGATGAGAGACAGTGAGAACTCCTTCATAACGTCAATGACTATGCAACATTAGAGTACATTCTTAAATCTTAAATATGCATTGCTTTACACAATTAAATGACTATATGGTAATGTTAGTTAGCAATGGTCAGATAATTAACTAAAATAGAAAGAGTGGAGCTTTTTTCTCCTTCCGTCTGCTTTTTATGCATTTGTTAGCCATGGTGTTGAAGATTGTAAACCGTTTATTAAATACTTTTGAGTAAATGTAGGCCCTTATCAGCAGATTTTACTGCTAATCGAGACAAAAGTTGTATGATGATGCTAATTATTAGTCATGGTTTTGTGTGGCAGTGGGGGGGTGTCGGTTAAATGGCTTATTTGTGTGATGTGATGTCCTGTTGCGTTCAGGTTCGGTTGCGTTTCTCAAAAAGTTAAATCTGTCTCATCTTTTCTCAACTCTAAGTGTTGTTTTTCCAGGACTTTAAATTAACGCCATCAATACTTAAACGTCTGTTGTCCGTGTACAGTTGGTATTCAGAAACGTCACAGTACCGACTGTCTGGGGTGTCGCTCTGGGACAGTAATCACAGTATACTCACTACAAAAAAACAGACTACACCACTGGTTAGTTGTACTCTAAAAGTATGCAGAACTTACATGTAGATTCCTTTAAATGTTGATTAAAAATGGAACTGGATCTGTGAATTATTACAGAATCACAACTGAATTCATATCTTGCTACTCAGTCAGAATCTTATTAACCTGGAGTCCCAGTCTCTGTCACCATAATCATATATGTGATGTTTTAGGCCTTTTGGCAGACATCCATTTAAAATGTAGACATGGCATATATACATAAAGAGCCTTGTCTCCATGGCTACTGAAGTTTCTCAGCTTGCACTCTAGTAACATTTGTGGTCCAGGTAGCTTTGCATAAAAAATGGTTGTCATTCGCAAGGCTACTTTTACTTTTATACTTTAAGTACATTTCCAAGCCTGTACTTTGTTACTTTTACTTGAGTAAATAAGTTAAATCAGTACTTCTACTTTTACCAGAGTATTTTTTAACACAAGTATCTGTACTTCTACTTAAGTATGAGAAGTGGGTACTTTTCCCATCTCTGACGATAACATGATAACTACTTACAAAAGACTCAGATATTGATATCTATAAACAGGATATAGAGGACAAAGTGAAGTGGTGCAACAGGCATAACCTGCAACATAATGTAAATACAACCAATGAAATGATTTTTGACCCCTGAGGGCTATTTCACAAAACCAAGATAAGGGATTAAGCCAGGATTTCCCAGTTATCCTGGCTCAATTTAGCCTTGACTCGGTTTCACAAAAGCAGAGCCACTTAAGTTACCATGGAGATTTATTCTGTAAAGCTAGCCTGCTCCTGACCAGGCTAACAGCCAGGCTAACAGCTAGCCTGCTCCTGACCAGGCTAACAGCCAGGCTAACAGCTAGCCTGCTCCTGACCAGGCTAACAGCCAGGCTAACAGCTAGCCTGCTCCTGACCAGCGCTTTGAGTAGTTGTTAAGACTGGAAAAAGCGCTATATAAATACAGTACATTTACATTTACATTTACATTATTATCAGCCTGCATTAAAGTACAACAGGTGCATATTGCTGTTCATTTAAGCACTGTTATTATTAAGTTGTGACCATTATTTTTTTAATAATTATTCATGTGACAGTCATTGTTACTGTTATATTGCTGTATGAAGACTGCTGTTCATATTGTTGTTAGAAGTTTGATGAATATATTACAGCAGTTGTTGAGATAATTAGAAAAGGCTGATACAGTTGCCAAATGTGTTTTAAATGAAGTCAGTTACTAAGGGCAACATATAAAGTGCTGTACATGTGTGTTTCTATAGTGGACCAATGCACCTTACATTATTTTAGTTGATTCATGTTTTTTGTATTCTTTAACAATAAAGGATTCAATAAAATGGCATTCTTAGCACACAGTGTGTGTTGTCCAGTAAACTGGGACTATAATTTGGGAGAATTGTACAATTATAAAAACATATCCTAATTGTACAATCCTCCTTAATTATAGTCTTAGTTGATTGGACCAATAACTATCTAGTGGTGTAGACTGTTGTGGAAGTTATCTCGGTTCAACACGGTGTAAGTAAATAAAAGGTTTAAAGCTTGTAGTGAAACAAATGAAGACCATTGAGCAGAAATCAAAGTCTGGTTATTGAGTGTTTATTCTCATTGATCAATGGAGAAACGCTGTAACACATCCACCTCGGTGGCTATGCAAGAGCGCTCTGAGTCTTTAACTCACAGAAAACCAACATATAGAGAATCAAAACAAATGGTGACAGCTTTCCTTCCCCCCCCCCTCATGGATCTTACAAAGACCCAGTTACACAAACAAAAAGCAAAGAGTCATGTCATGCCTTTTGGCCAAGTTAAAACCCAAGTCATAACACCTTTCCTTGTATCAGCTGCCGGGGAATAGAAAACTGTTTTAGAGACACTGTAGGATATTGTTTACGGTGTCTAATCTAAACTTGTTCTAAACACACGTCAGTAAAGACCTTGCGAAAAAGACACTTCAGTCTTCAGTTAATCAAAGTTTATAGTTTTAGCTGTTCATCTGTTAGAAACCTTTTTCTTAAGTTAACACATACAGTAATCAGATAAATCCTAATAAAAGAATGTGCTTTAGAAGTATTTTTGCCATTACATTTCACCCTTTTGATTACAAAATAATCACATAAACAAAAATTACTTTAAAAATTAAAGCACTTGGCCATATAGCTATATATATACATATATCACAAGTGGTCTTTGAGGAATACAAAAATAAAAATCCTCTGTGTAAATCAGGAATAATAAAAATACAAAAATAGTCTGTAATCCGAGCTAAAGCTTAAACCCTCTGTGTGTCTGAAACTATCCACGTGTACAGGGACCAACCTGTCATGACTCCACAACTCCTAGCATTGAGCAATACAAATATAATCATCATAAGAAAAATAAAACAAAATGAAACAAATAATGAGGATTATACGGCACCACTGTCTGTGTCACTGGAGCTATCTTTGTACTTAAGCACTTGGAATAACTCAGTAGAGTCTTCAGCAGTCTGCAAGGCCTGGTATTGGATCATACTTGTCATGAACAGAGATGAACACATTTTCCTGATTAGTGGAATGATACAGCAAGCAATAATCAAAAAGCCTACTAAGAATGTGATCACTGGAGCTATGAATCTCACCACCCACGCTTTCCAACCCCCGCCAAGTAGCCATTGTTCCCAATCCCAACCGGACGTGTCAGCCGAGACGTCGCGGGATTTGAGATCTGTCAGGAGTGAGTTGAGTTGATGAAAAGTGTCAGTGATGTTACCTTCAATGTCTGGACTGTAGGTGCAGCAGTGTGTACCTATGATGTGGCACAGGCCCCCTTGGGCAGCTAATATCAAATCGAGCCCGATCTGATGCTGAAGCAGCATGCTACGCATTGCTCGCAGGACTGGAGGAAATTCGTTGAACCCTGAAATTAGAGTCGCAGTCAGATTTTCGAGGCTCTCCTGAATGTGGTCGATATTGTGAGCATTATTGACCGCACCCAACCATGGAAAGATCCCCGCAACAAATTTACTCCCTGGCCCCGTTACCTCTCGCTTCCGTCTAACCCCTCCGTGTGACATCGGCATGTACTGAGGATAATGGTGTGTTGTGTGTACAAGAGAAGTCATAACAGTAATGGACGGTGACAAATAGATCATACTACATCTTCCAGCCCATAAGGGAGTCAAAATCTGATACCACTTATCTCCACAGATCCAAACGTAACTCACCAGTGACCCTGCACCAGAATCATCAGGCCAGCGCATCATGTGAGTTAGGGATGTGTCTAGAGCAGAAGCATTCAGATGACCTGCTGTAGTGTGTAGACATGGACTAATGTTATATTCACCGGTCGCACATGTACAGTTTAGAGTCAGTTGGCAGCCCGCATTTGATCCCAAATAACGAGAACCTTTTCGCTGAGCTCTCTCAATGCAAAGTGCATGTTTCAGATTTTTCATTAGACTAGGATGAAATTGGCCTAAGCTGTTTGAAAGTTTACCCTCTTTTGCGGTAAGCATAGTACCATTAGGAGCGCGCACAGTACGATTTGTAAACTCAGCACAAGGTGCTGGTTGAGGGTAGGCAGAGTGAAATTGGCCCCCCTCCTCTCTAACATCTTTAAGTGCTGTTAGCGCACAGATAGCTTCCCTTAAAGTCAAAGGCTGGGGTTTTACTGGAGTCGCTTGTTTTTGTGAGTGAGGAAAAAGTGAACAAACATAACATGAGTGATTGTAACCTGAGTCACGCGTGAATTTCCTAACTAAACCTAGCCAGATATTAGTAGAAAATGCATCGTCAATATTAGCCATTACAGTGACATTTGATCTACCGTACTTATTATAGTGCGAGCGCCATAGTTCTCTGGAAGTGTCATCTGCCGAGCGCATCTCGCAGCGTTTTCCCCCCCTCTGTGCTGCATGAGTGACTTCAATGTGTGTGGGTGTGGCAGTGGTATTTGGGAAGGTTTTGTTAGCAGAGGTCATTACGTCAATCAATTGTTTATCATATCTTTCTAATATCACAAACGCAACCACCACAAATGCAGTAATCAAAACATAAAAACCGAACGGGCATTACTTTCCTGAATACCATTTCCACACACTCGCGTAAACCGCCAAAATGACCTAGGCTCTTATGTAGATGAGCGTGTGGAGAGGTAGGGAAGGATTGGTTTCAAGGAACGGGCAGGTCACTGTTAAGGACAGCTTTTTCTCCCAAAATAGTTTGTGGGAGAGCAAGCTGACCAGAATTTTGGCAGTTTTGGTTCAATAGAAAACTGTTGGAGACGCGTTTTCTCACAGTTGGTCTTGATTGAGAGACGCACAGGTCTAGGATTTTTCTCAGTTTTCCAATAAACGGGGCCTTTGGGACGACGGTCCTGATTGTAAAAGTAGCTACTTGACTTTTGGTGAAAATGGGAAACTCCGTAATTGCTGTCAGAGAAGCGGGAACAAAGTGCAACCTCAAAAAGTTGCTTTCATCTTTTGTTGGACCCTTCCTGCCTAGTAGATTACTGGTCTTTCAAACTAAAAGTTTTAAATCACAGGCCCAGGGGGCCCGATCGTGGGGGAAATGGAACGGAAATATGGACAAAGTTGTTTGAGATGCCTATCTGATTAGTCAAAAAGTTATGGTTCCCCAGAAAATGGTTAATTTAGTGATGTAAAATTAAGAATGGAAGGTGCAGAGAGAAAGCTGAAAGAAAGAAAAACGATTGAAACAATAGGTTTTAAACCAAATTAAGAAGGATTGTGAATGTTTCAATGTATGGATGGAAGAAACGTAAAGTAGATAAAGGGAAAGAATGCTATAACACACATACACCTATAACCTCCTCATCAGCTCCACAACCTAACCCAAGTCCATATTCTGAGTTTTCCAGTCCTATACAACCAGGAAGGACGAGTTGGGAAAGAGAGAGGACGAAGAGGACACATATTTCTGTGCACCGCCTTCCAAAACCTCAGACCCGACTACCGGACAGAACCGCCACAGCAGTCCACTCTGCATCAGGTGGAAAGGAACAACAGGACCAAAGAAAGAACAAACAAAGTAAGAGACTTGACAAAACCATGTTTGAAGCGTATGTTTGCATGTTAACAACAGGCTGGTGGGCAACATATGGAGCGCGGACCCGAAAAAGGCCGCGGCCACAAAGAGCGTGGTCGCGCCAGGCCAGGAGGCCGAGGAGGGTACCGTGGACGAAATAATGAGCCCTACAACCCAGACCACTGTTGGTACTGCAAGGACTTTGAACATTGGGTATGTAACTGCCCGAAGAAAAAAGCAAAAACATCTCAGAGGGAAAACAACACGCTGACTAACTGAGTCTCAAAGCTGACTGAGGACGGTAACACAGACACATTCATAGACACGCACACAGCTTCATGCAATGAAGAAATGCTTCGCACTGATACACAGTTTTTTTTGTTTGCTATTAGGGACAAATTGATAGGGTAAAAAGATTGTTATAGACAGGTTTAACCAACATACTGATCTTTTTAAATCCTATAAGAGATGCCTAATTGTGTATAGTTATAGTAGGCCCACTTCATTTTTGGTATTTGACACCATGGGGTTATAAATGTAATTATTAGAGTTTTAAAAGGATTGACATACAGCAGCTCACTGGTCATTTCCTTATTGGGTAAATTGAGTTTACTAATTCTATTTTTAGGTAAAACTGAACGACAAATCAGAAAGTTTTCTGACAGACTAGTGGTTGTTGTTTTTATTTCTTCTCTGGAAAGTCTAGAAAAAAGGAATGAACCACTCTTATGCTTTTTATGTGTATTACTGATCTTTAGGATCCATAAAACAAATAGAAAAAGGCTCAGTTTTGTTTCCTACAAAGTATGAGTTGTAAACTTATAGGCAGACACTTAAGGTGTCTATTTTGGTATTAGGGTTGTTTCCATGTTTCCAGTTGTGCGTCTTGATAAAAATCATTCTTTGACTGATTATTCTTGACACATTGGAAAATGCACACTTTTGTTTACATTTCAAGTGTTTCTCTTTGCCAGCCTGTTAACCTCCTGGCTGAGAGGAAGTATGTTTTTGCCTACAAAGGTACACATGAAGCCATAACAATCACACTGTGCTTCTTTTGTTTTCATTTTTGTCACAGCTGAAGCAGAAGAGTTTTTTTTGGGGAAAAAAACAGGACATTTTTAATGAATGAGCGGGAGTGTTCTTGTCTACTGGAAGAGTCTCACTCTCACTTAACTGTCTCATATTTTTTCATCTTTGTCTCTTACAGATCAGGAGACTAAATCAGGACATTTTTATGACTTACTAGACTGACTGACTGGACGGATTGTTATGAAGAAAACGTTCGCCACAGCGCGTGTTTGGGCCTGCAGTGTTCACCGTTTGGGTGAAGTCTGTGCCTAACACACACTTTTCCACGGTAAAAATAACGCTTTTTCCAGTTGATGCTTCACCAATTTTTTGCCTCAGGGTACCGCGTTGCCTCTTAGGGAAAATTGTGGTCATCAAAAACGACGCTCCGAATACTGGCCTCAAAAACATCAGTATCCGATAAAACAGGAAGCGATCGATGTAACCGTACGGGTTCTCGTTTTCTTAACTCCTCATTGGCTGTTGGAGTCATTTTTAACCATATTTTGATAAACGGTGTGCACACAATAATTTTTTTTAGATGGAGAGAACATTGGAGTTTTTGTCAAAAACAGTTAGATATCACTGTGATCTGACATCTAGTTTGGGGTAAGACTAAATTGGGATTTTTTGGTACATGAAACATGTTTATTACTGTATTATCATTGTTGAACTGTCTTTCCAATATACCTACAAATCAATTAGCTGCTAAAACCATTTATTTGGCTGACAGGATTGCTACAACATTTTCTTAGAGGCGTTGAATAGATGTGTGTTACAATGCAACAGGAGGAGTGCTGTTTTCTTTTCCTTACAGGGAGCAGCTAAGGTGGGGGCTTGCACACACACACCCAAAAATAAGATGGGGGAGGAGTTGTGCATGTGGAGGAAGGAGACATTTGGATTTCGAATTTAGGTTCAGCAATGATGATTTTGATACACGTTCTTGTCATAGATCGTACAATGTGATATGTTTTCTAGATACAAATTGGATAAATAGACTAAAGCACTCAGTGCTTAGTTGAAAGTTGTGACTATGCTAAATACTAGACAGCAATTAGTATTACCTTGTGTTGCAAACATGATAAATAAGATAAACTACATAGCTTTGTTGGGTTTATCTCAGCTTATTGGTTAAGACAATATTGAAACTGATTCGGGTTTATAGAGATTACATTCTATCAGCATTTAATATTGTACTCTAGTGGGATTTCAGCAGAACTGCACTATAGATTTTGGTTGCATTTGAGTTACTATATGATAAAATTGTTTAAACTATTAACATGATGTTGAAAACGTTTTGTTTTGGTGATTGGTGTTTTAACTTTTGTTGCTTTTATACAGGTATTTCTGTGTAAGACAGGACAGTGTTAATGGAGAAACCACTAAACATTATTTATATATACTGAGGGTTTGAGTCATGTGTTTTACATGCCTCAAACAGGAGGGATAATAGTAGCTTCATAAATAAGATGTTTAAAGTATAAAGTGTTCACATCATTTGAATTTTTAAGTAAATTTTAGTAACAGTTAAAGTTCAGTTGGTACTTTGTTTAGACAAAAAACAGTAGCACATTACACAGACAGTCTGTGAAAAGATAATGTTCCTCTGTTTTCCTAAGTTTCCAAGAACAACTACCAATCAGAGCCGAGGAATCTCTGCATAGTCTCAAATGACTGCTCATGAACTGCAGTAAAACTGAATGTCAAATTGAATAAAAATGATCAATATTCTGTTAGTTCATTGCCTATTTCTCACCTAAAATCCTTTCAGGAACGTATTTTAGTAATGCAAAATTAGCTGAAATATGGGAAAGTTTTCCCTAATGCTATTAGGAACACCAGGAAGAGACAGAGGGAGGTGGATTTGATTCCACAAATGATCTGATTGGTGTAAACAAATATTGAGATGTTTTTATCCAAGTGGCCAGCTAGCTGTAGCTTTAAATGACATCACTACTTGCATGGTAGCTTTTCAACATTAAAGGCCTAATAAAATGCTCATAACTAAGTTTGTAGTGTTGGCTTCAAAATATTATTAAAATAGGATAGTGTGATGGGGAAACCTTTTAGTACCATCATCACTGACAGCTCTGAGGAGTCATAATTAAGATCAAATACTAAATAATTGATATGTCTATGATAGTCATGCAGTACCAAAACATTGTTGTGTTCATTTTTTATTTTCCCAGTCCTTAGTTATTTTAAATACAGTCTTTGTATTTTTCTAAATCTGATTGATTTGCACTAAACAACCCTTAAGAGTAACAAAAACATCTTTAGGGATAGGACATCTTCCCTCCACCGCTCAGTGCGAAAAGGACAGGTGAAATGTTGTGTACAATTTTCTTCTGCACTCTCTCTACCATGAGTTTCCAGGGTTTTTAGCAGACTTGCCAAGGAAAGTGGAATGGGCGCTGCATCAACTCAAACCAGGAGACCTGGTGCTAGTGAAGGACAGCAGGAGGAAAATGGACACCCACGGCAGAGAAGATAGCAGAGAGAGCCACATGGATTCACGCCACACACTGCAAGCAGGTTCCTGACCCAGAAAGGAGCAGCGTTCCTGATCCGGAGAGGAGCAGCTAGGTTTGCGATAACCTACAGCTAGGTTTGCGATAACCTACAGCTGGGTTTGCGATAACTCACATCAAGCGACAACACTTTCCGTTGTGTCGCCTACGGGGGAGAACTGAGAGCAAGCCTGACAGACGGCGATACTGTGCTACTCTCAGCAACCGACGAGAAGACTGCGTGGGAAAAGGGTGATAACTTCACCTTGCATCAAAGAGTGAAAGATTGACCTACAAACTGGTATGGCCACTGATTAAACTTTTTGCAGGAAACAACAGTGACGCTGAATACTGAAGGAACAATTCACTCTGCACTTCTGTTCAGCAATAAAAAACACACACAGTTTAGGTACTGACAGACTGTTTGACTTCTCTGAGGCTTCAGAGGAGAGTGTATTTTCTTTCCACTTTTGTTTCCACAAAACGATTGGTGGTTGAGAAAAATGACTAATGGAGCAGTCAGACCGGAAACGACGGAAATGGTACCCTCCACGACAATTCGGGGGTTCAGAGTTTGTGGTGTTTTTATTTTTGTTACTGCATTTGTGGTGGTTGCGTTTGTGATATTAGAAAGATATGATAAACAATTGATTGACGTAATGACCTCTGCTAACAAAACCTTCCCAAATACCACTGCCACACCCACACACATTGAAGTCACTCATGCAGCACAGAGGGGGGAAAACGCCGCGAGATGCGCTCGGCAGATGACACTTCCAGAGAACTATGGCGCTCACACTACAATAAGTACGGTAGATCAAATATCACTGTAATGGCTAATATGACCTCTACTTGCATGCTTAACCCTTGCGACTATTTCTTGTGTAGGGAAGGGGGGTTACATGGTGGGCGAGCTGAAATCTACATATGCTATGTTTACACAGGTGAAAGACATACTTTATATACATATTATACATATATTTATATACATGTTTTATATAGAAATAATTCCATCGCCCATATCTGACATTCCACATAGACAACCTTTGACCGAAACGCTTGAAATTATGACAAATCAATGGACTTCCTTGGCTAATATTGACGATGCATTTTCTACTAATATCTGGCTAGGTTTAGTTAGGAAATTCACGCGTGACTCAGGTTACAATCACTTATGTTATGTTTGTTCACTTTTTCCTCACTCACAAAAACAAGCGACTCCAGTAAAACCCCAGCCTTTGACTTTAAAGGAAGCCATCTGCGCGCTAACAGCACTTAAAGATGTTAGAGAGGAGGGGGGCCAATTTTACTCTGCCTAACCTCAACCAGCACCTTGTGCTCAGTTTTGCAAATTGTACTGTGCGCGCTCCTAATGGTACTATGCTTACCGCAAAAGAGGGTAAACTTTCAAACAGCTTAGGCCAATTTCATCCTAGTCTAATGAAAAATCTGAAACATGCACTTTGCATTGAGAGAGCTCAGTGAAAAGGTTCTCGTTATTTGGGATCAAATCCGGGCTGCCAACTGACTCTAAATTGTACATGTGCGACAGGTGAATATAACATTAGTCCATGTCTACACTCTACAGCAGGTCATCTGAATGCTTCTGCTCTAGACACATCCCTAATTCACATGATGCGCTGGCCTGATGATTCTGGTGCAGGGTCACTGGTGAGTTATGTTTGGGTCTGTGGTGATCACATTATCAGATTTTGACTCCCTTATGGGCTGGAAGATGTAGCCTGATCTATTTGTCACCATCCATTCATTCCACTAATGAGGAAAATGTTTTCATCTCTGTTCATGACAAGTATGATACAATACCAGGCATTGTAGACCACTGAAGACTACTGAGTTATTCCAGCTGCTTAGGAACAAGGATAACTTCAGCGACACAGCCAGTGATGCTTTATAATGCTAATTATTTGTTTTATTTTTCTTATGATGATTATATTTGTGTTGCTCAATGCTAGGAGTTGTGTGGAGTCATGACAGGTTGGTTTCAATTACCAGGAGGGGCACACTTGCACTCCCTGTACACATGGATAGGTTCAGACACACAGAGGGTTTAAGCTTTAGCTCTGATTACAGACTATTTTTGTATTTTTATTATTCCTGATTTACACAGAGGATTTTTATTTTGTACTCCTCAAAGACCACTTGTAATTCTCAACCACCAGTTGTGTTGTGGAAACAAAAGTGGAAAGAAAATACACTTTCCTCTGAAGCCTCAGAGAAGTCAAACAGTCTGTCAGTACCTAAACTGTGTGTGTTTTTTATTGCTGAACAGAAGTGCAGAGTGAATTGTTCCTTCAGTATTCAGCGTCACTGTTGTTTCCTGCAAAAAGTTTAATCAGTGGCCATACCAGTTTGTAGGTCAATCTTTCACTCTTTGATGCAAGGTGAAGTTATCACCCTTTTCCCACGCAGTCTTCTCGTCGGTTGCTGAGAGTAGCACAGAATCGCCGTCTGTCAGGCTTGCTCTCAGTTCTCCCCTGTAGGCGACACAACGGAAAGTGTTGTCGCTTGATGTGAGTTATCGCAAACCCAGCTGTAGGTTATCGCAAACCTAGCTGTAGGTTATCGCAAACCTAGCTGTAGGTTATCGCAAACCTAGCTGTAGGTTATCGCAAACCTAGCTGCTCCTCTCCGGATCAGGAACGCTGCTCCTTTCTGGGTCAGGAACCTGCTTGCAGTGTGTGGCGTGAATCCATGTGGCTCTCTCTGCTATCTTCTCTGCCGTGGGTGTCCATTCTCCTCCTGCTGTCCTTCACTAGCACCAGGTCTCCTGGTTTGAGTTGATGCAGCGCCCATTCCACTTTCCTTGGCAAGTCTGCTAAAAACCCTGGAAACTCATGGTAGAGAGAGTGCAGAAGAAAATTGTACACAACATTTCACCTGTCCTTTTCGCACTGAGCGGTGGAGGGAAGATGTCCTATCCCTAAAGATGTTTTTGTTACTCTTAAGGGTTGTTTAGTGCAAGTCAATCAGATTTAGAAAAATACAAAGACTGTATTTAAAATAACTAAGGACTGGGAAAATTAAAAATGAACACAACAATGTTTTGGTACCGCATGACTATCATAGACATATCAATTATTTAGTATTTGATCTTAATTATGACTCCTCAGAGCTGTCAGTGATGATGGTACTAAAAGGTTTCCCCATCACACTATCCTATTTTAATAATATTTTGAAGCCAACACTACAAACTTAGTTATGAGCATTTTATTAGGCCTTTAATGTTGAAAAGCTACCATGCAAGTAGTGATGTCATTTAAAGCTACAGCTAGCTGGCCACTTGGATAAAAACATCTCAATATTTGTTTACACCAATCAGATCATTTGTGGAATCAAATCCACCTCCCTCTGTCTCTTCCTGGTGTTCCTAATAGCATTAGGGAAAAACTTTCCCATATTTCAGCTAATTTTGCATTACTAAAATATGTTCCTGAAAGGATTTTAGGTGAGAAATAGGCAATGAACTAACAGAATATTGATCATTTTTTATTCAATTTGACATTCAGTTTTACTGCAGTTCATGAGCAGTCATTTGAGACTATGCAGAGATTCCTCGGCTCTGATTGGTAGTTGTTCTTGGAAACTTAGGAAAACAGAGGAACATTATCTTTTCACAGACTGTCTGTGTAATGTGCTACTGTTTTTAGTCTAAACAAATTACCTACTGAACTTTAACTGTTACTAAAATGTACTTAAAAATCCAAATGATGTGAACACTTTATACTTTTAACTTCTTATTTATGAAGCTACTATTATCCCTCCTGTTTGAGGCATGTAAAACACATGACTCAAACACTCAGTATATATAAATAATGTTTTAGTGGTTTCTATAGTAACACTGTCCTGTCTTACACAGAAATACCTGTATAAAAGCAACAAAAGTTAAAACAATCACCAAAACAAAACGTTTTCAACATCATGTTAATAGTTTAAACAATTTTATCATATAGTAACTAAAATGCAACCAAAATCTATAGTGCAGTTCTGCTGAAATCTCACTAGAGTACAATATTAAATGCTGATAGAATCTAATCTCTAAAACCCCGAATCAGTTTCAATATGGTCTTAACCAAGAAACTCAGATAAACCCAACAAAACTATGTAGTTTATCTTATTTATCATGTTTGCAACACAAGGTAATACTAATTAATAGCATAGTCACAATTTAAACTAAGCACTGAGTACTGCAGTCCGTTTATCCAATTTGTATCTTGAAATCATATCACATTGTAACGATCTATGACAAGAACGTGTATCAAAATCATCATTGCTGAACCTAAATTCGAAATCCAAATGTCTCCTTCCCCCACATGCACAACTCCTCCCTCATCTTATCTTTGGGTATGTGTGTGCGTGTGTGAAAGCCCCCACCTTAGCTGCTCCCTGTAAGGAAAAGAAAACAACACTCCTCCTGTTGCATTGTAACACACATGTATTCAATGCCTGTAAGAAAATGTTGTTCCGAGCAATCCTGTCAGCCAAATAAATGGTTTTAGCAGCTAATTGACTTGTAGGTATATTGGAAAGACAGTTCAACAATGATAATACAGTAATAAACATGTTTCATGTACCAAAAAGTCCCAATTTAGTCTTACCCCAAACTATATGTCAGATCACAGTGATATCTAACTGTTTTTAGCAAAAACTCCAAGGTTCTCTCTATCTAAAAAAATCTTTGTGTGCACACCGTTTATCAAAATATGGTTAAAAATGACTCCCACAGCCAATAAGGAGTTAAGAACGAGAACCCGTACGGTTACATCGATTGCTTCCTGTTTTGTCGGATACTGATGTTTTTGAGGCCGGTAGTCGGAGCGCCGTTTTTGATGACCACAATTTTCCCTCAGTAGCAACGCGGTACCCTGAGGAAAAAAATTGGTGAAACATCAATTGGAAAAAGCGTTATTTTTACCGTGGAAAAGTGTGTGTTAGGCACAGACTTCACCCAAACGGTGAACACTGCAGGCCCAAACACGCGCTGTGGCCAAAGTTTTCTTCATAACAATCGGTCCAGTCAGTCAGTCAGTCAGTCATAAAAACGTCCTGATTTAGTCTCCTGATCTGTAAGAGACAAAGATGAAAAAAAAATATGAGACAGTTGAGTGAGAGATAGTCTGAAAAAACATACGTTGTTTATCAGTCAAGGTTTTAGTCATACTGCACATTTATTCTTCCAGTAGACAAGACCACTCACGCTCATTCATTAAAAATGTCTTGATTTTTACCCCAAAAAAAAACTCTTCTGCTTCAGCTGTGACAAAAATGAAAACAAAAGAAGCACAGTGTGATTGTTATGGCTTCATGTGTACCTCTGTAGGCAACAACGTACTTCCTCTCAGCCAGGAAGTTAACAGGCTGGCAGAGAGAAACACTTGAAATGTAAACAAAAGTGTGCATTTAGAATAATCAGTCAAAGAATGATTTTTATCAAAACGCACTTTTGGAAACATGGGAACAACCCTAGTACCAAAATAGACACATTAAGTGTCTGCCTATAAGTTTACAACTCATACTTTGTAGGAAGCAAAACTGAGCCTTTTTCTATTTGTTTTATGGATCCTAAAGATCAGTAATACACATAAAAAGCATAAGAGTGGTTCATTCCTTTTTTCTAGCATTTCCAGAGAGGAAAGAAAAACAACCACTAGTCTGTCAGAAAACTTTCTGATTTGTCGTTCAGTTTTACCTAAAAATAGAATTAGTAAACTCAATTTACCCAATAAGGAAATGAACAGTGAGCTGTTGTAAGTCAATCCTTTTAAAACTCTAATAATTACATTTATAACCCCATGGTGTCAAATACCAAAAATGAAGTGGGCCTACTATAATTATACACAATTAGGCATTTCTTATAGGATCTAAAAAGATCAGTATGTTGGTTAAACCTGTCTATAACAATCTTTTTACCCGATCGATTTGTCCCTAATAGCAAACAAAAAAACTGTGTATCAGTGCGAAGCATTTCTTCATTGCATGAAGCTGTGTGTGTGTCTTTGAGTGTGTCTGTGTTACCGTCCTCAATCAGCTGTGAGACTCAGTCAGTCAGCATGTTGTTCTCCCTCTGAGATGTTTGTGCTTTCTTCTTCGGGCAGTTACATACCCAATGTTCAAAGTCCTTGCAGTACCAACAGTGGTCTGGGTTGTAGGGCTCATCATTTCGTCCACGGTACCCTCCTCGGCCTCCTGGCCTGGCGCGACCACGCTCTTTGTGGCCGCGGCCTTTTTCGGGTCCGCGCTCCATATGTTGCCCACCAGCCTGTTGTTAACATGCAGACATACGCTTCAAACATGGTTTTGTCAAGTCTCTTACTTTGTTTGCTCTTTCTTTGGTCCTGTTGTTCCTTTCCACCTGATGCAGAGTGGACTGCTGTGGCGGTTCTGTCCGGTAGTCGGGTCTGAGGTTTTGGACGGCGGTGCACAGAAATATGTGTCCTCTTCGTCCTCTTCTCTTTCCCAGCTCGTCCTTCCTGGTTGTATAGGACTGGAAAACTCAGAATATGGACTTGGGTTAGGTTGTGGAGCTGATGAGGAGGTTATAGGTGTATGTGTGTTATAGCATTCTTTCCCTGTATCTACTTCCTGCTTCTTTCATCCATACATTGAAACATTCACAATCCTCCTTAATTTGGTTTAAAACCTATTGTTTCAATCGTTTTTCTTTCTTTCAGCTTTCTCTCTGCACCTTCCATATCCTGTTTCAGCATTCTTAATTTTACATCACTAAATGAACCATTTTCTGGGGAACCATAAACCTTTTACCAATCAGGCAGACATTTCAAAACAAACTCGTCCACATTTTCTGTTCCATTCCCCCCACTATCGGGCCTGAAGGCTCTAGTGACTTTGAACCTTTGTTCCCCATTTTGAGAGAAACAAAAATTGAAGTAGCTACTTACGTACGATTGGAACCGTCGTCCCAAAAGCTCCGTTTTATTAGTAAAACAGAGGGAAAAAACCTAGACCTGTGCGTCCCTGTGCCAAGAGGCAACGCGTCTTCTCGTTTTAAGTCGACAAACTGAGTAAAATCCTGGACAGTATCTTCCCTCTCCCTAAAACTATTAGGAGAAAAAAGAAATGTCCCAAACAGTGACCTCCCTAGCCCCAAATATAAATCTAAATATGAATATTTAGGGAATAGAGCTGTTTTCTTTAGTTTAACAGTGACCTCCCTAGTCCTAAGAACACTTAGGATCAGAGCTGCTTAAACTTGTTTAACAGTGACCTCCCTAGTTCCAAGAATACTTAGAACCAGAGCTGCTAAGTTTTTGATTAACAGTGACCTCCCTAGTTCCACTAATACTTAGAACCAGAGCTGCTTAATCTTTGATTAACAGTGACCTCCCTAGTTCCACTAATACTTAGAACCAGAGCTGCTTAATCTTGTCACTCCGTTCGTGGGAAAACTTGGAAAATATGTCCGTCTTTTGCCTGAAATGCCTCCTGAATTAGTCCTTATTTTTGATTATTGAGTGGTTAAAATCACCCCTTTAATAAACTAAATAAAACATAAAAACCCAGTTTCAATTACTCAAATCCAACAGTCTTTGTCTTCCCTGGTCCTCAATCAATAATTATGTTTTTTTACAATTATGATTCTTCTCAATCTGTTTTTAGGGTTTGTTTCAAAAATCTTGAATTTCCAATTAAATCCGTTAAAATTTGATCTTACCCGTGTTGGTTGAAATTGTTTTCCGTTCGTTTGGAATGGAGTGGAACAGTCGAGAGTCTCTCCCCTCCCTGACCTCTTTCTCTCAAGAAAACCCTTTTTATGGTCGAGGTTAGAGGCAGGAGATTAATCTCCTGGTTCGCGAGACTTCAGGGCCCGGAGAGATCTCCTCTTGTGTCCATCCATCCCGGGTTTCGGCACCAAATTGTTGTGGAAGTTATCTCGGTTCAACACGGTGTAAGTAAATAAAAGGTTTAAAGCTTGTAGTGAAACAAATGAAGACCATTGAGCAGAAATCAAAGTCTGGTTATTGAGTGTTTATTCTCATTGATCAATGGAGAAACGCTGTAACACATCCACCTCGGTGGCTATGCAAGAGCGCTCTGAGTCTTTAACTCACAGAAAACCAACATATAGAGAATCAAAACAAATGGTGACAGCTTTCCTTCCCCCCCCCCCTCATGGATCTTACAAAGACCCAGTTACACAAACAAAAAGCAAAGAGTCATGTCATGCCTTTTGGCCAAGTTAAAACCCAAGTCATAACACCTTTCCTTGTATCAGCTGCCGGGGAATAGAAAACTGTTTTAGAGACACTGTAGGATATTGTTTACGGTGTCTAATCTAAACTTGTTCTAAACACACGTCGGTAAAGACCTTGCGAAAAAGACACTTCAGTCTTCAGTTAATCAAAGTTTATAGTTTTAGCTGTTCATCTGTTAGAAACCTTTTTCTTAAGTTAACACATACAGTAATCAGATAAATCCTAATAAAAGAATGTGCTTTAGAAGTATTTTTGCCATTACAAGACTACTGTACATTCATGTAACAACAGGGAGAGGACACCTTAATGGTTTTTGACCTCATATTTTGCTGGGGGGCAATAACTGAATATACTCTGTTACATTCATGTTTACAGTGTGCATTATATTTATGACTTAATTATCTTTATAGTTTCTAGATTTTAGAGTCCAATTTCTTCAGTGTCTTTCTTTTCTATCTCCATATATATACGAGGGAGCAAAACATATAATATGTAAAGAAGGAAACTCGGCCTCTATAAAAAATAAAAAAGTAAACCTAAAAAATAGCGTGTCAGATAACAGCGGACCAACTGAATGATAGTCTAAAAATAACTGAAACCATTCAATGAGTTATTAGTTAGTATGTCATTTGCAAAAACGAACTGTGGTACACTTTGCATTTAAAGCTAGCAGTTGAAGTTAATATGACTTATGAATTTTATATTTTAGCCCATGAGAGAGAGGGAGAAACAGAGTGGAAGAGATATTTACGCATCATATTCTAGCGTTGTAGAAAATGGATCTTCATGGTAAATTTCCTGAGTAACATTATCTTCTGCTTACTTTTAAGACAAAGAGTTAATTTGTGTAAATGATTAGTAGCCTAATCCTTGAATGGTATGATTATGACCGTTTCAGTTCAGAGCAGTGGTCAGTTAATGAATATATTTAGGCTGCTGACGCATCCAGTCGGTCCGCGATCGTCTGCCTCGCTTTCTCTCGCTGTTTCTTTACAGCGCCCGTCTTTCTTTTTTTCTTTTTTACAAATAATGTGTTTGACGTTATCATACTTCTACAAGAAGCTGCTGCTCACTCTGTATAAAGTATCAACAAAGCATATTCTCCATTGTAGCATCAATAAATCTCTGATCGACCTCGCGGTCTGTTAAGGAAAGCCGTGAACGAGCATCTATCTGAATTACTTCAGCCTGACTCGGCCTAGTCCCTCCTCCTCAGCCTGACTCGGCCTAGTCCCTCCTCCTCAGCCTGACTCGACCTAGTCGCTCCTCCTCAGCCTGACTCGACCTAGTCGCTCCTCCTCAGCTCACTCCTCTTCAGCCTGACTAGACCTAGTCGCTCCTCCTCAGCCTGACTAGACCTAGTCGCTCCTCCTCAGCCTGACTCGACCTAGTCGCTCCTCCTCAGCCTGACTAGACCTAGTCGCTCCTCCTCAGCCTGACTAGACCTAGTCGCTCCTCCTCAGCCTGACTAGACCTAGTCGCTCCTCCTCAGCCTGACTCGACCTAGTCGCTCCTCCTCAGCCTGACTCGACCTAGTCGCTCCTCCTCAGCTCACTCCTCTTCAGCCTGACTAGACCTAGTCGCTCCTCCTCAGCCTGACTAGACCTAGTCGCTCCTCCTCAGCCTGACTCGACCTAGTCGCTCCTCCTCAGCTCACTCCTCTTCAGCCTGACTAGACCTAGTCGCTCCTCCTCAGCCTGACTCGACCTAGTCGCTCCTCCTCAGCTCACTCCTCTTCAGCCTGACTAGACCTAGTCGCTCCTCTTCAGCCTGACTCGACCTAGTCGCTCCTCCTCAGCCTGACTAGACCTAGTCGCTCCTCCTCAGCCTGACTCAACCTAGTCGCTCCTCCTCAGCCTGACTTGGCCATCGTGAAACGCACCAAGCCAGGCTGCACAGATTAGACTAGGTCAAGTCTCGCTTTATCAGTTATCCTGGATTTATAAATTCTACTTTTGTGAAACAGCCCCCTGGTCTATAGGAGATCACAGCACACTCCAAACTGAAGGTGTAATTGTTGAGCAGGTAACAACAGTAGTCTGGCTACCACCAGACCAAGCTCCATCTTTTCAGATTGAACATTAGTCTGGGGAGTCTGCTCTGTATTTTCTCTGCACAAGAGGCGTGATCAAGGGCAGGCCCGTCGCGACAAGGCAAGCAAACCAAGCAATTGCTTGGGGCCCCGAGCTGGCCTGGGGCCCCAAAACAACGACTGGTTAAGAATAAAATGCAACGACAAACTGTGAGCGCCCCTTTGATAGTCAATACAGTAAAGTGCAATGACACTGTTATCGGGATCCCCCTCAAGGGGCCCCTCTCCTGATCTCTGCTGCCGGCAAAAACAAAACCTCCGTCGGCAGCAAGGTCGGCAGTCATCATGACGCAGAATTATGCTTCAGGAAGCCAGAAAAGGAAGAAGAGAAAGGAAGAGGAGGATAAGAAAAAACAAGATAGTGGTAAGTTATAAATTACACTGGATGAAATAGCTCTACTTGTCTTGGTGTAATTTTGCAGCAGGTAGGCTAGCAAAAATATGTTTATGTTAGCTAACGTTACCTGTAACCTGCCTGACGGCAAATGCTGCTTGTAACGAACAGTTAGTGCATCTTCGGACGGAATATGGTTACATACTACTGTAATATGTTTTTTAACGGGATAAGGAAGACGCAGATCTGTTCCAGAATCACTGTTTATCGCATTTAATGACATGACGTTGCTATAGCTTTGTAATAGGTTTTGATGAAAGTGGCATAACGTTAGCATGCTATACTAACTATTCCACCGTGATAATATTTACCAAATGGGGGTTAGGAAAACCACACAATATATTCTGTGCATCAAACATTAGCTTGGGATGTTTTTAAGCATTATTAACCCTTAACAAAGTGTTAGGAATATCTGGTCCATCTATGTAATGTTTATAGATGTTTTAAAAATGGTTTCTTAAAGGTTTACAAAAAATGTTTAATCATTACCCGATACCTAATATATTATATGATAGATATAATGTGTGTTACAATAAACTGTTAATTTACAGCACTACTAATAATTAGTAAACATTTAATTATAATTCCATTGTTTGTTAACAGTAAAAAGACAATTAACTAAAGATTAATTAACTATCAATTTACCATCTATTAATGATTGTTATTATAAAGTGTTACCATCTGTTCTTTCTCCCTCAAGGTGCTTTGCTCACATGTCTCAGCCCTCAGGCTCTTCCTAAGGATACCTCCACTGATGAAGGTAGAGTGAATTTCTCTCACTGAGCTGAGCTGTTAATAGTGACCTCTTTCAATGTGCTAACAGTGAAATGGTAAAACGTACTTCACAGGTAATTTCAGATTTGTTTTTCAATTATTTTCCCAGCTACACCATCAACTTCATCCTCAACATCAACAGATGCATCACTTCTCAGTGCTGATGTTTCCTCTATAGCACAAGGTACCACCACAAGCTCTATAATTATAGCTGATAGCCTGCACAGCCCAGAGTTTAAACTGATAAGTGTGTGCTGTCATATTGTTTTGCCCATGGACATTTCAGAATTTTTAATATACAGTAGTGCATGTCAAATTTCTAGGTGCACAGTTTATGCAACAGTAAACCTTTTTTTATTTATGTAAAGTGTGGGTGAACTTAAACTTTATGGCTATGCTGTGGTTCCTGTAGGCTTTGCGTGCGTGCAGGGGGTTGGGGGGGGGGGGCCTCCATGTCCATTTTGCTTGGGGCCCCCATATTCCTTCAAACGGCCCTGATCAAGGGGCATAGTTCAAATGACTCTGTACGCTATTGGATCCTTCAACCAATCAGACCAACGATCCGGGTGACGTACTTTGCAGAGCGAGTCACAGCGAAAGCCGGTCGGTAGTAAAAAAAATAGAAAGAAAAATAAGCCAGTCGATAGTAAGGCAAACACACCCTTGTTTTGTAGGAATTGTTCCAGGGCAACTTTCTGTTCCATTTTCAGAGAAAACCTGCCTTTGAAATCTTTTAAAACAGCAGCGACAGCGGCATCAATGGGTTGCTGCACTTTGGTGGCCATCATGTTGAATGTAAACAAGAAGCTGCTTGGTCGCTTCTCTATCGTCATCGTGTTAAACCAGCCAATAGCGCGCCAGCTGGATAAGCCAGTTTGTGATTGGTTCCCACAAACGGAAGCAGGAGAGATAAACGTACAGGTTTCCAGACCAAGCTGCAGGCAGATTGGGCTGGTTTACACAGTCTAGCTCCATGTGATTAACATGTTTCATTTCCAATGACTCCAAAACGACATATGGCTGTTCTATTTAAGGCCGCACGGTGGATGTTTTAATCATGTGACCGTTGTATTTAACGTAATGGCCGTCGTTTTAAACATGTAGTTCAGATTGTGAACTGGTTAAATTTAGGCAACAAAAATACTTAGTTAGGGTTATAACAAATCAGGGATGAGTCACAGAAACTACTGGGCAGCAGGCAGTGTTGAATTTGAAGATTTAATCACAAGAAAATCAAAACAAACAAAAAGAGTCCTGTGGGCTGTTTCACAAAAGTAGAATTTATAAATCCAGGATAACCGATAAAGCGAGACTTGACCTAGTCTAATCTGTGCAGCCTGGCTTGGTGCGTTTCACGACGGCCAAGTCAGGCTGAGGAGGAGCGACTAGGTCTAGTCAGGCTGAGGAGGAGTGACTAGGTCGAGTCAGGCTGAGGAGGAGCGACTAGGTCTAGTCAGGCTGAGGAGGAGCGACTTGGTCGAGTCAGGCTGAGGAGGAGCGACTAGGTCGAGTCAGGCTGACGAGGAGCAACTAGGTCCAGTCAGGCTGAGGAGGAGCGACTAGGTCGAGTCAGGCTGAGGAGGAGCGACTTGGTCTAGTCAGGCTGAGGAGGAGCGACTTGGTCGAGTCAGGCTGAGGAGGAGCGACTAGGTCCAGTCAGGCTAACCCTAACCCTGACCGACTGGATGCGTCAGCAGCCTAAATATATTCATTAACTGACCACTGCTCTGAACTGAAACGGTCATAATCATACCATTCAAGGATTAGGCTACTAATCATTTACACAAATGAACTCTTTGTCTTAAAAGTAAGCAGAAGATAATGTTACTCAGGAAATTTTCCATGAAGATCCATTTTCTACAACGCTAGAATATGATGCGTAAATATCTCTTTCACTCTGTTTCTCCCTCTCTCTCATGGGCTAAAATATAAAATCCATAAGTCATATTAATAGGGGTGTAACGATTCATCTACTACATCAATGTATCGATTTATATTCCTATGATCCAACTACATCAATCTATGCTCGGCAAGTTGGCCTTCCAGACGACATATATTGATCAAGCATCGTTTTAAAAGGTAATTAATCGATTGTATTGATACTAGGAAATAACGCATTGAATTTAAGCACGTCAGACTTTATATGGATGCTTTTTCTTAGCACTTTTAATGATAAAGGCGTTAAACGTTACTCGATTCAGTCTGCCTATCTGTGACGTAATCGCCACGCGCTAGCAGCAGCAGCGCAAAGACAACAAAACATAGCATGGCGGATGGCAGAGGAGAAGCCGACGAGCGAGAAATTATCAAGCCACCATTGCGGTCCAGTGTGTGGAAACACTTTGGCTTTTGCAAAGACGGAGATTTTCTAAATAAGTTGCTCGCTGTTTGTAGGATATTTAAAGGTCAAGTAAAGTACAACGGCAACACGACAAATCTCTCCAACCACCTACTAAGGCGCCATGGCATTTCACACAACACCGACCATCCAGGCACCTCTTGCAGCGTTCCCGCTGCAGCAGCAGCGCAAGGTAAAGTCAACTCTGCAGAAGCCTCAGGCCTCGTCTGCATGTTTAGTCAGAGTCTAGGCCAAAACTCAGCTCGGGCGAAAAACATCACGGCAACAATTGCCAAGTTTATCTGCAAAGATATGCGCCCCTACAGTGTGGTGGAAAACCCGGGGTTCTGTGAAATGATTCAAACATTGGAGCCAAGGTACACGATACCAAGCCGACCACACTTCTCAGAAATGGTCATTCCTGCATTGTACGAAAGCACGAAGAATGATGTGAAGCTGTTGCTTTCTCAAGCTGAACGAGTAGCGATAACGACGGATGGCTGGACGTCATGCTCAAATCAAGGGTATGTGACAATTACCTCTCATCACATTGATCCGGAGTGGAAAATGAAAACCTTTGTTCTGCAAACCAGAGTTTTAAATGAAGCCCATACTGGTAAAAATATTGGCGCGTTACTGCGTGAAGCCTGCATTGAGTGGAAAATCTCCGACAAGAATCCTGCCATCGTCACAGATAACGCCAGGAACATGATTGTGGCTGGTGCAGAAGCCCAGTTCAGTCCACACATTACCTGCTTCGCACATATACTCAACCTTGCCTCGCAGAAGGGTTTGGGGGTGGACCGTGCTTCCAGGTGGTTGGGGAAAGTGCAAAAAATTGTTGGATATTTTCACCGCAGCCCGATTGCATGTCACGTCCTACAGGAAAAACAAACTCTGATGGATTTAAACTGATCCAAGACATAATCACCAGATGGAACAGTTCATTCGAAATGCTTGAACGGTTTTTGGAACAACAGCCAGCTATAATGGCAACTCTGATGTCCAAGGATCTGCGAAAAGGGGTCACAGATGTAGGCACGCTGAGTGAGAGTGATATTGCCAACATGGATGACATTGTTCAGTTGATGGGTCCTGTCAAAATGGCAACCACTGTGATGTGTGAAGAAGACCAGCCAACACTCTCTGTAATTGCTCCTCTTCAAGCAAAACTGCTGAAACACCTACAGCCATGCGAAGACGACTCAACCCTGGTTGCAGAGATTAAGATGGTGATGGCCAATGACCTCTCCACACGCTACAGAGGCACCTAAGATGCTCTCAACATAGGTAATTAATTTGGAGTCTTAATTAAAATCAACTTGGTTAATATTTTAGGTTATTACTGTATTCATTTGTAAAATTTAAAAAAGTTTGAATTTGAGTTGAGTTTTTTTCATATGGAAAAGTAAACAAGATATCTGCAATAAAATTCCTAGTTCATGGTGGCATTACATCATCACTGTGCCACATTTCTTTCTTTCTTCTTTTGTTTTAGTTTAATCTTCTGATTTTGTGTATGAGAAGGTGGTCATCACTTGCAATGTCAGGTCAATTTAATTTAATAATGCAATGAATGCAATATTCTTGTTCTTTAAACAGCATCAGCGTTGGACCCGCGATTTAAAGAACTGCCCTACCTGGAAAAAGAGGACAGAGAACAGGTCTACGCAAAACTGGTTTTTGAGGCAGAAGTGTCCCACCAGGTAACTCTTCTCTCCTCTTTCCTCTCTCCTCCCCTCCTCTTTCCTCTGCTCTTTTCTCTTCTCCCCTTTCATTTGTCCTCTCTCAAATCTCATCTGTTCTTTATCTTCCTCTAAATTTCTGTGTGCTGTCTTACAGAGCAGAAATTTGAACAGTTCACACATTCTTACATCAATAGATGCAAGCAATGGGAAATCAGGAGGAAGACGAGGGAAGCTCAAGCACAAAGCTGTCGGGATTCAATGAAGAGACCACAGGTGTGTTTCATGTGATACACAAAAAAGATTGTTGTTGTTTTGTTTTAATGAGAAACATGACTATATTTTGAAATACAATTCTTATACTGTAGCTCCAAATGAGTCACCTCCTTGTAAGAAGAAAGCCTTAGATGCACTGTTTGGCGATTCCTTCACCCAAAGAGAAAGAAAATCCACAAGCGAAACAGCCAGAGCAGAGGTGATAAGGTATCGAGCAAAAGATGTGTTGCCTTTGAATGAAAATGCCATGAAGTGATGGAGATCTCAGGAGAAAGAGCTACCTGTACTTTCAACCCTTGCTAAACGGTACCTGTGCATTCCAGGCACCAGTGTGCCAGCAGAGCGAGTTTTTAGTACTGCTGGCGACATAGTGAATGCACAGAGAAGTGTTCTGCGGCCAGATCATGTTGATCAGTTGATATTTTTGAAAAAAAATCTGTAGTCATTGAAGAGTAGTTGGTTACACTTGACCTTTTGTTAAATATTAGTGTACTGCTGGTTGTTTATTAAAATGAGAGTATGGTAGTAGCAGGTTCAGCCACTGCTCATTCAACCTGAAGAAATGTTGGTTGCACTTTATTTTTGATATTAATACTGTATTTGTATTATTTTTATGTTGAAAAACAACAGCAAAAGTAGCAGGTAAAGAGATGTTGGGTGCACTTTATTTTTGATATTAATATTGTTATGTTGAAAAAGAAAAGCAGAAGTAGCAGGTAAACCTACTGTTGAAATGTTGGTTGCACTTACTGTACTTGTATTGAAAATGTATTGAATATTGAAAATGAGAGCAGAAAAGGTTAACTTCCTGTTAATTCGACCTAAATTGTTGGTTGCACTTTATTCAAATAAAATGTGAATGCATTTGCCATTAATTGTTGTTTACTTGTTTGTTTATATCCATAATTAATTGATACCTGATTCCCTTACAAGAAACAACAGGAATCTAGGAAACTTCACCTGCACTATCCAGTATCCAGGTATTTATTTCAGTCGCTCACACTGGTTGAATTTTTGGCTAAAAAGTTACTGAATCGATTTCAAGTCACTGAATCATTTCGGATCGACAACCACAAATCGTGACACGAATCAAATCGTTGTTAAAACGAATCGTTACACCCCTACATATTAACTTCAACTGCTCGCTTTTAATGCAAAGTGTACAACTGTTTGTTTTTGCAAATGACAAGTAACTCATTGAATGGTTTCAGTTAAGAGCAGTAGTTCATAAATGTATATTTTTAGACTATCATTCAGTCTGTCCGTTATTGTCTGACACGCTATGTTTTATAGAGTTTCCTTCTCTACATATTATATGTTTTTCTCCCTCGTATATATATATGGAGATAGAAAATAAAGACACTGAAGAAATTGGACTCTAAAATCTAGAAACTATAAAGATAATTGAGTGATAAATACAGTATCTCACAAAAGTGAGAACACCCCTCATATTTTAATAAATATTTCATTATATCTTTTAATGGGACAACACTGAAGAAATTACACTTTGCTACAATGTAAAGTATTAAGTATACATCTTGTATAACAGTGTAAAGTATTAAGTGTACAGCTTGTATAACAGTGTAAATGTGCTGTCCCCTAAAAATAACTCAACACACAGCCATTAATGTCTAAACTTCTGGCAACTAAAGTGAGTACACCCCTATGTTAAATTCCCATAGAGACAGCAGGCAGAGCTTTATTATTAAAGGCCAGTTATTTGATGGATCCAGGATACTATGCATCCTGATAAAGTTCCCTTGGCCCCCACATCATCACATACCCTTCACCATACCTACAGACTGGCATGGTGTTATGTCAGTTAGCCTAATAGCTGGTTTTATTTGCATTGAGAGATGATTTTATGGAAAGTACCCCCTGCCAATCTCTACTGTATAATGCACACTGTAAACATGAATGTAACAGAGTTATTCATCAGTTATCTATCCTCTCCCTGTTGTTACATGAATGTACAGTAGCCTGCACCACTAGATAGTTATTGGTCCAATGAACTAAGACTATAATAAGGGTTAGGGTTACAATTAGGATTGTACAATCCTCCCAAATTATAGTCCCAGTTTACTGGACAACACACACTGTGTGCTAAGAATGCCATTGTATTGAATCCTTTATTGTTAAAGAATACAAAAAATGAATCAACTAAAATAATTGAAGGTGCATTGGTCCACTATAGACACACACATGTACAGCACTTTATATGTTGCCCTTAGTAACTGACTTCATTTAAAACACATTTGGCAACTGTATCAGCCTTTTCTAATTATCTCAACAACTGTCATAATTGGTGACCATTGCTGCTTCTTATTATTCCATACATTTTTTGGCTCTCTGTAACTTCTGCATACTTTCAGCTATTAAAACCATTCAACTTTTAAAATCTTCAGCTCTTTCAGCAGACGATGGCACTTCTTCAACTTTTTTCTACTATTTATACTTTTTTAAATATTAAGCTTTTAAACATTTTATTTTAACATTAAAGTCAATGAGAACAAGCTTCAAATCCTTCAGCTCCTTCATACTTTCACCTACAGATGTGATTCAAACTTTAAATGAGTCATGATTCAAATGATAGTTTAGTGATCATTTCAGGATTTTTTTGCTTTTTCAATTGGTGTGTATGTAGCTTCTTAGAGTGATGATGTCACAGAGTACAGTGTAGGGCTTTGAAAGAATCATCTTAGTTCCTTCTCTATGAATTGCTCTCACATCCACAATTTTAACTTGACATGCACATCAAAACGTAGGTATTTTTGTCTAGTTTCAGCCAATGTGCTTAGTTATGCGGCTAGCTGTTAGCCTGGCTGTTAGCCTGGTCCCGACCAGGCTAGCTGTACAGAATAAATCTCCATGGTAACTTAAGTGCCTCTGCTTTTGTGAAACCAAGTCAAGGCTAAATTGAGCCAGGATAACTGGGAAATCCCGGCTTAATCCCTTATCTTGGTTTTGTGAAATAGCCCCCAGGAAATACAAAGCAGGAACAGGCAGAATCCCAAAAACAGTCCAAAGTCCAAACAGGAATTACAGGGAAGAGGGATACCAAGGCAAACATGGTTAGACTAACACACACAAAATCCAAAAACAGAAACAATGACCTGACAACAGACAAAGAAAACACAGAGACTAAATACAACAGGTAACGAGGAAACGAGAGGTCAGGTGACACAAGGGCTGGGAAACAGGTGAAAGACATCAGACAATCACAAAGGCAGGAAAACCAAAAGACAGGAAGTAAAACAAGACAAGATAAGACTGAAAAAACAGACTACAAAAATAAAACAGGAAACAGAAACATACACAACCATAACACTGGGGGGGGAAAAACACCACACCCTCATGAAAGTATCAGAAACAGAAACTCTCTTTGTCTTTGTGTCAATTGACCACAGACAAAAACTCAAACACAAAAACGATCTGTCTCCATTTGCAATGTTCTCACTTTATACTTTGTATTTTCAGATGTTTGATATAGTTAATTTATTCCCCATTTCCTTGTTGTTTACTGTCTCTTGTGTCTTCTGTGGCGTTTTACCCTGTTTGCATCCTTGTGTATGTTTTATCCTTCAGTTTCCTGTTTTATTTTGTAGTCTGTGTCCCCCTTGTCATGTCCTGTTTGACTTCCTGCCTTGTGTTTTCCTGCCTTTGTGATTGTCTGCCCCACCCTGATATGTTCCACCTGTTCCTGATCCTTTGTGTCACCTGTCCCTTGTTTCACCCTTGTTACCTTGTGTATTTAGTCTGTGTGTGTGTGTGTGTGTGTGTGTGTGTGTGTGTGTGTGTGTGTGTGTGTGTGTGTGTGTGTGTCTACCCCTTTTGTCTGTGTTCCTCAACGGTTTTTGGTACCATTTTTGACTCTTTTTGTTGTATCCCTTTTTATTTATTAAATCCTCAAGCTCACCACTGCCCTGTTGTCTCTGCATTTTTGGGTTCGCCCTTTCCCTAAACCTTTTATTCTATGATGAAAGCTGGTCACCTAGTGTAACATATATGAAGCTTAGCAGGCAGGCAGCTCAGGTTGTGTTTGACCTTTAGTGTTTTTGGTCAGCCAGCCATTTGTTCAAATTCTCAATGGATAGGAGGTTCTCTTTCTTCTGCACCTCACCTCTGTAATCCCAATGTCTTTGGCCTAGCTTCATTTGCATGTGTTGCAGCTGTATATTTTCAAACTGAGAAGTAAACCAGCTGTCTTTGCATTTTATTTTAATCACAACCTGTTTTCATAAAAGAGCTTGTGAAAAGTGGACTAGTGGAAGATTTGATAAGAATCAGTGTGTGTGTGTGTGTGTGTGTGTTTGTGTGTGTGTGTGTGTGTGTGTGGGGGGGGGGGGGGCAGTTTGGAGAATTTTTATTTTTTATTTTTGAATTTTGATGCTAGGGAGTGTGGCAAGCTGGTACTGTCATTGGTTTAGGCCAAATTACAGGTGTTGTCCATCTGAGGGGTAGAGGACAGCAGGGGGGGGGGGGGGGGGCTATAAGACTTTGAGCCATGAAATGTTAGATCTCAGTTCAGGGAAGCACTTTGATCTATTTTGAAATGTTTTACTTAAAGGTATAGTGGTCGCTGACAGGTCAGCGAGCAGACGGCCGCGGCCTCCGGCCATAGACAGTATATAAAAGCCTCCGACCGCTGCCCCCCCGCTCTCGGTGATAGCTTGTTTGTTGGCCTGTAGCGTGCTAAAGTTAGCTATAGAGATGCTTGTCCTAAATAGATTTCCACTTACCGGTGGCGAGTCTGACGTAGTGGAAAAAGTGCAAATCTTCTTTTGGAAAGTCGGCTTGTAGAGCCATGCCGACAGCAACTTGTAAACAGAGCGTGCACGAGGAGAACTAGGCTCGTGCACGCTCTCTCTTTCAAAAAGTGGAGAGGGCGGTTCTTTTCTAAAATTCAGGAAAATCCTCCACTATACCTTTTGAAATGTTTTAGTTTGGCAGCTCAGTGAAGCACTTCAAACATTTTTTGTTAATATTTTTATTTTTATATGCAGTATGATTGTGTTTCAACTAAAAAGTATTTACCTACACCTTATTCTTGTTTAAAATCATTTACATCATATAAATTAATGTATATGGAGTGTGATAAAAAGGTAACCTTGAAATTGTGGCGTTAACGGCGCCGCAAGGAAAAATTTGGGTGCACCTAAATTGTGTGCTGGTGCACCTAAATTAAAAAGTTAGGCGCACCAGTGCAACCAAGGCAAAAAGTTAGTGTGGAGCCCTGCCTAATTGTAAATCCCTTCAGGCTCTGCTGCTCAGGGTAAACCTTTAGCTTCCATGATGCAACTCAACAAAGACACAGCCTAATGTCTGACTAGTTTTAAGTTTCCAACTCAAACACAAACAAGAAGATGCCAGTGAAACAAGAAACAGACTGATACCAGCAGCTCCAACGCATCACCAGTCTCAGGAAACCTCCATACTGAACAAACTGAACATCATGTAGAAGGATTGGATGTTCTGAGGCCCACATCTGCTAATGTGTGTGTGTGTGTGTGGTATGCACGCTTAATAAAAACCTCCTTACATGTGCATGTAGCACTCCAAAGCAGCAATGTGGGCTGCACACATGTACCTACACATGGCCTTCATTCACACTGAGGCGACTGCTGCGATCAGAGGCTTTTTTCTATTTTTATCTATATTTTTAGAGCCAACTGTTACACAACACACCAGCACACCAGGGCCCTATTTCAGAAAGCAGGTTTAGTGAAAACTCTGTTTGTTAAGCCTGAGATGAGGGAAACTCTGGGTTTTCTGTTTCAGAAAGAGAGATAACTTAACCTCAGAGTCAGTTACTATGGTAACTGAGCCTGTGAACCTAACCTGGTCAGGAGCAGGTTTTCTTCAAGAAACCTGGAGTTTCTCTCAGACTCCTCCCCATGGATGTATGAAGAGAATTAACGCTCCTCCTTCTGACACAGCGCTCTTCATTTCCTCATTCATTCATTCATTCAGTCTGCATCAGGCGCATTTTAATTTCCAGATAACTTCCTATTTGAGCGGTATGGTTTTTCTTCCCAGTCTATCAGTTATGTATCCTACATAACCTTATCCGTCCTCATATCACTAACGTCACCCATCGTGGACATGCTCTACATCCCAGCACATTCTTTGTGTTGCATTACAGTTTTCTTTACAACCTTGGTGATGTGGAGCATTTTAGTAAAGCGCCGTCAGAAGAGTGTGACTCGCTCTGAAATGTTTTAAACATTTGTAGTGTTCCCTGGACACAAACCAGTAAGAACCATTTAAAAGGAGTTCCACAGGATTGCAGGTGAATGATGTAAACCCTTTGAAATAAAAGATTATGAATTATAATTCTGTTAATGATGGTGCTGCAGCCTCAGAATGGGATTAGTAGGCCAAGCATTTTTTTCGCCCGCAGGATTGCACCTAAATGAAATAGATTATAAGTTCGATACCATTTCACCAGTAATATTAGCTATACTTATGATTAAATATGATATTGGAATATCTGCATTTACTCTCACAGCAATTTTCTCCCACGCAAATTCTCTCTCTTTTGCAGCAGCCGCTGTGTTTCTTTTTTAACTAAATACATGTTCAAACTCGCATATATGTGCATGAGTATTTCCGCCGACCCGTTTGTTTGTGGTTGTTGCCATGGTGAATCGTAGTATCATGGCTCCATTCATGCTGCCTTTTTAAAGTGCTGGTGCACGCGCGTAACCCTGAGTGAACCTACTCCGAGTTGATTGAACCAACTCATATCAGCTGTGCTGGAACCGAAAACTCAGAGTTTCTCATCTCAGGGTAAATCAACTCAGAGGTCAGGGTTAGACTCTGAGTTTGTTAAACCTCCTACCTGAAATACTGCCCAGGAGTAACTGCAGGAGCGACCCCAGTCCTTCAATAACTTGATGTATGTAAGCAAAAAGTCCATCTCCTTGTCCACCATGACCAACTACAGAAACACAACTGTGAATCAGTGCTGATCCGTCTGCCAGATGTCTGCTAACAAGTTTGCCCTCTTAATTTTATCATTTGAATATAGTCAATGTTGTGTTTATGTGGTGCATGGTGCTTACAACGAGTCTGATGTTTTCTTCATAGCCAACTAAAATCTGGTAGCTGGTTTCAGCGTCATCTTCTGCAGCCAGGCTGCTATATCAATTCAGTGTAGCCACAGAGTCATACCCTCTGTTTGAAAAACATCTATAATAAGACCCTTTAAAGGCCACAATTACAAGTTGTGCTCTGAATGTGACTATATTTAAGCCACTGCTGCATAAATAGGGTGGAAACAGCTGGCTGCATGTGAAACATTCTATCTTAATGCAGTGTGTAGATTGTGGGTGGCACCAGATGAACGCCTGTTGTACAACCAACCAACCTTCTTACCTCCTGGCATGGACATGTCTTACAGCACCTTGGTTTCAACTACACATCAAGGACCCTTTTCTTTGTTTCAGTTAAAAAATATTAACAACACATTTAGAAATTACTCTCACAATAACTGTTTGACTGCAATAAGTCTCCTTGACTTTTGTGTCTTCTGTTGTTTGAGCCACTTGGTAATAAAATCTGATCTGAGTGATCGGTTCACAAGAGGCCAGCTCTAAGTACAGGTGTGAACGCACCCAGGATGCATTAAGATCTGATCACTAAAATCACATTCGGAAGGGGGTCTGGGACACGTGTTTCCACATTCTTACAGTAGTGAGGAATGTGTCCCGGGCCACATTAAGGACCACCTACTCAACTGTGAGCGAAACTACGTACTCATTCAAAGTATTTGTATCATGTCACAGAAATCACTGAGTGACTTGTGTGTTTTGGATGTTATTATCAGACTGTCTGTGACGTGTTGCTGTTTTTCTTCTGGCTCTCTGGAGCTCTGTGCCGCCTGTACTCGGAAGAACTGTAATCGGATCACTCAGATCTGAGTTTAACACCAGGTGGAAACGCGGCATTAGAGTCATTTGAATGACAGTTGCCTGTTTACACATCCAGCACACACAGAGCAACATTTGGAGTTGTGTTTGTGTCCACCAGACAGATGAAGTCCAATATTGTATCTGTTTGGTCTCTGCCAAATGTTAATGTTCAGCAGCAGAGCTGTGTGTCAGCCGTTGGTAGCGTGCAGTGGCTTTAGCTTCTGATGAAATGCTGCTGGACACGGCGTTGATGAAATTGAACAGGAAGGCCATACAACCAAAACATCGAGCTGAGAGAACTGCAGACTTCTCTGTGTGTTTGACACCTTTACATTACAGTCATTTTACCCATTGTTCATATACAAATATTGATTAGTGCAGCTATGTCTACTTTCTACCATCGGCAGTCTACTACTGTTAGTTTTTGGCATCTTTCTTTTAGTTTTCGCTAACATCAACAATAATTATGGTAAGCAGCTGTGCCCATACTGCCATACTTACGTAGGTAGCACAACAGTTCAGCCAAACCCTCCTGGTTCTCAGGGCTCCCTCCACTGACCAGCTAAAGCTGGGATGATCCAACCCGCAGAGAAAAATCCCATTTTTAACCAACACTCAGTTGGTGGTGCTGGACCGCTTTAACCCTGAAATAACCCAAAGACTCAATTTAGACCAATCCTTTTTTGTTTGCACTCAGTGGAGGTCAGTGGGAAGTATGCAGGGAGACAATAACTTGTTATTTTCCATTCAAAGCTCCATTTGCATTTCAACAGAAAACTGTGTTTTGATGTTTTTACATTAGTTTTCTTAATGTGGATTTGAAAGGGAGATGTGGCTTACAGTAAATGCATGCTCAACATGAATGTATTCTCAGTCACATCACATGGCCACGTAAACACTCAGTTCATTTTCATGATGCAGCAGCCACATTTGCAATCATATTTATACAAATAAGATTACAATGAAGGCTTTGGAAATACTGTAATCATACCCAGGTATAGAATCAGTAGAGAGGACAGAACCAAACAGCGTTAAAATGAATAAATAAGCCATCAGGTAACCGCTGGAAATCAAATTAAGTGGGGAAGTGATGTGGACATTAGCAGGAGGCGTCCTCCCCCCTCTCATCAGGACAAGCTGTCCACTCTGAGTCTGCTGCAAAAGAAGCATGTCTCTGGGCTTTCCTTTGTTGTTGCTGCTATTACAGTATGGTCTGGATGTATTAGTCTATATCCACGACGTTCCACTTCCGGGATTGCGCCGAATGTCCCTCTTTTCGGCCTGATGTCCGTCACCTTCCTGTTTCTCTGTGTTGGCGTTCTAACCTCCGGCTGATTTGTGAGGACTCTGGTTAACTGCTCCTCAGATCTCTGCAGGGTAAATCCAGACAGCTAGCTAGACTATCTGTCCAATTGGAGTTTTCTGTTGCACGATGAAACTACTTTTGAACGTACACATGTTCCACCAAAACAAGTCCTCCACAGTGCTGTGGAGGAAGGTCTGGACATGCGAGACTATGGTTGTATCAACACAAGAGAACCTGAGAAAATGATACATTATGATGACACTGGTTGTGGTGCTTTCCTTAAGAACTGTAGCTGAACAACAAAAAGAAAGAAAAAACCCTGATACTTTATATAATGTTTTTTTGATTTGATCCAGTCCATCCCTCTGTGCCTGTCTCCAGACACCCCCCCCCACCTCCCCTAGGCACATCCATCTCTTCAGAACTTCTCCATCCATCCACCAGCTGACTGATACTTTCCCACCGCTCCAGTCACTCCTGTGTCCACCTGCTCCTCATGTTTCATCAGAAATGTTTGCACAGATCTCCTGTGAGATTTTGCCCATTGGTTGGAAGTTGTGTGCAAGTGCTGCCCAAGAAACATGTCCCAAACCGGCCTGATGGAGGTGCTATAATAAAAGGTCAAAATGTAGAGAAAAGTCATAGCTCTTAAGCTGTAAGACTAATTAACACGAACTGTGGTACAGACATCCATCTGTTTTCATCCTACAAATGTGCCTCAAGAACCATTAAAGTCCACCTGATATTCCAACATCTTTGAGAAATAAATTTTTGACTGCAACCAAAATGTCTGTGGATCATTATTGGACCAAGCTTATCAAAATGTATCAAACACTTGTTGATATCTTATTAAGTGTTCAACATATTGACCAATAAGCTTCAAAAGGGAGTGGCCGGGTACATTTGGCCATATGTGAATGAGTGAGTCCGAACATCACACAACTTGGTAAATATTTGTTTGCTAGTTTGTAAAATGATCTTAAAATGGGCCAATAGGGGACACCATACATCTTTTCCATATGGGCTAACAGTATAGTATTGTTGTAGAGCAGAAACTGGGCTTTTGTTTTTAAGAATTGAAGACTCTTGTTTGTGAAAATGCAAAAAAGGGAGATTTGACAGTTTTTTTTTTACATCTAGACCACTTTGGACCAGGTCCGATCGAAAGCTTTCAACTTCTAACGGTCTGTGTAGGCTTGCTGCTCCATTCTCTCACTACTGTGCTGTGCTAAAGGGCCAGTTTGTGTAAATACAGGCTCCAGTTGAGTTTCTCCAGGACAAACAGCTGAGCGTGTCCCCTCATGTGTCTGATCAAAGCCAGAGTCAGGGGAAACAAAAACAGATAAAAAAGACTGAAACTGAGTGCAAACAGCAAGCTGAAAATAACACATGGGTCATCATTGCAGTGCCGGCTGTGGATACACTGGAATTAATCAGGAGTACAAAGACATGCAGAAACAACGTCTGCAATGCAGGCTTAAACTTCATCTGACCGGTCCCAAACACTGGGACATTTCCCAAAGACACTATGCAACCGGCAGTGGTTTGAACTGGTCTCTGAAAGTTGAACTCTGGCAGGAGAGGGAGAGCAAAAATGTTGTAGGACTAACAAACCACCTCATTGGCTCTTGTGGTCAAACATTTCACATTTTCTAAGCGGATAATCCATATGTTTATATGGACAATGAATCAAATGTGTTTGTGTAATGTGAAACGTTTTGCTTTGAGAATGATCACCGACTCTGCAGTCTCCCAGAGCTGTGTTGTATTTGGGCTCATTGTTTGTTTCACTCTCGCTGCTCTCATTAACCTTATTGCTGCTGTTCACATTTGTGTGTACTTAAACAATCGTGTCCGTCTTGAAATTTCCAATTTTGCACAACTTATAACTAGGGCTGGGCGATAAAACGATAACGATATGTATGGCGATAGACATGTAATCAATATCAATAAAAAATGCGCTCGATAAAAGTTCGAGTAAACTTTTATCGAGAGTAAAAGTTTTTTTTTTTTTTTTTCTTCGGCGGAAGAAACCAGAGGTTTCAAAGCAAGTTTGGTTGCATGAACAAAGGCACTCGCTCTCTGGTAGCCTAGCAACGTAGGGAGTGACACGCTAACAGCCAATCATGTAACAGCATTGTGTTTGGTTGCGCCATATCGTTGTCTCGTGTCGGATTCTTCAATAACAGAAGCGGCGTGGAGTGATAAGCATAGACAGTATATAAATGATGGAGTGATAAGTGGAAAATGCGTGAAGCAGCGAGCGCGGAAGTTCTTGATGAAACGGGAAACGTCAGCTCGCCAGTATGGCAGTTTTTTGGATTTTATAAGTCTGACCGTAGTCAGACCAATGTCGTCTGCAAATTATGCAAGACCATCGTCCGCACCGCAAACCTGTTTTACCACTTTAGCCGCGCTCACCCTTTGGAGCACAGCCGTATTCGCCAGCAACGTCCAACAACATCTGCAGCTGGAACCCCGCACAAGCAGCAGAGCACCACGGAGAGGTACTCTCAGCGCCTTATGACTGTAAAAGCTAAACGGTACAAATAAATAACGGAGGCAGTGGCATATCATATAGGCAAAGACATGCTTCCGCTGAGCACTGTTGAGAAGCCAGGTTACCATGGTTACCACCCCCCCACCATGTACGGTTTAGGCTGTAGCGTGACTGTTAGACGGAGAAAAATAATAACTGTTACTGTGCTGTATCACGTTAGTTTTTTATGTTACAGATGTAAAGTCTACCTCAGTTTTATTTCAATTTCTCCTATGTTTACAAAACACTGCACATATTTTAAAACACTTCATTCACCAGAAGTGTTCATTGTGATTTTAGACTTATTATGAATTATTTGAGTGTTTTCCATGGTTGTGTTGACATTTTCTGCTTTTATAACTGAGAGGATTATAATCGGAGGAAGGTTAAGCTTAAAATAAAAACGTTTAAATTGAATACATTTTTTTCTCCTGGTCCTTATTTTAAATAGGTCATAAAAAATATCAATAATTATCGATATCGACTGATATGAAACACTTATATCGTGATACAGTTTTCAGCCATATCGCCCAGCCCTACTTATAACTAAACATGGCAACATGTGCTACTGCAAAGGGATCATGACAGGAAAGGCAGCAGTAGTGTCCAGGGGTCTCATTTATAAAACTGTGCGTAGGATCCTTACTATAAGTGTATGTACACCCAAAAGCCCAAAATGGCGTACGCAAAAAAAAAGTCAGATTTATAAAACTGCGCGTACGCACACCTGTAAGCAATGTTCCCTTAATAAATCAGAGATTACCTACAAGTGTGCATACGTGGATCAGCCTCTCATCCCGCCCTGTACACGCCCATTTTTAACCATAAATAGTCAATGCAAAGCACCTCGTGAATGCTGATCAGTATGTGAATGACACTGGCAGTTGTTACACCGAATCATTATGACTGGCGAAGAAAAAGCAAAACACTTCTCAGATGTTCAGGAATTGCTGCAAATTGAATTATAATTTCGCCCTGTTCTTGCACAGTGTAGGGAATCTTCATGATAACATGGATGATATGGAGTGAAGAAATGTGCGTGAGGCATCAATACTTGGAAATATTACGAGTAATCGTTATATTGTGGTTGTCCTTAGATTACACCCTGATATATACAGGGCATGTGTTTGATTGCATCTTGCCAGTCCACTATCCCTAGGAATTATGCTCATATAGGATAGAATGCAAGATTTATATTCAGTGCCAACGTTAACACAGTCAACACAGGTCAGTCCCAAGTGAAGACCAACAAGTCCTAAGGTAGTGTGTACATCCACACTAAAACAACCTTTTACAATGAACTCTGTTTTCAAAAGCCTTTTAGCGCTGTATGTGGTGGTGGTGGTGGTGTGTGTGGGCGGGTGGAGGGGGAGTGTTGCGGATAATTATAAAACTTTTACTACAATAGCATCACAGTAATATGGATCACAGCTGTGGGAAAATTACAATCATGTATGGAACCATGAGTATGTCCATTCAAAAATATTTACGACCCCCGGACACACACATTGAGTGAATTTCCTTCAGATCTCAGAGGGGTCTCACACGCAAAGTGGCAACTAGAGATAATATTCTCATTCCTGGCACTGCCTTGCTGTTTGTGTCTTATACAGTATAGGTGCTGGAGTTCTGGAAGAAATTAGGAATCCCTTCTGCTTCAATATGTTCAACATGAATGAACCGACCTGTGTGAAGAGCCAGGTTTTAATCAGTGAGACTGGCATTACGTTTCACATCACTGTACCGTATACGTCATACCTGCTGGTTTTGGTGTCGCTGTTCCCTCCACTTTTAAACGTTTTTATAACTTTAAAGCATTACATCTTCAAAATATATGGCCATGCGATACAACATTTGAAAGCTTAGCCTCTTAAGATTCAATTAAGCCCACACACAAAGCATAAGATGATTTATAGCAGTTATACAACTGTTATAAAGTTAAAGAAAATAAATTAATTCAGAATTAGACTGCGCAGCTGGTGTGTGTTAGCCTCGTGAGACCATCCTGATCTGGCGAGCTCCAGTTTTCTGCTCGCAGATCAGTCTGGCATCTTGAGGCAGAGAAAATTTGGAGCCGTTCACCAAACGACCGACCAATCAGCGTTGGTTTTGAGGCGGGTTTAGGTGTGATGCAACGAGGAGCTGGCGAGATCAGGACGGTCTCACGAGGCTCAGCAAGCAGAAGCAACGCGTGCAGATCTGACCTGATCTAGACTCATGTTCAGACAGCGGTAGCCCTGATTCTGTTAGCCGCTCGCTAATGCTGTTTTCTCTTGGATCCTTCTTTTGGAATATGGACCGGGAACCTGAAACGGGGCCTTTTATTCCTAAATTCTCGTTACACAAACGGCAAATATCCTTTACCGACATGTTGCTTGCTGAGCTAACGAGCTGTGCTTTGCCTGCAGCAGCAGGGGGAGCCTGGCGTCGTCGTTGCTCTGTTGGTACGTCATACGCTTCGTTGATCTGATTGGTTGATTTGGTCTGTCTATCACCAACATAGGTGGTGATAGACAGATGGTTTATCCAATCAGATAACCAGTATTTTCGCCCCTTCCCAAACGTTCTCCAATGGAAAGTTCCCAGATGGATATGCCAGTTGCTGAGCAAATGTGAAGCAATCCATCTGGCGGAGTCGGGTTAGGTGTGTGTGTGCATTCATACCTTTTTGAGTGTCCCTTTATCCACAGAGGTGATATAATCCCAAAAACTTTGTTTTCATAAATCCACAAGAGTCCAAGCCATCTAACGGCCAACGCAACCATGTTATTCTCTGAAGCCTTAGGAATCTAAAAAGGCCTCTCATAAGTCAATACGTCTCCGGGAGCCGGAGACAGACAGGTTTGACGGCAAACCACGGCTCTGAAGTGAACTGGGCCACGTGGGGCTTGATCAACATTTGCCTCAGCCAGTTAAAATCCCATGCTATGAAACGCCCCTAGCCTTGTAGCCAATAAGGAGACGATTCGATTGATACATAACAACCCATTGAAATTTTAACCCTGTGATGGCTGGCTCTGTGTTTCAGCACAAACAGTGACTGTTACAATGCAAAGCCCTCCCTGACCAATTTATAATTACTTATTTCTATATATGTATGTATATAGTTATTTCAAGTATGTGTGTGATTGATGTGGGTGTGTTTTTGTATTTGAGAAGTTTTGTATTTTGCACTTTTTTGGCTTTTTTCTTTGCACCTTTCAAGAAAAACACACAGCCATATTTGTATTTGTATTTTACAATACAAGTAGTATTAGTATATATTAGTACTAGTATTTTGACTTCTGGATTTTTTCTGTAGTAAGCAGACACATGTGGCTAATGTCCTGGATTGTCTGGACAGCAGTGTATTTTAATCATATTACAGATGTATGACTTGGACAGAAATAAAAAACTCTATTCTAGCCTCTGTAGCTCTGTGTCAGTGAGGCCTAGAATCACCCTGACACTTGTAGCAAAACCTTGAGAGTGTTTCCTTTCCAATGATATCAGGCACATCCCAGAGTGTCAAAGTATATGGGAGCTGTACCACTTTTAATTTGGGTATGCCGTTTAGACCAAAAAGCATTACATTTTAAGAGGTTAAATGATCTGCAGTCTGGATGGTTTCCATGGATTTGGTCTGAAATGTTCAAAAAAGGCTACTCAAACTGTCGACTGGTAGGTATTTGTCTAGGTATATTCCATTTATCTCGAATAATATACTCTAACTGCAACTTTATGCGAGATCAATAAATTAACAAACAGCATCACTACTTTCCAGCAGAACACTTGGACAAGACTGAGTTTGTGTTCTCATTCCAGGTGCACCAAGAACTCAGATTAATTACACACAACTAATAGAGCCAAACCTAAAGCAACGTCCATTGGCGTCCAAGTGATTTCACAATGTTACGTCTGTTGACGATGTGGGTGTTTACAACCACAAGAGCACAAACGAACAATAGAGCTGTGCAAACATTTTCAACGGTTTGGGAAAATTCTTATAAAAGTATGAACATGAATCAGACAGTAACAATAAACTGTTTTGGATAAACTCATGGAATGTGTTGATCCATTCACTGCATATTGTGTCTAGCTGATGAAAATATGTTTGTGAATATGCATCACTATAGAGTAATATTCAGTTAGAAGGACCTTTTAACTCTTCAATGGTCTCATCCAGCAAGAAGCAACAGGAACAATATTAGCATTGGTCATTTTAATAATAATGCTTTTATTATTTTGTTTGCATTTCTTAGTTCCTCCAGTGACTAACATCAGCAACAACCAAAAAGAAAGAAAAAGAAAAATTCAAGTGAGCAGACCCTTCTCCAGCAAAGTGACAGAATACCCAAAGAGACAGATTGGGAGGAAGAGGGCCTCTAAAGCTTACTTCATGTTTCACTAGTATTTTCTATTTGAACAAACTGCTTTCTGTTAGCTAGTTGTAAGAATGCTGGGATTCCGGGGAACTCTTGAACATTAAAAAACTAAAGCCTTAAGACGTGAATAACTTTGCCACAGTCAGTGATAACGCGACTATCACGCTATCTCTCTGTACCTGGATAACTTCTGCCGCTGCTGCCAAATGACTCACTGATTGAAGTCTGTCTCGCCCTACCACCTTGCGTCTTCTCGCCCTGGACCTCCTCCTCAGACCGCCGCTTCATTATATCATCATATTCACTCTTATGACTTAACCTCAGATGTTTAGCGAGGTTTGTAGTGTTACCACTGTATTTCACTGTCTTTCCACACACATCACACTCAGCGTCACTGCTGTCTTTACAGCTAAAATACAGCCAGACTTGACTCTTTTTGCGGTCAGCCATAGTCACTCTGCAGTCTGCAGTCTTCGTAGCGGGAAATTAAAGAAGCACTGCTGCAGCCGCAGTGCACACACAACTGACCGGCGTAAGGAGAAGTAGTTCCTTCCCTTAACCAGATATAATTGACTTTTCTGGTGACAACAAGTTACTTATGATAACATAAACACTCACTCCAAATTACTGAGTTTAAATATCAATCTTTTTATATGAGAATCGATACTAGAGCAGGAGACGTTGGGATTGTAAATATCGATACTTTAGTATCGATCCACACATCACTACTGTTAGGTCCCGGTGTTGGAATCCTCTACAGGGAAATACAGTCACACTTTACAGCGTTCAGCTGTCAGCATTTTAGCCATGTCTAATCCAGCTGCTAGCTAACGCTAGGCTAACTTTAGCTGCTGTCCAGTGTAGTGTTAACTAGCTTCACGTGCAGCGATGCTCCTGCTGCCTCTAATGTCCGTTTTTTGAGAGGGCAGCACAGGTATATCAGCGGCACCGGAATGAGGCATCGAAATCTGCATTGCTATTTGATCCGGCAGATACCGGTCGTTAAGGCACCAGTGCCGTATCAGTTCCGGGTGTCGGTATCCAACCCTACTGTGCAGTGTACAAGTACAACGACAGTGACGTAAAATGCATCATACAAAGAATCAGGTAAACAACAATAGCACATAAACATCAAGACTGCGGTCACGCCATCTGTGCTTCGGAGAAGCGCGGTCATGCCATCTACACTTAAAAATATATTGCGCGTCTACACGAGGTTGCGTGGTAGGCTCAAGTTGTATGCGCTTGGTGTCGGCAGACTTCATAATAAAATAAATAAAATCAAATTGTTTTCTGCAACCTCCACCAGATTATTGTTCTTCATCTCACTGACTATGAGTGGTGACTGTGGTAATTTTCATGTTCTACTGTTTATTTTTGAATAATAACCTGCCAAAGTCCTATAATGTATAGCTGGCTATACAGCAATATTTAATAAATTCATAAAAAAATAATAGTCAAATTGTTTTCTGCAAACTCCACCGGATTATTGTTCTTTATCTAACTGACTACCACTGTGTTGATTTTCATGTTGTTCTACTGTTTTATTTTTGAATAATAACCTGCCAAAGTCCTATAATGTATAGCTGGCTAAACAGCAATATTTAATTATTTCATAAAACATTCAAATCAAATTTTTTTCTGCAAACTCTTACATATTATTGTTCTTCATCTCACTGACTATCAATGTGTTTATTTTCATGTTGTTCTACTGTTTTATTTTTGAATAATGTTTTTTTCATGAATTTATAAAATAGTAGTGGACTTTGGCAGGCACTTATTACAGAATGAAACAGTAAAGTTCCATGAACATCACCACAGTGGTAGTCAGTGAGATGAAGAACAATAATTTGGTGGAGTTTGCAGAAAACAATTTGATTTGAATGTTTTATGAAATTATTAAATATTGCTGTATATAGACAGGTCTATGGTATAGGACTTTGGCAGGCTATTATTCAAAAATAACACAGTAGAACATGAAAATCACCACATTGATAGTCAGTGTGATGAAGAACAATAATCTGGTGGAGTTTGCAGAAAACAATTTGACTATTATGTTTTATGAATTTATTAAATATTGCTGTATAGCCAGCTTACATTAAAGTACTTTGGCAGGCTATTATTCAAAACTAAAACAGTAGAACAACATGAAAATCAACACAGTGGTAGTCAGTTAGATAAAGAACAATAATCTGGTGGAGGTTGCAGAAAACAATTTGATTTTATTTATTTTATTATGAAGTCTGCCGACACCAAGCGCATACAACTTGAGCCTACCACGCAACCTCGTGTAGACGCGCAATATATTTTTAAACGTAGATGGCATGACCGCGCTTCTCCGAAGCACAGATGGCGTGACCGCAGTAACATCAAGACTAAGTCTTACAAAAAATATACATTGGGCTATTTTTTTTTAAATAACACACATTACATAATAAGTATAACGAAAAAGAGGTACATGTAAAGATAAAATCACGTGTAGTTAGAGTGTAATAGTGTTGTCTTAACCCTAACCCAATCTCAGTGACTTGAGTGGAAGATTTAGTTCTATGAGAACATTGGTTTCACGCATACGCTATGTTGTCGATTTCAGCGTGATGACGTGTTTACGTACGGCCGGTGCGCAACTCCTTCTGGGTAACTGTTACGTCTGTCCTGCACGTTGACATTGTGCTAGTGAGCTGACAGAAGAACTCTTCCCACAGGTCAGTCCCTTGTTCTTTCTCCCTCTCTCTCTCTCTCTCTCTCTCTCTTTCTGTGTGTGTTCGCTGAGACGGACAGACAGGGACGAGGCGTCCGGAACCGGCTGCTGTGTTTGCAGGTGCTTACATACCGGGCGGCTAACGTAAGCATAGCCGCTAACGTTCACCGTGAGGGTTAACCAAGGAGAACTTCTGGTAAGGTTAACGTTAGGGTCACATGTCAGCCGGTTAACTTTCATACGTTGTGTTTGTGAGCCATAGGAACTCAGTTCAAAGCTAATGTGTGTAACATGCGTCAGCATGCGCTGTTAGAGTTGTTGTGATGTAAGGTCATCACTAAGACTAGCTAACTGCTGTCTGCCTCCATCCATGTGCTGACTGACTTGTTCGCCGATGTTGCTACATATTGTTAACGTTAGTATAGTTACTGCAGTAACGTTACAAGGTTTTCTAGGCTAAAAACTGGCTGTCAGTCCTGGACAGTGTTTGATACGTAGTGCTGACATTCCATACTGTGTATTGACTGTGTTTTCGTCATGTGACAGGGCAGGATGGGAGCCTCGCTGTCCACACCTGCTGCTCCTTCAGTCAGGGCGGAGGCCATGACGGCCACGCCCCCTCCAGGCTGCCCCATGCACCAGGAAGCCCAGCCTGTCAAAGGTGCTGCCCCGGGACGGAGCAGGCTATGAACTGCTCTTATGTCATGCCATGTTATACCGTACTGACTGTGTTAACATATTGTAATTTGTGGTCTGTATCTTTCTTTCATAGTGTCTCCACCTCCAGAGTGCCCCATGCATCAAGCTCAGCCTGTGAAAGGTAGACACTTTGAGGTCAATGCAGGCCTGCCTGCACCCACACAGCAAATACACAGCTCCCTGCTGTAGCCTCTAAACGTTATACAAGTTTACATGTCCTTTTCTCCTCTGCCCTTTCCCTTGTTTCACATCTTTCGAGTGTTTGAAGGTGTTAGGCCAGTGCTAGCCAGGATTTTGTCCCCACTCTGCCTCAACCAGGTGCTCTTGTTTCCTGCAGCATCTCCTCCGCCAGAGTGTCCAATGCACCGAGCAGAACCAGGTCCAGCTCACCAGGAACGGGCCTATGAGTTTGTGGAGTGTCCCATGAAGGTGGCAGAAGGCATGAAGAGTGACATCGACCCAGCAAATATGGTACTTGCACAACTTTAGTGTAGGAAAGAGGGAGTGGGTGCTGGGTAGAGGGAGAAGGGGAGAAGCCAGGCAGACATGAGTACATGTGTGATCTTGAAAAGTCATGTCTTTTTCCTGAAGAGGATTGCAATTCACAAAACAAGAAGCTAACAAGATGGAAGGTTTCTTTTTGAAGAGAGACGTTTTGGATAACATCTGTAATGCTGTGAACAGATGTTTTTTGCAAGCTAACAGCTTTAAACATCTGCACCATCTGCTCTGCTCTTGAAATGCACAACAAGATCACCATTGTATTAAAAGAAATTGTTTTTAGTTGTATTGATAATATGACAATATCATTGGTGTTGGTGGTTTCTCAGTATGAAGCATTGAATGGTCTTGCTGCTTATTCTTCGAACTGCCAAGTCATCATCATTCATTCCTTCTGCTACTGAATGGGTTCTCTCCTGGATGAATTCCGTGTTTGTTGAACTCTATTGTTCCACTGGGTTTTCACCGAGAGTGTTCATGTTGCCATAAAGCCTACAAACACTCTCTATAGTCACATGTTTAAAGATGTAGTGTGGATTGTCTTTGCTCCCTGTGTGTACAGATGCCTCCCCCGAACCAGAAACCAGCTCCTGACCAGCCCTTCGAACTCCCCGTGTCCAGACAGGAGTCCTCTATTCCCCGCCACGACACAGACAAGAAGTGGGTGTACCCATCGGAGCAGATGTTCTGGAACGCCATGCTGCGGAAAGGGTCAGTCAATACTCTGGCTTTCTTGTTCCAGTTCATGACCTGATGTGTGTGCAGACATGTATCACAGATAGGGCTAGTTTTCTAGCATGTAACATCCCATAATATTCAATAATGTCATACTGTTCATAATCCCATAAATTTCAATTTGGATCACTAACTATAACTCTAGTGTGGAAACAGGTAGTGTTAGCCTGCCAGCCAACATATCTAAATATCTGCAGTCGTACTCAGAGTTTCCGCTCGAAAAAATTGGTTTCTCTTTACTTTTCAAATGGGAAAAGTTCCGGTCAAATATTTTCTGTGTTTATTGCGCTTAAAAACAATTGATAGGCAGGCTATAAAGAATAATATCATCAAGGGATGTAGATTTATACAATTTGTATTGAAATGTAGGCTACTTGCTACAGGCAGAGAGGGCAAAATAATTAACTCAATGCACATAATTGTGCCGATCTGGATTAAAATAGGCCTATTTTCCATTTGCTAGGCTGAAGAAATAATACAAACTACAGTACAAACAAACTGGCTCATAAAATGATCAAGTGCTGACTAAAATCAAAATAATTGTAAACAAGTGTCTCTCTGCAACTCGCGATGCACATTAACCTCTGCCTGTTTTGATGCAGTTCTGCAGGGAGTCGAGCCTCCGTAACCGCGGGCGGCTGTAATCATATATGGTATCTCAATGTGCGTCTGTGGCATTTATGAGAGGGGCTGTAGCTGGTGCCGACTCGTCCTCGATGGCAATTTCTTGGCTTCATAAACGTTAGGCTGGCCATTGCTTGGTTTTATAAAGTGATTCACAATATTTCCCTGTTCCACCAGGTCTTGGGCTGCTGTTGTAAATCTACGCTAGTCTTCTACGTTCAATCAGAGCGGGAACGCGACTTACAGTTCTTGCTTTATCGCATACGCTACAGTAAAAACAATGAACAAGATGCCTGTAGCATTTCTAAATGAAAAAAAATATTGTTAATTGTTTTTGACATCATTACGGTTGTTGATAATGGAACAAAAGTTATTAAAATCACTTCATCACCTATGTTAACACAATTGAAATTGTGCAGAGGAAATTATTTCCACTGGTCATTCTGACTGGCAATTACCAGACAACGGAAACTCAGGTCATACTGTTGCATAAAGAAAGAGGAAAGGGTTAGGTTTAGATTCAAGACAGGTGGGTACGTGTTCGACACAGCACGGAAAACTAAAGAAACATACGAGACGCCATGTTAAATGGCAGCTCATTGGCCCTCATTCTGACTGTAACAATGAAGCCACCGGCAAATGATCTAAGAGAAGACTTCTGAACAATATGTAGGTAATGCTCCATCTCTGTTGAAAAGTATGAAATAACCCAAGGAAAGTGCCTGATGTACACGCAGGAACATTATAGCAGGGCCATCTGTCTTTGTCCCTACTGAGAAACCATAATGCTTCCAAACAACTCTAAATAACATCGATGGCTCTTCCAACTCTAATTTCATATTTGCACTATTTGAATGATCATAAGGCTAACCTGCCCAGCGTGGTTTAATTAACGGACAGCTGGCCCGTGTTGAGACAGCACTGGTTCTGTGGGAGTCTGAGTCTTCTTTGTGTTGCAGGTGGCGCTGGCGTGAAGATGACCTCGACACTCATGATATGACCAACATCATTAAAATCCACAACCAGAACAACGAGCAGGCCTGGCAGGAGATCCTGAAATGGGAGGCTCTGCATGCAGGGTGAGTGACAGACTGCAGCTTTCCATTCATCTGACACACACACACACACACACACACACACACACACACACACACACACACACACCTCATTATGCAATCACATTCTGTATGACAGTCATGTGACCTCGTGTTTCCTGCAGTGAGTGTCCATGTGGGCCCACCTTGAAGAGGTTTGGAGGCAAAGCCAAGGAGTTCTCGCCCAGGGCTCGCCTCCGCCACTGGATGGGGTGAGCTCTTCCACAGTGTCACGTATGAGTCATGGCTTCGTGCTAAGATCTAACTATATGTTATCAGCTAGCTGTTTCATTATTATGTGGCAAGAATGAAAAATATGAGGAAAAAAGATCTCAACCGCTCCGGTGATGATCTCAAACACCGCAGCTGATGGCGTTTTGTAAGCTTAGAAACATTGTTTTACCTTCCATTTCAGAATCAGCATATGAGACTAAGGCCCTGTCCACACAGGTATTTTCAACCGCAGCTTTTTCTATATGTTAGGCGGTTCGTCCACACGCAAACGCAGTATCAGGTCACTCTAACGGAACCTTTTTGAAAACTCCTGCCAGGGTGAAGACTTTTAGGAACTCCGGTTGCATTGGTGTCGTGTAGCCCGTGAAACCGGAGATTTTGGCTTGTGACGTCAGCGTGCGCACTGTTGTCTCCTTTGTTTGACATCAGATTGTGTGCCTCTATCACCTTTGTTTACATGAGCCGTATCTCTGCAATGGCGGACGTAGCTAAGATATTGTTGCTAATAACTGTGCTAACAGGGCTTGCTACCTACATACAGATGCATGCACACAGTTCTCCCGTTATACTGCGGAACAGATGCGTCAGAATGCAATACTCTGCAGGTCACTGCTTATGACTACACTCCCACGACACAGAACTCGCCACCATCGTCGCCGGTTTTGGACGAGACAGTCAAGACCCGGTCGGACCTCTATGGGAACTTCAGGCTTCTGATTGGCCAACATGGCTAAACGGTTAGGGTTATATCGCCACCTGTTGGTTTGGCTTGCTCACTTGATAGTGTGTTTTTATGTTTTCATGTGGACAGAGTTTTTTTTAAACCGTACTTGTGTGGACGAGATTTTTTTTTTTTCAATCGAAGGAGGAAAAGTCAGTTCAGAAAAATACTTGTGTACGTGTGGACTAGGCCTAAAACAAGAGGCGTACAGAAGTCACGCTTTCATTTTGGGGCAAATGAAACTCTTATGTCTCGGCCTGTCATGATAATTATGTTATGGGCTTATTGTACTGAATATGGAAATGACCTCCATCCTTTTTGCCAACATGATGCCAAAATAAACAGCAGGGGATGAAATGGCAGCGTTTATCACAATTATTTCTGGGGCAATATATGGTTGTGGTGACTGTCCCCCCACTCCCTTCCTGCTGTTTAGCTGGTAGAAAGCAGCAGTGGTAGCCGCCAGTATCCACTGCATTTCTCTGATGCTTCTTCTTCTTCTCCTCATCAGCTACGAGCTGCCGTTTGACCGCCACGACTGGATCATCGACCGCTGTGGGAGGGAGGTGCGCTACGTCATTGACTACTATGACGGTGAGATCAACAAGGAGAACTACCAGTTCTCCATCCTGGATGTACGCCCTGCCTACGACTCTTTAGACGCCGTCTGGGACCGTATGAAGGTGGCCTGGTGGCGCTGGACCTCCTAACAGACTCTCTCTCTCTCTCTCACACACACACACACACACACACACACACACACACACACACACACACACACACACACACACACACACACACACACACACACACACACACACACACACACACACACACACACACACACACACACACACAGAGAGAGAGCGAGCTGGCTGTGTACCAGAGGTGTGGTGCTGGGAGAAGAAGAAACCTAAAGAAAGTGACTCAGTTAGTTGACGCTGTATGAAGCTGCATCTGCTAATCATATTGACTTCAGTGGAACTTCTGGGTTTGCATTGCAGTTCACAGCTTCCCTCTGCTCTCACTTTAGATGGAGCTATAGGAGCAGCGGCTCACCTTCATGCTGTTTTTCTATACACATGTGCTGGCTCGGCTCGGCCCAGCCCAGCATAGCAGGGGTTTGCATCTCCGTTACGACAGGGCTCCGAGCTGTGTCTTTAACTGTCTTCTCTTGAGTCGATGACGTTTAAAAGCAGCGGGCTGATCCACGGCTGTGACTAGTGGTCAGACGCATTTCATTTCCTAAAACTTCTTCACAATAAAAGTCCCCCATATGTTATTTTGTGATTTAATAGCTTTTATTATGAAGCAGCAAAATCAGGAAATGTTTGGTCTTCATCAGCAGTAACTTAACCCGACTCATCAAACAGTAAAATGAAGCAGATATCTGAGCGTACGCAGACATTCAGTTAGCAGCTACAGATGTCCTAAGAGATTTTTAACGTCTTTCTGTCTGCACAGGCAGCAGGTAGGGTGAGTCTCGCTACATTTTGGGGGAGAGAAAGGGGGACGGGGACGCCAACGCAACTCGCTTGGAGGCATACCAGGCTCACTTTGGCCCCACTCTGGAGACGGTCCATCTCGGCTTGGCGCGTTTAAACTGGTAATTGAATCACAAATCACCACAGCATGGTTTGACTCAGCACGGCCAAAAGTGGCAATGGAAAAAAAAGAGCATGCTGCTGTGGTGCATTATGGGAAATGTAAGATCCAGTATTTAGCATCTGATGGGGCCTAAAAGTGCTTCTCCTGCTTCTGTTTGGACCATTGTGTTTTTAACATCTCAGACTTGATGACTACTACTGCTGCTGATAGAGTGATCTCATATGGCAGCTTTCAACCAATCAATGAGGCCGAACATGCCCCCCCCATCATTTAAAGTGAGTTCTGTCATGTGACTGGCGTGTCAGAGAGCTGTGAGAGCGCCGCCAGCTGTGGCTACATGTGTGTACGCTGTAATGGCCCCAGAGTGTCTGCTGTATTCTTATTTGTGAGCTGGCTGTGACAGGTTACTATGACGACAGCATATTGGGTTGTGGCTTGACATATATATATATATATATATATATATATATATATATATATATATATATATATATATATATATATATATATATATATATATATATATATATATATATATATATATATACACACACACACACAGTGAGTTTGCCCTGACTGATGCCAGCAGCTCATTTAACAGTTTGCACACTTTGTCCCTCATGCAGCATACTTCATATATTATATTCATTTCCTACTTCATCATGGGTGTAGAACACGATATATCAGATGAACCTGCATTGTTTAAGATATTGTAACATTTAATCTGCAACTTCTTCAAAACTAAGAATCCTTTTTGTTGCATTGATATTCCGTTTATTTATTGGTTGATGAATGAGTGCTAAAATGTTTTTTCTTCTTGTATGTAATAATCATTTTACTAGCTCTGGTAATCCATCAATAAAGCTGGTTATGAATAATACTTTTCTTTCTCATTCCTGGCTGCAGGTCCACCTGAGACACAGGAGCAGTAGTGAGCTCCAACTGTGCTTTGCTAGTGGTGTTGATGGGGTTGTGTGTTCTCTCTAAATATAATAATAATAATGTTTATTTGATATAGCAGCTTTTACAGTCACAAAGTGCTTAACATGATAAACACTGTTACAGTAAGACCCAAACAGTAAATGTGCCAGCAAAATCAGGAAAAGGACAGTTTGTAGACTGCCATAGGCCACCTTGTCCATATAGTGTTCGTGCACCACCATCTGCTGGACATACTGCATCATTACAGCTGTTTACAATAACTATTTCAGTGCCTTGTCTCGGCTTAGCTGCCTAATGAAGGATTATCCAGTTTCATAAGGAAAACATATGGCAGAATAAACAAAGCCAGACATCAGGCACTGATCAACTCATTTCATACGAAAGACAACTGACATAGTGTCCACAACCACAGAGCATTACATATAATACAGAAAGCTGCCATAAAGTAAAAGCCAAGCGAACATAACGTGTTAGACCACTGATGACAACGGGACTTTCACCCAGCAGACTGTTTGTGTCCCGTGTGAAAGCAAAAGTCAGCGTTGACTTATTTTAACTTCCTTTGGTTATGTAACAAACGTATAATATATTTGGAGCTAAACCAGGATCTTTTCCGGAACCTAACCAATTAGTTATGTTTCCTGAACAGGTTCTGCACTGCTGAGCAGGCGCACTGATCGATCTTGTTGCTGGGCATTAGGATAGCGCACGCACATCTGTCTATAACTTAAGATTTCATATGAAGGGTTGTATGAGGATACTGTGACTGGTGAACTCTTCACTGCTGAAATGGAATGTATATGTGCACGAGGCAATATGACGTTAAGTATATTAAAATAAAATACTAAAATTCTTAAGTTACAAAAAGGGGAAATTCTCTATAAGGACTGGACTCTTCAGCCATGTGGATGCAGTTTGGAAGCTGAACACAAGAGGGAGGTGTTTCTCTAGAGTGGACAGTTATGATTTGTAGCATCCACATCTCTCTGAGTCATTCAGTTTGACAGCTCACATCAGCGTGAGCACTCTCCTGCTCAGGAACCCTCATCTCCAGTTTTTGTCTTTGTGGAGGTTCAGCTTCTACCATGGGACGCTTCACTGGGGGAAGTGTTTCAACACAGGCCAACATGTTTTCAATCTGTTTTGTTTATCTTTCCTCTGTCAGAAAAAAAACAGCAACGTACCGCTTTCAATGTATCAGATCACATGGTTTTATTTATTGTCTCATGGAACAAAGCAACAATTTACATATCAAAACCATATTTACCAATAATGCCTATTTGAACATTTCCTCTGGTGTTCTCAGAGAATCTGCTGGGGGACTTCCTCAACTCTGCTGGTTACCTGGCAACCGCTCATGGTCCTGCACACACGACCTCCTGATCAACAGCAAGTTGGCGTTTCACACTCCGGTGTGTTATTGAGCTTCAGAAGAGCTGTGGGCTGGACAGAGCCAGGCTAGCTGTGTCCCCCTGCTTCCAGCCTTTATGCTAAGCTAAGCGGATGTGAGATGTGACATGAGTGGTGAGACTGATTTCCTAAAATGCTGAGCTATTATGTGTTGGTGCATTTCATAATGAATATATTAATAATTTTTAATACTTATTAATAATATGTTCTCTTCAGGCAACCTACAAATTGTCCAACAAAGTGGGTGCTTCTAGTCCAGAGTGCACATGGCTGTGTTGACCAGCCTTGGGTCATTAATGTAGACCACGGGTCATCAACTACATTTTTCCAAGGGCCAGAATTTTTCTAAGCAGACACTCCAGGGGCCAGACTTTGTAATAAAGAAAATAAAATGAATGTGTACTTAATACGCCTGTTTTTGTTCGAAATTTTCACTTTCTAACTGAATTTTTTTTACATGTATTAGTGTGAGCAAACTCCTATAAAACATGGAAGCTCCATAATGATAACTGGCTCTTTAACTAAAAAATGTTCTCAGACCTGGGCCCGGTTTTTCAAAAGTAATCCACTAGGATTTTGGAGAACGGATTGGATCAAATCTTGAAAATGGGTTTTTCAAAAGAAAAAACGGATTACATAATCAGATTAGATCACGTAATCCAATCTTGGCTTTGATCCGGATCAAACCTTTAGTTTGGGTTTTTCAGAACTTTTTTGTAGGATTTGGATCACTTCGATCCAAAAAATCTGGATTAAACTGATCCCATCAGAAGGGTGGATTCAGCGTGGATTTCATGCCCAAAATGTAATGAAGACTTTAAAAATGTATCAAATAATACTATATTTGGATCATGCAGTATCTTACAAGATATCCTATTTATTCATAAGGTTTTAATTTTATTTGTTCATCCGTCAGGCTACAGTGATTACGTCGGCTTTAACGTATTCAGCCTTTCAGTATAGGCCTACAGCAAAGTAGAAACAGTTTGGCCTCTTAAAATAATCCCCCAAACAGCTGTCAAAATTGACCAAAAACAATAAGTTTTATTCTGTCACTAATTGATATATATATATATATATATATATATATATATATATATATATATATATATATATATATATATATATATATATATATATATAGCCTACCTCAATCGAAAATATTTTTGTTTTTAGAATATTTATTAGTGATGCATGCCATGGTTACAGAATAACCAAAAACATGCAAACAATGGCAATCACTGATTTTTGAAATCCAAAACAAATCCAAATCAGTGTTAGTGTTGTAGGTCTCAGATGAGCGGACTGCTGGAAGAGGATGGGGTGGGGTTTTTCTTGTTTTTATTTTTTTTTAAATGTGTGTGTTTTCATTTCAAATAAAAATAAACTAATATTGACTCCACACTGGCTATTCTACTTGTTGCTCTTTACATATCTATAGTTCTACATAGTGATTTCCTATCCTGTTTGAGCTGGTTATCCAGATTTGGTGATCCTGAAGAGTTCCTATCCGGATCAGATTGATCCAATCCGATGTTGCTTTGAAAAACTGGCTCAAAAGTAAACTGGATTACATGATCACGGATCGCAAAAAAAAGGATTACTAAATCCGGATCAATTTTATCCGGATTAAACCTTTTGAAAAACTGGGCCCAGGAGGCAGTTCACTGAGGAGTCATGGTTAAAGTCTGTGATTAAGGAAACATGGTTGTAGTATGCAGCGTCCTGATTGGTGGAAAATGCTTGGAGAAAGAAACTGCTGTTGTCAGGTAAAAATGCTGTTGCAAAATAATACAACTAGCATCATCATCAAGAATGAAGAACGTGAACATAACAATCGTGTCATTCACGTGCATATTAAGTAGCCATGTGTATCTGTTTTGGTCTTATAATACATAGCTTTACCGCTCCAGCGGAGAGGACACTTCAGCCAGCAGTTAAGTTTATAAGAATTTGTCCAAATTTCAAGATTCACCAGCAAGCTAAGATTACCGACAGCTTTTGTTTTAGCTTGTTGGTAAAACTTGTCTATTTGCAGAGTAGAGCTGTGTTTGCGTAAAACAGCGCGGTGGACGAGAGCAGACAGAGCAGATTAAAATATGGCTTTCTACATGTTTATGCCAGTGAGTGAGGTGAGTGCATTGATAAGTATTTACTTTTCACTCAGGAAGGTTTTATTGTAGCCTACTTACAGTAACGAGACCAGCGTGAGTTCATCTGCCCCCCCAGCGGCCATTGGTAATCCTCTGTATGTTCCCAGTCAGGTACTGTTTGTTTTAACGCACACACATCTCGGCTCAGCTGTGTGTGTGGAGCGCGGGCATCACTGTACAGAATCCCGGCATGTGAATAGAGATGTAAATACAGGGGCTGGGTTTTTACCTGCTGTAAATGCTTGAAATGCTAAATAACAGAACACATTTTTTCCTCTTTACATGTTCTGAATTCATGATTATTCTGCGGGCCAGACTAAAAGCTTTGGCGGGCCGGATGTGGCCCACAGGCCGCCAGTTGACGATAGCTGATGTAGGGGGACAGAGTGAGGACTGGAAGCACAGTGGACTCTACATATCTGGTGGCTGCTGCATTGCATTGTGGTCTATTCCGGCTCCTGTAGCTGTTGAAACGTCAGCACAGGAGGAAAACTCCTTAAATCAGCTGACTTCACATCCACGTTGAAGACAACAGGGTGTCTCAACATGACGTCTTAGTTGCTTTGATTGGCCGTCGCCCGTGGGAATAAGAACAAAATGGATGCATTGTTCTTTTGGCTGGATGTCTCCTTTAAATCCAGGACTGTGTGGGTCGACCACAGAGCCGTGCGTACTAGGCTATATGTTGCCTGTAATAATGTGTGCATGTTGATCTCCCATGTGCCAGAGAGCTGCGCAGCAGATGTCCAAACAGCCCCTGGCATTCTGTGTGAAAGCCCGATATTTGATCATATCTGCTCTCTACAGTCCGTATTCCCATAGCAAAAAGGCCATTCTCCCAGCTCTGTCCACATGTCTGCTCGGCTTCAGCATCTCGTTAGACATGTGTGCTGTTTGACATCGACAGGGCGTGTTTGTCTGCTAATTGATGTGAACATGCCATCATTCAGATGTCTGTTAAACGTGATTCTCTCAGCTCTGTATAGATTTGAAGCAGTGTGAAGTAGTACATTTGCGTTCAGGTTAATCTCAGTTATTATGGTTTGGACATGCTGGTTTAAATGAAGACGGTATACTAAATCATGAAGTTGGTCCAATCTGGAGGAGGGGAACCTGCTGCAGCGCTCAGCACAGCAGCCATCATAAATGCAGCATATACATGTAATCAATGATAATATGGAATATAATCAGTTCAGACATATAACAAGCAGCCCTGTGCGTGTGTGTTGATTATACATAACTGCCGAGATAACATGACGTGTATTTGTATGTGATATCCATCGGTAATGTAGCCTATGAATCTCTATGTACACAATCATCTAAGATGCATGAGAAATAAAGGTTTCTGGGATCGATTAATAACTCAAACTTGCCGAGAACCGTTAGACACCCGTTTGATTACATAGACTCGAGTGGTTGTTAACGGTTATTCGGTCTCGGTCAGTAGCCTGGTGCGCGGTCTGCTCATGACAGCCTGCCTACCATGTAATAAACATTTAACTTAACATAACTAAGATAACATGATGTGTATTTGTATGTGATGTACTTCCCCATCAATAATGTGTGAATTGCCGAACACAATCACCTGAGATGCACCAGAAACAAGGTTTGGTTAATAACTCAAACTTGCAGCGAACCTAGACACCCGTTTGATTATAGACTCGAGCGGTTGTTAACGGTTACGTTCGGTCTCGGTCAGTAGCCTGGTGCACGGTCTCCAATCTACAACTCTTCAACAACTCTTTCGGTCCAATGAATCGTGCTGCTCGAGGTCGCCCATTTCCTGATTGATTCTAACACCACTCCAGTAGAGGCGCTAATGAGGTAAAAAAAGTGTGAGTCGGTTGAGTCGGTTCATTGACGTATGGCACTCGATTCTCCCGGCTCAGTGACACGAATCGGGTTAATAACCGGCTCTTCGGTCAGTTCGTCATCACTACAGAGGGGGGATTGACTGGGTTTAGATATAAAAAGGACAGAACGAAGCACACGGGAAGAGGGGACACACGGGACTCGAGACACAGCACACGGAGACAGAGCACACGAGGGAGCATGCAGAGCACAACGGACGGGACGGAGCAGACTGAGAGTACACAGAGAAAAACTCAAACACCGATCGCTAGCGGCAACAGTGCTTCACCGACGGGAGGGGCCAGGCGAGAAGAAGCTGGTGGCCAGCAGAGACCCGTGGACTGTCCTAAGTACCTTACTGTCCCACTAGAGCACTGCGCTCCCAGAATGCAGAGTTACTTGTGGTTCCTAGAGTCTCTAAAAGTAGAATAGGAGCCAGAGCCTTCAGCTATCAGGCTCCTCTCCTGTGGAACCAGCTCCCAGTCTGGGTCCGGGAGGCAGATACTGTCACCACATTTAAGAGTAAACTTAAGACTCTCCTCTTTGATAAAGCTTATAGTTAGGGAGTGAGGAGTTGCAGCATCTGCCTAGCCCGGCCCACCTGCTTCTCTGTCCCAGAAATGCTTGTTACTAACCTAGCTCTGGGAGCTTGCTCCCCGGAGTCTTTCTGTTTCTTTTCACCCAGGATGAAATCCCGGGATTAGGATGGCACCAAAATCATTGTTCCAGCTGTTGCCGTGGTTCTGCTGAAATACCCTGCTATGCCGTGCTGCTCCCTGCGCTACTACAACCATTATTTCTAGTCACTGTTTTATTATCTATATCTATACTGTGATGCTCAGACACCACCTACCAAGAGTCTGGGTCTGTCCGAGGTTTCTTCCTAAAAGGGAGTTTTTCCTCACCACTGTTGCACTAGTGCTTGCTCTTGGGGGATTTTTTTTTTTTTGTAAATTATAGAGTGTGGTCTAGACCTACTCTATCTGTAAAGTGTCTTGAGATAACTCCTGTTATGATTTGATACTATAAATAAAATTGAATTGAATTGAATTGTCCTCTTAACCCCCCACTCCTGTTCTGCTGCACTATTTTAGCTTGGTTTTAGTTGGTCGTGCTTTTATGCCTTTGTTCTAACTAAATTTGTTATTCCTCTAACTGGTTTTACTCACTGTTTTTAACACCACTGGTTTTAGCTGCTCTTCCCTGGTTTAAAGGACCTGTTTTAATCTTTTATCTTAAAATTGGTATCTTTTAGCTTAAAGAGGTCCTAGGCCTCAGCCAAAACCTAGGTGTTGTCGGCCCCCGTACACAACTTTATCCACGGGCGCACTTTTACATATGTTTGATCCTAAACACTGTTTGAAGAAATATAAAAGATATATTGTTTCATCTTCCATAACACCTTGATCCTTACGTGACCTACACCAGTTCCCAGTCTGTACGTTGTGTTCACCAGCTCGCGGATGACATGCAAAAATATTATCAGAGGAAAAGGAGTAGCTGATGATTGTCTGTCACTTTTCTCATTAGCTGAAATAAAACACTTATGCAGGGAAAACAGCGGCATGAAGCCCTGTGGGAGAACACAGTGACCTCAGTGCACGCCAGCTGAATGTGGAGGCTAATTGGCTCTCCACAAAGGAGAGAGCCTGTCAGGTTCTTTTTAATTAGGGCGAGCAAAGTTAAGTTGGGGTACATTTTCTCTAACAAACAAACAAGGATTTTATCAATAATATATAACAATTACAAGTGTTCCTGTTAGTTGGGATGGCTGGTGTTGTTCCTCCGAGCCCTGCATGGTGCCCTGCTGCACACCCCCTCCACCTGGCACCACAGCGTGCCCCGCAGCCATGCTTGCTGTGAAGGTAAACAGTTTTGTAGTAAAGCTCTGTTACAAAAGCCATGCGAATGTGTTGAATCTGTTTAATTGATACTTCCTCCTGACGTTGAGGCATTGTGTGTGTGGTTTTGTCCGGGATCATCAGCAGTGTTTCTACTGCAGGTGGAGCAGCTAGCCTTCATCACTTTCACTATCAAGATTAACAGTGATGTTCCTGCTCATCCAAATGACCTTGTAGCTTGACAAAAGGTCTACCCTTAAATTAAATCACAATGTATGTAAATACATTTACACAGATGAGGTTGAAAGCTCTGGAGAAAGCAAGTTAGTGGACCTTGAGTTGAGATTATTTTGTCAAACTGCTGTTTCCAAAATCAACTAACTTTTGTACTCAATAGTTTTCTGCTCCAAAAGTCACAGTCAACATGCAGACATATAGACTTTAGACTTTCTTGTTCTTTTATACAACACTGTACGTTATGGACAGCGCACTCACAGAGAACCAGAAGTACAAACATAACATGTTGACATGCAGGAAAATAACAGACAGGTAACTCTGATGTGTTTAATCTGGGTCTCTTGTTCGGGGCTGCTATGGCTGCAGGGCCAGGCTTTTCATAGCGATCTCTCTCCACCTCAGGGTCCTGTACCTGGGTCCCGAGGGCAGGATGGGGACATGGCGGATGAGTGGGTGTGTGCTCTCCTGTGCTATTGTGGTTGCGATGCATGTGATTGCTTTGAAATTGAGCTCTGAGAGTGTGGGTGTGAGGAGACCGATTAATAGAGCTGCCAATTATGTGTCACAGGTAATTAAGAGGAACAATAAATGTTTATGTGTGTGGTACAAATTATATATTTTTAATAGCTCTGTAAAGATTAGTCACATAATCAACTGATGGAAATGATTTGACCACAGTTTTGATAATCAGTTAATCTGTTAAACTGTTAATCAGTGGAACAGCTAAAAACCTGACCTGGACCTGAGAGACAGGACAGTGTCTGTCTCCCTAACACACACACACGCACACACGTCCCCCGGTCATCTTCAGCACCATTTCCCTTCTGCCATCTTAGCCTCCGCTGCCGTAGGGGGTTATTGCATTGAGCATTTGAGGGAATAGAAAGTTGCAAGTCTTCCTGCGAGTATATCTTTGCTTAATGTCCAGCAGGTGATTCACAAATTAAAAAGCACAAAATATGATTAACACTGTTTATTTATATTGTAAAAGGTCCTGGTGGCCTGATACAGTCAAGCCATTCCTGGTTAAAAGCCAGGAGATGAATGAAGGAGCGAGCGATGACGGCAGAGTTAACAGAGCCGTGATATAGGAAGCTAGAAGAGATGGAGTGCTGGATGAAAAAGAAGTAGGCAGCTCGGACGGAGCCGAGAGCTTCATCACACACATCTCCCCAGGGACGCAATCAGTCCTCCAATTTGGCGGTCGCTGCTTATCGCACTACCGGGAGCCATGACCCACCGACTTTTACGGCGTGGTCGACTGGCAAATGGAGAGATAGGCCCGTCTATCTGCCAATGTCTTTTAATGAGCGCGCCGATAAACAGTGAGGAGGAGGACCGGAGCAGAGGCCCTTTATAATTACTTCTCCAATGATCACCCTATTTCACCCTGTATACCAGATCAATATTACAAGACACGGCCTTGATGAGTTACAAAGTCACTTAATCTCACTTGATACTGCCTTCACTGAGGGAGGATGGGAGGTATGACGGGGGAGGGAAAGCTGTTAGTCAAGTGCAGGAAAAGAATAACATACAACAATACAGATAAGGAGCAGAGACGGAGGGAAAGATAACAGCAAAACAACAGGGAGCTAATGGAGGAGACATGCTAACTGAGTCAAGTCCAGACCAGAGCCCACATGATAGCTGTTACTAGTGTTAGATCATTTTGAATCAGATACCTATGTTTGTCATTTGTAGTGAACTAGGAGAGAGTGCTGTTGTTTCCTCACCAGCCAACACGCTATCACAGACGTGAATTTGAAAACTGAAAATACGCAAAAACTAAAACTCTTTAATGACAAACTATCAAAAATGAAACCCAGAAAGGTACTTACCAGACTCTTACATGTCGCTGTAGATTTAGCTGCACAGTACTGTAAAAACCTACAATACAATACCACATTTGTTCAATACAGTAATATACCCCAGTTTGTATTGCATTATGGGTAATTTTGATCAAGCGGGAACATTTTACAGTAATTTTATGATTGCTGTAACTTTGCTGTAACCTTGCTGTATATGCCATGGTAATAATACAGGATTACTGTAAATAATGAAAGAGTGGCACATCAACACCAGCTCATGATCAGCAGCAGATGGAGGAAGACGATTGCTGAAAGTTCTGTAAGTTGTGTTTATTTATTTGAGTTTTTCCATGCAGACAAACTTTATTATTATGTTAGCTACATGATGATGTTATGCTATAGTTTAACAAGCTAGCTACATTTTGTGTAAGACAACTAGCTAATAATATACATAGATAAATGTGTTTTTGGTTAGATTAAAACCTTTTGACTTCAACTATTATTTGTAGGTTATTGATCTTATTGTCAACAAAGACATGTAAAATGCATGCCCTGGCAAAAGGAAGTTCTATATTCAGCAAGGTCAAGCATAAGCTAATTTTTACTAACCTAGATGTATTGTTGGAGTGTGTGGAATACATAGTGATATACAGTAGCTAGTACATCCCCAAAAACTAATACATAACATCATTGTATCAGATTTAATTTGGTTTCTCATAGTTCTACAAGTGTGGTCCATTGTTTGCAACCATTCTGTTGAAATGTGTTGGTCTAGTTTGAGTTTTCTGTAAGTATTAACCATAATAATACATGTTTTTAAACTTGTTTTTAACTTTTTTTGTATTTTGTTTTGCTACAGATATATCTATCTCGTGCTGTGGCTAACAGGTTTTGTCTTTGTGTGTTTTCTGTGTTGTATGAGCTGAGTTTCCTCATTGCTGTCCAGTTTTGATCATCAGTGAGGGGAACAATCTTCATCTGCTTCCCAGGCAGCCATCCAGTCCACTTATTAGTATTTCAACATTTTTATGAAATAAATGTTAATGTTATTGAAAAATAATTCTTAAAAATGTTTTGAAAAGTTGTATATATGAATAAAACATTTTTTATGAAGAACATTGTTTGGATTGCAATTCAATCAGGAGAGACTTTGTTTGCAGATATGCAAAAGAACAATATTTATTATACAACTGCATGACAAAATGTATGAGTCTTTTGGAGATTAGACTCCATCCAAATTAATGTTTTTTAAAGGGGTAGAGAATAGGAAACATATCCCCCGATGGAGTCTAGAAACTGGTGGCAGCGGAGAAGAGACCGGGGACCAGACCGGCGAGGCAACGGAGCGGCCAGCCGGGAGAATCATGAAGACTGGAGGCGGTTGGGGGGGGCGGGGGGGGGGGGGGGGGGGGGGTGGGTTGAGCGCTTTCCTGAAACAAAAACTGACACCAAAAGAAACTTATTTAAAGCAGAGCTGTAGTGCTGTGATTGGTCCTTGAATTCCGTGGTCATGTCTGATTGGTTTAAGTGAAAGTATGGATTCTAAACAGCTGATTTGATTTACGGAGAAAGAGTACTGATTGGGTTAACGACGTCTTCCTGAAAGAATTTGCGCTGAGCTTCATTTGGATTTGTAATGTCATTCTGAAGTATAATTCAATAACAATATGAGTAATATTTTAGATTATATAATTAAAATATATATTATCACAATTTGTAATAAAAGCAGTAATATATTACTGCTGCAGATATTACAGTACAATACAATTTCATGAAATACAGTAAAATAGACAAAATTAAAAATACAGTAAAATACTGTTTTATAGTACTACAGTATTGTCCTTTATACTGTAAATTGCTTTACAGTACAATTACAGTAGTTTATTGTAAATCAAAACACAGCAAGTTACTGGCAACCGTGCTGCCTGTAAATTCTGTAAATATACAAGGAAATCGTTATCTTCCACTATCACCCTACCTTTTAGTCAAATACCATTAAATAGATTCCAAGACAAAGACAAGTTCACATAAAACACGCCTGAGTCCTTGACATGTTAGAGGTGTTGTGGAGACGGGCCTCCTCCCCGTACAATCATCCATCTCTTCACACAGAGGATTTTATAGTGAAAAATCTGCCCACACCTCCAAACAAGTACAGCTCACCTCATGGGAGAGAAGCAGTGTTCCTAGGTACAGTAATTAGACAGTCTTAGACAAGGCCTAACATACTGTATATACCATATGCACACACACACACACACACACACACACACACACACACACACACACACACACACACACACACACACACACACGCACTCCACTATTCAGCAATGTACTGTATTTTTTCATATTACAATTTGTTGTCACTTTGACCCTTATTCTCTGTCTATGCATGCATGATGAGTGGTGCATTCACCCAGCGTCCATTCACATCACCGTTAGCCATTGTTTCTGTTCAAGCAGAAAGCGCTTGTCTGGAAAGCACTAATTACATCCATGATTAGGAGGAGAAGCAGTGAAAGAAATAGAGCGCTCAGTGAGAGATAGGAGAGGTAACCCCAACCCCCTGCCTCTTTGTTCGGAGGGAGCAAGATGCTCACTGGTGACTTAGGTGTATGTGTGTGTGTGTGTGTGTGTGTGTGTTGGTATATATGTGTGTGTACATATGTTTGTGTACATATGTGTGTGTGTGTGTCAGCTGTGTGGCTGGGTATCTGTTGTTTTTTGTAGTTTGTTCTGCAAAGCCAAAATTTGCTGCTAAATCAGAGACAGCACGATACTTCATACTGTACTGTGTATGATAAAGTCCCATATTGTAGGGTGCAAGGGGGCAGGGAGGTGAACTGTCCCTTTAAAAACCATCCAGAGACAGAGAGAGCTTGAAGTGGTTATCATTTATTCACTGAATCTGTTTCCATTGTTGCCTTTACACCAACTTTTCTGCGATAATTCAAGGTTCTTTTGAATTCTTGGCGTTTCCACTCTGTGGATGAAACAGGTGGATGGAAACGCACCTAGTGAGTCTATTTGATTATGAAGATTCCTAAGTATCTGCAGGTTCAGTCTTTAAATGCTAAAGAAAAGATCTTTAATGCCCTCTTTCTTATCTCCTAGGAAACACAGGAGCATCCTTTATGAAAGGAAGGGAGATGTCGCAATGCCCACAACAACTACTAACCATTACGTTAGACTTATTGTTATATAACGTTTTTCCATTCTGCAGATCTGTAATCTTAACCAGCACATTTCTTTCTCGTTAAACTCATAGTTGTCCTGGGAACATCTCACGCAAATACAACAAGATCTTTAGAAACCCTGAGGAAGTTAAGACTCCAAAAAGATTGGCTCTCTAAAACAGTTTCATAACAAAAAAGTAAACGGGAGGATTTATTGCAGGACAGGCATACATAGACTGATTAAGATATGTACACTGTGTGTATTTACACGTTATCACAGGGTAACACAGCTGTTTCCAGACACTTGGCTTCTCTCCTGTCACAACAGAATACTGCACTCTCAGAGAGCAATACGTTTAGAAAGGGTCTTTAAAAGGACGGGCAATAACAGCAGCCCCCTATTCAGTTCACCTTTACACACCTCTTAACGTGGGACGTTTCCCACCCCATCAGAGACAGACGGACTGTTTCCTCCAAAGGGCTTCAAGACATGGAAATGGCAAAGGCTCTTGCCTAGTATGCTAATCAAATTCTGGCTATTTAGTATTCCCTGCTGCTGCTTGAGGGAGTTTTTCCTAGATTAAAAAATAAAAATAAAACATGATTGTGCCCCCACACCTTATTTGCTGAAAACTCTAAACTAATCAAATCCTGCATCACCTGATGCAGCATCTCCAGCATGCTCCAAGTATTAATTCCACTAATACAGAGGGATGGTAGAATATCATGGGAGGATATTGGAAAATAATTTCTTGCTTGGTTATTCATTGCAGAATTCATTAAAATCCAATTTTGTGAAATTGAAATAAAAACAGCCATTTGCCGTGATAGACTGGCATGCTACACCAGCAAATTTGCGAATGTGTGAGTGTGTGTGTGTGTGTGTGTGTGGGGGAGGGGGGTGGGGAGGGGGGTGGGGGGTGGGGGTGGGGAGGGGGCGGGGAATGTGTTGAGAAGATGGAGAAGGGAAGGGAGGAGAGAACAAAAGACAGGGCATTTCCTGCTTTCTGTGCAGTGCATCCTGGGATAGGACTCCTGAACATGCTTTTGTTAGACTCCATCCCTCCCACACCTGTTTCCATTAGCCCTTAAATCTAGCCACCACTTCCCCACATTAACCGCTGTACACACTCCTAATTACAGTAACAGTGGGACTGCATTAGCTCATTAGCATGCTACAGCACGCGCTCAGGCAGACACACAACACTGCTGTGATTAAGCCAGCAAGGTTGTGACAGAAATGCACTGCATTAAATCAAAGAGGTTGGCTGTACTGGCTTGGCTGTCAGAGATTATGTCTCACTGATATGAGGTAGGAAACGCAGAAAGCAGCATCCATATTTTTGTAGATATGCTATCCAATGCTAATGAAAATGCTAATGCCAATGCTTTTCATCTATAACTGTGCCAATGTTCACACTTAAATAATGGAAATATTGAGTGTTTACTGAAAATTGTATACTTGACAATCAAAAATGTAATCTTTACAGCATCAGTAATGAAAAGCATGGAGATCCAGCAGAGCATCCTCCACACTGGGACACACTAGTGTTATGAGAGTTCATGTTTTATTGAAGAGTTCAATGAATTCCACGTCAGGTTTTCCAGATTGTTTATGTCACTGATGTCAGCATGAACTTCAATTACAGAACACATCAGTATGATAGGCCAACCTTTAATATCACATTCATATATCCATCAGAAATAGGGTTTAAACACATCAATGAGTGGCAGATTACAGTCCTTGTTAGACCAAACACAAATTATTTAAATATTCATGCCCTGGATCCATTTTGTCTAGCAATATAGTGTTCTCTTTGACAAACAAAATACAGGTTATAAAGACAATGAACATACAGACAATTACAACTAACGGTTCATGAAGCTTCACTTGGACATCACTACCTTTTCTTAAAGCTTTAGTGCGTAACTATATTAACTATATTAATGAACGTCTGTTACATTCAACTCGTTGCCAAATGAGTTGCTACAAAGCTAATTAAGACTCTCAGCTCCACACAACTCTCTCTGGATTTCTCAGTATGACTATGTTCAGAAGATTGTGGCGTCCGGTGATTTTCTCGCGTAGAAGCTTCAGTGAAGATAATGACCTCTTCTGACGAGTCCATCATGTTTTTTTAATCCTCTGTGTCCTCCTTGGCTACTAGCAACTGTGTGGATCACAGAAGCCTTGTATCATGTGGACACGCAGACAGTTTTGTTGTCATCACTTAGAAGTCCTCATAGGGGCGACAGAAACTACAGACTATAGCTTTAAACAACTGTCCCAAATTTTGCATTGCTGCTGATATGAATAGTTTTGATTTTCATGTTGTTTATTCCTCACACCCCTGGTGTGTAAAGGCCTTAAAGCTGACTATTTAAAATATAATGTGATCCAAAAACATGGATGTTCCCAGATCATAATGAGAAACATGTCAACCGATGTGGCTACCAAAAAGACAACAGATCAACTAACCAGCCAATCAGAATACTGCATGTCCGAGGCTGACTTGCAGTGTGTACCTCTATGCACCATCTTTAGTCACGCTAGCAGCTTAGCTGAGAATAGCTGACTAAAATATCTCAACAACTACTGGACGAATCGCCATGGAATGTGTTACATTTAAGCAGTGTGTTTGGTGCTAATGTGCAAAACTAAGATGGAGAACATTATATCTGCTACACATCAACATGTTTGACATTGTGCTTGTGAGCATGTTAGCATGCTGATGTTAACATTTAGCTTAAGGCACGGCTGTGCAAAGCTTGTTTGGTGTGTTTTTAAAATTTAAGAGCATCAGATGGATGATGCAAGTTCATGGCGTATCTGAAAACATTGTTGCGCTAAGATTTACCAGGTGATCACCATACAAGCCCTCAACATTGTTATCATACTGTACGTGATTCAACCAGGTTTTCTGTCAACTCATCCTGCACAGTCGACACAATCACTATTGTGTTTTATCATCTGACTGCTTGTGTTTTCTGACTGTCATACTTTGTTGTCACGTTCGCAGATCTCATTACTGTGGTGGGTACAAAGTCATCATAGGCAATTACAGTAATGACCAAAGCTAGACATATAAGATCCCAGTTGTAATAAATCCAATGCAGATGTGTAAAACAGCCCTTTGAAGAAGTGATGTGTGCACAGACATCTGGTCCTCCTCAGTGCTGTGAGCTGATAGGACTGAAGCCAACTTCCAGTGGGGTCAATCAGAGCGGCCTGACCCAGGGTCAGCATCACGCTCACACGCACCTCTCTCAGGCCTTCATTAATGTTATTTTCCTGCCGAGCCGTGTCGCTGTCTTATTGGCCACTTCCACACTTCACATTTCAATTAGGACTACCTTGTTGTATTTTGACGTCTATGTTTTTGAGATGGAATCATTCCTTTTTGATGACTAGCTTTGATATGCACATGAAAGCTTGGCTGGGAAATTAAGCTCAGACAGAGCCATCACAAGCCTTGCATCAGGTCTGCATACCTGCAGGATGTGAAGCATGTGGTGCAGGAACACATAAAGAGAAATCGCCATAGTGTCCACATGAAAAATGGTTTTCTCTTTGTGTAGTTGTATTTGCATTAAGTCTATTTTCTGTTTCTATTTTACATCACCGCCATTTATCCAAAACACAGTGTTGTATATGTGTTTACTTTGCAGACAGCCTTCCACTGTTCCACCTTAAAATAAAGCATTAATACAGGTCACAAGAACACACACACGCACGCACGCACGCACGCACGCACGCACGCACGCACACACGCACGCACGCACGCACACACACACACAAACACACACACACACACACACACACACACACACACACACACACACACACACACACACACACACACACACACACACACACACACACACAAAAACAACAACAACCTTCCTCCCTCCATGCCCCGCTCTGTCCCTGATCTTATCCCGCCCAGCCCTCCTCTTAACTGGCCAATAGCATCGCTGCACCAGGACCCGCTGCGAGATTTGGATGCCCTTTTTTTCTTTTTCACTATTTCGCCTCACTTTGAAGCCTCTGTCCTTCCCATCTCACAGGCTGCTGTCTCCAGTGAAAGGGTCACACTCGTTTACATCCAATTCAATGAGTAAATAAAATAAACCCAGACTTTTTTTTTTATTCTTTTTTGGTGTGAATAATTGCGTTAACTGTACGATGATGTGTATTTTTAAATGTTGTGTAATGTGAAGTAATATCTTGTGCGCATGGTGTGTAATGTGATGTCGTAAATTGTATTGTCACATGATAGATTGTAGGACCCCAGGAAGAATAGCTTTTAGCTTATGCTGAAGCTAATGGGGATCCAAATAAAACAAACACAAACAAACTGCTGGCCTCACACTTAAAGGACTGAATGACTTTTAGCCATCTCCACCTTGCAGATGTGACAGTCACATTAAACTCTGCACAGTAATAACCAGTCCTCTCTTGGGGAGACTGCTCCAGGTCAACCTTTCTTTTAGGATAGAAAAGAGACATTCAAGGGTCAGGTGCTGTTGGTCAAGGTGTCCAGCTGGAGGTATTTTCATTATTTGGTAATGCAGAGGAATAACAAAACGGAGGGAACAATGATTTCTACACTTGTCTCATGGAGCGGATCTGGGTCCTCTGGGCCCCTTACATTTCAAATGTTTAAACTACCAGAAATGGTCACAAATGCCAGTCACAGTAATATATAACAATGGCTCCAAACATGGGGGGCAGAACCCCCCCAAGAAGATACAGGATAAAACGGTGGGGCCTCAAGATGACAAACAAGTCAGGAAAGAAGAAGAATGCCTCTGTCCCTCTAAAAACTAGAGGGAACATCTCTGTGTGTACTCCAGACATGTGCAGCCTGCCACTGAGCTACTATAAAGGGTCACATGTAAATACTGAACATTCTAATCAAGCGCAAATACTAATATCAAATCCATGACAGTGGACGTGGAACCTCAGCTCTGTAATGCCCTCACCTAGCTATGTTAGTATCTAGCTGTTGGCTCCACAGCACTGTGTAAATCAGACTCTGACTTCTTTGTGGGGTATAGTTCCTTCCTGACACCTGACCAACCTAACAAATCCAGTTTGATCAGAGTGAAATTAGCCTTTGACACAGTGCTACGTCTGACCCCTGGTCCAATAAAAAAGGCTCTGCAGCCCAGGAGCTGCATACCGCCACTAGAGGCTGCTGTTGCACTGTGGCCGGAGCCTTGGAGCCGTAGGAGGTCCCTGTCAGCGCTCATCTCGCCTGCCTTTCTATAGAAACACAAGTTAATGAAAGTAGAGAGAGAGATTATGTTGAGCATCAAGTTTAATTGGACTTCTTTAAACAACACTGGAACAGTGTGTGTGTGTGTGTGTGTGTGTGTTTGTTCACGGACAGTGTACTCAGCACACACGTTGCACACACAAGACTTGCTTTTATGTGCTTTCCATTTTGTTTCAAATATTTAACCCCTTGAGATGCTTGGGGCTTGTCTCAAATTATCTATATCTCGCTTGTCATTTTATGTATCTATTGTGTCAATTATTGAAAGTGTAATTGTCTCAGGTGTCTGAGACAATGTGACTCATTTGTTGATTGACTGTTGCAGGTTGTGATTCCAGTATAAAGATGATATTGTGAGTGTAGTAAAAGCTAACATTATCACATGTTAAATCAGGGTTTTCCAGAGGCACCTCAGTTACAGAAAGTGGACAAGGTGGACATCCGATAGGCGTGTCAGTGCTGTCAGTGTTTGTCACTTTCTAAATGAAACAATGTGAGCAGGGAACATGGATGTGAAGCCTGTGACAGGAGGCTGCATGACACATTGTGTTGGGGTTTAAGGGGTTAAAGCCAAAATGGTTGGGAACCACTGCATTACACAGCATTCAATTTGGGGTTACATATTTGACCCCAGATTGTGAAAAATTTCAATTTGGGCAGCCATATAATAGATTATATTCATTGGAAATGCAGCAAAGATTATTGACAGTGCATGAAGTGCAGTTGTCAGTCAGAGTATAAATGCTAGACTGAGGTTATTGTCCTGTAGTTTGTTTGGGATTTGTTGTTTTTTTTGTAAATTATAGAGTGTGTCTTGAGATAACTCCTGTTATGATTTGGTACTATAAATAAAATTGAATTGAATTGAATTAGTTCAACCAAACAGAGAGACAGAGGAACCATTTTGTCTCATGGTCTCACTTATTAAACCCTCCACTCAAAGGCAGGCCATTGTGCACCAGCTCTGTTTGAAAGAGGACTCTTTTCATGGTTATCTGTGTGTGTGTGTGTGTGTGTGTGTGTGTGTGTGTGTGTGTGTGTGTGTGTGTGTGTGTGTGTGTGTGTGTGTGTGTGTGTGTGTGTGTGTGTGTGTGACTGTGTGTGTGTGTGTGTGTGTGTGTGTGTGACTGCGTGTGTGACTGTGTGTGTGTGACTGTGTGTGTGTGTGTGTGTGTGTGTGTGTGTGTGTAAGAATATTGTGTTTGTTTTTGGCATTTGGGAAGCTCTTGTGGCTCCAGGGCTCACTGATCAATTCTGTCTCTTCCTTTTCCTCTAAACAGACAAAAGTCTGAGCTTTAATTGCTGCAGCAATGAGGCACACCCACCGACTGAACCTTTAATGTCGCTGCCTGTCAGGTCTCCCTGCTTTTTCTTTTACTATTAATCTCATTCCATCCCCCTCTCTGTCTGCGTTTTACCTCCATGCCCTCTCCAGGTATCTGCGGCTCTCTAAGATGTCTGAGGATGCTGTAAAGGCTAATTCCAGTTAGTCATATTTTCTACTTTTTTGCCATTATGAAGAATGCACTTGGAATTTCATAATTCCGCCTCACTACAGAGCTGTATATACCTGCAGCTCTATGAGAGCACTAATCTCCAATATACACCCACAGGGCAAACACAGTCTGCTACATCTGAAGCCAAAAAGCAATTAAACCACACTAACACATTGACAATGCTACAGCCACCTGTCTGCTGCTCTCTTCTAGCTCAATGGGGCTGCAGTCACGTGATATCAGATGCTAATGACCGACTGTAGAGCCGAGCCTTCTCCTGGTGATCACAACAGATATTTGTAGTGTTTGCTCTCCCAGTGTGTGAGGAATCCCTTTTTTAAGACAAAACAATATTTAAACTCACAATATCTGTTTTTTCTAAATGTGACTTTGTGGCTTCTGAACCTGAGTAAAGTGCACATTGCTTATGTGACTAATAAAAGATCCTTCATCATAGCTTTATTTTAGTTTTCTGTTGCACGACTAAAACTACTTTTGAATGTACACATGTTCCACCAAAACAGGTTCCTTCCTGAGACTATTTAGCAGAGGCACGTTTAGTGTTTGGTGTTTTAAGCCCCCAACGTCGCCTTCCAGGCAGCGCGGCAATGGTTATGTTTAGGGTTAAGGTTAGGGTTAGCTGCCTGGAAGGTAACGTTGGAGGCTTAGAACACCATTGAGCGGCACGTTTGCTCCATCCAGACGACTGTGATTGGTTTAAAGAAATGCCAATAAACCAGAGCACGTTTTTCTTCCATTCAGGAATGCTGTGTGGACTAGACAGACCTTCCTGTTCAAAGATCCACAAGCATGTTCATTAAATGATAAAACATAAGGCCGAACTCTCTTGTCATTGTCAATGAACCACCTCTTCAGACATTGGCTGTGAGCTAGCTAGCAACAGGCCATGTGTCTGTGTTCAGGTTCTGACTGAACTTTCTGTTTTTTCCCTGCACTCTGTCTCATTTCTCCACTCATTTCTGCATGTTTATGAAGCAGATTAATAAGGCCAAAACATGTTTGCTGAAGTGGAAACCTTTTCAACATGTGAAGCTGCAGATGGCTGTTTGTGGCATTTTTTTTGTCTCATTCTTAATTTTTTTAAATTCACTTCATGTTCTGTATGAACACAGTTTCAGTCTCATTATACACACATATATATATATATACACATATATATATATATATATATATATATATATATATATATATATATATATATATATATATATATATATATATATATATATGTGAAATATGTTACATGTATTAAGATGACAAAGGAATTATAGTTTGATAATTTGTGACATTTTCTTTTCAGGTGCAGTGACTTCCTGGAGTCTTGCTCGAAATATAAAAAAGAAGGGTCATCATCACAGCACTGGTTCAACGCTGAGGGCACTCTACATGTATTTGATTGTAATAGAGAATTTTTGTTATTAATTACCAATCAACCATCAAACTGTTAATGCTATTTAATATGCAGGAGGGCTAAAGCTAGCCAGCTCTCTCTAATCACCAAATGTATTGAACTGAGTTATCATTTGCACTTTGTTTAGCTAATGTTAAAAGTAGCACCGAAGTCTGGCACCAATGCACATTTGAATGCTGCAACTATGACCTAATGACCCACCCTTCTTTCATAGTTTCCTTGGAGTCATGTCGTCACTCTTATGTTGCCAGGCAACCAGTGGAGACTCCAGGAAGTTACTCCTCCCAGCCAAGAAATAGTTCCATTTGAATGAAAATGACACACTTTTAACTCGACACTGACAGATAGTGAGAAGTTCTTGTCATGGTAATGACATTACATTACATTGGACTGCAGTGAAGCTATCCACAGAAAGTGACGACAGGCTGCTGTGTGACCACCTCAGGTATTATCAACTACATGGACAAGATCCAATAATCCACTCATTAAATCAGTATCAAAGTCACCGGATTGCATTCATGTTATTATTGATATTATTGCTCACATTTAAAATTGTATTTTGATGCAGATGCAAAGTAAACGGAAAAGAGGCCCAACTGAACATTGTAAATGAAAGGTGTCTTGTGATTTGAGGGGTGTGTGTGTGCGTACACCTCTGCCAACTAAAGCCTGTCGTCTGCTTTTTAGCAGAATTTAACACAAACGCAGTTCTCTGCCAAAATGAGCACTGCATGCTCAGCAGCATAAACACAGCTCCGCCGTGCCTCTCCTCCCACCTCAGCATTTGGTGCCAGGAAATTACCAAACAGGCGCAGATGCAAAAAAAACAACTTGTGCCCTCGGAGGAAAATTGCATAAAAACTGCCAATTATCTGGCATATGACACCATGCAGTCCAAACAGCAACTATACAGTGTTTTCTGGTGAAACCTTTGCAGCTGCAAACTACCACAATAGCGATGCCGAGTGTCGTGACAAAGCGTCGCCATTTAAATAGTTGGTGAGCGATCTGTGAGATCCGTGTGGAGGCAATCCCAGCCCACTTATTTCAGTATTTGGAATACAGCTCCTTTAATGATGGCCAGAATGACAGTTAGCCAGGATGCACATCGGGACCTTGACCTAACTCACCTGAATGGAACCACATACACCTGTGCTTTTCCTGCTGACAAAATGCTGTGAAAAATGTAATTTGAATCCTCTGCCATCGCTTTCAATCAGCGTCTGTCTGCTCACAGTGTAAGGCTAGATCTACTCTGATGGCTTTTAACTCTTATGCATTTCATGTCCTCCATTAAGCAAGATAAATAAAATACTAGAACTAAGAAAGAGCCAAACAATAATCTGTAATGTCACTGTCAAATTTGTAGCATTGCTATAATCCTTTCTTGAGTCTACTCTCCTGCATTTAAAGAAGCTATTTTGGGAGCAGTGGCTGCAGAGTCTCCTCTCAGCCATTCACGGTTCTGTTCTGAAAGTGAACAAGCTTTGCTCACATCGATCACAGGAACATTAACAGAGTAACATGTAGAAGACCATCACTCATTACACTTCATGTGAGCTGATTTATTAAAGCACTGCAAGTGGACTGACATGTGACATATCGCTCCAATATCAGAGCCTCTTTTCATTCCTCAGTGATCAGCCTGCTGGACTGATAGACTTCTTTTAATCCTCCTTGGAGGCTTCGAGCCTTACAGAGCTGCAGAGCTGCAGGAGAAAAGGATTGACTCGTCGGTTTCTTGACGGCTGGAGAAGAGCTCTGTCCAGCTGGTGTCAGGAGCCTAAAAGCCTGTTAATGGAAGGCAAGAAGACCCCGAGGCATTCCCCTGCACCCACAGGCTTTAACATGCCTCTCTCTCACACTGCTGTATGACTGCCATCTGGGTACACAGAGCAAGGTTCCACCTGATCTGAACAGCAGCTCACTATAAAGCAGTTTTAAGAGGGACATGTTTTCCCTGGGTCAGTCAAGAGAAATCTTTATATTGTATATATATGTATATTGTATCACATTACTTTTCATTTTCCAGGAAATGTGACTGTTATAATAATCAGAAATGTATTCATTCATTAGGTGAAACACCTTGTTGCTGTGTTGGACTCAAGCAGTCGGAGGGTAAACAGCCACCAACACTCTGACATCACCCCCACTTCACTCAGTGATTGGTCAGCTATGTGCAGAGTTTCAACTCCTATCTCGAGCTCTCTTTTGTCACACAATTATTTCTGTCACTTTCCATGTGAACAACCGAGAGCAACAGTGTTCATGTCTTCCAGGAGAGTCTCCCCCCATTGTTTCCCTCCAGCCTCCAGAACAAAACATATTGTATGATTTCTGACGTGGTCAAGCATAACCGCACCCTAATGCCATTCTCAGCTTTAAAAGAAACCTTGGTTTATTATAAGTTGGCTTTAATTGTTGAGATCTCTGACATTCCACTGCACGACACAACTGCACACTGTTACTGAAGTGGCTAGTCCACTGTTGTGTCATGTGGATGGATGAGGGATGATGGACAGGTGGTGATATAATGTATGTGTCACCTAGTGTTTATGCATATGTGTATTGTAAATAGTCTTGAGTGTGGTGTTTTTCTTTGGGTTGTTGTGTTTTCTTTGCTTGCCTGGCACAGACACTGTGGACACCTCCAAACACACCTGAGGCACATCTCTTAATCAGGGGAGAGAGGTGAGATGGGAGCTACCTACTGTATGTGTTCTGGGGTTGAGAGTAAAGGGGATTCAGATCTGGAAGGGACCTGAGGTGGTGCGGGGCCAGACGGTGGACAGGAACTGCTGAGACACCCTTTAGGTGTGCAGGAGGACGTGAAGTGGGACTGCCGTGGACGGCGCAGCTAGACCCAGGACTGCATGGACGCACTGACCGGGTGCCACCAACCCCATCCCCTGCATAATAATAATAATAATAATAATAAATTGAACTTATATAGCGCTTTTCATAGACTCAAAGTCGCTTTACAGGGGAGCTAAACTAGAAAGCAAAACAAAACAGGATTCAGTCACAGAAGAAAAGGGAGGGGGCAGGGGGCTACGGATAGGCAGAGGTGAAGAGATGGGTCTTCAGACGGGACTGGACGATGGTGAGGGACTCAGAGGTGCGGATCTCTTGGGGGAGGGAGTTCCAGAGCCTGGGAGCTGCCCTGGAGAAGGCTCTGTCCCCAGAGTATCAAGTCTGGTGATATAAAAGACCTAAATGTCTACTTGTGCTGCTCAGTCAAATACTGCACACTTGGACACTCATGAACTGGCAATGTTTGACAACGATGGATATATACAGTGGAACTATACTAATCAAACTTAGGTCTATGGTGAACAGTGTTGGGGAAGTTACTTTTAAAAAGTAGTGTTTGCTCGTTACTTGTTACTTCTTAAAAAAGCAGTCCGTTACTTTACTTAGTTACTCCCTATGGAAAATAACTTTTTACTTTACTCGTTACTTTTACGTTACTTTTAAAAGCAGGTGTCTGGCAGAGACTGAAGTTAATTATCTCTGGTTTATGAGTGAAGTGTCTGAACTACACTGCAGACTGGATTCTCTACTCACAGAGTGACGGCTGATTCATTATGAACGAGTCCAGCGCCGGTTGAATGCACATCGGCAGGTCATCGGCGTTACACGGTGTTAGTGTGTAATGTCTGTATCGACTTGTACCGGTTGCGCAGCCATGATGGTCCATGCATTGTCATAGACACATGCAGCCTCTTTTCTGGAAATCCTTGCATGTCCGTGCGACCAACACAAGTCCACAGCGGTCCGCTGCGTGTAGCCTATTTATGACTGCTCCACCGCATCCATCTGTGAGGTTGTCCCCTTTGTGTCTGCCTGGCATGCTCTGTTTGTAGGACGGACGATTGAACCGCCAGTCCTCAGCGATGTATTGGCATGTGTCACGTAGCTCTCCGCTCAGAGCGCCGTCCACCAAAAAGCCACGAAGCTTAAAACGCTCTCATAAGTTAACTCTGCTACTACCAGCCTCTGTCATGTACCGCGTGGAGCTTGTGAGCACACAGCTGAGAAGGCAGTGTCGCTGTCAAATCTGTCCCTGGAAAAAGTGACATTGCGCCGAATTGAAAAAGGAACTACGTTTCGTTACCAAATTTTCAGTAGTAGCGCGTTACACTACTTTTTTCCCAAAAAAAAGTAGTTACGTTACTGTAAAGGCCTTTTTATGGTTGTGTGGAGGCTCCATGCAGAGCTTTCGCCATAGCCTACGTAAGTGGCCAGATGTACAGCAATCCCCGGCCCTGCAGTCCCATGTTGAAGTGTCCTTGGGTAAGACACTGAACCCCGAGTTGCTCCCGATGCTGCACATCGGACTGTAAATGTGTGTGAATGTTTATCTGATGAGCAGCTGGCACCTTGTACGGCAGCCTCGGCCACAGTGTGTGAATGGTTCCTGTTGTACTGTGTTAAAGGATGGGGGAATGCGACGTGTAGTTACGTTTTTTCGAGAGGTGCACATTAGGCTACAGCATAGGGTCCGGCGTACACGCAGAAGGGTCTGCGGGGGTATGCTGTCGATTTGACGCACAACCATAAAAAAGGCCTTACACCCAACACTGATGTTGAAGCTGGAAGTGTTTTACAACACAGTCTTGGTAATCACTCATTTTCGACAGTTATAATAAACCATATTTTTCCTGTAAGATGATTAAAAGGATTATACCAATTTAAAAGTTGTTTAAAAGTCAACTTAAGAGCTGTACATCCGCATCAATCCGGTTTTATTTTTATCAATGTAGTTAGGTAACTAGCTCTCTCTGTGAAAGATGATGGGAGCACCCACACAGCTGATTTTAATCACAAGTCTTCTCAGGATTGTGTGGGCGCGTGCACACTGTCTCCTGTAGAGACCTCACCCCTTTGCATGGAGAAGGGAAATAACTAACTCTACATGTGGCGCAGCTGTGGCGGCTTCATGTCACGCCCATAGTTGCCTTTAAATAGTCCGTGAAACGCCCAAAATTAATATTCATCCATACCGACATTGTGCGCACAGAGGAAAACAAAACAAAGGACCTTTGCTCAATGTGAAGTAGTTCTTATGAGAGAGGTGGAAAAGAGGAAAACATGTTTGAAGGGCACAGTGTGGGCATTACTAATGCCAAAAAAGTGTCAACATATTGCAGACGCAGTTAATGCCACAGCCTCAGAGCCTCAGCCGGAGCTGACCCCCCTGGTTTCTCCGAGTGCCTCTCTCTGTAACGCTGGGCCCAAAACAGCACAGAGATCCAACAGGACAGCCCGAGGAAGTCTCCATTTGCCACATCTCCCAACAGTGCAAAACCAGACACACCTACACACGGCGTATTTTATTATTTAGATTTATTTTCATATATGCTATGTTGTATAAGGAAAATTATTGCCAGGAATGTGCTGTTTATTCAAAGATAGCACAAAACACAATCGCAATCAGAAAAAACTATGTACAAAGCATAGGAGACACACAGCACACACAACAAATATCCCATGCTCACAAGCAGCCAAATCCTACAGCACCGTCAACTGTCTGCCTGCCACGGCCGCCTCGGAGCTGCAGCATGTAGAGGCATTCTGTCTGAATTCGGTCCATTTTGCAGACGTCTGTGGTTGCCCTGTATTTCGGATCATCAGGTCTATAGTGGCGCACTTCCAAATGTCCACTTCACCTGCAGCCAGCACACTCTGTCTCGCTTCCAGCAGGCTGTAAAATCAATCAAAAAAGACAATCAGTACTGCGCGATGCACTGCGTATGGACACAACACATCTATTAATGCAGAACCAGAAATGGACTAATCTTACCCTCTTTTCTTCTCGACCGACTCCGAGCTCTTCACAGCTTCTGCCCGCGACGCCAGATCTGGTTGTTTCTACCTGAAGCTCCTGCATGCTGTCTCGTAATATGTCTTACAGGCAGCTGGAAAACAATTAAATGAGAGTGAATAAAAAAAAAAAAAACATAAGTCACAGTAAAATTAAACAAGGATCTGGATAAAACTGTAAACGTTACTTACACACAATGCCGTCATTATCAGCATGCAGACATAGCTCCGAGCAAATTTGATGGTCACGGCCTCGTTATGAGGCGAGGTTAGTCTGTAAAAAAAATGTACGGTTAAGATCGGTATCTATTAACGTATCTGTCCTTATACAGCAGAATTAATGAAATTCATTCAATTAAAGCATATTCTTTAAATCTTACAAAATTACAAAATTACAAAACCAAGCCAGGCACACAGCTGTGCTGCTCGCATTTAAATTTGCGTGCATGGTGCGGTTAGATGCAAACGCACATTTTTTGCATCGTTTGGGCCGAATCCTGTAAACTCACTGCCTGTAAACGTACTTTTTTGAAACCTGGTCCCAGGGTGAATTAAAAAAAAAACGGCTCACGTTTGGCTTCATATGGACGGCAAAACCGCATACGTGCGTATCGATGATGTCATCGCCACACCCCTCGACCTGCTGCCTTCAACCCCGCTAGTACTACAGTAGCTGACCGCTCTAGCAGGGACATAATGTTAGCCGTTTATGAAGTGGAAGTAGAGAACTTATCAACTAGCTCGCTAATCTGTCTGCTCATCAACTCCTTGAACTGATTATAGTAACTGTTAGCACGGCTTATTGTAGAAAGGCTACCGCAAGAAAAACGTGTAGCTAGATTATCAAAAAGACATCGGATCATTGATGTTTGTTTGACTGCCGATGTTAGCTAGCAGAGCTAACATTAGCTCTGCTAGCTAGCGTGCTGCAATCATGTCCGATAGACAGAATTGCAAAATAAAAATCAATCCAACACATTATACAATGTAAACAAAGACACGTTTTCTAGCAGCGGCCTTTATATAACGAGCAGTGGTGAAAGTTATTAAAGTCTAGTCCATGGATGTATTAAAATAACTAGCTAGTCATGTTATGAAGGGAAGTGGAAGTGACTGAAGACCGAAGACCGTCTTGAACAACTACTGTGTGTTTCCCTTTTAGATACGTGGTTGTACTCCCGTGATAAGCAAGTGAAGTCTGACAGAGTGTACAGGCAACTCTTTAATCAGTGTTCCTGAAATACTCCCATGCTTTGGAAACTTTTCCTCTAACTCTTGGAGTCATCTCCCTCCCTATTTTTCAAATCAAAGCAGTGAGGTCGGGGTGGGGGGGTCGGGGCAGAGTGATAGAGAAAAACAAAGAGGAGCAGATTAACCAGCACTGGTGTGGAGGTGAATTACAGTGAGTTTTATTGGAATACTGGGAACGTTTAAATAACCAGACTATCCAGAAATCCAGATTATGAGGCCATTTCAGCAGAGCCAACAGCTTCATATACCATAGACATGTGAATGTGGTGCTGAATGTACCAGTATTTTAAGAAGACAAATGATTGGGACTTTTCCATGCAATGACACAGCTGATATGCTTTATGTAAAGCACCGTGTTGGTGTCAGCAGAAAGACTTCTCTTAGAAAAAACTGTACAGTGGTGCCTGTCTCCATTCCACCAGACAGTCTTGGATGAGAAGACCAAAGAAAGGTCACTGTATTCATGCTACTATGCACAGTGGTTGATCTCTAGGAGACGGTGATGCTGTTTGCATGGAATGCACATTTTACCTTTGTGGCAAAGCCGGATTAAAACTAATTGTTGAAATAAATAGTTTTGTGTATCTTTTTTACATAACATTGGCCATTGCTAATGACATACACAGTAATTAATCTTGTATACTTTCATTAAATAAATCAATTCAAGCTCAAATTTAAGAGTCTACAATTAGGCTATACTGAGCCTGATCTATTTTAAGAGATTTTCTTGAAATGAAGTCAATACCTTTTAGAAAAATGTCACCTGGGGTAAAACTCCCCCTGCTGCTACCCTGATTTGCATTTGTATAGCTCACAGCATGTTCATTTACATGTTAAAGCCTCCCCTAGAATTAGGGGGAGGGGGGGTCATGGGGGGACAACTGCCAAGCAAGGCCCACGTCAATTTCTGACAATTCACGACTGTTTTAAGTGTTGCCTGTAAATTGCTGTGTACAGTCGTAAACCCGAACTTCCACGACAATCTACAGTAACGCTTACTGATGAAAATCCCACTTTTCATGCAGTGAAAGTTTCTATTGTACCTTTCACAATGGTTAAAACATGCTTTAGACCTACAATACAAACAAACAAAATAAAAAATAAAACTAAAGCCATAAACAATCACTGTATAAAACTATGATTCTGTATATGATGACCATATTAAAACAATGAGCTCCGCCAGATGGAGGCATCGAAAACAGCATTGTCCTGTTTATCATAAAATCTTCATGAGAATAAATTCCATAGCATGCCAATATGATTACAGAACGCTTGAGTGTTCTTTGCAAATATTTTTTCATTTGAATTTACAATAGTATCTTGTTATATTTTGTCTGTTTTTCACCACATATGGATCAAACAGCTGTTTGTGTAGGATACTAATTGTAAGAATGGCTTTGGGGATTCTTCATATCATCAATAAAGGGAATATTTTGATTTATTTTACACAGTGTTCTCAGTTTCATGTGTTTCATCCATCTCCTCTCTGTTTTTTCATTTCACCCGTTTCTGTGTGTTTGCCTGAGTCACAGTATCTGTGGAGGACTGCACATTTTCCCATCAAGTTTGCTTTTTATAAATCCCAATTCTTGCGTAGAGAGCGGCGTACGTCTTCTTTTGTGCGTATGCTACGTTTACAAATGAGGCCCCTGATGGCCCCTCCAAGTCTGAGAATGTCAGTTTACAGTAAATCAGTTTCTGCACCTGGCTTATCAGAAGAACATAAAACTTGTACTGTGAGGGCCCACACATCATGACATATGAAACACTTGCAGAAACTGTGAAGGGTTCAAGCAGCTAAAAACTAAAACAAATCAATAATCAGATATGTTAGATCAGATATTTGATTTTCCATTACAGAGACAACGTATTTTCTTTGCAAAGTAATGTTATAAGTAACAAGTTCTTTTCTTTTCTGTCAAAAACACAAAATTACTGCACTTTTAGGAGCCAACAATGTCCCAACTTTATGCATCCTGCGTTCAACAGTACCTACTTTGTAAGGGTAGCTGCAGTACAGACTGAATGTAAAAAGCAAAAGGTATGCAACTTTTCATGGGAGTTGAGGACAAAAAAAATAAAGAAAAGGGCTAGCCTTCTCCTCTACAGGGTATAACTATTAAAAACAGCAAATAACAGGCCATGATAAAAGGATGGAGGAGCCTGCAGGTCGTCATCTGTTCCAGCTGCACGTTCTGCAGCAGTGTGTGTTCTCATTGACATTCTGAGATGTTACAAGGATTCAAAGCTGCTTTTTTCTGAAGTACAACCATTAAACATATATTTAGCTTTCCACAGAAGCCAGGACTCACATTCAGGAAGTCAAACGTCAATAGCCAGTGTATTTCAAGTAAAAACAGGTCAATGCCTCTGAGCTACAACCAGCAACCTTTGGTGACCATTTAGTCTCATTTAAACATAATTCTCTCTTCTATCCCCACTCTCTCCGGCTGCAGCCACACTCATCTTGTCTCACTCAGGTTTTTCTCTCTGCCAAGATTACCGGGCCGGCATTTAAAAGCACACCTCTGCTCTTTCTATTTCCAGTCCCATTCCCCCCATTAAGCCCTGAGAGTCCGGGGCTCTGCTTGTCTTTTCTGCAGGCTATTGATCAGCATCAGTGTTGGCTGGCTAGAACTCCTCTCCCACAGATAGATCCGGAACGGCCACAGCTGCTGGCTTTTCATTAAGAAAACACCACGGACGAATGGCAGGAAGAGGTAAAGGGCATCAGGGCTAAGAGTCTGATAATCAAACTCCGTGCTTCTCTGTCAGCCGGTCCTGTGTTCTTCCTGTCGGTTTATTAGTCAGGCTGTTTGTCTGCTTTCTTGACCTGTACAGCTTGTTCTGATTGAGGGAACTCTTCAGAAAAAGGTGCTGAAAATAAAGTTACTCATCAACCTTCGGGAAGGGGGTGAGAAGATGCTATCAACAGCCAGAAAGATAGACCTTACATTTTCTTTCAATTTAAAGGTTTGTCTATTCCAGTGTGACTTCAGCAAATGTTTCAGACCACATGGGATTTTGATGAAAGCAGATCAGCTCAGTGGCACTTGTGTTTGAAGTCCTAAAACACTGTGCTGAAAGGAAAATCTAATTTCACTGCAGGGCTAATCCTTAATGACTTTACCCATATCAGATTCTCCTTCACTGTTAATATGTTGAATAAGAATCAGCCAGTCACACATCAATCTGATAGATGTGAGTGTTAAAAGGAATATCAGACAGGAGATGTTGACAGCAGGTAAACAGACTCCGAGATCTCCAGTGAATTCCTCCCAGTGAGTGTTAAGCTTCTTGGGATTACACTGAATCCCATATTATTGAAGTGAGAACAAAATGTAGCAGACCACTCTCTGCTTCTCCTCCTGTTCATTGGCTCAGGTTATCTCATCCTACCTGACTTTCATTTTCCCCTGTTCCTTTCTCCGTAACACTTTCCCTGAGGAGTCAGACCAACTTAACCCCAAATGTGCACTGAATCGTGTTCCCGCTGCTGCTATTCAAACTAAAGTGCCGAAACCCAAAGACACTGGTGGAGGGTTATAAGTATTGCGATGTTTTACTTAAAGGTATAATGGAGGATTTTCCCGAATTTTAGAAAAGAACCGCCCTCCACTTTTTGAAAAAATGCACATGCACAACACCCTACCTGCTCCCGAGAGGGAACGCCTATTAAACGTGTGCACGAGAGAGCGTGCACGAGCCTAGTTCTCCTCGTGCACGCTCTGTTTACAAGTTGCTGTCGGCATGGCTCTACAAGCCGACTTTCCAAAAGAAGATTTGCACTTTTTCCACTACGTCAGACTCGCCACCGGTAAGTGGAAATCTATTTAGGACAAGCATCTCTATAGCTAACGTTAGCATTCTACAGGCCAACAAACAAGCTATCGCCGAGAGCGGGGGGGGCAGCGGTCGGAGGCTTTTATATACTGTCTATGGTCGGAGGCCGTGGCCGTCTGCTCGCTGACCTGTCACGGCACGTACGACGGCCTTACGTAAACATATCCCAGAATGATTGACAACTAGGAGGACCAATAGTCTTGATGATCCACCCGGAAAAAGAAAATCCTCCACTATACCTTTAAGTAAAAGTATTATTACCACTTTAGAAATACTCTGTCACAAACAAAAGTCATACATTCAAAATATTACTTTAATAAAAGCACTTCAGTATTATCAGATGAGGACCCTGTCAGTATTTTTATATTTTATATTACCATTCAATTTATCATAATGCATCATATTCACTGAGTAATCAAATCATATTTTCTCTCAAAGGGACACCCACATTAATGCTGTTTAATCCCTCACCCTGCTGTGCTTTTGTTGTACCTGTTACCAGTGATGGAAAGTAACTAAGTACATTTACTCAAGTAGTTTACACATTTGAGGTAGTTGTACTTTAATTGATTTTTTTCTTCCCATGCCACTTTATACTTCTACTCCACTACATTTACCTGACAACTGTAGTTACTTTATTGATCTTATGTTCAGTTCTAAACTAAACTCCCCAACTGGTTTATAGCAGTAGAGCTGAAACCATTAGTCCATTCATCAATGATGTGATATCTGTCAGATTAATGCAGTGGAGATAAAAGAACATAAAAATCCTTCTCAGGTGTATTATAGTAGAAGTATAAAGTGGCATAGCATGGAAATACTCAATAGTTGTACCTCAAACAGGAAATTTGTTCTGATCTGAGGCCACAACATCGCTGTTTCAAAAATAAAACATTTTTCTTCCGGAAATATAGAATTCATATTCATTTATAAGCTGCAAACTTGTATTCAATATTACAAACATTTCCAAGTCTCCTTCCTCCTCCTTTCCTACATTGACTGGAAACGTAGTCCGTGGATGCTTTGCTGCTTGCTCTTGCCTCTGCTTGAATATTTCTGCTGATAATCCTGCTTTTCCCCTGAGAGAAACTATGAGCAGCGGCTCTTGGATACTTATAAATCACTGGACTATACACTTTTTGTAGACATAGTAGGCAAATAGCTCAAGCCTGTCCTACAGTGACTGGAAACGTAGTCCGTGGATGCTAGTTAGCCACCGAGCTAACATTACAGCTAGTTAGGGTGACCAAAGGTCCTCTTTTGCCCGGACATGTCCACTTTTCACGTACTGTCCGGGGCGTCCGTTTTTTTTTTTATAAATTCATGAAAATGTCCGGTCTTCACTGTTTTTCATTGGACCAAAAGCATATACTTAAATTGACTGGCGCGTTGCACACAATACTACGGTACCTTATTGCGTGGCGTAATTCCCGAGAGGCTGCCTTGTGGACTGCTCTGCGACAGCACTGGGAGCAGAGCAGACAGCGAGCAGCATTGCACTCAAAATGCCGAAGCATAAGTGCAGCTTCACAGAAGAACTGCAAAAAAAGTTTCCCACGTACCGTCCCGGTCGGGACAATTGGGAGGCGGAGTGCACCGTGTGCAAAGCTGGCACATACGTTTCAGTGTCTAATAAAGGTGCTGGAGATCTCAAAGCTCACATGGACACCGGAAAACATAAAAAAGCTGTGCGAGGTGAGAGTTCTTCTGCAAAGTTGACTGAGTTCTTTGTTAGACCTGGGAAAACCGAGGATGCTGTAAATGCAGCGGAAGGTGCGATGGCATTTCATACTGTGAAACACCACAACAGCTACAGGTCCATGGATTGCACCAGTACCTTGCTAAAAAAGTCATTTCCTGACTCTGATGTCGCTAAAAGGTTTAGACCGAAGCCATTGTCAATGGTGTTATAGCACCCCACTCTGTTGAAGTCGCTCATGAAGCACTCAATGAAATCCAGTACTGTGGTGTATCTACAGACGGGAGTAACCACGGAGCAGTGAAAATATTCCCAATCATAATCCAGTATTTTGACTGGAAGAAGGGTGGTGTGCAAACAAAATTGATTGAGGTTAAAGACACACCTAATGAGACAGCAGAAACCATCGCAAAATATCTCACTGAAACTGAAAAACACTGAAACACTGGCAAAAAACAATTTGTCTGAAAAATGTATTGTACATGTACACTGGCGACAATTGCAACACAAATTTTGGAGGAATCCAACGTGATGAAGCAGGAAAGAATGTGTTTGCAAATTTGAAGAGGTTGCTGCAGAACAAGACTCTGATTGGTGTGGGTTGCCCAGCACACATATTGAATAATTGTGCTCATCATGGGGCAGACACAATAGATGTTGACATTGAGAATATCATCTTCAAAATCTACCAGTACTTCCACATTTACACTGTGCGCACTGAGAGCCTGAAGGAGTACTGTGATTTTGTTGAGATTGATTACAGAAGGATGCTCTCTCACAGCAAGACAAGGTGGCTGTCATTGTTCCCAAGCATTGAGAGGATGATACAGATGTTTCCAGCTTTAAAGGCATATTTTCTGTCTCAGCAAAAGCCAACCATGGTACTCAAGAAGTTTTTTGAAAACGACTTCGCTGAGATCTACCTCTGGCAAATGCACTCACTCATGTCTGTGTTCCACACCCACATTCAAGAAATGGAACAGGAGAACATGTCCATTATGGAGGTGAAGAAAATATTGAACAATGTCCACACCATTCTTCTTCAACGCAAGAGCAACAACTTCATGTCCCTTAAAGTTAAGGGACTACTGGCACAAAAGCGCAAAGATGGACTTAGTAAGGGCTGTGACCAGTTCTGTGCTGATGTGCAAGGCCTGTTCAGTGCATGTCTGGAGTATCTGGAGAAGTGGATGACTCCCATGGAAGAGTTCTCAACATTCATGTGGATGGATCTGAGTGAGCCACCAAACTGGAATGATGTGGAGGCCTGCATTAAGTACCTTGGAGAGAAGGGGGTGGCAGTTGATGATGTCAAGTGTTTTGACCAGGTCACCAATCTGAAGAAATTGACAGAAAGGTGCAACAGTGATGAGTTCAGTGTCCTGCAGGTGCATCAGAAGTGGACCAAATATTTTGAGAAGGCAAAAAGCATTGCATGTTACTCAGAGCTACTGAAGATTTGTCTTTGCACTTCCCTCTCACAATGCAAATGTTGAGAGGGTTTTCTCACTGATGCAGAGCCAGTGGACCAAGGAGAGGAACCAGCTGTCTGTTGAGTCACTGAAGGGGATTCTATTAGTGCAATACAATTTCTGACACAGAAGAGGTCATATTTAGAACATTATTTCATATTATTTATTTATTATTTTGTTACAGGTTATAACAGATTTTATTTTATTACAGAAGTTATTTTTGCACTATTGAGGCTTAATAAAGTATGTTCATTAACCTCTGAGAAGCCTGTCTGAATTTATGTCTTGAGGCCGTTCCGGGTGTCCTCTTTTTTGGAAATCAAAATATGGTCACCCTACAGCTAGTTGAAACAAAGAGCCAGCTTTAACACTTTCTGGGACCGCAGACATCTTTTTAAGGCAGATTAACTTTATCTTAAAACAAAGTAAAGCTGTTCACCTCTAACCTACTTTACTTTCTACTTGCCACACATCAGCTCCCTCTGCCAAGGACACGAGACAAGAGGAATCTAAACAAGAGGAAGACATAACAAAGCCTCCTGTGCTGACTGTTCTAGCTGGGTGAGCAGAGCTACAACACTGCTAAGCTAATGCTACATCCATGGCTACACCCACACGGAGTCCCCACTGCCCTGCAAAGTAACATCTCTGTTCAGGAATACAAATAAGGAAATAGCTGACCTAGGGAAGATGTTCGTCGATTATCCAAAGAATTACAATCTAAGGACGCCCTGTTGACCGCCTTTTTGGATGTAGCGCACGAACAGTCGCTGAGGATTTCAACGCTATTGGCGGCTCTCCAAGATACAGTTCCCTCGGACCGGTCCACCTGCCCGCGTCCATCCTCCTGCTCTACGCCGACTGTGAGGCAGACATGGACTGAGGTGGTTTGCGGCCCGAAGAGGTCCGAGGATGAGGCTGCATCGCCTCCTGCCCTTGCTCTCTCCAACCGCTTTGATGCATTGTCAGAGCTGGATGTCAACCTGACTGACTGCCCTGGCTCGCGCACCATGGCGGGGGCTGGTGGAGTGCCTGCGGCAGCTTGTCACGGACCAACTCTCAGGAGAGGACTGCTGCATCGCCAGACCGCCGGCTCTCTTCGCAGGAGGGAGCTGTCGCATCGGGAGCCACGCGTCGAGAGCTTCTGCGGGAGGAGGGTGAGAAATCAACTGTCACCTGTCCAAGTCCGTCTCAGGCTGATGCTTGCTCTGACACTGATCCTCCACACCACTCCATTCCTCGTCCGCTCTTCGCCCCGACAACAGTGATCATCGGTGACCCCATCACCAGGGGTGTGCGTTTTTTTAATGCTGTGACACATTGCTTTCCAGGAGCCAAGTTTTTAGACATCCTCGCCAAAGTAAAAACCCTGATGCCCTCACTCCCGACATCCATTAAGCGCATCGTGGTCCATTGTGGACATAATATGTATGATCAGGAGAGTGACAACACAAGGAAGGACTTCAGCCTTCTCATTGATGCCCTAAAAAGGACTGGGAAGCTTGTTTTTATTTCGGGCCCCTTGCCATCGCTAGGTCGTGGATCATGCCTTTTTAGCAGACTACTTGAATTCAACACCTGGCTCCAGTCTACATCCAGCACACACAATATAGGTTTTATTGACAATTTTAATCTATTCTGGGATCGGGGCTCGCTATTTGCCAGGGATGGTATTCATCCAAACACACGGGGCAAACGAATGCTCTTTGCTAACTTGGTGCATGCCCTGCAAACACAGACTCCCTCGGCCAAGGATACGAGACAAGAGGAATCTAAACAAGAGGAAAACATAACAAAGCACGGCAGTGATCCACCACAGCCCCCGCATGAGCAAAGAACTGATCATGGGAGACCACAGAGCAGAGATGACAAATCTCAACCCCCCTCTTCACCCGTCCAACACCCCTCAAACCCCCTCACCAACCCCGATCCGTATACCCCGCCCGCTTGACTGATTACATCCTGTGGACAAGCAAACACCAGCACTTCCGTAGACCAGCTCCACTCACAAACCAGCTCCACCATTCCGGTGAGAATTAGTAACAGACTAAATAAATTGGTGATCCAGCGATGTAACGGCAACTATTTCACGGCAAAGACGGGGAATCTAGTATTCATTCCTTGTCAGCCACAGTCTGTCCCAAAAAACAAGACAGCTATGCACAGCTTATTATTAGGCACAACCTTGATTTTATGTTTTTATCTGAAACCTGGCTAGACCAGAATAATAGTGCTGCAGTTCTCATTGAGTCATCTCCCCCAAACTTCAGTTTTATTAGTAAGCATAGAGTAAATAGGAAAGGAGATGGAGTTGCTATTGTCTTTAATGACTCTTTCAATTATACACAAGTATCTTATGGAAATTTTGCTTCCTTTGAATATGTGGCTCTTCAGCTAAGGTCCTCGCCTCGAGCTATACTGCTAAATATGTACAGACCACCTAAATACTGTGCAACCTTTGTTGATGATTTCACTGAATTGCTCTTAATAATCTGAATTAACTTTGATTGTGTTATTATTGATTGAGTGATTTCAACATTCATGTGGACAACCCTCAGGACAGAGGGACCAAAGAACTGTGTTGTGTTTTTGAGAACTATGGACTGACTCAGCATGTGACGGAACCCACGCACAATAAGGGGCACACTCTGGACTTGATTATCTCCAAGGGTTTGAACATTTCCAAGGTTGTGGTGACTGACGTTGCTCTCTCTGATCATTCATGTGTATTCTTTTACGGCACTATCTCGGTGCCCAAAAGTGTCCAAACTAAGGTAATCAGAAAACGGTATATCACTGAAAACACCAGTGAAACATTCATTCAGCTTTTCTCCTCCACACCCGCCCTCTCTGGGGTCTCAGTCAATGAGCTTGTAGATAATTTCAATTTTAAAATTACAAATGTTATTGATGCCATTGCTCCCATTAAGGTCAAAGCTGTCTCTGGTAAGAAAAGATCTCCATGGAGAAATGTTATACGGGTAAGAACAGAAAAAACAGTGTCGAAAAGCTGAACGCAGGTGGTGAAAAAACTAACCTCCAGGTCCACTATAACACCTATATTGACAGACTTCACATTTATAATTTGGAACTGAGGAATGCTAGGCGGTCTTACTTCTCCGACATTATCGCCAGAAACAATAATAATTCACGTGCTCTGTTTACTACTGTTGATAGGTTAACAATCCCTTCAGTACCAGTAGCATCTGAACTTTTATCTACCAAGGACTGTAATGAATTTGCCTCCTTCAAAGACAAAAATCAGAAAATTAGACAAACAGTCAGTGCCGCCACATCAGGAAATGTGTTGTCACAGTGTTCACGCAAAACAAATTCCAATATGACACAATTTCATATGATCAACCATAAAAACCTGGAGTAGATTATACAACATCTGAAAACGTCCTCCTGTGGCCTTGATATTCTACCAACAGGCGTTTTCAAAAATGTCTTCTGATCTTTTACAGATTGTAAACACGTCTCTACTCTCAGGTATCTTCCCAAAGGCCCTGAAAACTGCAGTCATCAAGCCACTCTTAAAAAAGAACAATCTAGACACGGCACTAATGAGCAACTACAGGCCGATATCAAACCTTCCATTCTTAAGTAAAATCATTTAAAAAGCGTTTTTTCAACAACTCAACCTTTTGTTGTCACTAAACAATGGTTTTGATGCCTTCCAGTCGAGTTTTCGACCACACCACAGCACTGAGACAGCTCTTGTTAAAGTCTTTAATGACATCCGCCTAAACACAGATAGTGGCAAAACTACAGTCTTAGTATTACTTGATCTCAGTGCTGCATTTGACACGTCGACCATGACATATTATTAGACTGATTGGAAAACTGGGTTGGCCTTTCTGGCTCAGTCCTAAACTGGTTTGAATCATATTTAAAGAATAGGGACTACTTTGTATCTATAGGTAATTATACATCTGAGCGTACAAATGTGATGTGCGGAGTTCCCCAAGGCTCCGTTCTGGGGCCTCTTCTGTTTAACATCTACATGCTTCCACTAGCTCAGATTATGGAAAACAACAAATTAAATTACCATAGTTATGCGGACGACACACAAATTTACATAACCTTATCGCCCACCAGGTGACTATAGTCCAATACAAACACTAAGTGCATTGAACATATTAACGACTGGATGTGCCAGAACTTTCTTAAATTAAATGAAGAAAAAACTGAGGTGGTTGTTTTTGGAGCAAAAGAGGAACAATTAAAAGTCAGCGCTCAGCTTCAAATGGCAATGTTAAAAACAACAGACAAAGCCAGAAATCTTGGTGTAATTATGGACTCAGACCTGAATTTCAACAGCCACATTAAGACAATTACACAGTCATCCTATTACCACCTTAAGAATATCAAAATCAAGAATCAAGGGTTAAAGGACCTATGTCTCAGCAGGATTTGGAAAAACTGGTCAATGCTTTTATCTTCAGTAGACTTGACTACTGTAACGGTGTCTTTACAGGTCTCCCTAAAAAAATCAGACAGCTGCAGCTGATTCAGAACACTGCTGCTCGAGTCCTCACTAAGACCAAGAAAGTGGATCACATCACTCCAGTTCTAAAATCTTTACACTGGCTTCCAGTGCCTCAAAGAATTGATTTCAAAATACTTTCTGGTTTATAAATCACTAAACGGTTTATGTCCAAAATACATTTCTGATCTGCTAGTAAACTATGAACCACCCAGACCTCTCAGGTCGTCTGGGACAGGTCTGCTTTCTGTCCCCAGAGTCAGAACTAAACAGGGAGAAGCAGCGTTTAGTTTTTATGCTCCACATATCTGGAACAAACTTCCAGAAAACTGCAGGTCCGCTGCAACTCTCAGATTGTTACGTTTAGCAGGGAAAGGAGGACCCAAAATGCAGAGAGCAGGCAGGCAGACAGAAGTAGTCTTGCTTGATTATTTAATAAATGAAAACTAATACAAAACCAAAGGAAAAACTAGAAAGCACCAGAACAAAAAGGCAAACCGGGAAGACTCTCAAACTAGAAATATAGACAGGAGAAAAACACACTAACCACAAACAGAAACAGTACAATGATCTGACACAGGACAAGGGGAACACAAACAGGCCCTTCGCAACAAGGCAAGCAAACCAAGCAATTGCTTGGGGCCCCGAGCTGGCCTGGGGCCCCAAGACAACGACTGGTTAAGAATAAAATGCAACAACAAACTGTGAGCGCCCCTTTGATAGTCAATGCAGTAAACTGCAATGACACTGTTATCGGGATCCCCCTCAAGGGGCCCCTCTCGTGATCTCTGCTGCCGGCAAAATACAAAACCTCTGTCGGCAGCAAGGTCGGCAGTCATCATGAAGCGGAATTATGCTTCAGGAAGCCAGAAAAGGAAGAAGAGAAAGGAAGAGGAGGATAAGAAAAAACAAGATAGTGGTAAGTGATAAATTACACTGGATGAAATAGCTCTACTTGTCTTGGTGTAATTTTGCAGCAGGTAGGCTAGCAAAAATATATTTATGTTAGCTAACGTTACCTGTAACCTGCCTGACGGCAAATGCTGCTTGTAACGAACAGTTAGTGCATCTTCGGATGGAATATGGTTACATACTACTGTAATATGGTTACATACTACTGTAATATGTTTTTAAACAGGATAAGGAAGACGCAGATCTGTTCCAGAATCACTGTTTATCATATTTAATGACATGACATTGCTATAGCTTTGTAATAGGTTTTGATGAAAGTGGCATAACGTTAGCATGCTATACTAACTAGTCCACCGTGATAATCTATTTACCAAATGGAGGTTAGGAAAACCACACAATAAATTCAGTGCATCAAACACTAGCTTGGGATGTTTTTAAGCATTAGTAACCCTTAACAAAGTGTTAGGAATATCTGGTCCGTCTATGTAATGCTTATAGATGTTTTAAAAATGGTTTCTTAAAAGTTTACAAAAAATGTTTAATCATTACCCGATACGTAATATATTATATGATAGATATAATGTGTGTTACAATAAACTGTTAATTTACAGCACTACTAATAATTAGTAAACATTTAATTATAATGTCATTGTTTGTTAACAGTAAAAAGACTGTTTGCTAACAGTTAACTGACAGTTAACTAAAGATTAATTAACTATCAATTTACCATCTATTAATGATTGTTATTATAAAGTGTTACCATCTTTTCTTTCTCCCTCAAGGTGCTTTGCTTAAACTTCTCAGCCCTCAGGCTCTTCCTAAGGATTCCTCCACTGATGAAGGTAGAGTGAATTTCTCTCACTGAGCTGAGCTGTTAATAGTGACCTCTTTCAATATGCCAACAGTGAAATGGTAAAACATACTTCACAGGTAATTTCAGATTTTTTTTTCAATTATTTTCCCAGCTACACCATCAACTTCATCCTCAACATCATCAGATGCATCACTTCTCAGTGCTGATGTTTCTTCTATAGCACAAGGTACCACCACAAGCTCTATATGTTATGTGGGCAGCTTGTTTCTCCCTTTTCTGTTTCCCTTCCTCCTTGTTTTGTCCCCTCTTTGTCTGTTGTATCTGTTTTTATGTTTGTCCCCTTTATGTATGTTAGTCTGTCGGTGTGTGTCCAGAGTGGATCAAGGGGCGTGCTCAGGATCAGCCTCACCGGTGCAGCTGCGGGTTGTTCCCATGATTCCTGCCTTCACAGCTGCATCTTATTCGCTCATCAGACCTGCACTACTTATACCTGGGCATGACTCTCCACCGACGCCAGATCGTTATACTAACTTGAGCGTTTTGATTTACCTCCCATCCTGTCAACCTGCCTACCAGCCTGCCTGCCTACCAGCCTGTCTGCCTGCCTGTCTGCCTGCCTGCCTGCCTGCCTGCCTCAACCTCACCTACCTCCGGAGCAGACGAGCCACTCTGTTCCTGTTCTTTTGTTACATTTTTGGACTAAGACAATTGAGTCAATATTAAAAGAATTTTTATTTAATTTTTCCACTCCCTGGTCGTGTCTGTTTCCTCTGGTTGCTGGGTTGACCATTGCCTTAACAGAACGATCTGGCCATGGACCCAACAGAGAAACAGCACGAGGCAAACAAAGACAACTTCCAGCAAGCAATCCAGGCTCAAGGAATGTTGCTAGGACAGCATGACCAATTTATTCGGACTCTTTTGGAAAATAATCATCAACTGCTGAACCAGGTGACTCAGCTGACTACACAAGTCTCGAAATTGTCTGTTACCTGTTCTCCGTCTCTCTCTGACCCCCAGTTAGATGCACCCCAAGCTGCCTCCTCGGACATCCTGCAGGCTTCGCTCCATCGGGAACCCCCTGTCACGTCGCCTGAACCATTCTATGGAGAATTGGACAAGTGCCGGGGATTTTTGCTACAGTGTGACTTGATTTTTCGGCAGAGACCACTGTCTTTTTCTACTGATTCTTCTAAGGTACATTATGTTCTGGGGCTATTAAGAGGGAGAGCTCTGGTTTGGGCGGAGGCTGTGTGCTCTAATCAAACTTTGTCTGGATTGACTTTTTCTGATTTTTCTGCTGAATTGAAGACTGTTTTTGACCATCCTGACCATGTGGGTAATTCCTTGAAGAGACTTTTTAATTTGAGGCAGGGATCTAAGTACTCAATTGAGTTCTGGACTTTGGCAGCCGACTCCAAGTGGAATAATGTGGCACTTCAAGGAGCGTTTCTTAACGGTTTGAATGACACCATTAAAGATGAACTGGCTGCTCGGGACGAGCCACATGATTTACTTTCTCTCGTTTCCCTGTCCATTAAGCTTGACAACCGGTTGCGGGAGAGGCGTCGGGAGAAAGGCGGTCGGCCACATCTAGGAGGACGAGTTCCCCAGCCTTCGACCACTCACGTCTCGCCTCCCCGGAGCCGGCAGTTTCTAGTTCCTGATCCCATCCCAAGCTCTGTGGAGGAACCAATGCTAGTGGGTCGTGCTCGACTACCTCCAGCAGAGCGGCAACGGCGCCTCCAGGCGGGTGAGTGCCTGTACTGTGGTGACTTCACACACATTCTGGCTACATGCCCTAAGCGACCAAAAGACAAGGCTCGCTCGTAAAGGTGGGTCTACTTGCGAGCCCAGAACTAGATCCTGAACCCATCATTCCCCAATTACAAGTACCTGTAACTTTACGTTTTCAAAGTCATTCCCTACCACTCTCAGCTCTAATAGACTCTGGTGCAGAAGACAACTTTATTAGCCACCAGTTCATTACACAAGCTCGTATCCCCGTGGAGCCACTACCTACCCCCATTCGTGTCACAGCCCTTGATGGGCGCCTCCTCGCTGAGATAACTCATCAAACCACCCCCGTCTCCCTAGTGATTTCTGGCAACCATAGTGAAAACATTCAGTTAAGAGTTATGTCTGGCTCAGCTACCCCCCTAATCCTTGGTTTCCCCTGGTTGGCTCTTCACAACCCACAAATTGATTGGACACGACACACCATCCTCAGTTGGAGCACTCACTGCCATTCTGAGTGCCTCAGGTCAGCAGTTCCCCCCACTAGCTGTAACCCTACTCTTCCCTCAGCTCCTCCCGATCTGACATCTGTTCCCAAAGAGTACCATGACTTAGCTGAGGTTTTCAGTAAAGACAAGGCTCTGTCTCTACCACCACATAGGCCTTATGACTGCCCTATTGAACTGCTTCCTGGTGCTCCCTTGCCCTCTAGTCGCTTATACAACCTGTCCAGACCGGAAAGAGAGACAATGGAGCAGTACATTGGTGATTCCCTGGCCTCGGGCATAATCCGTCCCTCATCGTCTCCTTTGGGTGCGGGTTTCTTTTTTGTGGAAAAGAAAGACAAGTCATTACGCCCCTGTATCGATTTCAGGGGTTTAAACAACATAACTGTTAAAAACAAATATCCCCTTCCACTCATCAACTCAGCTTTTGAACCTCTGCATGGCGCCACAGTTTTCTCCAAGCTAGACCTCAGGAATGCTTATCACCTTGTCAGAATCCGAAAGGGAGATGAGTGGAAAACCGCTTTCAACACTCCACTAGGACATTTTGAGTATTTGGTCATGCCCTTTGGGCTTTCCAACGCCCCTGCTGTATTCCAAGCCATGGTGAACGATGTCCTTAGGGATTTTTTGAACCGTTTTGTCTTTGTATACCTGGATGATATTCTTGTTTTTTCCAAGTCACCCGAGGAGCATGAGTCACACGTCCGTCAAGTCCTTCAACGGATTTTGGAGAATAAGCTGTACGTCAAAGCAGAGAAGTGTGAGTTCCACAAACAGTCTACCTCATTCCTTGGATTCATCGTTGAGAGCGGGCAGGTGAAGGCGGACCCCGAGAAGATCCGGGCAGTGACCGAATGGCCCGCACCCACCACCCATAAGCAACTTCAACGTTTTTTGGGCTTTGCAAACTTCTACCGAAGATTCATTAAGGGTTTTAGTAAAGTGGTGGCACCCCTAACTAGGCTCACATCTCCTAAAGTCCCTTTTCTGTGGTCCCCTGAGGCGGAGCAGGCGTTTGGGGTTTTGAAGGAACTGTTTTCCACTTCCCCCGTGTTGATACACCCCAACACCTCTCTGCAGTTCATTGTGGAGGTGGACGCATCTGACTCAGGCGTGGGAGCAGTACTCTCCCAGCGCTCCCCCACTGACCAAAAGCTTCACCCCTGTGCTTTTTTCTCCAAGAAATTGTCTCCCACAGAACGGAATTACGACGTTGGAAACCGGGAACTGCTGGCGGTCAAGCTAGCACTGGAAGAATGGCGGCACTGGCTGGACGGCGCTGAACTGCCTTTTGTGGTCTGGACAGACCACAAAAACTTGGCTTACATCCAAGCCACTAAGAGACTCAACTCACGCCAAGCCAGATGGGCCCTGTTTTTTAGTAGGTTTAACTTTATTCTAACCTACAGACCGGGGTCCAGAAATGTTAAACCTGATGCTTTGTCCCGCCAGTTTGCTGACCCTTCGGAGACCAGCGAGCCTGAGGCAGTTCTACCTTCCTCATGCGTCGTGGCGGCAGTGCAGTGGGAGATCGAGTCTCTGGTGAAGACGGCGCCCAACCTACTTTTTGTTCCCGAGACGGTCCGGTCTCGGGTACTGCAGTGGATCCACACCTCCCGTTTTGCTGGTCACCCTGGGATGAGACGCACGTTGACGCTGCTAAAGAGACATTTCTGGTGGCCTTCAATGGAAAATGACGTTCGGGCTTTTGTGGCAGCCTGTTCAACCTGTGCTCGGGGCAAAGCCTCCCATCAGTCTCCTTCGGGGCTGCTTCTACCCCTTCCAGTTCCCAGCCGTCCCTGGTCCCACAGCCTTGGATTTTGTCACCGGCCTACCCAAGTCTGAAGGTAATGATACTATACTTACCATTGTGGACAGATTCTCTAAATCTGTTCACTATATAGCATTACCTAAATTACCGTCTGCCAGTGAGACAGCAGACCTCTTAGTCCAACATGTATTCCGTCCCCATGGAATACCTGTGGACATCGTTTCCGATAGAGGCCCACAGTTTACTTCCCGTGTTTGGAAGGTTTTTTGTTCTGCTTTGGGTGCTTCTGTTAGTCTGTCCTCAGGGTTTCATCCCCAGACCAACGGTCAAACTGAAAGAGCCAACCAAGATCTCGAAGCAACCCTTCGTTGTGTGGCTGCTCAACATCCGTCATCCTGGGCCAAACACCTGCCTTGGATAGAGTACGCCCACAACTCCCTTACTACCTCTGCCACCGGCCTTTCACCCTTCGAAGTAACCATGGGTTACCAACCTCCTCTGTTTCCTGCTCAGGAAAAGGAATTGGCTGTTCCTTCGGTTCAGGAGAACCTCCGCCGCTGTCAGAGGGTGTGGACAGACGCTCGGGAAGCGTTGCTTCGGACCACCGACAGGAACAAGACGACGGCAGATAGACGCCGGACTCCCGCACCTGTGTTTCGTCCAGGTCAAGAAGTTTGGCTGTCATCTAAGAACGTACCTCTTCGTACAGCGTCACGCAAGCTGTCTCCTCGGTACCTGGGTCCGTTTGTGGTGGAGTCCATCGTTAACCCCGCTGCGGTTCGTTTGAAGTTGCCTTCAGCCATGAAGATACACCCTACTTTCCACGTCTCCCAACTGAAACCTGTGTCCTCCAGCCCTTTGTGTCCGCCGGCAGATCCGCCTCCACCTGTTCGCCTCATTGACGACCATCCGGCTTACACCGTCAATAGGCTCCTGGACTCTCGGCGGCGGGGTAGGGGTCTCCAATACCTTGTCGATTGGGAATGTTATGGACCGGAGGAGCGGTCTTGGGTCCCGAAGCGTTTTGTGTTGGATCCTCGGCTTATCACGGACTTCCATCGCGACAACCCTGACAGGCCTGGTGGGTCGCCAGGTGGCGACCATTGAGGGGGGGGTACTGTTATGTGGGCAGCTTGTTTCTCCCTTTTCTGTTTCCCTTCCTCCTTGTTTTGTCCCCTCTTTGTCTGTTGTATCTGTTTTTATGTTTGTCCCCTTTATGTATGTTAGTCTGTCGGTGTGTGTCCAGAGTGGATCAAGGGGCGTGCTCAGGATCAGCCTCACCGGTGCAGCTGCGGGTTGTTCCCATGATTCCTGCCTTCACAGCTGCATCTTATTCGCTCATCAGACCTGCACTACTTATACCTGGGCATGACTCTCCACCGACGCCAGATCGTTATACTAACTTGAGCGTTTTGATTTACCTCCCATCCTGTCAACCTGCCTACCAGCCTGCCTGCCTACCAGCCTGTCTGCCTGTCTGCCTGCCTGCCTGCCTGCCTCAACCTCACCTACCTCCGGAGCAGACGAGCCACTCTGTTCCTGTTCTTTTGTTATATTTTTGGACTAAGACAATTGAGTCAATATTAAAAGAATTTTTATTTAATTTTTCCACTCCCTGGTCGTGTCTGTTTCCTCTGGTTGCTGGGTTGACCATTGCCTTAACACTATAGTTATAGCTGATAGCCTGCACAGCCCAGAGGTTAAACTGATAAGTGTGTGCTGTCATATTGTTAGAAAAAAAAACAGTGCAAATCACTATTGAATTCCCACCAGACTGTGTAAATACCAGTCACTTTTGCCCATGGACATTTCAGAATTTTTAATATACAGTAGTGCCTGTCAAATTTCTAGGTGCACAGTTTATGCAACAGCAGTTTATGCACTGTAAACCTTTTTTATTTATATAAAGTGTGGGTGAACTTAAACTTTATGGCTATGTTGTGGTTCCTGTAGGCTTTGCGTGCATGCGGGGGGTTGGGGGGGCCTCCATGTCCATTTTGCTTGTGGCCCCCAAATTCCTTCAAACGGTCCTGAACACAAAGACTAAATACAGAGGATAACGAGGAAACAAGAGGCAGGTGACACAAGGGCTGGGAAATAGGTGGAAAACATCAAACAATCACAAGAGCGGGAAAAACCAAAAGACAGGAAGTAAAACACGACACAACAAGACAGAAAACCAGACCGACAGAATAAAACAGGAAACAGCCAAATGCAAAAACAGACTACCAAAATAAGACAAAACACCAAAACCATAACACAGATCTTTTAAATCAAGGCTGAAGAACTTTCTTTTTGATGTTGCCTTTTGTTAAATAATTGTCCATTTCTTATACTTACTGCACAAAAAACCAGCCGCTTCGATGCAAGGAATGCCTAGAATGTTAAAACTAGCCAGGCCGTCGGACTGGCCTATGTACAGGGTCCAGAATTTGGTGCTACGCCCCTGCTTCCAGCTTCACTGCAGTTAATAATAATATTTTATTTATATAGCACTTTTTATAGTACTAAAATACACTTTACATTAAATGAGCACATTAAAAACAAGTGAAGCAATAGTTGACGTGTTGTCCTCCCTTTCCTCCTCCTCCCGTTTGTTTGGAGATCCAGTATGCAGTTCTCTTCATCTATTAATTATTCATCTATCTAAGCTCTTTAGCTTTTCTTTAGCTGTGGCTGTCTTTAGAGTCTACCACTGATACATAAAAGTGAACCAATATAAATTTGAAAGAATAAATAATAAAAATGGAAAGCACAATTCATAAGCAGTAAAATGCATCCTTCATACAGTTTAATACAGTCAGGGGTCTTACTGTTTCAGCTTTACTTGGTCTGGTTTGAACAGACAATTAGTTTTGAAATTTAAACAAGATTCAGGATCGCTTATTTCATAACATACAGGTTACGGTTTCAGAAATTGATTTTTGCTGGATTTTTAAGACAGAATAACAGAAAGTGTAAGAGCAGGCCGCCATCTTGTTGCCGGTGGGAAACAGCGTCTATCCAATCAGGTGCTTTCCACAAAAGTGTACACCACCTCCTGGTAAACGGGCAGTTCCATCCAGCGGCCAGTTGAGTGTTGCAACGACACAGAATAGCCGGGAAGCAGTGGAGAGGAAATCAATCAAATATCCATAAATGATTGTATTTGTAGCCTCGCAGGGAAACATTGAAGAGAAAAAAAGCAAAAAAGTGGAGACTGGAATCAAGCACTTCAGCCTCTCCTTCCTCCCCCTCCTCCCCCCCCCTTCCTTCACCTCCCCCCCCCACTTCTTCAGGCCAAATTGCTTTTTGTTTTTTCCCTGTCATTGCTCACCGTAATCCTCCCTGTTGTCTTAATAACAAGTGGAGAGAGGGTGAGATAATGGAGCAACAGGGGAGGAGGAGGGCAGCAGCGTGGCCCTGAAGGCCGTCCTCCAGGGAAAAAGCCCTCCCCCCATCTCCATCCAATACATTTACTGGCGGTACATAATAGCTCTCATATACATAACAAAAACCAACACATGGGAGGAGAAGTCCAAAAGCCTGTGTAATGGATGTGTAGTGAGTTATTATGTAGCTCTGAATCAAGCCTCTGCTGCTCTCCTCCATACTGCTGACTGTCACTGCTGTCCTCATCGCCACTGAGTCCATGTAAAGTGCTTTTAAAAAGAAGGCAACAAAGCCACACACACACACACATGCACACACGCACACGCACACACAGATGAAGTAAATAACACCGTGCTTACATTGCAGAAGATAATTTTTTTGGAAGTAGCCTGAAGACATTTTTAAGTGAGAGCGCACTGTAGTGAGCGTAGGGAATACGATGGGAGGAAAAGAGGAAGTGAAGCGATGCTGTTGTAGAGCGACAGTGCATGTAGGGAGGAGGTCAGGGCGAAAGGATGTTTGTAAAAAATGTTGCAGCTCTGTGTGTACTATAGGCTTCCTTTAACAACTCTTGCCTTTGTATCAAATAGGAGATCACTTTGAATTTATTGCACCAGAAATGCCTTTTGTTAAAGTCAGCGGTCATTTCAGCACCACAGTGAAACAGACAGTTCCTTTGCTGGATGACGCTTGTTTTCACATTTTAGCCCATTGACCGTCAGAGCGCTAACTGCGCCTCTGACACCTTCTCTTTGACCTCTCTACTTTCCCGATACACTAGCCTCAGTAAGTCATTTGACTGTGTGTGTGTGTGTGTTTGTGTTTGTGTGTGTGTGCTTCATAACTGGTAACTAGCATACACTGAGACCTGTCGTAACTACCTTATGCCACTGGGAAAACACTCTGGCTTGTTTGTAGTTCTTTAAACCAATCACAACCATCCTGGGCGGCACTAAGCCCGGATGCAGCAGTGGTGCCATCGTAAAATAGATAGCAGATATAGCTGAAGGAGAGGGACATGGCTTTATCCCAGCAATGCACATCCGTGGAGCCAGACTACTAAGTTCCTAAACTGCTGCTGTGAATGAATATCTCTCTCAGAGAAAAAAGGGACCTCACTGGCTGCTTCTAAAAGAGTTGATGCTGGTCACCACCAATTATTGTGCCCTTGTTAAATATCCTTAGAAATATAGCTCATTCTTTATTGAAAGAATCTCCTAGACTCCTCCCGCTGTGCAAATGTCTGTGATTGGACAGAAGTGAAGGATTAGGAAGTAGGCTGTAGTTTCTACAACTGGGAGCCTCTTCTAGCATTGACTTGCCTGCTCTTTTCTTGATGACATGCTTGTTTCATTTTTAGGGACACATTTAATACAAATTTAGCATTTGCAGTGTGTGGCTCCAGTATAAATATGTGACTTCTTATTGTGAGTATGATCTCTGATTGGAAGGCTTGTTCATCTAGATTCATACATGTATTTTGTAAGGGTGCTCCGATCGATCGGCCACCGATCGGTATCGGCCGATAATGGCTTTAAATAGTTTGATCGGTGGTCTCCATAAAGGCCGATCAGATGATGCACTACCACGGATGTATTAGGAGCCACTACTCCTGAGAACATTTTCAAAATGGCGGCGTCCCTACATTCAGCGGTCTGGCAGTTCTACAAGGTGTCTGAACGGCGGCAGAACAGCAGTTGGCCCGCGGCCGGCCGCAGAACGAAGACGCTAGGAAGACGGCTACTGCTTTTAAAAGCGTCTGCCACCGGTGGTGCTCCGGCAAACGTGTTTGTGATTTCACCATTCTGACGCTTCTACTGCCTCTGGAGCACCGCTGGAGGTCCGCCGACTCATTGCTATCTGGGAAAAAGACAATACACTAGCGATTAGCAACGTGTGTACCGAGGAAATACCACGAGGAGGAAATCTCCAAAGACATTTCAACACCACCAACCTCATCAGACATTTGAAGGTTAGTCACAGAAAGCAGGATGAGGAGTTTTCAAAGTTAGCTAACGCTAAGGCAGAGCGGAGTCGTGTAGCTAGCAGCTCCGGCGCCGCTCAAACAGCTGTTTCGCCGTGTGTGTGTGTGTGTGTGTGTGTCGGTGTGACTGACTGTGTGTGTTTGTGTGTGCTGAAGAAATGTGCAGTGATTGAAAAAAAAAAAACAAAAAAAAAATAGGCTCCAATACATAACTAAAGTGTGTGGCAAAATTTCCCAAAACTCCCTGATTGACTTAAACTCTCTATATGAGATAAGGACTCTGAAGAAAGCCCAGTCAGTCCTGGCTGATATAACCCCCCCTCCCCCCCCCCCTCTGAACAGCGACTTTAAGATGTTTCCGTCTGGCCGCAGATTCTGTCTGCCAAAATGCAGGACAAACAGACATAAAAACTCTTTTGTTCCTGCTGCTATAGGCTTTGTAAATAAGTCATTGCGAGATGTGTATGTCTGTGTAGTTTGTATTTATTTTGTCTATTATTGATGGGGTTTGTTTTCTGTATAGTCTATGTGTTGTTTATGTTGCATTCTATTGCTGCACAACGAATTGCCCCTCGGGGATAATAAAGACTCCTTGAACCTTGAAAGGACATGTTTTAGATTTTGAGCTAGGACAGAAAGCCAAACAGTTACTGATACATTCTCTAAACATGTGTGACTGTTATGTAATGGCGTAATTTTCAGTTCATAAAAGTGATCGGTGATCGGTATCGGCCGATACGTCTTCCAGCAATCGGTGATCGGTGATCGGCCCCAAAAATCCTGATCGGAGCACCCTTAGTATTTTGTGTTTCTATTAGAACATGTTTACATGCTTTACTGTATTGTTCATAAACACTTTATTTTTCTCATACTGCCCATGGCTGTTGAAAACAGAGCGTTCAGAACGGTCTTAATATAAATATAAAATGTAGGTAAATTTCTTTTAAAGACATTTACCTCATTATTTGAAGCTTTGGCCATGTTTTATATAAACATCTGACATTGTAACATTGTAGACATGACAGGAAATAATAATACATGTTAGATGTTAAAGACTGCATGACTGTGAAGCTCTGGATAATGTGTCCCATCAGATCAGCAGTCAGTGAACACCATCCCACTACATGTGTTGGTGAGTCACTGTGACCCAGCAACAGCGGGGGCTCACACACTCACAGACACACAGCCACATAGACAAACACACACACACACACACACACACACACACACACACACACACAGCTGGACATCGGTGCTGTCGACTCAAGTCTCAAGGATAGCGAGTGAAACCCCTGCTTAAATTGAGATTTACTGTCTGCATACCAATAGAATGGCCTAAGGGTAACTGTGTGTGTGTGTGTGTATGTGTATGTGTGTGTGTTCTTATTTTAAAGTGTAAGGACTGCCCAAAGAGCAGAGAAAACTATTGATGGTGTGATTTAGAAGAAGTCAGTACAGGGTGTTACAGATGGAGGATGGGTCAATGACAGCAAGAGAGCCTCAAGTAATATTTCTTTTCACATTTTCTGCACAATGCTTTTTCAATAACCCTGACATAGGCAGGCAGACAGGCAGAGTGACAGACACACAGACGCTCTCTGTCCTATTCTATCCACCTTGTGTCTCCCTGTCTGCTAACATGCCTCTGGCTGCTGATCTTTTAGGGGAAAGCAAATGACAAAAAGAGAAAGCAGGGAGACATACATTACGGGCTGTGTGATATCCAGGGTGAATTCACAACTGAAGGTTCCATTATGGCCAACTATTTAACACAATACCTTTGGCAAACCAGGGGGGTATTGCACAAATGTAGAATTTATAAATCCAGGATAAAGCGAGACTTGACCTAGTCTAATCTGTGCAGCCTGGCTTGGTGCGTTTCACGAAGGCCAAGCCAGGCTGAGGAGGAGCGACTAGGTCGAGTCAGGGTGAGGAGGAGCGACTAGGTGGAGTCAGGCTGAGGAGGAGCGACTAGGTCGAGTCAGGGTGAGGAGGAGCGACTAGATCGAGCCAGGCTGAGGAGGAGCGACTATGTCGAGTCAGGGTGAGGAGGAGCGACTAGATCGAGCCAGGCTGAGGAGGAGCGACTAGGTCGAGTCAGGGTGAGGAGGAGCGACTATGTCGAGTCAGGGTGAGGAGGAGCGACTAGGTCGAGCCAGGCTGAGGAGGAGCGACTAGGTCGAGTCAGGGTGAGGAGGAGCGACTATGTCGAGTCAGGGTGAGGAGGAGCGACTAGGTGGAGTCAGGCTGAGGAGGAGCGACTAGGTCGAGCCAGGCTGAGGAGGAGCGACTATGTCGAGTCAGGGTGAGGAGGAGCGACTAGGTCGAGTCAGGGTGAGGAGGAGCGACTAGGTCGAGTCAGGGTGAGGAGGAGCGACTAGATCGAGCCAGGCTGAGGAGGAGCGACTAGGTGGAGTCTATAAAGACTATAAAGATAATTAAGTGATGAATGTAATGCACACTTTAAACATGACCGTAACACAGTGTATTCATTAGTTATTTCCCCCCAGCAAAATATGAGGTCAAAAACCATTAAGGTGTCCTCTCTCTGTTGTTACATGAATGTACAGTAGCCTCAACTATATAGTTACTGGTCCAGTGAACTAAGACTATAATAAGGGAGGATTGTACAATTATAAAAACCTATAATAATTGTTCAATCCTCCCAAATGATAGTCCCAGTTCACTGGAGACAAAACATGTATGCTAAGAATGCCAAATGCAGTGCACATGGAAGAGGAACATACATGGTCCTTTGTTAAAGAATACTAAAATAAATAAATCAACTAAAATACGCTCAACAAAATTATAACCGCAACACTTTTGTTTTTGCCCTCATTTTTTATGAGCTGAACTCAAAGATCTAAGACTTTATGTACATAAAAGACCTATTTCTCTCAAATATTGTTCACAAATCTGTCTAAATCTGTGTTAGTGAGCACGTCTCCTTTGCCGAGAAAATCCATCCACCTCACAGGTGTGGCATATCAAGATGCTGATTAGACAGCATGATTATTGCACAGGTGTGCCTTAGGCTGGCCACAACAAAAGGCTGGATGTTGCTAGGTATTGGCAGGACCTGGAAGATACTGTTGTATACGCCGATCCAGAGCATCCCAAATATGCTCAATGGGTGACATGTCCGGTGAGTATGCTGACCATGCAAGAACTGGGATGTTTTCAGCTTCGGGGCCGTGCATTATCATGCTGCAACATGAGGTGATTTGTCGTGGATGAATGGCACAACAATGGGCCTCAGGATCTCGTCACGGTATCTCGGCATTCAAAATGCCATCAATAAAATGCACCTGTGTTCGTTGTCCATAACATACGCCTGCCCATACCATAACCCCACCGCCACCATGGGCCACTCGATCCACAATGTTGACATCAGCAAACCACTCATCCACACAAAGCCATACACGCTGTCTGCCATCTGCCCTGTACAGTGTAAACCGGAATTCATCCGTGAAGAGAACACCTCTACAAAGTGCCAGACGCCATCGAATGTGAGCCCAAGTCGGTTACGACGACGAACTGCAGTCAGGTCGAGACCCCGATGAGGACGACGAGCATGCAGATGACCTTCCCTGAGATGGTTTCTTACAGTTTGTGCAGACCGATTGTTGCAGCAGCTGTCGGGTGGCTGGTCTCAGATGTTCTTGGAGGTGAAGACGCTGGATGTGGAGGTCCTGGGCTGGTGTGGTTATACGTGGTCTGCGGTTGTGAGGCCGGTTGGATGTACTGCCAAATTCTCTGAAATCCCTTTGGAGACGGCTTATGGTAGAGAAATGAACATTCAATTCACGGCCAGCAGCTCTGGTGGACATTCCTGCAGTCAGCATGCCAATTACACGCTCCCTCAAAACTTGCCACATCTGTGGCATTGTGCTTTGTGATAAAACTGCACATTTTAGAGAGGCCTGCAACTTTTCTTTTTTTTACTGACTGGTTTTCGGACCCCCTCGGACCCCCTCGGACACCCCTAATAGAGTAAAACTGCACATTTTAGAGTGAACTTTTATTGTGGCCAGCCTAAGGCACACCTGTGCAATAATCACGCTGTCTAATCAGCATCTTGATATGCCACACCTGTGAGGTGGATGGATTTTCTCGGCAAAGGAGAAGTGCTCACTAACACAGATTTATGAACAATATTTGAGAGAAATAGCTATTTTGTGTAGATAGAAAACGTCTTAGATCTTTGAGTTCAGCTTATAAAAAATGGTATAATTTTGTTGAGTGTAATTAAAGGTGTATTGGTCTCTGACCAGTCTGCCATTGTTAGAACCACTAACACGTGTATATTACTGACTTCATGTAAATAAGCCTTTTCTAATTATCTCCGTAATATATTCACCAACAACAAGCAGTCAACTTTAAATAATAACAGAACAGCGATATGCACCTGTTGTATTTTAATGCAGGCTGATAACAAGAGGGTAAAACCACTGCTGAGTGAACAGAAAAGACTCCGGAAGTAATAAGTCTTGGCTGTTAGCCCTAAGTAATTTAGGTGCCTCTGCTTTTGTGCAACCAAGTCAAGGCTACATTCATCCAGGATAACTGGAACTTTTTTTTTTGTAACTTTTTTTCTTTTCTCTGCTTCTCTTCATAGTCGTTAGATTCATCTACCATATAATCAAAGTAGAGGGAGGCAGGCCAGTACAGCCCGATCCGGTTGGGGGGAGTTCTAGCCCGACCAGGCACCTCTCTTTAGCCTGTCTCTCTTAGTTATGCTGTTTTAGTTTTAGACTGCTGGGGGACTTCCTTTGACACACTGAGCTTCTCTCTCTTCTCTCTTCCCATTTGCGTCCAGAAATGCTTGCTACTAACCTAGCTCTGGGGAGTCTATTCCCCGGAGTCCTTATGTTTTTTCTCGCCCAGCATGTTTCCTTGGATTAGCGTGGCACCAAGATCATGGATGCAGCTGTCGCCGTGGTCCTGCTCCGAGTCCACGCCCTGCTACGTCCTGCTACAACCTACTACACCCTGTTACTCTTTACGGTGCCCTGCAGTGTCCTGCTGCGTCCTGCTGCACCCTGCTACGTCCAGCTATGCTCTGCTGTGCCATGCTACATCCTGTAACACCCTGCAGTGCCCTGATATGACATGAACTACTACGACTACTTTTTCTAGTCACTGATCACATATCTTTATTGTGACTGTTATTGCCACTGTTCATCACACCCCCAACCGGCTCCGTCAGACACCACCTACCAAGAGCCTGGGTCTGTCCCAGGTTTCTTCCTAAAAGGGAGTTTTTCCTCACCGCACTAAATGCTTGCTCTTGAGGGAATTACTAGAATTATTGGGTCTTTGTAAATTATAGAGTGTGGTCTAGACCTACTCTATCTGTAAAGTGTCTCGAGATAACTCTTGTTATGATTTGATACTATAAATAAAAAATGTAATTGAATATCCTGGCTTAATCCCTTATCCTGGTTTTATGCAATAGCTCCCTGTTCTTTCTCTCCGTCTGTAAGTCCTGTTACTTTGAACATGTTCTCACACGGGGACAACATTAGAATGTGGCTGAAGTGTTTGAACCTCTCCAGGTTTTAGATTGGTGTAAAAGCCTCCAAGTCACATCGCACCAGGAGGCTGATGTCACACTGAAACTGATTTCATACTAGCTGCAAATTTGATCCAAATGTTTTCTGTGAATATCTTCCGTCAGAAAAAGTAGCTTCTCTGCATTGGTTCAAGTCTGCTTCACCATCACTTTTTAGACTTCACTCCAAAGATGTAACATATATACTGTAATACTGCTTTGATAGATGTGTTTCATTGTGATTTCTGAATTCACACCATTAAAGCTATATTCATAATACATTCACCATTAAAAGCCATTATCAATCTTCCTATTCTTACATTGAAAACATACAGTTATTACAGTTATTTTTTCAAGCTGTCATTAAATGGAAGTTTTATAAATGTTGGGACCTAACAGGCAGACATGTGGCCTCCTCTAACCTCCAGAGACAGCCTGGAATATCTGGTTAATTGATTGGCCACCGCATCGTGATGTCAGGTTGAGTTTCTCCCAAAGTTGAATCTGTCTCAACCTACCGCAATCTAATGGTCGCCTCACGACGGCCCCCTCACGACGGCCACCTCACGATGGCCCCCTCACGACTTGCTATTCCTTTTTCTGTAAACCCAAAGCGCCATCTAGTGGGCTCAGAAAAACAAGAAAATTATTCACGAAGCTTCATGAAGCTTCATTTGGCAGTCACTACTATTAACCGCTCATTGCACAGGAATACTGAGTGTGAGCACAACTATGTCGAGAAGCTCACAGATCAGCTGATCAGAGATGTTGGAAGCACACATTTATTTGGAAGAGAAAATGGAGGTTAATGATAAAATAATTACACTGACTGTCCATAGGAAACATACATGAGGTTACAGATTATCTTCCTGCTTCGACTTTGACCCTCTGTACTTACCGTAGTTTACACACAGCTTTCCTGCTGTCGCTGTCGGATCGCCTGACTGCGTACAATAATATCACTGATGATAATTTGTCCGTCCATTCATGATACTTTTGTAATACATTATATTTATATTGTAAAGTGTCTCTTGTGTTACACATTCGATTGACAGTTTCCCTGTCAGTCCTATGTAATGTGTCTGAGTTATACAGCCTCAGAACATCTTCACAGCACAGCGACACATTGATGCCATTGATCCCAGTACTTTCCTTTTCTCCCCTCCATTATTCTTCATGTGTCCTCTTTCTGCTATTTGAACAGAAGCTGTGAATTAAAAGCTGCTTTTATCTCATGTGTTTACCGGCTCCCCAGACTCAGCCTACAGGCACCCACGTCTAGTGATTAGCAGTAAATTGATTTCACACTCCAGTAATGCCCAGGCTGGGCTATAACAGGAACTGGATGCAACTGTAGGTCACACAAATTAATTACTGCAATTAGCTTCCAGACAGTTACTGTATGGATGTGGAGGACATGGAGAGAGACTCTGTGTAGTTTAGACTGACTGGAACTTCCTCTAAAGAGAACTACAGGGAAGCCTTACGAGTCTGACTGATGTTCTTATGAAACATCACCTGCAACAAAGAATTGAGTTCAGCTTAACCCTTTCACATCTGCCTATTTAGTGTACAGGATACACGTACAGAAGACTGATGAACTGAGCATTTATCTTTGGATGTTTATTCTGTTATCTGATCATTTTTGTTGTTCATAATAACCTCTTCATTTGAACATTTTATTGCCGAAAGAAATTACAGAAATTATATATTTTAAATCATATAACCTACACATAATTAAGACAAATATTGAATAAGTAAATACTCTCATACATAAATACCACTCTCATGTCTGTATGGTAAAAACATTCAAGAGTAAACTTAAAGGAACACGGCGACTTATTGGGACATTAGCTTATTCACCGTAACCCTGACAGTTAGACAAGTCGATACATACCCTTCTCATCTCCGTGCGTGTCGTAACTCTGTCTGACGGCTCGACCGTTAGCTTAGCCTAGCACAGATCCTGGAGCTAACTGGCTCCAACTAGCCTACTGCTCCGAGTAAGTGAAAAATAACGGCAACATGTTCCTATTTACATGTTGTGATTTGTATAGTCACAGGGTGTACAAATAACAAGGTCACATGAGACACAGCCATCTTCTAACTGTATACAAACTGGGAACTATATTCTCAGAAAGGGAAGCAGTGCTACTTGGGCGGAGTAATAAGGAGTAAGGGAGTGAGGAGTTTCAGCATCTGCCTAACCCGGCCCACCTGCTTCTCTGTCCCAGAAATGCTTGTTACTAACCTAGCCCTGGGAGCTTGCTCCCCGGAGTCTTTCTGTTTCTTTTCACCCAGGATGAAATCCCGGGATTAGGATGGCACCAAAATCTGGTTCCAGCTGTTGCCGTGGTTCTGCTGAAATACCCTGTTATGCCGTGCTGCTCCCTGCGCTACTACAACCACTATTTCTAGTCACTGTTTCATTATCTATACTGTGATGCACCCCAACGGCACGTCAGACACCACCTACCAAGAGCCTGGGTCTGTCCCAGGTTTCTTCCTAAAAGGGAGTTTTTCCTCGCCACTGTGCTTGCTCTTGGGGGATTTGTTGGGTTTTTTGTAAATTATAGAGTGTGGTCTACACCTACTCTATCTGTAAAGTGTCTTGAGATAACTCCTGTTATGATTTGATACTATAAATAAAATTGAATTGAATTAAATATGACGTTTAGTGTATTCTATAATAGTGATTCATCACCTCAATGCAACTCACAGACTTTACACATGCAGATGATTCTAATTGTCATGAGGAGTTCTACTGAATGTTTTCTGTGGATTTAGAGGAGTTAGTTTGACAGTTCAACTGTATGGTAGACATTAAGGTCGGCAACACTAAATCACTGGATAGCCCTTTAAATTAATTTGTTTTGTTCTGAATGATCCATTCAGCAGCTGCTCCTGATTCCTGCTGCTAATGATTCTCATGTTCACAAACTGAACTGTCCGAATCTGAAGAAAGAAACAAATCATGCATGTTTCAGAGCAACAGATGCACATGCAGCAAGTATAGTATAATGATCTCTTTACCTCCGTTTCAAACTCTGTGCATAGCTTGATTCACTGTATCACAGCAGCCGTGACTGCAGCTGTGGGATGAAAGCCATGAATAAAACATTTGGAGGAAAAAAAAGAAAACATCGGAACATTTTGTCTCCTGTAAAGCCAGCTTCCAGAAATAAATGATTCAACAACCATTCTTCTATTTTCAAATTGCATGTAAAGAGGTGATTGTATATAAGCAATTGTGATCATTCCTGCTGTTCTAGTTTCTTTTGTAGTGTTGTCCACATTGTCCAACTGCTCCCCAGGCACAGAGCATTACCGTTGCCATTCATAACAGCAACGATCCATCATCTTCCAGTTGCCAATTTGGTGGCATTATCAAATAGAACACAGTGTACAGTACACACAATCCAATGTCCTAGCATCAAAATATGCCCCATGTATGCTGCTGATTGGAGAAAAAAAATCTTTCATGCAGCTCATTGAGGTTTATCAATGTTTTCATTTTCCCATCTATCTATCCATGGAATTCAATTTGGAGGCGAGCTTGGAGAGCGCTGCTTCTTCCACTTTGGGTAGTAGCTATTGATGTAGGCCACATGCTCCTCTGGCCTCTAGCGGGCAATTTTCTATCTATTTACGCCACAGTTATGACTCCCATTGATTTCAAATAGCCCTGCTGCTATGGAGGCTCGTCTCTGATGCATGCAGTGACAGCGACTGATCAGCAGCGTGAGGCAGCTAAAAGCCTCAGTGGGCCAGCTAAATGTGTGCTTTGTCTCTTGTCGATGGCGGAGCGTGTCGGCAATTATGCCAGTGATAGTATTTGGTTGAAGTTGGATCAGAGCTGCACTCTGATTCTAGATGCAACATCATCACATTGTATTTTACATTTGCTTTTGTATGAAGCATATTTGAACCAGGATTGCTGCAGTACGTTGTTTAAGTCATTAACAACCAGCTTTAATCTGAATCACCACAGTGGCGGCTGCTGGTCTTTCAAAGAGGGGACGCTCATTTTCAGCCTACATCATAAAAATTGTCCATTTATTTATAATAATATCCATCCATCGTCGTCCGCTTATCCGGTATCGGGTCGCGGGGGGAGCAGCTCCAGCAGGGGACCCCAAACTTCCCTTTCCCGAGCCACATTAACCAGCTCTGACTGGGGGATCCCGAGGCGTTCCCAGGTCAGGTTGGAGATGTAATCCCTCCACCTAGTCCTGGGTCTTCCCCGAGGTCTCCTCCCAGCTGGACGTGCCTGGAACACCTCCCTAGGGAGGCGCCGAGGGGGCATCCTTACCAGATGCCCGAACCACCTCAACTGGCTCCTTTCGACGTGAAGGAGCAGCGGCTGTACTCTGAGCTCCTCACCCTATCTCTAAGGGAGACGCCAGCCACCCTCCTGATGAAACCCATTTCGGCCGCTTGTACCCTGGATCTCGTTCTTTCGGTCATGACCTCCAGCCTTCATGACCATAGGTGAGGGTAGGAACGAAAACTGACCGGTAGATCGAGAGCTTTGCCTTCTGGCTCAGCTCTCTTATCGTCACAACGGTGCGATAAACTGAATGTAATACCGCCCCTGCTGCACCGATTCTCCAACCAATCTCCCGCTCCATTTTCCCCTTTATTATAATAATAATAATAATAATAATAATAATAATAATAATATCCGTGAGGTGTCATCAAGAGGCATGGCCAGCAGTACATTTTCTTTGTCAGCCAGCTAACTTTGTCATACCAGGAGAGCTGAAAAGACCTGTGGCTTTGCCTACTCCTACTGCCAGCTTTTGCACTAAATAAATCATAAGCGTTGATCTAACCCTGCTGTTTAATTCTAAGTTTCTCCTCGTAAGGAAGACTTTCAAATGGCTTTGCCAAAACCAGGTCGACAATGCAACACTAGCCTACTGAATGAATGAATGAATGAATGAATGAATGAATGAATGAATGAACGAACAAATGACCTGACAAAACAATATTAAACTTGAAGGAAGAAATGGAATTAGGTTAAACTGAAACACGAAATGTGGTTTATAATTGTATGAAATGTACGATGAAAATGGGCTAGCAATTCCGCCAAGCAAATACCAAGAAATAGGTTGCAGCAGTTCGTCTTTCAACAACACATTCAAAATCTGCGATGGGACTGAGCTGAGCTCTGCTCAAACAGCTTTGGTGACTTTTTATAGTACAAATCTGATACAGTTCTGGAAATTAGTGGACCCAAAAGCAGAGGCAGGCAGGCAAAAGGTGTGAACTCAAGGGTTTAATAAACGCAAAAGGGCAACACAAGGTGTCCAGATGCAGCAGGGGAAAAAACAACAAGATAACCAAAAGGAGAGGGCAAAAACCGAAGTCCAAACTGGAGCACAAACAAAGGCCATGGCATGGCACAAAACACAAACAGGAGCAAAGGACATGGCATGCACACAAAACCATCTGACAAAGGAAACTCGGGCTAAATAACTAGGTAACGAGGTAACAAGAGGCAGGTGACACAAGGGCTGGGGAACAGGTGGAGCACATTAGACAATCACACAGGTGGGAAAACACAGGAAGCAAAACTAGACATCACAAGGGGAGACTGACAACCTTTCAAAATAAAACAGGAAATGGGAAATGACTAACAGAAAACATGAACCCAACTAAATACAGAAACTTGACAACACTAAATACAAGGGAACAGAACACAGGAACTAACAGAACATACACAATCAGAATAAACAACAAACACAGTACAGAACCATAAACGATGAGGAAATACAGGAAAAAGAAACAAACATAAAATGAATATACAAAACAGCAACAGAAATACACACAACCATAACACAAATCGCTGTCAATCAAAAGCAGACGGAGCCTTTCGACGTCCAGGACAGCCCCCTGCTCCATTGACCCCCAGAGACACCGAGCATCCGTGGGTGGGACGTAATTGCAGCATTTATCCAATGACCGTCTAGTTTCAAAGCACTGAAAAAAACTGAAGTCAATGGACGCTGGGCTTCAACCAGGCTTCAACAGGAAAATGCACTGTGACGCTACGGGAATGTATGAGAAGGAAGCTGATTCTGAACAAACTCGTCTTCGAGATGAACATATTCTAACGCATTTTTAGTCAATAAAATGTTAACACAATAGTACATATACATATATATATATATATATATATATATATATATATATATATATAAACAAAAAAACAAGATCTTGTTTTTTAATCCAGGCACAAACAGAAACTTAACAACTTTCTGTGTCTAGGGCCCATTTATGTGCATTTACTGTGTGCAGCCTCCTGACGTATTGTCTTCACTGTGTGGTTGCTAAACTAAGCTAATCACATCCTGACTAGGTCTGTACTGAAGAGGAGACACTAAAGGTGAACAGGGAAATGTTATAACTTCCCCAGTTAATTGTTCTTGTAATACACTTTGTATTACAAGTGTTCTGAAGTGTTCTGTTTAACTATGCAAATGAGGCATTAGCTAATGCTATCTTTTGGTACATTTAGGAGAAATCTACAGACACAAAAAGACAAAGTTTAGTCAAGTAAATATTTATTTATTTCCACTAGTCTGAAAGAAGACATGATGTGGAAGATAAACAGCCCAACAAACTAGAAACCATCACACTAAATGCATTACAGCAGACAAGCAAAGGTCCAAAAAACTCAGTTTGAAGTTACATTTCTCTCTACAGAACAAAGTTGGATCATTGTGCTGCAGTGTATGAAGGGTTCTATGTTCTGCTAGGTCATGCTTTAATTAGAGTTTCACAGACATAAACTCCAGTGATTTTGTATTGAAACTACTTCTGGGGATCAAATCAGAACAGCAGAGACAGAAATGTACGGGTCAAGCTTGCGGAAGGTGGAACTAGATGACTGTCATGTCATGTTCACTGGGATTGGACACGTGAAGTCTTCTGTGGCTCTATCTTAACCCACGGGCCACTTAATAGCTTCTTCTGGACATCTCTACCACAACTCATCGCCTTCATTAGCAGAAGAGGTTTGCTCAGTTACTGGCTGGGGGCGTGGAGTTTGGAAAATGCAGGCATTAAAAGGCTGGGACGGTCTAATGAAAGATGCTGTTGAGTTGGGGACTTGAAGTCAGGATACCTCAGCCTTTGACCTTGTTTTTAATATTTCTTCAACGTTATGGAAGTGCAATACTAAATCGCACAATGAGCATCATGTGTATGTGTGTATATATTGTACTCCTACACAGATACAACCCTGCATCATATGGAAAGACAGAGTTGGTTTCTGTGGATGAGTGACAGCCTCCTCTGGCAGATACTTTATTCCACTGAGGATTTCCTGTCCTGGGCACAAATCAATGTGGCCAGGTACCTTTGATGCTGCTCTCTGGCTCTTCATATATTCTTCAAAAGAAAGGGCAGTTAAGATGCCAGCATACATGCTGCTAGTGTGGGGGCAACAGTGGCGTGTGTGTGTGTGTGTGTGTGTGTGTGTGTGTGTGTGTGTGTGTGTGTGTGTGTGTGTGTGTGTGTGTGTGTGTGTGTGTGTGTGTGTGTGTGTGTATTGACAGGGCTGTCCCCTAAAGCCTGCCAAAACCTGTGGTTCAAAACCAGCTGCCTTTCAGTGAAGGGACATCTTTCATCAAGTGCTAAGATGTGAACACTTTGTATTCCAAATGTCCTCATCCCATGTCCCCAGGGTCCACACACCACAACAAGGAAAATGTTTTGGCTGTCAATTCAATTCAATTCAATTCAATTCAATTCAATTCAATTTTATTTATAGTATCAAATCATAACAATAGTTATCTCACAACAATTTACAGATAGAGTAGGGCTAGACCACACTCTATAATTTACAAAGACCCAACAATTCCAGTAATTCTCCAAGAGCAAGCATTTAGTACGACAGTGGCGAGGAGAAACTCCTTTAGGAAGAAACCTGGGACAGACCCAGACTCTTGGTAGGCGGTGTCTGACGGTGCCGGTCATGGCATAGCAGGGCACTGCAGGGGGCGTTACAGGATGTAGCATGGCACAGCAGAGCATAGCAGGTCAATGTCAATAAAGTCATGACTTGTAAAATATTCACACACATTCTGGGCACCTTTCCTACTCACTACACCCCTACTTCCGACGCCCTTGTTCATACCCATCTTCCACTTGGCCTTCATTTTGATCGTACTAGGCTACATACGTCTGCTATTTCCTTGCTGGAGTGTGATGTGATTTGTGTCATGTGCAGGTGCGATGGATCGCGTAAAAACCAATTGGGTGTCAGAATGGTATATGTTTATACTTCTCATCCAACCACAATCAAATTCACTCTATCCGGATGGCGCGATTCATCTGGAAAGATTTTAGGTTTTTTTTGTGTTTTTTTGACAAGCCGGAATGAAAACAAGCCGAACTGAAATAGGAGTAACGAGGCTATTTTTCAAATGTAAGGAGTAGAAAGTACAGATAATTGCGTGAAAATGTAAGGATAGAAGTAAAAAGTCTGCTGTAAAATAAATACTCCAGTAAAGTATAGATACCCCAAATTTCTACTTAACACTAGAACGGCCATGACGGTCATTTTGACCGTTTTGAAATGTGTAATAACTTTGCTGAATAAAAAAGTACAATCCTGTTGGTACCTGCCTTTTCCTAAAAGAGTCTGTATTTTCATTTAAATGTGTTTTTATATACATTACACAAAAGGCAAAGAAAATACAATCACTTTTACCTAATCTTTCGCACGGTTGAAGATGCATTTTGCATTGCAGTAACTATCATCGTCTGTCAGAGAAACATAACTAGTGGTCTCGAATGACAAGTGTGGGCATCACCGATGGGCCGAGGGCAAAGCCATAGTGGTAACGTAGGCTACTACGGCGTGGATGGACTCTGTTCTGAATCAGAAGGCAAGCACCGGGCGCTCGCTCACTCTGTAACAAAGTATTTGTACTTCGTTACTTGACACCTCTGCTAGTGGCACGTCCCGAGTGGATTGATTCCAATCGGAAAAGTGAACATGAACACAGATTATGAGCGATTCTTTCGCCCAGTAGTCACCAAAGTAAATATTGGAACCATTTGTCACATGTCACGTATCTCCAGAACATTCTGACTGATTAAATAAGACAATGGCCTGGTCCCACTAGGAAGTGAAACTAATCTGCACGTTTTAGTGAAATTGGTTAGCTTACTAACTAATAAGATATATTTAGTCAAATTTGGTATTTGTACCAACAACTCCGTAACTGTGTATAGTGTGGAAGTTTTTACTTCATCTGTAAGTCAAAGTGAATGGTGCCACACAGCTAATAAGCTACAGTCACTTGACTCTCTGACTCTTCATTCCCTCAAAAGCCAGCATTGCTAGCCAGCGTTGATAGTAGAGCTAGCTCTTAATCAATGGTACACATTCATATGTCAAAGCACACCAAAGTTGAACTTGATCTGCACAATGTGACTTAAATCCAGTGAGTGAAATGAATTGTTTAGGTGTGAAATGTTGTCTGACCAGCCCTGAAATGGGGAGGAAGCTTGTTCCTCGTGACATTTGTGAGGAAAAGCGATTTTAAAGCAAACCAGGACAAACACAGCCTGTATGCACCCTATAGTCCCTATTAAAGGCATAAATAGTCCGGTTATTCAGCAGCTGTCTAGCCTTGCTAATTATATTGTCCAAATGACATTAAGCTGTCAACCTCCAACACACACACACACACACACACACACACACACACACACACACACACACACACACACACACACACACACACACACACACACACACACAAAGCCCTATTATAAATGGCAGGTGTGCTTGGGGAGTGTCAGCCTCACAGCACCTGTGGCCAGCAGTTAATAACCCCCGTCCGTCCACATGCAGAATTATTACTGTTTTTCTACGGCTTGTAAACCAAGAGGAGGGTGAAATTATATATCAGATGGAGTAATTGCTGGAAAGCTGTTTGTTCTGCATCCTGTTATTCTGCCTGAGTAGAGGCGGAGCAGTGGACTTGTTAAAGGCATTCACACAGACAGAGACATGGTGAGCTATTGATGAGTAAAGGGCACAGGGACACTTTGTGACTCTGACTGCTATTTATATTCAAGCAGACTGTGTGTGTGTGTGCACTCTTGCTTCTAAAATCCTAAACATTTCCAATGCTGAGACGACCAGAAAACAGGGAAAATATGTTGGTTGACTAATAACAGCATTAGATACTAGTATATATGCAAAATAACGTTACTGTAACATGACATGGACTTTTCTTAAATAAGCTAAGATGCAGATACACCTTTGCATATTGACAAACAAATGAAAAGCCAAAAGTATCAGTGTTTAAAATGATGTATTTAGTCAATAAAACAATATTTCATACAAGAAGGAAACCACCAGTGTGTGTGTGTGTGTGTGTGTGTGTGTGTGTGTGTGTGTGTGTATATACAACCCCAAGTCAGAAAAAGTTGGGACAGTATGAAAAACACAAATAAAAAAAGAAAGTAGTGATTTCTAAACTTACTTTGACTTGTATTTCATTGCAGACAATGTGAACACAAAATATTTCATGTTTTATCTGGTCAACTTAATTTCATTTGTAAATATACATCCTTTCCTGTCATTCAGACCTGCAACACATTCCAAAAAAGGTTGGGACAGGAGCAATTTAGGGCTAGTAATCAGGTAAATTGGTTAAATAATGATGTGATGTCAACAGGTGATTGTAATTATGATTTGGTACAAAAGCAGCATCCAAGAAAGGTATAGTCCTTTAGGAGCAAAGATGGGCCGAGGATCGCCAGTTTGCCAACAAATATGTGACAAAATTATTGAAATGTTTAAAAACAATGCTCCTCAAAGGAAGATAGGAAGACATTTGCTTATTTTACCTTCAACAGTGCATAACATAATTAAAAGATTCAAGGAATGAGGAGGAATTTCAGTGCGTAAAGGACAAGGGCGCAAGCCTAAGCTGAACAACCGTGATCTCCGATCCCTCAGGCGGCACTGCATCAAGAATCGTCATTCATCTATAAGCGATATCACCACATGGGCTCAGGACTACTTTGGCAAACCTTTGTCAAGTACCACAATACGTAGTTACAGCCACAAATGCCAGTTAAAACTGTACTGTGCCAAAAGGAAGCCCTATGTTAACAGTGTCCAGAAGTGCAGTCGACTTCTCTGGGCTCGGAGGCATCTGGGATGGACCATCACACAGTGGAAACGTGTACTGTGGTCAGATGAATCAGTATTTCAGGTATTTTTTGGGAGAAATGGACGCTGTGTGCTCCGGACCAAAGAAGAAAAGGATCATCCAGACTGTTACCAGCAACAAGTCCAAAAGCCAGGGTCTGTCATGGTATGGGGTTGTGTCAGTGCCCTTGGCAAAGGTAACTTGCACTTCTGTGATGGCACCATTAATGCTGAAAAGTACATAGAGATTTTGGAGCACAATATGCTGCCTTCAAGAAGACATCTTTTCCAGGGACGTCCATGCATATTTCAACAAGATAATGCAAAACCACATTCTGCACACATTACAAAGTCTTGGCTGCGGAGGAAGAGGATACGGGTACTTGACTGGCCTGCCTGCAGTCCCGACCTGTCTCCAATAGAGAATGTGTGGCACATTTTGAAGCGCAAAATGGGAAAACGAAGACCCCGTACTGTTGCCCACCTTAAGACTTGTTTGCAGCAAGAATGGGACAAAATTACACCTGAAACACTTCATCACTTGGTGTCTTCAGTCCCTAAACGTCTTTTAAGTGTTGTGAAAAGGAATGGCAACATTACAAAGTGGTAAATGCTTTACTGTTCCAACTTTTTTTGAAATGTGTTGCAAGAACCAAAATAGGAATTTTGTTTTTTTGAAAAAAAAAACAGTAAAAATCATGAGGAACACGTTAAATTATGTGCTGTTGTATTGTCTGCAATGAAATACAAGTCAAAGTACATTTAGAAATCACTACTTTCTTTTTTTATTTGTGTTTTCCATACTGTCCCAACTTTTTCTGATTTGGGGTTTTATATATATATATATATATATATATATATATATATATATATATATATATATATATATATATATATATATATATATATATATATATATATATTAGGGCTGTCAAATGATTAACATTTTTAATCAAATTAATCAGAATTTTCAGTGGATTAATCATGATTAATCACTATTTGCAATTACACCTGAATCCTAACCATTTTTTTTTCTGAAATGCATACCAAAAGATACTAGTGCTGTCAAGCGATTAAAATATTTAATCGCATTAATGTCATAGTTAACTCACTATTAATCGCAATTAATCGCACATTTTATCTATTCTAAATGTCCCTTGATTTCTTTTTGTCCCATTATATTTTCTCATTTTAATTCTCTTATCAGCATGGAAAAGTAGATTGGCTTGCTTTGTGACAATGTTTTTTTATTGAAAACAACATTGTCATATACGTTATGTTCAATTTCACACTAACATTCACACTTGGATCTAATAATCTGTCACATAATGTAATGCTGTTACCTCGATGTTCCATTGCAGGTAGTACTGCAGATAGTCCTGCAGATAGTACTACAGGTAGTACTGCCTCATGCCTGAGGCGAGCGTGGCTCGTCCTACTGTCTATGGGCTCATAGCAACTGGTTTCCCGTGACTCATTTCCTGGTTCTCGTTCTCTTTCATAACCAACGTAAAATCAAGGAGAGGGTTTTCCTGCTCCAGGTTTCCCACTGTGGTCAGAAAGAACAGAGGAGACACTTTGTTTCTCTCACTGACGGTAGAGTCACTACTCGCTCGCTCTGAAGATAATCGCCGTCACGAGCCTACAAGCTACGCGGCTAGCAAGCTAAAACCGGCCGAGGCTTGTGTCTGTTTTGTTTGCGGTCTGCGAAATTACAAGACCGGCCCTTCAATCACTACTATTGGCCAGGCGTCGAAGGTAACGTAACTCCATTCGTTCAGGTCCTATCCCCTGACCAATCCACTATCCTCACCACTCGCGGTAAAATGCCTAAACCAAACCAATCAGCTGCTTCGTAGGGCGGGACATGGCGTGGCCATAGACAGTTAAAGAAGTGGACTAACAGATCCCGTTGCTCTCTCTATGCGTTACTCATGCGTTAAAAAAATTATCGGCATTAAAATGGGTTTGCGTTAACGCCGTTAATAACGCGTTAAACTGACAGCCCTAATATATATATATATATATATATATATATATATATATATATATATAAATATAGTGTGTGTATCCCAGCCTGATGTATCATAAAAAGTCACAAACCTTCATCATCTTGAACACTTTATTCTGACTCGGTCCCACACACACCATCTTGCTGACACAAATACTCACTAAAGCACCACATCATCCCCTCTGTCCTGTTTAATACCAGAATCATCATCATCATCATCATCATCATCATCATCATCATCATCGTCACCACAGAAAAAAAGGCTTTCCAGGTGAGACGGAGGATGTGAACTCTATAGTTCCTATAGTTTGGTGTTGATAGGTGATGCATCATGCTGCCAATGTTCTGTTTTTTTTGGGGTCTGTTGGGGATTTTTTGATCATGTGTAATTAGGGCCCGAGCGCCGACTGAAGGAATTATTATTATTCTTTCTTCTTCTTCTTCTTCTACTTCTTCTTCTACTTCTTCTTCTTCTTCTTCCGCGCAATGAATTGCTTTTTTGAGGGGCTTAACATATTCAAAAACTCACCAAATTTGGCGGTTGCGTCAAGTCTGGTGAAAATATACATATTTTAAGGGTTTCGGGAATAGGCGCCCCCTACAAAGTTAAAAATATTGAGCCCCTGCAGTATGTTTAACTTAGACTCACGAAACTTGGTAACCATATGTAGCATGTCAGAACGTACAGAAAACGTCATTGGAGCCATACCCTAAACCCAACAGGAAGTCCGCCATTTTGAATTGAAAGTTCGAAATTAGTGCGATTTTGGCCATTTCCACGTCGTACTTTAACGAACTCCTCCTAGAGATTTCATCTGATCAACTTCAGATTTGGTCTGTGCCATCTTAAGACGTTAACGATGAAAAGTTGTTAAAAGAAAAACTTTTGGTCATAGGGCATGGCCGTGGGTGTAACTCGAGTGTCCATTGTCCAATTGGCTCGAAACTTTTCAGGATTCATAAGAGTCCAACCCTGAGGACATATAATGGCCGATTTTTACTCAAAGTCATAGCGCCCCCTAGTGGCAACAGGAAGTAGGCCTAGAAGTCAAGGTGCTATACTTTAACAAACTCCTCCTAGAGATTTCATCTGATAGACTTCAAATTTGGTCTGTACCATCACAACACCTTAAAGATGAAAAGTTGTTAAAAGAAAAACTTTTTGTCGAACGGTGTGGGCGTGGCGTGGCGGCCATTTTGACCATTCTTCGATGAACGAAGAAGTTGTTGTAACTTTAGTGTACATTGTCATATCTGCCCGAAACTTCTCAGGTTTGACGAGGGTCCAGGCCTGAGGACGCTAGCAACACGAAATCTGCCTTATATGACAAACATCATCCGATTTACATGAAACTGATAATGTGGGGTCTGCATGTGATACTGAGCCGCCCCATATACTTTAATGGCGCCCACTTACTCAGGCCACGCCCCCTTTCATAACATTTGAACTGTTTAAGGTAGACCCTTGTGTAAGGTATCATTGAACTCAGCAGAGTTCCTTTTTAATTGGTGATGGTTTGACCCGCCCCCTATGATTTAGCCACGCCCCCTTTCATAACATTTGAACGGTTTAACGTAGGGTCTTGTGTGAGGTGTCATTGAACTCAGCAGAGAGGTCCTTCTTCATTGGTGATGGTTTGGCCCACCCCCTATGCTTAAGCCAAGCCCCCTTTCATAACTGGTGACCCGTTTAAGGTAGAGTCTTATGTGAGGTATTAATGAACTCAGCAGAGACCTCTTTTTTCATTGGTAAAGGTTTGGCCCGACCCCTATGTTTTGGCCACGCCCCTTTTCACAACTAATGAACTGTACGACGTAGAGTCCTGTGTGAGGTATCGTTGAACTCGGCAGGGAGTTCCCTTTTCATTGCTGACGATTTGCGGTGTCTGAGTAAATGCACGGTCACAAGGAGCAGCGTCCGCCCCTAACCCCGACACGCACAGAGGCACGAGGGCCCCGTCCATCGCTGCTTGCAGCTTCAATTACCTTTAAGATTATTTAGGTCCAGAGTTTTTTTTTATGAATCTATGTTTGTCAGGTTCAGACATTTTCCATAGTTGTTCTTTGCATCAGGTCCATATTTAATATAATTTAATATGATCTAATCTAATATACTACATGTTTTATAATACTGATAGGAGAGCCAACAAAGAAATGTTCTGCATGTTATTTCCACTAACAGATTAATATTGACATTTTTTCCCATGTGGATGCTCACATTCACTGTTCATCTATCTTGAAATAAAGGCGAACAGATTCCACTCTACATTGGATGGTATCACATGTTAAATGAAACATAACTGGCCCATTAGTCTCACTTTAATAATGCTTTCCACATATGCAACAATAGCTTTCACATGTGGAAATAACAATAGTTAACTTAAATTGTTCTAATAGTTAAATTGAAGAATCTTCATGAAATAATGCTTGTTAGTATTTGTTTTTTTTTCAAGTTGCAGGTCAATGATGTAGTGTACAGGCAGCAGAGCAGCTCTTTGTCTCTTCACTGGTCCACTAATTGGCATTCATCACATTGCCCTAATTATCAACACAAACTTTTATGTTTGAGCTAATTACCATTTCATGTTTGTATGAACAATATCTAAGGACACCAAAGCTCTGCAGATTAGAAGTCTCCAAGCCACTGTACTTTGTACAATTTACAGTCACTTTAATTACCATCAAGAAATAAGTAATGAAGCTCTGACAATAAAATGCTTTCCTCTGAAGATCCTGCATTAAGAAGACAAATCGCAATAATTACTTTATTTTTTCAAATGTGGCCTCTTCTGCCCTCATTTCATTCTGACATTCTAAGTGAAAAAATAAAAATCTAACAGCACTTTGCTCCTGCAAAGCAATTAGTAGAGCACTGATAAAAATCGGTTCAAGCCCAGCAGTATTTTGCCTCCTGACTTTCGTGCATTTATTGAGACTGTGTATGATCTAATCGTCATGAACCCCATAGTGAGGTTAAGTAAGGCCAGATATCAAGCTCAGATGAGCCAGTAATGAAAGAAATTACACTCGACTGCAGACTCTCCATTTGTATGATGCCATGACAACTGAAAGGCATTTATAATTAGCTGCTGCGCACACACACACACACACACACACACACACACACACACACACACACACCTGCAGTACCATCACTTCTTGTTAACTGCAAAACAACCTGAGCTCACTTTCTGTCATTTGTTAAAAAAGTTAAAAAGTTGTCAAAATGACAAATGACTAGAAAGCCCTTGCCCTCCCACCAGCCTCACATGTGGATGTATTGTTGGAGACAATGCATCCATCCATCCATCCATCGTCGTCCGCTTATCCGTGGTCGGGTCGCGGGGGGAGCAGCTCCAGCAGGGGACCCCAAACTTCCCTTTCCCGAGCCACATTAACCAGCTCTGACTGGGGGATCCCGAGGCGTTCCCAGGCCAGGTTGGAGATGTAATCCCTCCACCTAGTCCTGGGTCTTCCCCGAGGCCTCCTCCCAGCTGGACGTGCCTGGAACACCTCCCTAGGGAGGCGCCCAGGGGGCATCCTTACCAGATGCCCGAACCACCTCAACTGGCTCCTTTCGACGTGAAGGAGCAGCGGCTCTACTCCGAGCTCCTCACGGATGACTGAGCTTCTCACCCTATCTCTAAGGGAGACGCCAGCCACCCTCCTGAGGAAACCCATTTCGGCCGCTTGTACCCTGGATCTCGTTCTTTCGGTCATGACCCAACCTTCATGACCATAGGTGAGGGTAGGAACGAAAACTGACCGGTAGATCGAGAGCTTTGCCTTCCGGCTCAGCTCTCTTTTCGTCACAACGGTGCGATAAACTGAATGTAATACCGCCCACGCTGCGCCGATTCTCCGACCAATCTCCCGCTCCATTGTCCCCTCACTCGCGAACAAGACCCCAAGGTACTTAAACTCCTTCACTTGGGGTAAGGACTCATTCCCTACCTGGAGAAGGCACTCCATCGGTTTCCTGCTGAGAACCATGGCCTCAGATTTAGAGGTGCTGATCCTCATCCCAGCCGCTTCACACTCGGCTGCAAACCGATCCAGTGAGTGCTGAAGGTCACAGGCCGATGATGCCATCAGGACCACATCATCTGCAAAGAGCAGCGATGAGATCCCGAGCCCACCGAACTGCAACCCCTCCCTACCACGACTACGCCTCGATATCCTGTCCATAAATACTACGAACAGGATTGGTGACAAAGCGCAGCCCTGGCGGAGGCCAACCCTCACCTGGAACGTGTCCGACTTACTGCCGAGAACCCGGACACAGCTCTCGCTTTGGTCATACAGAGATTGGATGGCCCTGAGAAGGGACCCCCTCACCCCATACTCCCGCAGCACCTCCCACAAAGTCTCCCGGGGGACCCGGTCATATGCCTTCTCCAGATCCACAAAACACATGTAGACTGGATGGGCATACTCCCAGGCTCCCTCCAGGATCCTTGCTAGAGTAAAGAGCTGATCCGTTGTTCCACGACCAGGACGGAATCCGCATTGTTCCTCTTCAACCTGAGGTTCGACTATCGGCCGAACCCTCCTTTCCAGCACCTTGGAGTAGACTTTACCAGGGAGGCTGAGAAGTGTGATACCCCTGTAATTGGTACACACCCTCTGGTCCCCCTTTTTGAAGAGGGGAACCACCACCCCGGTCTGCCACTCCTTTGGCACTGTCCCAGACTTCCACGCAATGTTGAGTAGGCGTGTCAACCAAGACAGCCCCTCCACACCCAGAGCTTTCAGCATTTCTGGACGGATCTCATCAATCCCTGGGGCTTTGCCACTGTGGAGTTGTTTGACTACCTCAGTGACCTCCACCAGGGAAACCGACGACAATCCCCCGTCATCCTCCAGCTCTGCCCCCAACAAAGAGGGCGCATCAGCTGGATTTAGGAGCTCCTCAAAGTGCTCCCTCCACCGCCCCACTACCTCCTCAGTTGAGCTCAACAACGTCCCATCCTTACTGTACACAGCTTGGATGGTTCCCCGCTTCCCCCTTCTGAGGTGGCGGACGGTTTTCCAGAAGCGCCTTGGTGCCGACCGAAAGTCCTTCTCCATGTCTTCTCCGAACTTCTCCCACACCCGCTGCTTTGCCTCTTTCACGGCAGAGGCTGCAGTCCTTCGGGCCATTCGGTACCTTGCAACTGCCTCCGGAGTCCTCTGGGACAACATATCCCGGAAGGACTCCTTCTTCAGTCGGACAGCTTCCCTGACCACCGGTGTGGAGACAATGCAGTATATCATTATTCATGTTTTTCTGAAAGGACACTTTGTTCTGCTATTGCTGCTATCTAATTGAGATGTTGTGTGTGAGGCATTGTGAAGTTAGACTAGAGTGATGTCTAGTGAAGTCCAAATGAGCTTCATGAACCATTAGTTGTATTTGTTGAGCCCACTAGATGGCGCTCTTAGTTTAAAGAAAAAGGCTTGAGGAATGGCAGATCAGTGTGCTTTCTACCCTTTGTTGAACAGAGAGCAAATTTCATTTGGACATCACTACATTACACACACCACTGGCGTATGTTGACACCTTCTTAAATGAAGGTAAGTGTGAAAGCATTTTCTGAAAGGAACAAAATAGATCTAAAGTCAAGCTATGACCAGACCTCAAAGCTGTGTTCTTTGATTGTCTGTAACATATCAACATTTCATGGGTGTTTTAGTTCTGCACAAAAGCTAGGAGTTATTCTGTGCAACTGGGAGCACCCAGCCAGTCTCGCAGAGTCTTTAAGACCTCTCTCTCTCTCTCTCTGCATTGATTGGTCAGCTGAACAAGCTTTAAACACAACATGAATGTACGTTCATTTTACAAATTTCAACAGTTGCCTTGCTACACAGCAGATGCAGAGCAGCATTATAATGTATTTGAGCTGTGTTTGTGTCCACCTGATGAATGTCTATTCACTCTTTTAGCTGTTTGTGGTCCCTTTGATGTTCACCAGCTCGTCTAACTGTGTCTGTCTGCTGTTAGTTAGAATAAAGCCTGAAACACTGAGTAAAGATACACACACACTTTGTCACTCACACACAGGAGTAATACAGCCTGCTTCTTATCAAACTGTGCGTCCATGACAGATGTGAAAGAATGAATGAAACCAGCTTCATCATGTTGATACAAAATGAACAATAAATGAAATCCTCTTTGTAGCTTCATGTTGACACATTTCATTTGCAGTTTTGACTTTTGTGCTTCATAACAAGGTTTGTCTAAAGACAACAAATTGGTGAAACATAATTTTAGGCTGAAAACAAACCAATTTGATATTGTGTATCAGCAATCCATCATCACATTTTGACACTGCAGTCATTTGATAAAAGAGTGTGGGAGCTGGCTTCAGAGAGAGACAGAGGAGGGCTGAGAGGTGGAGAGAGGTTGTCTGTGAGAGGCCAACCTGACTGACACTCCTCTGGACCTGGCCTGTAATTAGAGACACAGGAACAGAGATCATACTTACCAGCATCATTCAATGGGCTACATCTCATTTTCCTGCAAAACACTTATGTGTCTCATCAACCAGAAGCACCTACAGTATCTCCAACAAACAGGTAAACCAAAAAAAAAACAGCTGTTCCACACCAAACTGGGTAGCTAATGGCTTATGGCCAAATGGACAAAAAGAAGAAATCAATAGCAGAAAAGAACACCAAAGCATTTCATTTTATCATCCTAGGCAAGCCGAGCAATACATGGGACAGTCAGCAAATACGTTATACAATGCTGTTTGCCCTCGCAGCGCTTCCTAAATTTCCTACTTCCACATCAATTTCACAAAGTGTTTATTGCCTTCCTCTGGCCTATTCTCTGTATTGCCCCTGTTCTCCTGCAAAGCTCCTGGTCCTAATAGAAGAGCTGGCCAGCGTGCTGAAATGGACCCCTGCAGCTTCCCTTTGTCCTTCTCATTTCTCAAACATTCTTACCGTCGCTGCTCCGGAACCACTTGGAACAATCTCATGGTCGTTTTAACAGGAGCCATCTGGGGATAGAAATACACAAGACAAAGCAGACAAAGAAGTGAACAGGAAGAAACTGAAAGTAATAATGAGAGCAAGCGAAGAAGAGTTGAAGTATGAGTTTTGCAGCCCAGACACCAGGCCGTAATAAAGCAGGGTCACTCTGCAGCCGACACCAATAACAATGAGAATATCCACAGAAACATTACAGGGGCATCACCCTGGATATCTCCTATCTCATAACCCACACACACACACACACACACACACACACACACACACACACACACACACACACACACACACACACACACACACACACACACACACGCAGAACCCTATGGTCCTCTGCCACAATATTACAGAGGTCTTTATAATCTTGTTGACTGACAACTTTATTTCCAAAAAGTACACACACACACACACACACAGCGAGCATGTCCCCAGGTTATCCATCTGATTTGACTGACATGTTATTAATAGACTTGGTGAATAAAGATGGTCTGTCTTTCTTCTCAGGCTAAAGCGCATAGCAGAAAGTTGTTACTATTTTTAAATGTTTACTCTTTGACCAAACTTGCTTGAGGGACATCGTTGTTGAAGATGCTCTGCAGTGAGGATCAAAGGTATGCAGTTTTCACGAAAAACGAGTAAACGGTTTGGGTAGAATTACATCTCATAACTGGGAATGAAAGAGTTGGATCCAAACGTAGGGTGTGTAGGTCGCAGGGTTATAAAGGACTTCATTTTCAAATGTTTTACCTCAAACAGCCGCAACTGAGCTAGAGAACAGAATATTCTGACAAATGAGATTAAACAGTCTCACTCCAATTTGATCTTCTCTTCCATTTCCATTTATAAAAGTTACATGTTCATCTCTTAGGAACTAACTATATGGAGTTTTCAGTGCTGATGGAACATTTTTTTAAATTGAAGACTGACTCAACAATCCTCTCTTTTTCAGTAGCAAAGGCATTTCAATCAGGAGAGACTTGTTTGCAGATATGCAAAGATTTATTGTACGAGAATAAAATTATACATTGTTTTGGCGATTGGACTCCATCGCAAAATTAATACATTTAAAGATGTATATAGGGGTAGGGAACCAATATATAACCCCCCCCCCCCGATGGAATCCAGACACCGGTGTTGGCGCAGAAGGATTTGAAGACCAGGCCGAAGGAGGAACCAGAGCAACAGCCGGAGACATCCTATGACAGGAGGTGGAGGGGAGGAGGAGGGTCGAACACCTTGTCTGCAATGACAGCTGTTACACAGGGAGAGAACACTTTTAAGCAAAAGTTGAAACGCTGTGATTGGCCTGAGGAATCCACGCCAATTCTGATTGGCTTATCGAACAGGTGCTGCCTCCAACATTTATTCAATTAGGGAGGGAACTGATTGTTACGTCTTCCTGGTAGAATTTTCGCTGAGCTTCATTTCCATGCAAATCATCTCTTCGCCACAGTTACTGCTCTCTGTTACATTAAAGGAACAAGTCAACAATTTGGTAAAAATGCCAAATGCCGATTTGCCTCTGATCTGGGGTCTGATCTTTGTCGGGGAGTTATAAGTGTAAAATCAGGGCTAAAGTCATGATGTGTAAATTAGGCATAACTGGTGCAGGATTTTGCTCAGGGCCCAGGGAGGTCAGGACCGACTTTGGAGCTGTCGTTTGCAAAATCACGGTTAAGCAGCTTGGATTGTGATGCGTCTATTTGTGCTGTCATAAAGAGGTTTGCTGACATTTTCAATGTAATCCTGTTCAGAATGACCCTCACTATGCCCATGTCAAATCTGATGTAATTTTACTATCTCACTACAAAGTAAATTGTGAAGATGGCAGCCAGATCCTAAATCCTCAGCACCCAAATCAAATTCTGGAGACAGAACATTAAATGTACATTAAAGCGCAGATCTTGCTGCGCTTTAATGCTTCTAATGTGTATATTTGTGTTCTCTGGTATCATGAAGAAATAACTGATAATGAGCATAATTAGTAATATTGGACTTAATTTCTTATACACACTTGAAAAGCTACTGTGACAAATATTACTTCCATGATGCCTCAAACAAAACATTTTCATCAATAGAATGCATATAGAAGAGAGTATACCCTGCTATTTTTGTCTTTTCTTTTCCAAGATGAAGTTGCCATGGATTGTGGAGAGCAGGGCTGCAAACACTGATGAACCTTCACTGGTGAACACAGTAAATGTGCATATGGAGAGGCGTGATAGCCAAAAGACCTGAGAGGGGGGGTGGCAAGAGGAATCATAAATGAGAGAAAGAGCTACTCAATCTCTCCACCTGGGATAGTAATTCCCTATGAGAGAGAGAGAGAGAGAGAGAGAGAGAGAGAGAGAGAGAGAGAGAGAGAGAGAGAGAGAGAGAGAGAGAGTGTGTGTGTGTGTGTGTGTGTGTGTGTGTGTGTGTGTGTGTGTGTGTGTGAGGCAGGCAGGCAGAAGGACAGAACATAGCTGGAGTGTATAGCCATGAAAGAGAAAGCACATGGGTCATTTTGATGGGTATTTTTGAACATCACCATAAGGCATGTGTCAGATGGACTATTAGGCCAGAGCATATGCGCAAACACGGATCCACGCACACATACACACACGTCCGCGTCCTCACACAGCCATGCACATACACATGGGGTGTGCAAATGGCCCATGCTATGCGGTTCTGTCCTATGGGGTCTTCTTAAGTGGGTGATTATGTGTAAATGGTCATGTAATGACGTGTTGCCTTTCGCTAATGTCCCCGTCAAATGTTCATGGCTTCGACAGAGCTGTGTCCCCAAAGACGCCATAATGGACAATCTAAGCTCGCATCGGTCCATGGAAACAGAAGGGTAATGTGGATGAGCAGCAGTAGGAGGTGAGTCATCAAGCTTGGTAAGCAATCATCTTTGCTATGACTGAATCTGAATCATCTAGGGTATTAAAAAGTGAATGGATGTGCTGTTTGGATTCCAATCAACCACTGACCAAGTTTGTTGTAAAGTGAAGATGAAATAGCAGCATCACCCAAAGTAGATGTGTGCACCAGTCATCCAAATTTGGTTGCAATGTCACAATATGTTAGAAAAGTTATGGCAGTTTTTTTTTAAAGAAAGACCAGACCCAAAAGAATTTTGAAACAAATTATATAAAACGCTACAGCTACTGACCATACCACTACAATCTAAAAATTCTGACAAAAAAAAACTCTTAATGAAGTTCCCCACCATCTTTCTCTGGATAACACTGATGAAGATCATGAGAAAGTTGACATCAGCAGAAAATGTTAGTAAGTGAACCATGAGTGACATTATTTGATCAATTATTCAAGTCTATTCATAAGGTCGAGAACACATTGCCATGCTTTGCTCTAATGAGATATTTCTTCTTAAAGGAGAATTCCGGTCGATTTCAACCCGTAGCTCTGTTGTTTGTAAATTAGGAGTACTGTCGAAAAGTAGCGAAACAAACGAAACCAATCGGTGCTGCCTACACCGTGTTATCCCCCTACTCGCTTTAGCACCAAACAGGCTTAAACAGGGCAAGTTTTAAACGTGCTTTTAAATTCTAAACATGCTCGAAATGGCATTACAAGTGCTTACCCATGTGCAGTTATTCCTTACGAGTGAACACAGTGAATCTGATTGCAGTAGATGTGACAGAAAGGGATAAAAGTTGTGTTAATCTATACCTCTGGTTATTTCCTGATTTCTGGTTGAAGCCCACACTAATCGATTGCCGAAGTCATACATCCTTTTCCAATATTCCAAAACGTATTTTTTCCGAAAAAATGATTTGCCGTGGTTAAGTCCTTAGTAATGATTAGTAGCAACATGCTGTAACCTGACAGCCTAGCGGCCACAGAGAGTTCAAAAGTTCAAGAGCTATCGTGCATGTGCTGGTCGCTAGGCAACAGACACACAGACTGTCAGCTAAGAGAGAGAGAAGGAGACGGAGCTTTAGGATAACGACATTGTGTCAGTGTTTTTAGAATATATATAGTTCCAGTATATATAGTTCATCTCAATCCGATGTGGAACACACGGAGGAGGTTTTGGAGTTTATTGTGTCTAGTTGTAATATTGTAATTTCGTCTTTGTTGTTGTTGAAGCAGAGACACAAAAGCACAAATTGAATGTGTACTGTTGTATTATAAAACCATTGATAACAGATAGGTGTTAGCAATATATTATAGAACTGTACAATTTACTTATTCAACCGTTGCAATATAGAACTGTGAAATTACTTTGCCAAGGCGCTCTCCTCTCAGAACCCAGTCCAGAATCACCCGGTAGGCCACAAGTCTGCATTGGCTGGGGGGGGGGGCGAGCTTTGGTTATTTCACTAGCTTAACTAACTTTCATGGTTATCAGAAGAGGTGTGTTTTGATTAGTGTTTTGAATGTGTACAACAAAAAGCAAATGTAGCTAAGCTAGGACAGAGTCACGAAAGCCTGTTGTACTCACTCATTAGACAGCTGGCCGTCAGGTCTGTCCGGTTTTCCAATTTACTTTCGGGACAAAAAAAAAAACGTTTCCAAAACATCCTTATAGATCAGATGGGGAAACCTCTCTGTATGGGCGAAACAGGCTTTCTTCCTCGGTGGTCATTGCGATACAGTACCCACAGGAGAACCACCATGTCCCTGCACGTCGTGGCCTTGAAGCAGCAGCGTCCTGCTCCTCTGTTTCTGCCCTTCTCTCGACAAGATCTTGTGCCAATAACTCTTCATCTGTAGCTATAATTCACGTTTGAATAGATAACCCCGACCATCAAACTCCAAAACCTCCTCTGTGTGTTCCACATCGGATTGAGATGAACTGTCTATATTCTAAAAACACTGACACAATGTCGTTATTATCCTAAAGCTCCGTCTCCCCCCCCCCCTCTCTCTCTCTCTCTCTCTCTCTCTCTCTCTCTCTCTCTCTCTGTCTCTCAGCTGACAGTCTGTGAGTGTCTGTTGCCTAGCGACCTGTGCATGCGCGATAGCTCTTGAACTTTTGAACTCTCTGTGGCCGCTCTGCAGCCACAGCTGTGGTGTCAGGTTACAGCATGTTGCTACTAGTCATTACTAAGGACTTAACCACGGCAAATCGTTTTTTTTTGGAGAAAATACGTTTTGGAATATTGGATTGTATGAGTTCGGCAATCGATTAGTGTGGACTTCATGGAAAACAGGACATAACCAGAGGTATGGATTAACACAACTTTTATGCCTTTCTGTCACATCTACTGCAGTCAAATTCGCTGTGTTCACTTGTAAGGAATAACTGCTCATGGGTAAGACCGAGTAATGATATTTCGAGCATGTTTAGAGGCTAAAAGCACGTTTAAAACTTGCCCGGCACCGATTGTTTTCGTTTTTTTCGCTACTGACAGTACTCCTAATTTACAAACAACAGAGCTACGGGTTGAAATCGACCGGAATTCTCCTTTAACATTTCATGTCCCTGATGTGGTGAAATTGGTCACATGACAAAGGGCAGTAATGCAGTGCTATGATATTGCCTAAAAATACAACAACAAAAAAATACGTGGACTTGGTATTGTATTCCACAAAAATAAGGGAACATGGTATCTAACGTTTGCATGCTGCAGAGGCCTCCTACAGCTGCCCAAAACAACATAATGGTAACATGAATCATTACAAGCTTTGTCTCTGAGTTTAACTGGAAGCAAACACAGAACGTGTGGAAGCTAAGTGTACAGGAAAAGATCTATATCTGGGTCAACTTATGGCTTTTTCTCTCAGCCACCACTTTAATGTTGGATCATAGTGGATCATAGTGGGTCAAAATCTTTATTGCTGGTGAGTGACATTGCAATGCCTCACATAAAGTTGTTTTTTTATGAGTTGCAATGGCTTTTTGGAGAGTGACTGTTCAAGCTGCACAATGAATGCCTAAAAATGCCAGGAAACAATCATCCTATTTTGTAACTAACTGGTCTCCAACTGTCTTCATCATTGTGAAACCAGAACACAACTAATGTTGAGGATGACTCTTTTTCACTTATAGTATGATTATATTATTATTATTATTATTTATAGTATCAAATCATAACAACAGTTATCTCAGGACACTTTACAGGTAGAGAAGGTCTAGACCACACTCTATACAAGGACCCAACAATTCCAGTAATTCCCCAAGAGCAAGCATTTAGTGCGACAGTAGCGAGGAAAAATTTGCGGAAGAAGAAACCTCAGACAGACCCAGGCTCTTGGTAGGCGGTGTCTGACGGTGCCGGTCGGGGGTGTGATGAACAGTGGCAAACAGCATTACTAATCTTGAAAGTGAATGACAAGTACATGACACCCTTTCATAATATACTTTTTTTTACTCTTCTTACGAAGAGATTGCGTGTTTATATATATATATATATATATATATATATATATATATATATATATCCTATGGATATTTCTAACTTTAAAATGCAACCAAGAGCCAGATTTCTCACTTACTCAAGAGACTTACTCTGCACACAAAGGGACGAGCTGGGATATGACACCCTCTCCCGGCGGAGCTGAGGAGGAGAGCCAGGGGCTGCAAGGCTGGAGCTAAGCTAAAGGCCAAGCTCGCGAAGAATCGGAGGCGCGACAAGCCATCGATTCCCTCCGTAATCATGGGGAATGTGAACTCGCTGCCGAACAAGATCGACGAGCTGTCCGTGCTGAACAACCAGCGGATCTACCGTGAGAGCAGCTTGTTCATCTTTACGGAGACATGGGTAAACCACCTTGTACTGGATGCTAACGTGGACCTGCTGGGATTCACTGCCATGAGAGCCGACAGAGACACAAAAGCGAGAGAGAAAAGCAAAGGTGGGGGAGTCATCATGTATGTCAACAACCGCTGGTGTAACCCAGGACATATCTCCGTAAAGACAGTCTCATGTTGCCAGGACCTCGAGCTGCTAGCTGTTAGCCTGCGGCCATATTATCTATAATCACTCACGTGATTACCGTTTGTTTACATCCCTCCGAGAGCGGACGCAGCCACTGCCTGTGAGAAGATACACTCCGTCACAGCAAGGCTGCAGACACAGCACCCTGAGGCATTTATGATCATCTCTGGGGACTTTAATCATGCAACTTTGGATTCTACTTTGGCTGTTTTTCACCAGGTTGTAGACTGTCCTACTAGAAACAACAGGACAATTGATCTCCTGTATGCTAATGTGAGGGATGCATACAGAGCGACTCCCCTACCCCCACTGGGGAAGTCTGATCACAACCTGGTTCACCAACAGCCACTGTACACGCCCCTGGTCCAAAAACAGATGGTGACAACTCGCACCATCAGGAGGTGGTCCTCTGAGGCCCCGTCCACATGAAGACGTCAGGATGAAAACGCATCCGTCTTCCCTGGATTCGGTTCAAGAAAATTCACATCCACATGAATCCATCTGTAAATGACTCAACACGGTACTTCATATGCCAGGCCTGTAGGCGGCGCTGTTACTGCTACAGAAATTAACGTAACGAAGAAGAAGAGCAGCCTTCAGTGACTTCCTTTCATAACCATAGACAGTATATAAAAGTTCATAACATGACTGTTAGCTAGTTCTCTTAGCTTAAGACATCCATGGACTAGACTTTAATAACTTACACCACTGCTCGTTATATAAAGGCCACCTACAAAAAGAATGTAAACTTTGTTTAGCTAACGCTAGCTAACATCAACATCAGCAGTCACACAAACATCAATGATCCGATGTCTTTTTGATAATCTAGCTACACGTTTTTCTTGCGGTAGCCTTTCTACAATAAGCGGTGCTAAAAGTTACTATAATCCGTTCAAGGAGTTGATAAGCAGACAGATTAGCGAGCTAGCAGCGTTGCGTCCCTGCTAGCGCTGTCAGCTGGGTTGAAGGCGGAGCTTTGAGTCCGAGGTGTGTGGGGATGTCATCATCGATACGCACGTATGCGGTTTCGCCGTCCATATGAAGCCAAACGTGAGCCGGCTTTTTTTTTATTCACCCTGGGACCAGGTTTCAAAAAAGTGCGTTTACGGGCAGTGCGTTTACAGGATTCGTGTGGACAGTCGGCCCAAACGATGCAAAAGATGTGCGTTTGCATTGAAATACGTCTTCGTCTGGACGGCACCTGAGATGGAGAGTGCCCTGAGAGACTGTTACAACGCCACAGTCTGGGATGTGCTGATCAACTCGCATGGTGAGGACATAGAGGGGATGACACAATGTCTGACGGATTACCTGAACTTCTGCGCAGACGTGGTCTCCCCCGTCAAGACTGTCTGCAACAAGAAGAAGGCTGCCTTCAGGAGCAGGGACAGAGAGGCCATGAAGGCAGCACAGCAGGAGGTGAAACACGCAGCCATCTCTCCTTTTTATCTACACACCTCCCCCCTGACACCACAACACCCCCGTCCTCCTCACCGCAGCCACCTCTCCTTCTTCCCTCTACACACCTCCCCCATGACACTACAACACCCCCCCCCCTGTTGCCGTTATTTTGTCACTTACTCGGAGCAGTAGGCTAGTTGGAGCCGGTTACCTCCAGGATCTGTGCTAGGCTAAGCTAACGGTGGAGCCGTCAGACAGAGTTACGACACGCACGGAGATGAGAAGGGTATGTATCGACTTGTCTAACTGTCGGGGTTACGGTGAATAAGCTAATGTCCCAATAAGTCGGCGTGTTCCTTTAATACCATCCAGCCCCCTGTACTTCAGGACAAACTGAACAGGATGGGAGTGGACCCCTATCTGGTGGACTGGATCAAAGATTACTTCACTGACAGGCCACAGTACGTCAGGCTGAAGGACACCACGTCTGACACTGTGGTCAGCAGCACTGGTCATTAACTTTGGGAGGTCCAGACCAAGACTGCGACCAGTCCTCCTAAAGGGAGCTGAGGTGGAGACTGTGCAATCATACAAATACCTCAGGCTGTGGCTGGATAATAAACTGGACTGGACAACACGCACCAGCCACCTGTACAGGAAGACACAAAGCAGGTTGTACTTCCGAGGAGACTGCGGTCTTTCAACATCTGCAGCAAACTGCTGTGGATGTTTTACCAGTCTGTGGTTACCAGCGTCCTCTTCTACACTGTGGTGTGCTGGTGGGGGGGGGGGGGGGGCAGCATATCCAAGAAGGACACCTCCAGACTCTGTGGCTCTGTGGTCGGCATGAAGCTGGACTCAATGGTGACGGGGGCAGAGAGGAGGACACTTGAGAAACTGCTGGACATTATTGACAATGCCAGCCACCCCCCTGCACACCGTCACCAGCAACCAGAGGAGCCTGTTCAGTGGAAGGCTGCTACTTCCCAAGTGTAGGACCAACAGACTCAAGAACTCCTCTGTCCCTCATGCCATCATACTCTACAACTCCTCACTCGGGGGGAGGAGGAAATAGGGTAAAGAGGACAGACCAGAACAGAAGGGAAGGAGTGGTAGCCACTCACTGTGCAATTAATTAATAATCTACTCACATACATACCTGGACACTCTTATTCTTTTTTTGTGCAATAACTTGATCCACCACTTAAGTGTAATAATTTTAATTTAACTGCTTATTTCTGCTAAATGTCATTTATTCACTGTATAATAACACAATGCCATATACAGTCCTGTACAGTTCTCTACATTTATCTTATTTGATTTGATTTTCCGTGAATTTTATTTTACTTTCATTCTTATCCCTACTTTCTATATTTAGCTAAGAGTTTATCTTTTACTGTTTTTGGAAGTGTTTTGTAAGCTTCTGGAAAATCTTCTGCTGGGAATCCAACTTTCTTGCGGGAGTCATCCCAAAAAGATCAATAAAGAGAAGTCTAAGTCTCTAAGTCTCTAAATAACCAGCAGTCAAAAGTCTCATATTCCACATTCAAATGACAGGAGAGGCAAGTTTGACTATTTGTATTCATGGAAACTATGCCTTTAGCATGTTCACACATTGATAGTCTGTTCATGCATCTGTTGAATCAGTCAGCTGGCTATTACTTACATGCTAAATTATTCAGAAATTTGCATGTTCTTTCCGTGCCTGCATGGGTTTCACCCCACAATCCGAAGGTTAGGTGTGGATGCTTGTCTGTCTCTAAGTGTCAGACCTGTGATGGACTGTCCACCTGTCCAGGGTGAACCCCCGCCTTTCACCCAATGTCGGCTGGGAATGGAACCTGCATAATTGTAGCAAGACAGATGTTGTGTAGAACTAGCTAGGTTTAGCTGCCCGCCCTTAGCAAACTTCAAAACAATCTGTGTGTACAAGGCAGGAAGAATTCAGTGATTTATTAATATAATATAATGATGGAACAGGCTTACAGGCAAAGTTAAAAAATCCACAGATTTAAGGTTCACAGAAATCAGACTGGAAAAAGGTTGAGGTTCAGGTTATAATAATTATTAGGGGTATATCTTTACCTACTAGTTTAACCATTTTAGCCTTGAACCAAATATAGTTCCATGACTGTAAATATTTAAACAGATTTACCCTGATGTGACGTGCGCTGGAACTAGCATCCTGCTTGTGGTTAGGTTTAGATTATACAAACACTGGTTAAGGTTATGGAGTTATGGGTGTGTTAAATATTGCCCCCCCCCCCCCCTCGCTCAGTGCAACCCAGTCTCACGGCAGTTCGTGAAATGGTCACGTTATTTAATCTACTGATTTGTGTACACAGACACGTTTCTGTAGTGTTTTTCGTGGTGATGAGCATGAATTTTAATGTAATGTATTTCAATGGGAAGCATCTTTCACGATCACAGCACGACTACGGTAGCGAGTAGTATGAAAATCCGAAAATCTGCACAGGGAGGTTGGTTGGGGTGGTGAATGGGTCAAACAACACAGGACTTTCACCCAGGAGACCGGGGATTGTGCCCTGTGTGTGGCGTTTTATTTCCTTGTTGTTCTTTCCCTAAACACTGCCCCATTGTCGTGTGTCCCCCAGAGACCGCGGCCATCTGCCGCGTATGACGATTCTTTTCCCCGTTGTTGTTTTCCTAAACACAACCGTCCCGTTGTTGTCGCAAGTCCCCCAGAGACCGCGGATCGTGTTCCGGTGTGTGACGTGTCCTTTCCCTGTTCTTCTTTTCCTAAACACAACACAACACAACAAAGGTTGTTTTCCTAAACACAACCATCCCGTCCAGCACATCAAAAAGCAAAGCTTGGTCAGGTGCAAAAAATTTCCTTTGGCGTCATATTTAGACGTCATATTTAGATACTCTTGGTAAGGTCGTATGTTTAACTGACATGTGGCACAAGATCGGGACAGTTAGGTGTAGGAATAGTGGGTGCGGTTACAAAATGTACATTTCAGTGACATGCGAGACAAGAACGGGTTGTGTTGTTTGACGCCGCTGCTCTGCCCGTTGCGTCCCATAGAGACGCTAAAGGATGCCTTTTGCATCGGTATCTGAGGCTGAGAGCCACTGACCACGCGTCAGTATGTGACGAGTTGGGAGAGAGAATGGGTTGCCCACATCAGCGCAGTCTCAGGCTAACAGCAAGTCACCAAAATACCAGACACAAGCCACGAAAAACACCTGTTGTGAACACCTTTGTGTTCACAAAGTTAGCACTTTGCTCACACTCAACCATTTGTCTTACTGGATGACTGACAGCATAAGATGATAAATCATGGCCTATTTCTGCATTTCTTCATTTGACATTTAAGTTGACAAGCAGAGATATGATGGTAATCATTCTTTTCTCTGCACAAAACTCTTGAGTTTAGCATCATCAATTTCAAACATGATAATACCATGATGTGTGCTTTCCGTGAAGACGTTTTTCACTTTACTTTCAGTAAGAGCTGTGTTCATGAATATGTATAATGACGCAGTGTCACATTTCATTTACACTCCCCTTTCTAAACTAAAATGATAAACTCATTAACAGAGCACACATTTTCATCAAACTGGGTTTTCTTTGTGACATAAAAGTGGCTTTTTAAACACTGTCAAATGAACAACAAAACCTCGTAGGCTCTAACAGGGCTAACCTTTTTCTGAAGGTATTCAGAAGACTCACATATCTCTCTGGGCCTTCATTATCAAGCAAAACTTTGTGCTTGTTGAGAAGGTTTGATTGTGATTTGTAGTATTTTTCCAATTGGCTTTTTAGAATTTGAATTTCCCCCTTCTGTCTCTCTGTCCATCTTCTGTCAATGTGTGTCTCTTTTCTGGCCATCCCTCCGTCCTCTCACTCTCTCCTGGGCTCAAGTGTACTTACCATCAGCAGCACCTGGTCATCTCGGATCAGCTGCTAATGGGGCTGGACAAGGAGGGAAGAGAAGGATCTCTGGAGAGAAGCGCTACACTTGTATCTGCTCTCATCCCTCTTACATAACTACTCTGTTCTTTCTTTCCTTTTCTTCCTTCCGTCCCTGTTGAATTTCTGAGGAATTTTTTTCTTCCTCATCTAGTCCTCATGGCTAGGTTGGATTAAGGTGCACGTATCTAAAGCAGTCTGGATTTGAATCTGGATCATCTCACTCCATCCTCATTACCATCAACATCATCATGTCCACATACAAACTATCAGGAGAAGTTTGTTGCCATTACATTTGAAAACCGGATATCATGTTGGTATCGATGAACAGGTTAGGCTCTGTCAGTAATTTGAGTTAAACTTGCACAATAGTAGTGGAAGGGGACATGCTTTTTGCATTTTGTCAGTCTTTATTAAAAAAATGTGTTTCCTTCTAATGGAAACTTGACTGCTGGGAGGAATGAAGAAAACCATGGCTACACACAATTTGTTTTTTTATTTTGCTGGCAAACTCGTCTAATATCCTTAATGTTCTCCCGATTGCATCATATGAGTTTTATGTTTCCTGTCTTTCCCTTAACTTTCATCTTGCACTGCCCCTATTTATCTAGTTTTTCTCCATCATCCTGCACCAACCTCTCTTCCTTTCCCTCATTTTCCTTCCTATCTTTTCATCCTCTCTCCACTGTCCTCTCTTCTGATCATCTGGAGGCAGAATATTTGGCGCATGGCTTCTCACTGTCTTTCTTTCTTCTAACTGCACATATGCACTAACACACTGCAACAACATAAAACTACCAACATGAACAGTTTCTACACACACACACACACACAACACACACACACACACACACACACACACACACACACACACACACACACACACACACACATTCCTTTATATTGTGCCATGCCTTCAGCTCTGTGAAGAAGGCCCAAATATGTGATCCTTCTTTCTTTATTGTGTGATCAATCAGCTGAGCATATAAGCATGCTGGGATCCCCATCAGAGGGTTGTTAGGGGTGTGTGTGTGTGTGTGTGTGTGTGTGTGTGTGTGTGTGTGTGTGTGTGTGTGTGTGTGTGTAGGTGTGTGTGTGTGTGTAGGTGTGTGTGTGTGTGTGTGTGTGCGTGTGTTCTTGTGTGTCTGAAGCTCTATGTTTAAGTTTATTGTCAGACTAGCCTGTACCACCTGTTTACACATCACAAGCAAATACCTCGTCACCTGAAATTAAGTAAAGTATAACTTATACTTGTGGGAAGATGTAAATAAAATCAGAATGATTTCAGCAAATGAAGCAGCTAGATGACTTCATATGATTCTGTCAAGTACACCATCAGAAAAAAGGTATATATTTTTGTCATGAACCAGCTCAAATTCAAAACAAAAGAAGGGAGACCACACATATATAAGGACTAAATTTAAACCAATTAATTTAACCCAAATTAAATATTACTATAAAATAGGATAACACTTGTATTTCAGTAGTATCAGTAGTGTAGTGAGTGCATGCGTGAAGGTGAGTGTGTGGAAAAGAATACAGAACCCAAAAGACAAACCCAACCAAAAACAACCCCTGCTGGCTGTGTGGAGCCGGGGTTTTTGAACTGCAACTCTAGCCCTTAAGTGGAAAAAGAAGGGCAATCAGGAAGACTGGACTCAGGTGTGGCTCATCTTCCTGCCACACCTCTGACACTTGGACTGTCTCCTAAACAGCTCACAGGGAAAATGGCAAGAGCCACGCACAGAGTGGGAGTGTCATCACACTTTATAGTTTATATTCCTGCACTGTGTTGAAATTGTGATGCACATGTAATTTAGAGGAATTATGCATGCATGTACTTCAAGTTTACGGTTTGTCACTTTGTGGTTGACATCAGAGTCACTGTTATCTGATCTCATCACAGCTGTAACAATTTAATGCAAAATAAACATTTCCTACTGCTGATGCTTCACAATAAAAGTTTTGTTAATGGATAGTTTTCAGTTTCTGAAAGAAAGGAATTGAACAAGCAGAAACCGCCTCAGTGAGCTGTGACTCTTCCTGCCGTTTGTGAGAACCAGCACTCTTCCAAGATTTAATTAATTATTCTTATTTTGCTGTGTTGTGCTGCTGTGTAGAAAACTACCTGTGGTGTTCATGCAGCATGATAGCAGACGATGACTTGACTTTCTTCTTTTTTTAAACATGACAGATAATCAGCTGAGTTTGTTTGGCTGCTCTGTAAAGAGATATACCAGCTGCCAGATGTATAAACTATGCATACGCCTGCTCCCACACATGAACTGGTATTAATAAACAAAGAATGTACAGTGAGAATGAACACCTCACGCAGACTTCAGACCAGCGTACATATGGATTTAGGTGACAGCTGCCCGTGATATAAGTAGGAGATTAAATATAAGTTGAGAGATAGGTAACATTGCTTTTAGGTTGTTTGACAATTTTGTTGATTATGTGATTGTTTCTGTAGTCTGCACAGCGTCATGTTTAAGCTGCAGTGGGTGCAGCACTGTAAAGTAAGTTCTGGCTACACCACAGATGCATTCTGGGATAGGAGAAAAAAAAACCTCTGGGTTGTTTGCATGTCTTTAAACCAATACCAATGGTCTTGGTCAGCACTAAGCTCCAGACACAGCGACGGTGGCTCTGCTAAATAGTCTCAGGAAGGAACTTGTTTTGGTGGAACATTTGCACCCAACAAAAGAAAACGCCACATACAATATTAAATGAAGTTAACTGTTGACACAATACAGTAACGTGAGCTATTTAAATTAGCTGATACATGGTTAAACCTCATTGGCTCTTACCAGTGTATCTCCGTGTGTACTTCGTCCACAGCAATCCCACCAATCAGTCCCAAAACGTCCCAGTTAGAGAGGAAATGACCTCGACATATTCTTTATAAAACTTCCCAGTTAGAGAGGAAACAACCTCAACATATTCTTTATAAAACGTCCCAGTTAGAGAGGAAACAACCTCAACATATTCTTTATAAAACTTCCCAGTTAGAGAGGAAATGACCTCAACATATTCTTTATAAAACGTCCCAGTTAGAGAGAAAATGACCTCGACATATTCTTTATAAAACGTCCCAGTTAGAGAGAAAATGACCTCAACATATTCTTTATAAAACGTCCCAGTTAGAGAGGAAATGACCTTGACGTATTCTTTATAAAACGTCCCAGTTAGAGAGGAAATGACCTCAACATATTCTTTATAAAACGTCCCAGTTAGAGAGGAAATGACCTCAACATATTCTTTATAAAACGTCCCAGTTAGAGAGGAAATGGCCTCGACATATTCTTTATAAATCATCCCAGTTAGAGAGGAAATGACCTCAACATATTCTTTATAAAACGTCCCAGTTAGAGAGGAAATGACCTCAACATATTCTTTATAAAACGTCCCAGTTAGAGAGGAAATGGCCTCGACATATTCTTTATAAAACGTCCCAGTTAGAGAGGAAATGACCTCAACATATTCTTTATAAAACGTCCCAGTTAGAGAGGAAACAACCTCAACATATTCTTTATAAAACGTCCCAGTTAGAGAGGAAATGACCTCAACATATTCTTTATAAAACGTCCCAGTTAGAGAGAAAATGACCTCAACATATTCTTTATAAAACGTCCCAGTTAGAGAGGAAATGACCTTGACATATTCTTTATAAAACGTCCCAGTTAGAGAGAAAATGACCTCAACATATTCTTTATAAAACGTCCCAGTTAGAGAGGAAATGACCTTGACGTATTCTTTATAAAACGTCCCAGTTAGAGAGGAAATGACCTCAACATATTCTTTATAAAACGTCCCAGTTAGAGAGGAAATGACCTCAACATATTCTTTATAAAACGTCCCAGTTAGAGAGGAAATGACCTCAACATATTCTTTATAAAACGTCCCAGTTAGAGAGGAAATGGCCTCGACATATTCTTTATAAAACGTCCCAGTCAGAGAGGAAATGACCTCGACATATTCTTTATAAAACGTCCCAGTTAGAGAGGAAATGACCTCGACATATTCTTTATAAAAGTAAGTAAGTAAGTAAAATGTATTTATAAAGCGCTTTTCACAGATAAAATCACAAAGTGCTGTACAACAGAATAGGTAGAACAAACAGTATAAAATGCATATACATATATCAAAAGAAAGGGACGCTAGTGAGAACCCATCAACCAAAAGCTTTCCTAAATAAGCAAGTTTTCAGATCCTTTTTAAAAGAGACAACAGAGTCAGCCAGACGCACGGACAGGGGCAGGGTGTTCCACAGTCTGGGAGCAACAGACTGAAAAGACCTGGTCCCCTCGGGTCTTATAACGAGTCTTTGGGACTGCAAGCAAATACTGGTCAGAGGACTGAAGAGTCCGGCTAGGGAAATACGGCTTCAAAAGGTCTCGGATATACTGTGGGGCCTGACCGTTTAAGGCCCTGAAAGTCAGCACTAAAATCTTAAAGTCGATCCTGAATTTTACAGGGAGCCAATGGAGAGCTGACAAGACTGGAGTGATATGAGACCTTCGAGGGGCACCTGTTAAAAGTCTAGCAGCAGAATTTTGAACAATTTGCAGTTTGTTCAAAGCAGACATATTCAGACAGGTAAACACAGAGTTACAGTAGTCAAGTCTTGTTGATATGAAAGCGTGAATTATCATTTCCAGGTCATTCTTTGCGAATTTTAGAGATGTTCCTAAGATGATAAAAGCAGTTTCGGACGAGCTGTTTTGAGTGTGTCTCCAAAGACATGGCCTGGTCAAACATAACCCCCAGGTTTCTGAGGCTGGGTTTGACAGAGGGGCCCAGGGAGCCAAGGTGCTGTTTGATCAATGTGATCTTATGGTCTGGAGCAAAGATCAGCTTTCAGTCTTGTTTGAATTTATCTGCAGATAGTTAGTGGCCAGCCAGTCTTTGATGGAGGACACACACTCTAGGAACAGAGACAAACGATGAAACTCAGCATCATTAAAGGAACAATACAACTGGACATCGTCGGCATAGAAATGATATGATACATCCTTGAAACAACCAATAATTTGACCAAGTGGCAAAAGGTACAGTAAAAACAAATTTGGACCCAAAACGGACCCTTGTGCCACTCCGCAGGACAAATTTCTTACATCAGACTGTACATTGTTTACAGCAACTTTAAAGGTTCTGTCATGTATATAGGACGAGAACCACTGAAGGACAGTTCCATAGTCCCATCTCATTATGAAGCCGATTGATCAGTATACTGTGATCCACAGTGTCAAAAGCAGAAGACAAATCAAGTAGTACAAGTACAGTGTAGCGGCCAGAGTCTGCTGCCATCATCACATCACTAGAGACTTTGATAAGGGCTGTTTCACTGGAAACCAGACTGAAAAGTATCAAACAAGTCATGCTGCTCCATAAAGGAGGTCAGCTGGCATGCCACGACTTTTTCCAAAATTTTGGAGATAAATGGGAGTTTTGATATGGGCCTGTAGTTTTTAGGTTCTGAAGGGTCAAGATTGGGCTTTTTAAGGATTGGGTTTACCACAGCATGTTTGAAGTAACTAGGAACTGAGCCAGATCTAAGTGACAGATTAATTATTTTTTCCGCACAGGGGCCGACAATATCAAACGTTTTCAACAATAGAGTTGTTGGGACAATGTCGGCGGGGCTCGAAGACGGTTTCATATTTCCTGTTATAGTCTTTACATCCTGTAGGCTGACAGGAGTGAAGGACGACCAAGATGACACAGGTGAAAACTCAGTAGAACAAACACTAATGAGTGGAGAATTAACACTGGCCCTAATGTCATGTACTTTGTTCACAAAGAACGACAAAAAGTTGTTACAGTCCTCTTGTGTGTACACCGGCACAAGAGGAGCTGAAGGTGCAGTAAGATTCTCAATGGTGTCAAACAAGACTTTTGGATTTTTCTTATTTCCTGACACAAGGTTAGAAAAATAAGATGATCGAGCCTGCTTCATCAATTCATTCAGATCCAGCATCATGTCTTTTAAATGGAGTCTATGTACCTCTAATTTAGTGGCTTTCTACAGGTGCTCTGTCATCCGACATTTTCTCCTAAAACTACAGATGTTATCATTTATCCAAGGGAGGGCCTTTTTCTGTGACCCAGAAATCTTTTTAACAGGCGCTACCATATCCAAAACTGACAGACAGTGGTTGTTGAAACTTTCCACAAATGAATCAACATCATCACAGTCAACAAAGGAGCGAGAGTCAAAAGAGGCAGAGAAATCACTAGGTGTTCTCTCACTAATGATGCGTTTTTGTGTTACAACGTTACAAACAGTAGGCATTGTGGTAAGTGACAAATTAAAAGAAATACAGCAATGGTCACTAATTTGAAAATCGTCAACACTCAGATTATCAATGTTTAGGCCATAAGAGAAAACCAGATCTAACGTGTGGCCTTTTTTATGCGTGGGGCCGGAAACATGCTGTACAAAATTGAACGAATCCATAATAGTCAACAGATCAGCTGCAATCGAACAAGAGGGATCGTCAATATGCAGATTAAAGTCACCAAGGACTAAAACGCGATCTAGTTTGATGATAGTCGTTAAAAACTCAGAAATCGTCAAGAAATGCACGTGCAGGACCAGGAGGTCGGTAAACTAAAACACAGTAAAAGGGGTGTATTTTTCCAACCTTACACATCTGCAGCTCAAAGGAGTTGAACAAAGCGGTGACCATCAAACTGCAGCCGAAAGAATCCCGAAAGACCAGCGCAAGTCCGCCTCCACGGCATGCCAGCCGAGGAGTCCCAAACACGGAGCAGTCTGGGGGGCATAGTTCTTTAAGATGAAAGTGCTCGTTTTCTCGCTGCCATGTCTCCGTAATGAACAGAAAATCCAAGTTCTCCTTAGTGAAAAGGTCATTCAAGATAAAAGCCTTGCTCGCAATGGAGCGCGCATTGAGAAGTGCCATCCTGGTAGAACGCGTGCGTGACAGGGGCTGGTCTGGGACATGCTGGGTGGCATGATCCGTCAGACAGGTAACCGGGCACAGGACACACTGGCGGGGCGTGCGATGGCAAGCAGGCCGGGAGGGGAAGATCAGGTCGGCGGCGCTCCGCACAGGCGATGACTCACGGACCGCGTCCCGATCGGACTCCCAGACCGGAACCAGCCTCAGGCACCGTTCACTCCCCGGAGCGTTTGATCCGTTCGGCCCAGATGAAAATCCACGGGATCGCCACTTTCTCCTCCAGACTTGGACCCCAGCCCTGAATCCCCGCTTCCTCCTCTTGCCACGGCGTCGGGTAAGCAACAGGTATTCCGGCAATGATGCGTGGCACTCCAGTTTTGGAGGGAAAAACTCAGAAAATCTGTCCGAGGTAATACAAAAGTCCTGCATATGTGCCTTAATATTGAGCAACGCGGCCCGATCATACTGTATCATTGCAGAGACATAACTGGTGGTTGATAGAGTTGACACAAGGAAAATCCCGAGGAAAATTACAAATATATGGGAGAGCAGAGAGGTGACCGATGCATAGCCAAACACAGGCACCATCTTGTCTACTATCCTACGTCATCAGACCGTCATGTTAGAGAGGAAATGACCTCAACATATTCTTTATAAAACGTCCCAGTTAGAGAGGAAATGACCTCGACATATTCTTTAGAAAACGTCCCAGTTAGAGAGGAAATGACCTCATCATATTCTTTATAAACGTCCCAGTTAGAGAGGAAATGACCTCGACATATTCTTTATAAAACGTCCCAGTTAGAGAGGAAATGACCTCAACATATTCTTTATAAACGTCCCAGTTAGAGAGGAAATGACCTCGACATATTCTTTATAAAACGTCCCAGTTAGAGAGGAAATGACCTCAACATATTGTTTATAAAACGTCCCAGTTAGAGAGGAGATGACCTCAACATATTGTTTATAAAACGTCCCAGCTCGAGAGGAGATGACCTCAACATATTCTTAGTAAATCTTTACAATCATTCCCTGAAAGAACCGAGCAGGTCTGACTTGTTGCACCATCCACATCTTCTTCAAAACTTGACATTTTCAGTGTGTAGCTCGCTATCTCGAAGTTTGTTGTTGAATTGAGTGAGAATGGACATCCTGCGCGTGGTGTCAGGTAATTAACCCTTCGTTGATCCAGACTAAATTTGGTCTGACTGTAGAAAGATGCCTTCAGGATTCAGACCTAAACATGCTGAGAAATGTACTTTCCTGAGTGTGGATTAATAAAATCTATTTTATCTTACTTCCATTGATCCAGACTAGAGGAGGTGTATCCACACTGCGACCGTTTTCGGGCTCACTGTTAACTTAGATTGCAGTGAACGCTGTCTTTGTGGAGTTTTGAAATGTGTCACCACACTGTGACCACATTATGGGCATTGCCTTGACTTACTGTGACTTGAACGAGCTGCAGAGGCGACAGAACTGCTACCTCTGTGAGATGTGTTCACATATGGGCAGTGAAGTGGTTTAAAATATCTATCTATCCGTGGAGCCCATTTATGTATTTTCCATGTTTATTGAAATGTACAGAGAAACAATATTTAAAGGTATTGCATGTGTTCATATGGGGGCAGTGGTGTAAAATTAAAAAATTCAAAAATATGGTACACTCTAAAGCTGCCTTTAAATGAAAGAGACTTGCCCTTCATCCTACCTCGCAACATCATTGTGCAGACACTTGCAGAGGCAAAGCACAGCGCACGTATACGTCATCAACGCGACTGGTTCGTCACAAACAGCTGTTATCTCCAGGGCCGTTTGAAGGAATTTGGGGGCCGCAAGCAAAATGGACATGGAGGCCCCCCCAACCCTCCGCCCCGCACGCACGCACGCAAAGCCTACAGGAACCACAGCATAGCCATACAGTTTAAGTTCACCCACACTTTATATAAATAAAAAAAGGTTTACAGTGCATAAACTGCTGTTGCATAAACTGTGCACCTAGAAATTTGACAGGCACTACTGTATATTAAAAATTCTGAAATGTCCATGGGCAAAAGTGACTGGTATTTACACAGTCTGGTGGGAATTCAATAGTGATTTGCACTGCTTTTCTAACAATATGACAGCACAGACTTATCAGTTTAACCTCTGGGCTGTGCAGGAGATCAGCTATAATTATAGAGCTTGTGGTGGTACCTTGTGCTATAGAGGAAACATCAGCACTGAGAAGTGATGCATCTGTTGATGTTGAGGATGAAGTTGATGGTGTAGCTGGGAAAATAATTGAGAAAAAAATCTGAAATTACCTGTGAAGTACGTTTTACCATTTCACTGTTAGCATATTGATAGAGGTCACTATTAACAGCTCAGCTCAGTGAGAGAAATTCACTCTACCTTCATCAGTGGAGGTATCCTTAGGAAGAGCCTGAGGGCTGAGACATGTAAGCAAAGCACCTTGAGGGAGAAAGAAAAGATGGTAACACTTTATAATAACAATCATTAATAGATGGTAAATTGATAGTTAATTAATCTTTAGTTAACTGTCATTTAACTGTTAGCAAACAATCTTTTTACTGTTAAACAATGAAATTATAATTAAATGTTTACTAATTATTAGTAGTGCTGTAAATTAACAGTTTATTGTAACACACATTATATCTATCATATAATATATTAGGTATCGGGTAATGATTAAACATCTTTTGTAAACCTTTAAGAAACCATTTTTAAAACATCTATAAACATTACATAGATAGACGACCAGATATTAATAACACTTTGTTAAGGGTTACTAATGCTTAAAAACATCCCAAGCTAATGTTTGATGCACAGAATATATTGTGTGGTTTTCCTAACCCCCATATGGTAAATATTATCACGGTGGACTAGTTAGTATAGCATGCTAACGTTATGCCACTTTCATCAAAACCTATTACAAAGCTATAGCAACGTCATGTCATTAAATACGATAAACAGTGATTCTGGTACAGATCTGCGTCTTCCTTATTCCGTTAAAAAACATATTACAGTAGTATGTAACCATATTCCGTCCGAAGTTGCACTAACTGTTCGTTACAAGCAGCATTTGCCGTCAGGCAAGTTACAGGTAACGTTAGCTAACAAACATATTTTTGCTAGCCTACCTGCTGCAAAATTACACCAAGACAAGTAGAGCTCTTTTATCCAGTGTAATTTATCACTTACCACTATCTTGTTTTTTCTTATCCTCCTCTTCCTTTCTCTTCTTTCTTTTCTGGCTTCCTGAAGCATAATTCTGCGTCATGATGACTGCCGACCGAGGAGGTTTTGTTTTTGCCGGCAGCAGAGATCACGAGAGGGGCCCCGTGAGGGGGATCCCGATAACAGTGTCATTGCACTTTACTGCATTGACTATCAAAGGGGCGCTCAGTTTGTCGTTGCATTTTATTCCTAACCAGTCGTTGTCTTGGGGCCCCAGGCCAGCTCGGGGCCCCAAGCAATTGCTTGGTTTGCTTGCCTTGTCGTGACAGGCCTGGTTATCTCATTGGTTGCGCTTTGAAAGATCAGCAGCAACCAAGGTCAAAGCTTGTGTAATTTGCGCAACACTGGGTGACAATTTGTTTCTGTCTCTCCCCGTAGGAAACAATGGCACAGCCAGCACAGAGCTGAGCAGTCTATAGTGGATCTGATACAGACAAAACAAGCATCCACTCTGTGTGTGTGTGTGTGTGTGTGTGTGTGTGTGTGTGTGTGTGTGTGTGTGTGTGTGTGTGTGTGTGTGTGTGTGTGTTGTAGCAGACAGCCTCTTCACCATAGGCCCAAGATCACATGGTTGAAAACTGTTCAAGACAGCAATAGAAATGTGAGGAGAAGAATCAGTGACCCAAAACAATTCCTGTTGCTCATTAGTCACTGCTGCACAGCCCTCTGGACCAAAGCAGATATGAGTGGGCGAAGATAAAGTATCGGGTTGGCTAAGACGCTGGCTGCTCTGGACTGATATTGCAGGAGGACGGGACGGACTGAAGAAAGACTGTGGCTGTGCATTGCAAGATGGAGAGACTTGTGAGAGCTCCTATGGCTGGAACTAATTAAGCCAATGTTGCCATTTTGCAGTGTCAACGAGGAAGACAAAAAATCTGATTGAAATAGCCACCAGTGTCCAAACTTTTTAAAGTATGCCGAGGTACAATGATGCTAACTATAACCATAACATATAACTGGGTCATCCTTCATTTTATTGCGTCGTTGTGCATTTATGTACAGAGCTATTCGTTACTTTTACTCAGTTACGTTCCACATAACTCAGTAAACTCAGGAGGCATTACATACATACAAATAAAACTTAAAAAAATAATTACTAAAATTTGCTGTAATTATTCTCATCACAAACTATTTTTCAGTTTGAAACCCAGCCAAACTTTTGGCAAGGTTTCAGCATCAACCAAAATGGGAAACAAGGATATAAAACAGCTGATTTCAAAACATTTTTAAACAATATTCAATTCAATTTCAAGTCAATTTTATTTATAGTATCAACTCATAACAACAGTTATCTCAGGACACTTTACAGTTACAGTAGGTCTAGACCACACTCTATAATTTACAAAGACCGAAAAATTCCAGAAATTCCCCCAAGAGCAAGCATTCAGTGCGACAGTGGTGAGGAGAAACTCCTTTAGGAAGAAACCTGGGACAGACCCAGGCTCTTGGTAGGTGGTGTCTGACGGAGCCGGTTGGGGGGGTGATGAACAGTGGCAATAACAGTCAAAATAAAGATAATGAAACAGTGACTAGAAAAAGTAGTCATAGTAGTTCATGTCATATCAGGGCACTGTGGGGCGTTACAGGATGTAGCATGGCACAGCAGAGCATAGCCGGATGTAGCAGGGTGCAGCAGGACGCAGCAGGACACTGTGGGGCACCACCGAGCGTAGCAGGGAGCAACACGGCAAAGCAGGGAATTTCAGTAGAACCACGGCAATAGCTGGAACCATGATCTTGGTGCCACCCTAATCCTGGGCGAAAAAAAACAAACATAAGGACTCCGGGGAGCAAGCTCCCAGGACTAGGTTAGTAACAAGCATTTCTGGGACAGAGAAGCAGGTGGGCCGGGTTAGGCAGATGCTGCAACTCCTCACTCCCTAACTATAAGCTTTATCAAAGAGGAGAGTCTTAAGTTTACTCTTAAATGTGGTGACAGTATCTGCCTCCCGGACCCAGACTGGGAGCTGGTTCCATAGGAGAGGAGCCTGATAGCTGAAGGCTCTGGCTCCCATTCTACTAACTAATATGCTAAAATGATTTTGTTTTTATTTACTACATCAACGTCCTGTTGTTAGTTATTGTTTCATGCCTCAGCATGTGTCCATAATGTGCTCATTCAGAGAGTTTTACATTTGAGTGTGCATATATCTGTGCTGTTGGAACTGCATAGGACTGATGACTGTGTAATGTTGGGGTATGTTTGTGTGTTGGCTGTGTTAGTATGTTGCTCTGGCAGCCTGCTGGGGTTGAACTGCCACCTGTGTGAGTCTCCCAGCCATATGGGTTTTGGTGTAGCTCGATGATTGGGCCAGCGAGTGCAGGTTAAGAAGAGTTGCAGTGAAAGCCAGAGATTAATTGGAACCGGTAGTGTGTGTGCCATCTGCTCAATCTGTCTGTCTGTCTGTAAGCTCCATCCCCGCCCCCTCTGTCACTGCGCTGCTGAAGAAAAGAGAAGCAGACAATGCAGATGGTCCGACAAAATGGGGTTGCATTGTTCCATAATAGACTTGAAGCTTTGACCTCTTTCATTCTGACAGAACTCAGAAACGACTGGAGGCAGCACAGTGGTTCAGTGGTTAGCATCAACTGCCGCTGTGTCTCTGAGGTACAATTTACTGCTACAGAAAATAATGTCAGCCAAAAACATGGATCTGCACAGTCCATTTGTTATGAAGTGAGAAATATTTATACGGAAAGTTAAAATCCTGAAAGTCAACTAAAGGGACACCGGGGGACATTACCTTCATTTAGAGCTGTCGTTTCGCATTCTGAGCTTGAGATGATCATACTTGGTTTCATATCATCCTGGCTTGATTGCTGCAACTCCATTTTCACCTGTCTCAGAAAGTCATCCCAGGACCGTCTACAACTGGTCCAGAACTCTGCTGCAAGGCTGTTGACCAGGGCCCTGTACTATGAAGCAAAATTTTGCATTAATGAGATAACTTCAGGTTCAACCCAGGGTTTTCTGTATCACGACGGTGGATTAGTTGTTACCAGGTTCAATTGCCATGATAACTCATGCTGAACACCTAACCTGGTCGGGAGCAGGTTATGTTGGAGATTAGAGATCAACTGGTGTAAAAGCACCGTCTACTGACCAATCAACACTCGATTGATAACGACATCACCGTTCTTAGAAGATCCAGAGCTCGGTGCGCGGAGAGAGAGAGAGAGAGGTCCTCAGAAAAGTTAAAACATAGAATAAACCTAGAATAAACATAGTAGAGACCGACAACCCCATTGACATTCCCTGATGAGTATTTTTATGAAAAACTTTCAGCGGAGGGAATTACGTATAGGCTATTCGTCGGCTTCTTGAGCCGTGTGTTGCCAATGCACACATCGGTTTGAATTATGTTTTTATATTTTGTATTTGCTCCCATGATCGCTTCCCACTGTCAGGGTTGCAACTGAAATAATAGACTAAAGCAACGACAGTTTATAGAAAGCACAAGTGTAATTATGGTCAGATATTGGTCCTCACTGATGGGGAAGTGGTATTGATAAGAGTTGTGATTTACGAATAACAGCGTCTGCTTTTTTTGCCAGTTTTCCTTCCTGCATTTTGTGCCGTGTCTGTGTTCTTCATATTTATGTAGAATTATAGTTTGCTCTTCTTATGTAAAATATGCGGCTCTGGTAGATGTTTGCGATTCATCATGGTGTGTAAACACCGCCTCTTTTGTGAACGTTCACGTCGCTGGATTGGGAAACCCTGGGTTGATTGAACTAGTTGTTAACCACTGTCATGTCACAGCTTATGAGGGACTGCGGTTGTTAGGCACTCTAAAACTTGCCCCGACAACTGCCGTTTTAGCTAAGTGGAAGCTTGTAGACGTAGCTGTAGCTACTCCGTGTTGACTGCACCGATTCAGCTCGTTGTTTTTTCTATCCACTGTACTCGCACATTTATAGCGATCAAGATTAACGTAAAAATGAATTCTCCTTTAATATGGAAATCCAACATTGTAATATTATAGATATGACATATAATACAGAAAAGGCTTTGTTCCCACTTACAGTCCAGGATCCACAATTATTTTTCATTAATTTTCTCTCTTTCACTCTGTCACTAAATGACTAAAAGACATGTTATGTTTCATGTCTGTCTTTAGGAATCAATAGAAGGATGAGATAGATGGAGGCATTCATTAATACACCATATAGATGGATGGATGGCCGACGGAGTAAATGGGAGGAGTAGACCTTAGAAGCGAAAGCAGGATGAGTGCTGACAGATGAAGAGAATCTGACAAAGTCAAATAGAGGGCTTCACTTATCATTGACAGCTCCCATACCATGTCAATCAAACTGTGTGGCCAGTACTGGCATGGTTTTTTTCTCAATTGTTCAATTGTTTTCTTTCAATTTTTGCTTCTTGTTTCCTATTTTTTATTTTCCTTCTCTCTCGCTGAATTGAGAGTAAGTCACTGCCCCAAGTGAAAGACTTGAAATATATATTTTATGTATTGAATACTAAATATCTTGGGGTCTTGCTCAGTAGTGAAGGTTTGATGGAGTGTGAGATCAGCAGGGATTGTTTGTGGTGAAACAAGAGCTGAGTCTGAAGGCAAAACTCTCAGCTTACATTGGATCCATGTTCAAACCCTCACCATGTCATGTGCTTTGGCTGAAATTAATTCCTTTGGGTTTGCTGTTAGAAGGAAGGTGGATTGCTGCTTTTTCACATCGATGGCAGATGTTTCGTAATGTTTGTAGGTGGAGCTTGTAAGAATTATTTGGTATTAAGAATAATAATTTCCTGTTGCTGGGATCGCCTCACTGTCTCTTTGTCCCTGGCTGGTGTAAGATAAGACGTGTTCAGATTTACTGGAGCAAAAGTGCTCCTGATAAACACTTGATAAACATTTGGAACAGAATGACCCTAATGTTCAGAGACCAGAGGGGAGAAGAGAATGAAAACAATCCCAAAGCTAGCGCGCAGCTTCACTGTCCTTTCGGAGACAGAAAGTCTGAGTGATAACCCAACGATTGGCGGCCCAGACGCGATGACGGAAGGAGGAACCCAAAGACGAATAAAAAGATAGGGAAAGGCGAGGTCCGGGGTCAGACCTGGAGAGACTTTGTTGGTGACGAGGGTGAGAGAGTCTTGAAGGAGTGGCTGATCCATATGCATATGTTGTCTGCTTGCAATATCATTTTGCTAAAGATATATTATAGTTTAATTGAACGAATCCTGAGTATTCATTTCCTGGTCTGCCATTTAAACAAACACAAAAGGGTAAAGCTTGAGAAGTGATCAAAGGGGTCAAAAGACTCTGGACTCTTGAGCCGGGGTAAAATTGGATGCACCCTTTTTTCTACATGGTGACACCCGACGTGATAGTCAAGACCAGGAACCAGGAAGCCGAAAACTGAAGCCAGAACTTTTTGGCCGGACTTCACACCCGGACTCTTATCTCCTGATCCAAAATGGTGCACCAAAATGTAAAGGGAAGAAAATTCCTGTTTTTTCAAAGTTCTCACATTTGGACCTCAAAACTAAATTTCTTTTGGATCAGTGAAGGTAAGACATCTTGGATCTTTTGTTATATTGGACGAAAAAGTCATATAAATTGATATTGCAAGAAAAAAAAGTGAAAGCTTTATAAGAGGGGCCGACCCAGATTTGCGTGAGCCTGAAGAAAAATAAAAATAAAAAATAAAGAAGCCAGCCATCTTATCAGTGTATGGTCTGAAGTCAGGTGGTGCGAAATCTGAAGTAAATAAGCCAGCTATATGATTTTATGAGCTGAAGCCGGACGCAACAGGCTGTCTGAAGAAGCGCTTATAGTATAGTACATTATAGTAGATTATAGTCTGATTTGACCAGGTACCGAATTTTTTTTTAAATTAATAGGAACATGATATGTTATAATGGACGTGACCAACATTGTTGAATGCTGACGTTCACAGGAAAACTGGGTTTCAAGATAGGGTCTCATGGCGACGTCTTTTGATTCTGATCTGCAGGGGCTCTGCTCATAGCGATCTTGCCTCAAAAAGCCAGGTGAAAACCAGTTTTATTGTGTGCACGGTATGAATTTACGCAATGTGGTTTTAATGTGCAGTGTTGTTTTGGCAAATATTGGTTTAAAGAACGCAGTGTACTGATTTATGCGGGAGTGGTGTGGGATAGTGTGTGCGTGTGCTCATTGCTTGAGTTGTGTGTGGTCTCGGACGTTGGTTACAAAACTCCAGGCGATACACACTTGTATCGCCTGTACAGGGAGTAGGATCGGACGCACAGAGGGTTTAGCTTAGCGTTGACTATAGGTTGTTATAGTTTAGTGTTGTGGACTTTTAGAATGTTGATTTAATGGTGGCAATGCTTGGCTTGGTTTTATAGTAGGGCTGGAGGCTGAGACTAGGGCAACCGTGTAGATTAAATAGATGGGTTGTTATATAAACGATGTCAACTGAACTGTGACAATTCCGCGGAGAAAGAGGTCAAGATAGAGCGAGCTGTCCTAGGGACAGGGCGAAAAAAGAAAAGAAAACACGTCTGACTACTGTCAGAGTAGAATTTTATTAAATGATAATAATATTATCATACAAGATAATATAATATTCTCGGCATATTAAAAAAGGTAAATGACTAGCGTAAATAACGGTCAGAAAAAAAACAGGGAAATCTAGACACAACCTAGAGAGCGTGAACTGTCTAAAAGACCGCCAGCTACAGACTGGATCAAATTACACTCGGGGTGAAAAGAGGGGAGTGGACTGTTTGTGTCTGTGACTGCCTGCAGCACACACACACACACACACACACAGGTTCATGCAAAGAAGAAATGTGTTTGCATTGATATACAGTTTGTTTGTTTGCTACTAGGGACAAATTGATAGGGTAATAAGATAATCTAGACAGGTTTAACCAACATACTGATCTTTTTAAATCCTATAGGAAATGCCTAATTGTGTATAATTATAGTACATAATTTTTATATTGACACTGATGTTATGAATTTAAAATATTGGAGTTTAAAAGAATTAACACCAAAGCTCACGGGTAATTTCCTTATTGGGTAAATTGGGATTAGTAATTCTATTTTTAGGTAAAAATGAACTACAAAGTTTTCTGATAGACTAGTGGGGTTTTTTTTGTCCTTTGGAAGTGCTAGAGGAATCATTATCCTAGGAAAAATGAAACACTTCAGAAAAAGTTGGGACAGTATGGAAAACACAAATAAAAAGAAAGTAGTGATTTCTAAATGTACTTTGACTTGTATTTCATTGCAGACAATACAACACCACATAATTTAATGTGTTCCTCGTGATTTTTATTGTTTTTTTTTTTCAAAAAAACCAAAATTCCTATTTTGGTTCTTGCAACACATTTCAAAAAAAGTTGGAACAGTAAAGCATTTACCACTTTGTAATGTTGCCATTCCTTTTCACAACACTTAAAAGACCTTTAGGGACTGAAGACACCAAGTGATGAAGTGTTTCAGGTGTAATTTTGTCCCATTCTTGCTGCAAACAAGTCTTAAGGTGGGCAACAGTACGGGGTCTTCGTTGTCGCATTTTGCGCTTCAAAATGCGCCCCACATTCTCTATTAGAGACAGGTCGGGACTGCAGGCAGGCCAGTCAGGTACCCGTATCCTCTTCCTCCGCAGCCAGGACTTTGTAATGTGTGCAGAGTGTGGTTTTGCATTATCTTGTTGAAATATGCATTGACGTCCCTGGAAAAGATGTCTTCTTGAAGGCAGCATATTGTGCTCCAAAATCTCTATGTACTTTTCAGCATTAATGGTGCCATCACAGAAGTGCAAGTTACCTTTGCCAAGGGCACTGACACAACCCCATACCATGACAAACCCTGGCTTTTGGACTTGTTGCTGGTAACAGTCTGGATGATCCTTTTCTTCTTTGGTCCGGAGCACACGGCGTCCATTTCTCCCAAAAAATACCTGAAATACTGATTCATCTGACCACAGTACAAATTTCCACTGTGTGGTGGTCCATCCCAGATGCCTCCGAGCCCAGAGAAGTCGACAGCGCTTCTGGACACTGTTAACATAGGGCTTCCTTTTGGCACAGTACAGTTTTAACTGGCATTTGTGGCTGTAACTACGTATTGTGGTACTTGACAAAGGTTTGCCAAAGTAGTCCTGAGCCCATGTGGTGATATCGCTTATAGATGAATGACGATTCTTGATGCAGTGCCGCCTGAGGGCTCGGAGATCACAGTTGTTCAAGCTTAGGCTTGCGCCCTTGTCCTTTACGCATTGAAATTCTTCCTCATTCCTTGAATCTTTTAAGTATGTTATGCACTGTTGAAGGTGAAATAAGCAAATGTCTTCCTATCTTCCTTTGAGCAACATTGTTTTTAAACATTTCAATAATTTTCTCACGTATTTGTTGGCAAACTGGCGATCCTCGGCCCATCTTTGCTCCTAAAGGACTAGACCTTTCTTGGATGCTGCTTTTGTACCAAATCATAATTACAATCACCTGTTGACATCACCTGTTTCAAATCACATCATTATTTAACCAATTTACCTGATTACTATTAACCAGCTGAAGAATATACAGAAACGTTTTTTTTTTTTTGAAGAATTAAATTGTCTACTGGCATAAAAACAAATGTGCAGTATGACTAAAAACTTGACTGATAAACAAAGTATGTTTTTCAGACTCTCTCACTCAAGTGTCTCATATTTGTTTATGTTTTGTCTCCTACAGATCATAAGACTAAATCAGGATGTTTTTATGACTTACTAGACTGACTGACTGACTGGACAGATTATTATAAAGAACACTTTCACCACAACGCACATTTGTGCCAGCAGTGCTCACCTGTTGGGTGACACCTGTGCTTACAAACACACACCAATATTTTCTGCATGATAAAAATAAAGCTTTTTCAAGTGATATTTCACCATTTTTGTCTGAGGTGCCGCGTCACCTCTGAGCGACACAAATTTGATGTGTGTCTGATTAAAAAGTGTTAACCTGTAGTCATCACACAGCGTTCGGACGACAAACCCGAAAACACAGTACCCACTAAACAGGAAGTGATCGATGAAAATCATGTGTTCTTTGTTTTTAACTCCTTATTGGCTGTTGGAATCAGTTTTCCCAAATTTGGATTCTCCTGTGTGAAAAAAAATATATAAATATATTTTAGATATGGAGAAAATTTGAGTTTTGTCTAAAACATTTAGATGCAGTTGTGATTTGATACATTTTGGGGTAAGACAAATTGGGATTTTTTTTTTGTACATAAAACATATGCTTATTAAATGCAATATGGTCATAGAGCTGTCTACCAAATAGGCCTATGAACGATATTGGAATGATGGTTGTCCTATTAAAGGATTTAAATATGCTTTGGGGAGGATTTGGGAAGGTTTGTGACAGCTTGCAAACAGACTGGAGATCGGCACTGGGGAAGGGCATTCCATGGGCGTTAAGAAAAGCGAGAGATTAAACGCTTACTAGAAATTATTGATTGCAAGTCTCCAACCATCTTTTTGCAAAAAATGTCTACTAACTTTTTTCAAATTTGAACCTCCAGCAGGAAGTCAACTTTTGTTTTATGTCACACGACATCTTGGTGAACCTCACCATCAGAACGGGATTGTAAGACAGGCACCCTGGCACCTCTAAACATTCTTGTCTGAGCAAAGGCATAAGGTCAGTAAGAATAAATTACCACTGTGACCATATTGCAAGCACCAAAACCTAGAACAAAAGCCTAAATATATTTTTGTGATTGGAAATTTCACAATCCATAACTAGGGAATTTTGATTTATGTGATTAGGGCGTAATCAAAAGAGTGGAATGTAATGGAAAAATGACATTCTATCATGATTCTTTATATTCACCTGTTTTATTTCTGTGTGTTCTTTTCATTTAGGCTTAAAAAGAGCTTATACCATTTCACACATAAAAACGTATCTGTTTCTCTGAAGAGTGCCTGTGAGTCTGGCTAAGTGAGTACAGGACCTCTCAGTGTGAACGGATAAGCCACAAGGTCAGAGTAAACCATAACAGTTCTTCCCCAGTGTGGGCGCACTAAAAATCGTCCTTATCTTATATAGGTAATAGACAAACTGTTGATTTTTGGTTTCTAAGAAGCTTTTAGATATTATTGGGATCTGACATATTTTGTCAAAAGATGAATTAGGAATTTTTCTTTTGTAAGATGAACATATGGTCATGAAACATGTTTTATGATTATTAAACTGCCCAACAAAGAGACCTAGAAATCCAGCTGAGAGGATTAGTTGTTTAAACACTTAGTTGATTGACGGAACTGCGTTAATCATTTCCAGTTTTCAACAAACGTGGAGCTTTTCTGCATTGCTAATTTAATATTTTTTACTTAGGCAATTGATTTGAATACTTCCCTTACACTATGACTATCTGCATAACCTTATTCTGTTGCCTAAACCCTAAATGTAGCAACATTTTGTTCAATGATGTCATATATCAGAAATAAAAAAGCAGTTGTGCATATGGAGGAACAGACAGTTGTATGTGCAGTTTAGGCTCAGCAATTATTTTAATACACTGAGGTACATTTTTTGACATACATTACGATTCTTAGTTTCGTTCTACCAATATTACACCAAGGAACTTTAATTCACAATGATTTTTAGGAGTATCAGACAGCAATTAAGCTTATTTTGTGGTGCAACCCCAAGATAGTTGTTTTGTGTTTAGTTTTTTGGTTTGATTCATCTGAGTTTGTTGGTTGAGATAATATTGAAACCAATGCAGGGTGATGTGAGATTTTTTTTATGTGCAGTTCATTCACACTAGATAATGGGGTTTTCCAGAAAAGTTGCACTACATACTTTGTTTTTATTTTTAAGCTTATATAGGACATATTGTTTACACTATTAGGTTTATATTGGTAAACATTTTAATTTGATGATTTTGTCTCTTTAAAATATATGTAGGAATATGTAGAATATGTAGGATTGAACTTTTGTATTGCTTTTTATGCAGATTTTTGCTGTTATAACACAGGACAGAGTGTTAAAGGCTAAAACCACTAAACAGATTGTTTATATATGCTGATATGTTGAGTCATGAGTTTTCATGCCTCAAAAAGAGGGAAAGAAATGCTATTTTATAATTACTGATGTTTGCTAAAGGAGTAGAAGTTTTTTTCCAATTGATACATATTGATAAAAAGAACAAGTAATGCTTCTCGGAGTTCTGCTTTGTGCCACACGGTGCCTCGTTGTGTCAGAGACCGGGTCCGGCTCACCCCCTCCAGCTACAGGACCGGTGACAAACTCAACAGCCCTGGGGTCTGCTTCACCAAACAAAAAGACACTGGATCCTGTCTGGAGCAGCAGACGGACTGAGAGAGGGGGGGGAGAGACCGTCCTGATCTGACACATCTAATGCATTGTGAAGGGAAGTACCAGCACCTACAGACTCACACTCTGAAATACACATACACTATTGGGAAAAACTAATATTAAAATTATTTATTTTTATTTTAAAAATAGGATTACGCCCATGTGACCACACCTATATGAATGGTTAGGACACGTATTGGTTATCAACCAACTTGATTACATTTAGTCTGTACAAGGTATTATACAATCTGTAAAATTTGCATTGAATTTCCTGTGACAGCTTCCACCAAGATTAGTGGCAACTATGTTAATTCAGTTGGTGTGTCAGGAAATGTTTAAAGTACATTTCACTGTTCTACTTTTGAGCACCAATAACATAGGCAACTTTTGAACATGCTATTAGGATTCAGTGCTGCCCAGATGATTTATTGGGAAATGATCGCATGGACAAATTCAAATTAAATTGGTTGAAAATTAAAACAAACAGCTGTTGCTGTTCTCAGAATGATGTTGAACATAACTTAGAATAATTGTGTGTTCATCAGTGGAAATAACCTGACATTAACATCAGTAAACTATTTTTTGGATGAAGCTTGTAAAAGGCACCCTTTACCTTTAACATGATGACAGAAGGACAATGTGTGTGATAATGTTAAAGCAGACAGCTCACAATCACAGATATGTTTTTATCAAATGAAAAGCTTTTTGTATTAGTTAATTTAACCCTGAACCACAGAAACTGTTTACAGTGTATGATTAATCTGTTCACGTCTTACAGATTCACAAACAAGCTAACAACTGACCGGAAATCGAGTTATCACTGATTAGAGAGGATTATGTAGACTGCACAAAGAGCTAAGGTTAACAATTGCATAGAATGCTCGACTGTGACAGTTAGGCCCCATTCAAATTGAATAACCAAAAATGATGCCACAGGTTTGCAAGGTGACCTTAGTCGGTTTAGCTATGCACGCTCTAAACCTCACACCTAAAATGGAAGAACACAAGTCATTGAGTTTACTGTTTCCTCCAGTAAATACTGTCTAACACCTGTTGCTTAAACCTTTCCCAGGTGTAATTACACCTGTTCTTCGAGAGCAGGACAGGGAAAAAGTGTGCACCGACTGAACTCGTCTGTGGACATCAATACTGACTATCACTTGTTAATCAGAGCACCAGTAGAGCTGAGGGGGGGTTGGTGGTGGCTGTGTGGAGCTTCCATGTTCTACAGGCTGCACCTGAACAGGTCCCACAAAAGAACATGTCCCATAGAAGATGGGGTACTCCTGGTAGCACTTTTGATAACAAAGTGTACATGTGTGGTAGACTGATGCACCCAGAGACGTAGCTACCAGACGAGTTCAAAGCACGCAATCAAATTGGCGCGGGGGTTTGAGTCATTCTTTTCTGGTGAACAACAGTAAACTACATTTGAATTGTATTACAACAGCGTTTTGCCAAATTACACATGTGATGCTGAGAGAGGGGCATGGCTGAGCCAACAGAGACCTGTCTGATGGCTTGAAAGAATTATCAAATTTTTTGAAATGTTTAATGTTGATGTAAATGCTTACATTATGTACATTCTGAATGGTTAGTCAAAAATTACTTTGTTGTTTTTTTACTTTGATATTAGTCAGTCTTGTAGCCCCACAAAGGTAGCTAGCTAGTCTAGTTAGCTAATGCCAGGCCAGTAGCAGTCTCGTTAGAAGCTCCCACCATCCTCATTGCTCTGTCAAAAAGCACACGTATGGGTCATATTTAAAATGTGTGGCATTGGCAAAATTTATAACAAGAAAAAGAAAACAGTAAAATTTAATTTGTCCTGCCCACCTGAACCAACTGGAGATCGACAATAGTGTTGGTGTTGAGGTCCATTATGGTATAGCTACCATATTTTGCACAGTGGCCTGTGAAAACATTGTCACAATCTTGTATTGAAGTATATGGTATGTATTATAGTCTATTCATTTACAATCAAACATATCCTAGTCTTAGCATTTCCAAAAATATACCTCAGAGTCAGCCCTCATGTCACCACCGAGTATGATTTTCAGCATCACCTCCTGCAAATGTTTCCATGTGTGTACTATAGCTGGTTCCACAAACGTTCTGGCATGCCGACGAAACGTGTCATACAGAAATATCTGCAGACGCATTGCCTTGAACACCTGATGGTAGACAAAAATGACAACAGGTTTTTATAACATTAAACATATGCCATTTACAATAATGGAGCAAGCTATTATTTACTCATTCTTCATTTACCTTTTGAAGTTTGAAGAACGAGGCTCCACTGATGTACACTGCAGCAGGAAGCTGTACGTTCACAGCTGGTGTATTATCCACAAGAGGCTGGCTTTTCCAACTTCGAGAATACTCACAGTGCTTGCAAAGCTGTTCCACTGATAAAAATGTCCCAAGCCTTTTGGTTTTTACAAGGCATGCACGCTTGCACATAGCACACACCTCAAACAGCTCCATCAGACAGGTTCCATACACTATGTACTTTCTAATTGCCTGTGTGGAAGTGAATGCAGCATCTCTGGAAGGGGAGGGGAAAACTGTTTCAGCAATAACACTTTCACAAAATATAGCAGGACTGCTGAAATACACAATATCCGTTTCAGCAAACAAATGGAAAAATTATTATACACATTTAGACAAAGACATTTCTGTAACTCACGACATGACTGTTGAGACTGAGTCTGAAGGGTCATAGGTTGTGTCCGGCCCTTGAGAAGTAATAATTGAGCTCCCCTCGAAAGTCTCCTCCTCCTCCTCCAGGCGAGGTCTCTTGGATGGACGCTTTATGTGTGTTGAGCTTAGATGAGGCAGTGGGGCTATGAAGGGATAAGTCAGTGTTTCTCAACGGGGACGGTACCGCCCCCCAGGGGGCGTTCAGAAGATGATGGAGGGCGCTGGAAGCAATATTTTGGAAAGGGGGGCGTTGAGGTGCCCTTGGGGGGCGTTTGTTTGAAAGCTAGTTTAAAGCAAAGATTCATAATAACAATGCATGTTTACACTTTAAACTACTAAAAAACACTAGTGGTCTGCAACATTAAAACCTGCCAGTTTACAGCACTGCAGCTGGACGAGACGGGGGATTATTACTCTTCTGTGCTTCTGTCAGCTTTGTCTGGCGCAGCTCCGTGCTGCCTTCATGGAAATGGGACGTCAGAGTACCGTCTTAAATGAGCTCTGTACTGCGTGAAGCTGCGTTCAGATAAATAAATAAAAAATGCAATCGCCGCAACGTCCTGTGGTGTTCTTTAACCCCCCAATGTAGCACAAGTAGACTTTATATTTCACAGTAACAGTTTTTAGTCAGATCTTTTATAAAACACAACGTTTCCTACTGCACCTGAAGGCAGCTTCATTTCACGGAGAAAGAGAAAGAAAAGTGACGAGTGAGAGATATCAACTTCGTTGTTTGGCAAACATTTAGCCAGTGTTTCCCCTATGTTGATTTGCAAGTGCCGCACCGCCACAGTTAAATTTCTGCCGCCACGGTATCAATGTTGATTGTCGGAGAATAGAGCACCATCTTTACCAACAAGCTAAAAAAAAATAAAGCTGTCGGTTGTAGTTTTAGCTTAACTTGGCGGGAATCTAGAAATTTGGACAAATTCTTATAAACTGAACTGCTGGCTGAGTGAACCGTCCTCTCCACTGGGTAAATCTATGGATGTATTATAAGACCAAAACAGATACATGTGGCTACTTAATATGCACGTGAATGACGTGATCGTTACCTTCCCGTTCTTCATTCTTGATGATGATGCTGGTTATATTATTTTGCAACAGCATCATTTCATTGCAGATGAGGCATACAGTATGAATGGTAGCCTGATTATCAGTCCATTCATCATTAAAGCGGCTTTTCCACTCAATTTTCCCTTCAGCCTCTCTGACTGTGACATGTTTACCTGACAACAGCCTTTCTTTCTGCAGCATTTTCCTGCACACTACAACCATGTTCCCTCTCCGGGAACCATCACCTTATCGTGGTGGAGAGGTTTGGGTGTCCCTATGAACCTGAGGGCTGTGTTGTCTGGAGCTTTGTGCTCCTGGTAGGGTCTCCCATGGCAAAGTGGTCTCAGGTGAGGGGCCAGACGAAGAATGGTTCAAAAAACCCTATGAAAAAACGAGGAAGGGATAGAGAGACCCTGCCCGGAGGAAGCCCGGGGCCCCCGTCTGGAGCCAGGCCCAGAGGGAGGGCTCGTCAGCGAGCGTCTGGTGGCCGGGTTTGCCACGGAGCCCGGCCGGGCACAGCCCGAAAAAGCTACGTGGCACCTATCTCTCCAGCCCATGGGCCCACCACCTGTGGGAGGAACCGCTGGGGTCGGGTGCGCTGCCACACGGGTGGCGGTGAAGGTCAGGGGCCTCGACGGACCAGACCCGGGCAGCAGAGGCTTGCTCTTGGGACATGGAATGTCACCTCGCTGTGGGGGAAGGAGCCGGAACTTGTGCGTGAGGTGGAGCGCTACCAGTTGGATCTGGTGGGGCTTACCTCTACGCATAGTCTCGGTTCTGGAACCGTACTCCTGGAGAGGGGTTGGACTCTTTTCTTCTCCGGAGTTGCCCAGGGTGTGAGGCGCCAGGCGGGTGTGGGGATACTCACAAGTCCCCGGCTGAGCGCCGCAACGTTGGAGTTTACCCCGGTGGACCAGAGGGTCGCCTCCCTACGCCTGCGGGTTGTTGGGGGGAAAACTCTGACTGTTGTTTGTGCATATGCACCAAACAAGAGTTCAGAGTATTCGGCCTTTTTGGAGACCTTGAATGGAGTCCTGTATGGGGCTCCGGAGGGGGACTCCATAGTTCTGCTGGGGGACTTCAACGCACATGTGGGCAATGACGGAGATACATGGAGAGGCGTGATTGGGAGGAACGGCCTCCCTGATCTAAACCAGAGTGGTTGTCTGTTATTGGACTTCTGTGCTAGTCATGGATTGTCTATAACAAACACCATGTTCGAACATAGGGATGCTCATAAGTGTACTTGGTACCAGAGCACCCTAGGCCGAAAGTCAATGATCGATTTTATAATCGTTTCATCTGATCTGAGGCCGTATGTTTTGGACACTCGGGTGAAGAGAGGGGCGGAGCTGTCAACTGATCACCATCTGGTGGTGAGTTGGGTCAGGGGGTGGGGGAAGACTCTGGACAGACCTGGTAAACCCAAACGGGTGGTGCGGGTAAATTGGGAACGTCTGGAGGAAGCTCCTGTCCGACAGACCTTCAACTCACACCTCCGGCGGAGCTTTTCGTGCATCCCTGTGGAGGCTGGGGGCATTGAACCTGAGTGGACAATGTTCAAAGTTTCCATTGCTGAAGCTGCGGCAGGGAGCTGTGGTCTTAGGGTCTTAGGTGCCTCAAGGGGCGGTAACCCTCGAACACCGTGGTGGACACCCGTGGTCAGGGAAGCCGTCCGACTGAAGAAGGAGTCTTTCCGGGATATGTTATCCCAGAGGACTCCGGAGGCAGTTGCAAGGTACCGAAGGGCCCGAAGGACTGCAGCCTCTGCCGTGAAAGAGGCAAAGCAGCGGGTGTGGGAGAAGTTCGGAGAAGACATGGAGAAGGACTTTCGGTCGGCACCAAGGCGCTTCTGGAAAACCGTCCGCCACCTCAGAAGGGGGAAGCGGGGAACCATCCAAGCTGTGTACAGTAAGGATGGGACGTTGTTGACCTCAACTGAGGAGGTAATAGGGCGGTGGAAGGAGCACTTTGAGGAACTCCTAAATCCAGCTGATGCGCCCTCTTTGTTAGAGGCAGAGCTGGAGGATGACGGGGGATTGTCGTCAATTTCCCTGGTGGAGGTCACTGAGGTAGTCAAACAACTCCACAGTGGCAAAGCCCCAGGGATTGATGAGATCCGTCCAGAAATGCTGAAAGCTCTGGGTGTGGAGGGGCTGTCTTGGTTGACACGCCTACTCAACATTGCGTGGAAGTCTGGGACAGTGCCTAAGGAGTGGCAGACCGGGGTGGTGGTTCCCCTCTTCAAAAAGGGGGACCAGAGGGTGTGTACCAATTACAGGGGTATCACACTTCTCAGCCTCCCTGGTAAAGTCTACTCCAAGGTGCTGGAAAGGAGGGTTCGGCCGATAGTCGAACCTCAGGTTGAAGAGGAACAATGCGGATTCCGTCCTGGGCGTGGAACAACGGATCAGCTCTTTACTCTAGCAAGGATCCTGGAGGGAGCCTGGGCGTATGCCCATCCAGTCTACATGTGTTTTGTGGATCTGGAGAAGGCATATGACCGGGTCCCCCGGGAGACTTTGTGGGAGGTGCTGCGGGAGTATGGGGTGAGGGGGTCCCTTCTCAGGGCCATCCAATCTCTGTATGACCAAAGCGAGAGCTGTGTCCGGGTTCTCGGCAGTAAGTCAGACACGTTCCAGGTGAGGGTTGGCCTCCGCCAGGGCTGCGCTTTGTCACCAATCCTGTTCGTAGTATTTATGGATAGGATATCGAGGCGTAGTCGTGGTATGGAGGGGTTGCAGTTCGGTGGGCTGGGGATCTCATCGCTGCTCTTTGCAGATGATGTGGTCCTGATGGCATCATCGGCCTGTGACCTTCAGCACTCACTGGATCGGTTTGCAGCCGAGTGTGAAGCGGCTGGGATGAGGATCAGCACCTCTAAATCTGAGGCCATGGTTCTCAGCAGGAAACCGATGGAGTGCCTTCTCCAGGTAGGGAATGAGTCCTTACCCCAAGTGAAGGAGTTTAAGTACCTTGGGGTCTTGTTCGCGAGTGAGGGGACAATGGAGCTGGAGATTGGTCGGAGAATCGGCGCAGCGTGGGTGGTATTACATTCTGTTTATCGCACCGTTGTGACGAAAAGAGAGCTGAGCCAGAAGGCAAAGCTCTCGATCTACCGGTCAGTTTTCGTTCCTACCCTCACCTATGGTCATGAAGGTTGGGTCATGACCGAAAGAAGGAGATCCAGGGTACAAGCGGCCGAAATGGGTTTCCTCAGGAGGGTGGCTGGCGTCTCCCTTAGAGATAGGGTGAGAAGCTCAGTCATCCGTGAGGAGCTCGGAGTAGAGTCGCTGCTACTTCACGTCGAAAGGAGCCAGTTGAGGTGGTTCGGGCATCTGGTAAGGATGCCCCCTGGGCGCCTCCCTAGGGAGGTGTTCCAGGCACGTCCAGCTGGGAGGAGGCCTCGGGGAAGACCCAGGACTAGGTGGAGGGATTACATCTCCAACCTGGCATGGGAACGCCTCGGGATCCCCCAGTCAGAGCTGGTTAATGTGGCTCGGGAAAGGGAGGTTTGGGGTTCCCTGCTGGAGCTGCTCCCCCCGCGACCCGACCACGGATAAGCGGACGACGATGGATGGATGGATGGATACAACCATGTTTCCATAATCACAGACTTTAACCATCACTCAGTGACCTGCCTCCTAGTCTGAGATCTTTTTCTAGTTAAAGAGTCAGTTATCATGATGGAGTCCATGTTTTTGAGGAGTTTGCTCACACTAATGTACTGTATGTAAAAAAATAGCATTGATTCAGGAAGAAAGTGAACATTTTGAACGAGAATAGGCATATTAGGTAGACATTCATTTTATTTTCTTTATTTGAAAGTCCGGCCTTGGAGTGTCTGCTTGGGGGGGGGTCGTTTGTCATCACCAAAATGTGTGTGTGCGTGTGTGTGTGAGACTGTGCGTGTGTGTAATCCTGCTTTAAACCCAGTGATAAGTGCCAGCTTGTTTTCGGTTGGAACAATTCGATTATAGATTTAGATTTGAATGAAAAATAGATTTGAATGTTAAATTGCTGTTTCTGATTGGCTACTGTTAGTGTTTGTAATAATAATAATAATAATAATACATTTTATTTAAAGTGCCTTTCATGACACCCAAGGTAACTTCACAAACAAAAAAGGACGTTCAAATTAAAGTCTTCTTATAAAGGTGCTGAGGTTCACACCAGGGACATGCAGCAGGCCTTTTGATAATACTGTACCTAATTATTGTTTGAATGTTACATATCTAGTCGTTCTGATTGGCTGCTGTTATTTAAATTGAATGTCAAATGTTTGCATTGTTTTTAAAAACCTGTAAATATATATAATTTCTACATGGCTATGTATGTATATATAATTTCACATGGCTTTTTGATACCTGGGAAACTAATACATGTGTTGTAATGTCGTAATCATTAATATTCGGGGCAATTAGCTTACATATTTTTGGGGGGGGCGTTAGGGACCTGGATAATGGATAGGGGGGCGCTGGCACAAAAAAGGTTGAGAACTACTGGGATAAGTGAATGTGCCAAAGTCCTTGCAGGACACAGTAGCCTGGACAGCTGTAATAAAAGTATATTTTCTATGATAAAAAGGCATTCTTAGGAGTAAAACATGACAGCTCTGTCATAGTATAAATCCAAGCAGTAAAGGCTGCAACAGCTCATTGTAACACTTGATCAAAAGCAATTTGAAATCTATAAAACTACAAACCTTCACTTTTGCAATGTGACCGAAGAGTCCTAGAAGAGAGTTGTGTGCCAACACTGTCTTTTAGGGGGTTCGGTCTGGCAGCCGATATCTTTTGTAGCTGGTAACTCTAATGATGCACTGGCCTATATAAAAAAGAGAAATGCCATCAACTTCATCTTACATGTACATGCCAACAGATACATCAAGCAAAAAAGTATCACTAATAAGTACACTCCAGGAGAAGAAACTCATTACACATAGCTAATGGTTGGCTTCGAGTGTAAATTGTGATGTGATGTAGCACTCTCAACCATACACTCGTTTTGCCCTGGACAATGCTAACATATTCCCATTTATAAAACATTTCCAAACGCATTTTTCTTGCAAATTCCCGAAACTTAGACCCGGCGGGGGATGTGTACTGCTTGGCAACTGAGTCTCCGGGTTTGCATGTGGACACCATGCTAATTGCTAGAAGCTAGTGGTTAGCATTACCTTGTACTATGTGGCAAAACACACGCTAGCTGCTTGGTTATTTTGGCAAAACACTTTTACTTAGGTTAGTTAGTTTGTGTACAATTGCAAAATAAAAACAGCTAAATATTTCTACAATTCAACAACTCCCTTGAAAAAGAATTTGATGCTAAACAATTTGCAAGATCAGAAATGCAATACACTGTTTGGATTCTAGGAGAGCTAGCAGCTACTGTAACTTGTGGTGTACCAAAATGGTAGCAGCTTGCTAACCTTTGACGATCAAACTTGTAATCTCGACCACACACACTTCCTTCGCACTGGACTATTTTGTGTGCAACATATTAGTGGCTGTGTGGGACCAAACAATCTACCAGGAAATTTAATAGACTATCAGCCCGCGGTACGGGTTGAGCAGAGGCTGCACAGTTTGACTAGCTAGCGGGCAGCGGCGCAGCAGCGGCGCGGCAGTGGCACACTAGGCTTGCAACTATTATCAGACCAGCCCTCATGGCCTCAAAAAACAACCGGCCCAGCGGGAAAAGTCCTGACTCTCCCGATTGCCACTCCGCCTCTGTTAAAAACATTATGGGAGTCCATTACAAATGCATAATATTCGAAAGTTAACGGAGCTGGTCAATGGCTTTGCAGGAGAAACCACGCTGACTGTAAACTAACTAGCTAGAAGCTACTGTAATGCTAGCGGTTAGCCACCTCGTTCTCAATGGCAAATGACTGCTACAACACACACAAGTTCACCCTAATGTACAAAATAAATTGTATATAACTACTTACATGTCCCTCGTCTGCAGGTATTCCACGCAAGGTTGGAATTGCGTCCTCTTTTAGGAAAAGTTTCTTGGCTAATCCTGCCTTGTACTGACCGAAGTTGGAAAAACAGTCAGTCTTAAAGTGGTTAGCAATGGTATTCAAACGTTTTGGCTAGTTACGTAGGAAGCCGTGCAGATTTTGACCAGCTCACCCGGAGACTGAAGGCAGGACACATTCAGAAACCGTATCTCACTCAAAACAGCATGGATAGATTTTTTTCCAAAACCCAGAAAAAGTGATTTTTTCATAATATGGGCACTTTAAAAGTAATTTGGAGCTGGCCAAATGATGTGTGTGCATGTGCAGTTATTGGGGTTTTCATAAGGCTGCTGGCGGTGGAGAGAGACCTTTTGCAGAATACATGTCATCTGACCTGAACATCTCACACACACACACACATACACACACACACACACACACACACACACACACACACACACACAAACAAACAAACAAACAAACAAACAAACAAACAAACAAACAAACACATGTGGACAGACAAAGTCACATTGCTCCAAGAAGACCCAAACAAGCAAGGCGTGAGGTAACTTTCCTATCTGGTAAATGTTGCTCTATCTGCTAGGAACTGAAGAAACCCATCCTCAACAAATAGACAACAGCAGGCTGTGGGCTTATCAGGAGAGGATGGACACTTTGCCTGGGGCTAAGGAATAGCTTTCTATTTTGACCTGTGACCATTCACAATATGAATATTATACACACACATGGAACACAGCCAAAATGTCACAGGCAGCATGGGCAGCCTGCAGATATCTCTCCCACAACTTCTTTCTCTATCTCATTTGTCTGTAAATAAACCAAAATACACAAAGTACAGAGAGATATGGAAGCTAGACTAAAATTATAATTTTTGTCCACAGTATTTCTTATAAATATGATTTTTCTTTAGTTGTGCTGAGCGATCTCTAGCCTTCAGATGAACCATAAAAATCAATTTTGAATTTCTCTGGTCAACTCCACTCTGTGATGAATGTAATACAACAGCTGAATGAAATAAATTAAATAAATAAATTAATTAATTCAGCCTTAACGGATAGACCTAGAGTCTATCTTAATACTATAACTACAAATGTGCCCTTTGTTGAGGGAGCGATTGGACGCTGTAGTCATTCCCCCTTCCATGCTGGCCATGAAGGGAGTCCTTCAGCGATGACCCACTGACGGTTTCAGCAATCTGAATTCCACACATCACGGGTACCTTACAAAGTTACAGTCTTATTAGTTTGAAATTCCTTCTTTGTGTTCCAACAGACATGCAAGAACCACTAGCTGAATCATAATGCCTCTAATCTCAAGGAAGTTGGAATGTAAATTGATATTGTGTGAAGAAGATCAGAAGAGACTGCTGAGTTTTTTTGTTTGTTTTTAAGATAATTTTTTCAGCCATTTTAGGCCTTTATTTCCATAGGACAGATGAAGACATGAAAGGGGAGAGAGAGGGGGAATGACATGCAGCAAAGGGTTGCAGGTCGGAGTGAAACCCGCGGCCGCACGAGGAGTAAACCTCTATATATGTGCGCCTGCTCTACCAACTGAGCTCAGCTGGCCACGAGACTGCTAAGTTTGAAAGTCCTTTCATGACCTAAAGCTCGTTGTATCATATTTAAATGTGATATGTAAGACTGCAGTGTTGGTGTCCTTTACTGTTCATGACAGATACACTGGGACAGAAACCTTCCCAACACTTCAGTTCAGCTGTATTTACTATAGATCTTACCCTGACCTCATCAGTTTCTCTTCTTTTCTTACTGTAACAGAAATGTACAGCACCCTTTAACAACAGTGTCAATCTGTACACACCTGTACCACCATCTAAAGTCCCCTATATGTCAGGCACGCTGCCTCTGTGTAGCAGTGTTCCATTCTCTCTCTCTTTGTCTCTCTTTGTTTGTTAATTGCAGGGGTTGGAGCCAGGTGTGCGGGAGTCAGGAGTCCAGCTGCTTCTCATCTGCCACAATTAACCTCTGCTTCATATATCCGGTTCTACTTCCCCTCAGCGTCAGATTGTAGACAAAACTTCCACAGTTAGTCTCATTTCAAATACTTCTTGCTAGTTAGTTCTATAGCCCTATGTCCTGCTTCTTTAGTCATTAGCCTGCCGTTTGGACCTGACTCCTGCCACCACTCCACTCCTGCCAAGGACCTGTTTTGGACTCCCTCAGAAATCCCATTCCCAGGATCCCGCCCCACTCCTTCTCGGATTACTTACTTTACCAGACTTTGCATACTTAAGTACATTCTATTACACCTTGTTATCATTTACTCTCTTGGCTCTGAGTACTGTATGCATTTGGGTTCTAATAGTCATTCCCATCTAACACTAAAAGTACCATGATGTACTCTGTACTACCTTACTGAATACAAAGTAACATCGGCCTTCATTATGGTCCTCACAATACCCTCTACCCTCTTTAAAGGGATACTTCACCAATTTAGCATTAAGCTTTGTATCAGTAGAAACCCGGTAGTATTTTTGAATGACCATGCGTCCCTCCCTTATGTCCCTCTGAGACCAGAGATCTCTGTATTGTGGGTCTGGTAAAAAATCTTCCAATGATGTAAAATGACGATTTTTGCGTCATCTGAAGATTTTTGCCCAGAGTCTGTGGACTACAGCCAGCTACTTCCACATGTTTTCCATTTGGAACAGCCCGATTGAAAACGAGAGTCAGCCATCTTGAATCTTCGCTAAACAGGCTCTCTCTTTTCATCAGTAAACATTTACAACAATTATGTGCATTCAAACTACCGCACACGTGTACCACCAGGATACATTGGTACAGATCGAAGATTATGCAGGAAACTTTATTACAGACGGAATAATCGGCCCACTACATGAGCTTCGCCTGCACGGAGACCAGCACCTCAACCAGCGGTCTCGCTCGATGCCCCGAGCCGGGTAGGGGACATCCTCATTGGCTAGGTGGGAAGCTAACGCTAGCCGGCCACCTGTCCCATCAATCCGGCTTGCAAGTCCGTTCATTAAACAACAAACTGGACTACATCCAAATTCAACGATGCTCCCAACGCGAGTTCAGAGACTGCTGTGTTTTTGTTTTTGTGGAAACATGGCTGAAAAACAGCGTACCGGACTGTCCAGCTACCAGGCCTGCTAGCCTTCTGAGCTAGACATGCTCTGTCGCCAGGTAAAAGACTCATGGAGGTGGGCTGTGTTAACACGGACTGGTGCAGAAATGTGGTGATTTGTATCCAACTAACTGCTAACCGCTAGAGTTTGTGACTGTTACATGGCGACCATTCGACATTCCACGCTAATTCACGGCTGTGTTTATACTCTGTGTTTACAGCCCACCAAGCCTAATGCTAGTATGCATAGCTGAACTTTATGGCGCCTATAAAGTGTGTGCACTAAATGTAGCCTGTTTCGTATGTCGTTTTTGTATAATGTAATTTTTATATACAACCCCAAATCAGAAAAAGTTGGGACAGTATGGAAAACACAAATAAAAAAGAAGTAGTGATTTCTAAATGTACTTTGACTTGTATTACATTGCAGACAATACAACAGCACATAATTTAATGTGTTCCTCATGATTTTTATTGTTTTTGTTTCAAAAAAATAAAATTCCTATTTTGGTTCATGCAACACATTTCAAAAAAAGTTGGAACAGTAAAGCATTTACCACTTTGTAATGTTGCCATTCATTTTCACAACACTTAAAAGACGTTTAGGGACTGAAGACACCAAGTGATGAAGTGTTTCAGGTGTAATTTTGTCCCATTCTTGCTGCAAACAAGTCTTAAGGTGGGCAACAGTACAGGGTCTTCGTTGCACTTCAAAATGCGCCACACATTCTCTACTGGAGACAGGTCGGGACTGCAGGCAGGCCAGTCAAGTACCCATATCCTCTTCCTCCGCAGTCAGGACTTTGTAATGTGTGCAGAATGTGGTTTTGCATTATCTTGTTGAAATATGCATGGACGTCCCTGGAAAAGATGTCTTCTTGAAGGCAGCATATTGTGCTCCAAAATCTCTATGTACTTTTCAGCATTAATGGTGCCATCACAGAAGTGCCAGTTACCTTTGCCAAGGGCACTGACACAACCCCATACCATGACAGACCCTGGCTTTTGGACTTGTTGCTGGTAACAGTCTGGATGATCCTTTTCTTCTTTGGTCCGGAGCACAAGGCGTCCATTTCTCCCAAAAAATACCTGAAATACTGATTCATCTGACCACAGTACACGTTTCCACTGTGTGATGGTCCATCCCAGATGCCTCTGAGCCCAGAGAAGTCGACAGCGCTTCTGGACACTGTTAACATAGGGCCTCCTTTTGGCACAGTACAGTTTTAGCTGGCATTTGTGGATGTAACTACGTATTGTGGTACTTGACAAAGGTTTGCCAAAGTAGTCCTGAGCCCATGTGGTGATATCGCTTATAGATGAATGACGATTCTTGATGCAGTGCTGCCTGCGGGATCGGAGATCACGGTTGTTCAGCTTAGGCTTGCGCCCTTGTCCTTTACGCACTGAAATTCCTCCTCATTCCTTGAATCTTTTAATTATGTTATGCACTGTTGAAGGTGAAATAAGCAAATGTCTTCCTATCTTTCTTTGAGGAACATTGTTTTTAAACATTTCAATAATTTTCTCACGTATTTGTTGGCAAACTGGCGATCCTCGGCCCATCTTTGCTCCTAAAGGACTAGACCTTTCTTGGATGCTGCTTTTGTACCAAATCATAATTACAATCACCTGTTGACATCACCTGTTTCAAATCACATCATTATTTAACCAATTTACTTGATTACTAGCCCTAAATTGCTCCTGTCCCAACCTTTTTTGGAATGTGTTGCAGGTCTGAATGACAGGAAAGGATGTATATTTACAAATGAAATTAAGTTGACCAGACAAAACATGAAATATGTTGTGTTCACATTGTCTGCAATGAAATACAAGTCAAAGTACATTTAGAAATCACTACTTTCTTTTTTTATGGTTGTATTTTAAATGTGTAACACCACTTGAGGCACGGTGAAACGTTTCCTGTATATGGTTGAAATAACAATAAAACACAGTTGAATTGAGTTGAATGCCTCTGTCTGTCTGTCTGTCTGTCTGTAAAAGGTAGGCGTGGCTTGGGAGTGGACTCGTAAAGCAGCGAAGCAGGTGCATTTTGGGATTTGGTGTCTTTCATCCATATGAGCCAAAAACACATTTTCTGGCTTTTCTCGGCCTAGAAGGCACCATTTAAAAAAAAAATCACATTTCGACTACATAAGTGACCCAATTTAAAGATATATCCAGCTTTCCAGCAGTGAAATATTCCTTTAAGTAGTTAAGTTTTGATTAGCCCAAACCTAAGAATATATATTTAATTAATTTGTTCTTTTATTTTATTTTAAGTTCCCAGATTGCTACCCCTTATATTCCCTAACTTCCCATCTTGCTAATAAATAATAATACATGTTTTTTGCAGTCCACTTTGTATCATTAAAACCAATCCCAAAGTGCTACAGAGTAAAACAAGATTAAAAATAGGTTAAAAAGTAAAGTAGCAAAACATACAACATTTGCAAGAAGGCTTGCATAAAAAAGGTTTATATATATTTTATTCATATTTTATTGTGTAATTACATAATTTAACTGTACTATTATGTCTTTTACTTGAGTGTGTTATATAATGAGCATTGTTGGATGGAGTCTGAGATCTAATATTGTCATTGCGAACGACTGCTTCTCTGTAACCGCTGTGCACCTGACAATAAAGAACTTGAATCCTGAAACAATCTGACCATGAAGGTGAATTGTTTTTCTAGTCATATTTACCTGACGCGCATAATATTTTCTAGCAGGCTAGAATCTTTCAGCTTTCTCATTTGACCGTAATGATGGTTAGGAGGAGAGAGAGAAATGTGAGAAGGAAAAGATAAAGGGAAGGTAGAAGTGTGTCTCAAGTGAAATACCCAAAGATCTCTGTGTCCATGCTTGTTAGTGAGGCAGTAGAATAATCTGGTGAATCAAACGGCAACGTTAAGAAAAACATCTGCACAGCAGGAGTGAGGAGAATGTGTTTGTGTGTGTCTGATTAAATGATCTTAGTATGGGCTGTGTTACTCTTCACACTCACACACACACACACACGCACACACACGCACACACAAACAGAGAGACAATATATTTGGACTAGCTGGGGTTGGGGCTGTGAAAGTAGGCGGGAGAAGAGAGTCTGAATTTATTAAGCCCACACCAACCATTCAAAGTACGCCAGCAACAAGCAATGAATCTCCAACAAGAAATAAATAACTGCTGTGTGTTTGAGTCTCAGGCAGAGATATCAGCAGCGGGGGTGGAAGCATGCTCCGATGAGACAGGGAGGAAGGCAAGGCTTTGGGCAAGATGTTGCAGTAGTTCTTAGGAGGCAGCATTTTTGCTTGGGAGGATATGCAGTACATCTCCATTCTGATGATTATTCACACATGCTGGACTAGTGAAGGACATATGTACAAAATAATTAATTACGCTCTTGCAGATATTGAGTCCTTAACCTACAGTCTGAAAGTTCTGTTTTGCTTTAAAACACTTTCACACTAAGAGCTTATTTGCTCACTTATTAATTAACATGCTTTAAAAAAATCTGTTTCTTGAGGGAAATAATTGTCTGACTAGACATTGATATTCATTGTATCCATGTCTCCTGGCTGCAACTTTCGAGTGATCTACATACAATCAATGAAAATGGACCTTTACCTTTAGCCCAAAAATATGTTTTGTCTTTGGGCCTGGATGGACATCAGAATCAGCTTTATTGTCCAAATATGTGTTCACATAGAAGGACTTTGACTCTGGCTTGTTTCTCTCAGTGAACTCACATAGAAACAGACTAACAGTAGAAACCAGGAGAACAAAGCTGAACAGGGCTAATATGAGGCCTCACCAGTCTGCGGTACTCAAATCATTTTAGCGCAGAATCAGGGTACTGCTTTTTCTGTCTATCTCCATGGTGTTCAACGTACCCCGTTTCAGTTTAAAAATACATCTTGCTATGTTTTGTAGGGCCTGAACGTGGCCCGTGTCTGTCTGCCTGTCTCTCTCCATGGTGGTGAAACATTCAAACCCAGTATGCCTGTCTCTCGCCATGTTCCTGAAACATTCCATCCCGTTCTGTGTGTCTCTGCTTTACTACGGTTTCCTGGTTGAACAACATATTTTCTTGGAATGGTGTGAAACGGTGTGCAACTGCTTTGAGATAATCTGTTTGTCTCTCTCCATGGTCCTGAAACATTAGAACCCAGTCTGTCTGTCTCTCTCCATGGTCCTGAAACATTCAAACCCAGTCTGTCTCCCTCCATGGTCCTGACACTTTCAAAAGAAGTCTGTCTCTCTCTCTCCACGGTCCTGAACTATTTAAACACAGCCTGTCTGTCTCTCTCCATGGTCCTGAAACATTTAAACCCAGTTTGTCTGTTTGTCTCTCTCCATGGTCCTGAAACATTCATAAAAGTCAGTGTACTTGCTCACACAACAGGTTGTTCAACGCAACCCCGTTTCAGTTTAAAAATATGTGTTGCTATTTTTTTGTCAAGGATGAACATGGCCCCTGTTTGTCTGTCTCTTTCCATGGTCCAGAAATATTAGAACACAGCCTGTCTGTCTGTCTGTCTGTCTGTCTGTCACTCTCCATGGTCCTGAAACATTCAAACCCAGTCTGTCTGTCCGTCTCTCTCTATGGTCCTGAAACAGATAAACCCAGTCTATATTTCTCTCTCCATGGTCCTGAAACATTCAAAACCAGTCTGTAAGTATGTCTGTCTCTCTCTCTCTCTCTCTCTCTCTCTCTCTCTCTCTCTCTCTCTCTCTCTCTCTCTCTCTCTCCATGGTCCTGGAACATTAGAAACCAGTCTGTCTGTCTGTCTCTCTCCATGGTCCGGAAACATTTGAACCCAGTCTGAGTGTCTCTGTCCATGGACCTAAAACAGTCAAACCTAGCCTGTCTGTCTGTCTGTCACTATCCATGGTCTTGAAATATTAGAACTAGGGATGAGCGAGTACAGCATTATCTGTATCTGTATCTGTATCTGTTAACCATATGAATTATCTGTATCTGTATCTGTACTCGGACTGGGCGGGGCCTAACTCGGAAGTGGGTCGGGTTGTCTTGAAATGGGTGGGGCTTTAACCAGTCTGTCTCTCTTCATGGACCTGAAACATGAGAACCCAGTATTTCTTCCGTCTCTCTCCATGGTTCTGAAACATTCAAACTCAGTCTTTCTGTCTGTCTGTCTGTCACTCTCCAAGGTCCTGAAACATTTAAACAAAGCCTGTCTGTCTCTCTCCATGGTCCTGAAACATTCAAACCCAGTCTGTCTGTCTGTCTGTCTATCTCTCTCCATGGTCCTGAAACATTTGAACCCACTCTGAGTGTCTCTGTCCATGGTCCTCAAACCCAGTCTGTCTGTCTGTCAGTCTCAGTCCATGCTCCTGAAACATTTAAACCCAGGCCATGTTCAGCCCCAGCAAAATGTAGCAACACTAAATTTAATTCAGCTTAACTCTGAGTCTAAGGCATACACGTAAAGGACAAGCTCACCTGTTTTATTTTAATAAATGAGAGAAGCTGCTGTTGGAAACAATACAAAAAATAATTAACAACAGAAATGGTTGAAATGGGACAGACAGCTAGGGGTCTAATTAGGTAGACATCGATAGTTTCACTTGCATGATGCATGATGGGATGGATGCTGACCCCAGATTCTCAGGTCATAACTTCTAGGTAATGAACATGTGTCTCTCCAAGGCATATGTGTGTGTAGGTGTACTTCGAGTATAAACCTCCCTCCATGTGTTCTTATGTGTTGTGTGTGTGCCTCCCTTTGCTCTGACTGCCGTTACTGTGACCTGTGTTCTGTATTCAAAGCACATGCACAGACCACAGATCTCTCTTGCCCCGAGGTGCTGATAGTTTTTTTTCTTCCCTGTTCTATCCTTATTTTTCCTTTCAATTTATTTTTGTTGGAGGATTCAGACACAAAAGAATAAATCAGTGTTTTATTTTTCCTCTCCCTCTTGGCTAGTGTTTGTAAGAATCAGGACTGCCCACACTGGGTTTAGCTTTATATGAACAACTCGGGAGGAAATGCACATATGCATACATTCCAAAATATCTTGACATGATAATTTTACACTTACTGTATGAATCTCAAGCATTGCTATTTGGATTTAATTTCAGTCTCATTATGTTTTGCTGCTTTTATTCTGTACACCCTCATGATACTGTGATTCATTCATACTTATAATTCATCATATTCTTTTTTTCTTTTGCTGTATCCTATTATTATTGAACCTGTGACTGAGTTTTCCCATGAGGACCATTAAAAATTAATCTTATCCACACACACAAACACACACCTGCACAGGCACTGCAGCTAGACACTGCTACTGGTACAGTAGCTACTGAAGTGCCTTGAGCAATGGCAGCAGATGCTGAAATTAGTTTTAGACTCAGTTCACAGTGAAGATAAGTTAAGTGTGCATTCTGATATTACAGTACAAACATCCCAAGAGATATATGAGAACCAAATCTGTCTCATTTAACAAATTGGAGTGTTTTTGTTTGTGATGTTGTGACCACACAGTCCCTACTTCATGTCACTCACTGCTGAAGGGACAGCAGACGCTGAATGGCATAAGCTGCTCATCGACAGTGGCATCATCGTGTCTCAATGCTTGGGCAAGAAGACCATTCAATTAAAGAAATGTGCACCCTCAGCAGTGAATATACCAGGAGAATGTACAGCAGCTGGAGTCTGCAGTTTGAGCTCCTCCAGACAAGCGGCTGCTGCATGGCGTTAGCTCAGAGACGGGGTTTACTCTGGACACTCCTGCCCCATCTCCCCCTCTGCTGTCCCACAACGGTCAGGAAGCCGAAGCAGGAAAAGCTAACACTAAGCCAATCTAATATAAGAATTTCCTTCAGGCAAAATACTCTTAGTGAATTTAATAGACTCTCGTAAACAGTACACATTATAGGTTATATGTCTGGGGCTTTTATTGTGAAAGGTAAGAACAGAAAGAGTGTCTCTGGTAAACGCTGCCATTGTCAAGGTTGAAAGGAGTAATAACGTTTGCCATCTAAATAGCCCAACACATTGGGATTAGTTGATGTCTTTATTTGCGAAACTGCCAAAAAATGTATAATAATGATGTAGCTTTACCGCCGCATAATATCCGCGTTCTGTGTGAAAGTACTCATGACAAAAACAACTGTTCGAAAAATGTATTGACATGCAAATTAGTTGCACGAAAGAAACGGTCCTCAGTGTGTAAAGGCTTTGTTCCTGAAATAAAGTTCTCATATAACACCATCTCAGCCAGACTGGAAAACCACAGGGATGTGCAGCTACCTCCTAGCCTGTAAGCTAGCCCCCTCATTCCCCGCTCACACCAGCCCTGTCCTCCATTGTCTCTATTCTTCCCTGCTGCCACCTGATTCCCATTTCGTGCCATCCACATCCGCCTCTACAATAAAAAACCACCACGACCATGTCCGTGTCCTGCGTTTGGGTCCCTCCTGTATTCCTCATACTTCTGTACCTGTGTGGAGTGTAACTACATGACCCACACAACTCTGCATGAGTACACACCAATTATTATGTCTTTTTATTTTTTATTTTCTGTTTGGACTTTGATGTAAGGACACCTCTGCTGTAAAAAAAAAAAGGAAAAGAAACCATGATTAAACTGAGAATCGAAGAAGGCCATTTGAATCAGTCCACCAAACAGCAGCCGTTCCCAGCAGGCGTTGGCTGCTGCATCAGCCAGGCTATCATCTGTTATCTCGTCTTAACACACAGATCTGGCAGCAGAACAGCAGGGGAAGGGAGGGGGCAGCAGTGTCCCAGCTGACTGGGGCAAACATCGCCCCCCTCTGAGTAGGACATGGTAGATCACTGTGAGACATTAGACCCACCGCAGTTAGACAAGGCCCGGCGGGTGGTGGCTGAGGGTTGCAGACTCTCCTGGCACTCACAGAGTCATTAATTGTGAGTGATTCATTTGGGCCTCACAACAGAGAGCTGGTGTAGAGACCTTTTTAAAAGAACTGAGGAGGTGGGGAGGGATTGTCTACACCATCAAGGGACACAATCATACAGGCACAGGAAATATCACAGCGAATAATTCAGCACAGACACACACATCTTATTTCTTATTAGAAATACATTTAGGAAACATATTCTACTTCTTATATGATGAATCAAATGTGGATGTGTGTGTGTGTGTGTGTGTGTGTCGGTCATTCACTGTCCCTCAGGTTGTGCCAAGTTGACACATATAGGCAGCAATATATGCCCTGTCTCCTTCTCCCAGCAGTATTATGAATTTTAAGAGCTCATTCAGCTCTTTGAAATCTGAGATTACAGTTGAATGTTTTATTGAATGTTTTACGTTGTAAGAGAACGTGCATCTCTGTCTCAGCCTCACCTGTCCAACAGTGATCACACGTTATGTCTCTGTAGATTTCATTGTGAGGAGTGCTGAGCGTTGGTCACTAAGGTGTTGCTCGGTGAGGCTCCTTTCTCTGTTCTCAGCATCCTACTTCATGTTGACTAACTGAGCATGGAGAACACTGTTCTCCTGTTTCCGTGCCTCTACACTTCCTCTGAGCTCAGATGCTGAGGCCTGGAACTCTCTCAGGAGCTCCTCTTGTGAATCTTGAGGAGATGAACTACATCTGTTGTGTGCTGTTGTGCTGGTTGTCTCTCAGACTGTGACATGCACTCATATATCTTGCTGCTTCTACAGTGTTGACATTATTTTCTCCAAATTCATGTTGCATTCTCTCTCTCTCTCTCTCTCTCTCTCTCTCTCTCTCTCTCTCTCTCTAGTGAGAGGGAGTATGGTGTCAATGCTTGCTATAGAATGAGGATTTGACCTCAGTTATACAGGGTTAGGAGTGAACAAACAGAGTCCAAGAGAAATTGGAATTAATAATGTAGACTCTAATATGTTTACTCAACTCAGATGATGGCTTCAATAAAATATTAAGAGTACAGTGCCCCATCAGGGTATTTCTGTGTTGTCAGGGACGTAAAATCCCTCTCTCCCCTTCATTGCAGCCAAGTAGAGGCAGGAAGCTATAGCAGCTCTCCTGTCACCTCAGACCAAATGGAAGAAGGAAGCTGGGGTCACACCATCTATCATTTCTATTTGGGAAAGGTTTCACCTTTAGATGGAACTGAGACAAAAGGACAAATGGATTTGACGGCAGTGGCAAATGAATGATCAAAATGAAATGGGATCTGCTGTTGTTACAATTACAATACAGAAGTGGAGAACCTGAGCAGAAGTTTTTGCTGTTATAAAATGGAGGCAGTGGCAGAAATATCAGGATCCACAGGTGAAAATGTGATTCATAGTCACCCGGTGGGGGGTGGGGGGGGATGTGATGTAAAACGTGTTCATCTACTGCAACAATATTCTCTGTCATACAATGTCAGTCAACATCCTAATTGGCAGGAGAGTGTATATTATTTCCAAAAAACACTCAGCTCTACGAGTGAAGGAGTTCAAGTACATCGGGGTCTTTTTCGCGAGTGAGGGGACAATGGAACCACCACTGGTAGAGTGATAAAGTGATAATGGCTGTCCTGTTTTCGTTGTAAAGCCCTCTGAGATGACATACTGGGTGTTAAGGAAAAACTTAGGAGCAGCACAATTCAGGTTCAAGAGACCTTGATGACTTACACAGAAGCATTTAAAGGAGAATTGCGGTGGATTTCAACACGTAGCTCTGTTGTTTGTAAATGTGGAGTGCTGTCTGTAGCAAGAAAAACAAAACCCATTGGTGTTGCCTACACCATGTTATCCTCCTGCTAGAGTTAGCACCCAACAGGTTTAAACAGGGCAGGTTTTAAATGTGTTCTTAGCCTCTAAACATGTTTGAAAGTTTATTACAAGTGCCTACCCATGTGCAGTTATTCCTTCCGAGGGAACACAGTGAATCTGACTGCAGTAGATGTGACAGAAAGGCATCAAAGTTGTGTTAATCCATACCTCACCGAAAAACTGTAAATAAACAAAGGCATGTTTAGAGGCTAAAAACACATTTAAAACCTGCCCTGTTTAAACCTGTTGGATGCTAACTCTAGCAGGAGAACACGGTGGAGGCAGTACCGATTGTTTTCGTTTTTCTCGCTACTGACAGAACTCCACATTTACAAACAACAGAGCTACGGGTTGAAATTGACCGTAATTCTCCTTTAATGAACTCTCAATTGAAGAGGCAATTAGGCAGGCAATTATTGTGCAGTGCCGTCCCAACTCTCTGAAGTTCCTGTCTTCATGAAGGTGTATATAAACTCATGCGGAACCTGTAATTTTCTTTCTACACAAATGTAGATTCCTGAACATCCAACCAGCTTTTACCCTTTTCATAAGTGTTGTCAATATTTTTTTGTCTCTAAAGGTAAGAAGAACAATGATTAGAAGCTCTTCTCTGATTGATGAACTCAGCTCCCCCTTTTTTTCTTTCTCCCCCCTCTTTTATTTTATGTAATTTAATGAATTCACTGCTTGTCTGTTGTCCAGTGTTGTACAATGCCATACTTTGTAATTAAATAACTTTCAATAAGGTTTGTTAAAAGCATTGAGCGAATGTGATTTGACCTGCCCTAACAAATTGATTTAGTAAAGAGAATTTCTGCATTTATCTCTCATTCACACTCCAGTCCAGTTGGTGGCAGTAATGCACATTTAACCTGCCCTTAACAGGAGGCGTACGAAGTCAATCAATCAATGTAACCACGCCCACCCAATCAGCCAGATCACCTGAAATACCTGTATGGCTGTTCAGATTTGAAAATAGGCCCGAATTGTCCTCCAGACCACTTCGAAAACAGAACTATGATGGTGAGTTACTTTTACACTCAAAACAGTGTTGTAAAACAGAATTCTAACACTCTGAACAATCACTCAGTTAAGTTGGAAGTCACAGATGTGTTGGGACCAGGCAGTTGTGTTAAACCTGATTCTCAACAAAGGTCCTCAGATGAACTGACCTCTGAGGACAAAGATTTGCGCCCTACATGGAACATTCCAATCCTCTGAAACAAAGGAGCGCATGGCTCCTCAGTGAAGCAAGGGAAATCTGTTCTTTTCTGCAGGGACATGCAGGTAACACGGAGGTGTGAATTCACACCTTTGAGAGCTCTGAGGATTCCCATTGGTTTAGAGGTACCTTGAACACAACAGGGAGCCGGAGACTATAAAAGCCTCCTCTGAACAACGCCTCCTCGCTCTCCACGGTAATCAGTCTACTGACAGGGGACGCGCCGTTCAGCTGTTCGAGAATCCGCCATTTAGCTAGCTCAGGGGTGGGCAAACTTTTTGACTCGCGGGCCACAATGGGTTCTAAAATTTGACAGAGGGGCCGGGCCAGGAGCATTTGGAGGGAGTGTTTGGGCCGGATATACTAAAGCATTAAATGTAGTGTGTGCAAACCTCATAGCACAGTAAGAACACTACAACCCAATTTATTAACTGTCTTTCAAATGTGAAAAATAGCCCTTATCAGTTAATAAATTTGTCTCAAGGAATATGCAAGATATGGCATTTACATACTATTTCGCAGATACCGGGATGAGGAAATGTAAATAGATTAAAATAACATACGCACTGTGATTTATCAAGATTGCGTCTGTTTTTAATAAGTTTCAATCGAAGGTGCAAAGTTAAAGAAATCAACATTTATTGAAAAATGGAATCACTTTCAACATTCAAAACATATTATTACACAACGAAATACTCAAGCTCAATAATATCTACTTGTGTTAAACTCCGCAAAATCATGGATGGATTGTCCTGACCGCGCGCTCTACAAACTCGCCACGGACGCCCTCGCCTTCACGCGCAAACAGTACACGTGTATCGTTGCCAAGCACACAGACATAGGCTGTATTAAATATCCTACCTGCAGCTGAAAATTTAAATTTAAATTAAGAGCGATGTGCGGCGTGTTAATAAAGCTACTGTACCGCTGCTGTGCGTAAATGCGCATTGCTCTTAATTAAAAGACGCACTTCCAAACTTTCCATATGCATTTTTTCATAACACAGCAGAAAAACTCACCATTTCAGTGGGAACAGTGTTGTTGGTCTCCCTTTTTTGCCAGTGCATCAAAGTCTGGAGTTAGTTTTGTTGTGGCAATTCTCAGGACAGATCTGAGGTGTTGGTCAGTTAACTTGGATCTGTGATGGGCTTTGTTGATTTTCATGACGCTAAACGTCTGCTCACACACGTAGGTCGAGCCAAACAACACCAGCATCTTCTGCGCCGTCCTCCGGAGGTTTGGAAACGCGGTCTCGTTAAGTGAAGCGTAAAAGTCATTCAGTTTAAGAGACTTGAACTTCTCCTTTGAGACGGAGTCAGACTGAAGATCGATCAGTTCCAATTGCAGCTCCTGCGGTGCTGATTCGGGGTCTTGTGACAGGGGACAGGACACCAGTTGAAGTGACTTGTCAATTTTTTCAAAATCACAGAACCGACGGCAAAATTCTCTGTGCAGATCGTCCAGTGATTTGCAGTATTTCTTCGCATTTCGGGCGGCCTCTTTCTGCACGGCTAGTGTGGGGAAATGCGCGAAAGATTTGTTTGACATTTGCCTGGAGAATAAAACCAGCTTGGATTTGAAGGCTCTCACATTTGTGTACATGTCGTGCGCAAACTGATCTTTCCCCTGTAGCTTCACGTTCAGCTCATTCATGTGTGAAAATATGTCCACAGCAAACGCAAAGTCACAAAGCCAGTTTGTGTCGCTCAGCTCGGGGAATTCTTCGGATTTCCCCATTAAATTAAAAAATGAGCGAATCTCGTCTTTGAGCTCCCAGACTCGTTGAAACACTTTCCCCAAACTTAACCAGCGGACGCGAGAGTGGTAAAGTAGGTCCTGGTGATCCGCATTAGTTTCTTCCAGGAACGTAATGAACTGACGATGATTAAGTCCCCTTGCTCGTATGAAGTTAACAAGTTTTACAACTGGATCCACGACGTGATTAAGCTGCAATACAGACTTACACAGAGACTCCTGATGAATGATGCAGTGAAGTAAAATAACATCCTGGTCAGGGTTTTCTTCTTTCACTTTATCCTGGATTCTTTTCAGCAGCCCGATGTTTTTTCCAGTTAAATTTGGCGATCCATCCGTGGTGACATTGGCAAGTTTACTCCAAGGTAGCTTCATTCTCTCGATGACAGCAGACACCTGTTCATATAAGTCCTCTCCTCGCGTTTTCCCTTTCAGTGATTCCATGCTCAAAAGCTCCTCCGTTATCTCAAAACTGTCGTTAATCCCTCGGATAAAAATTAGGAGCTGAGCAGTGTCTTTTATGTCGTTACTTTCATCCAGTGCTAGTGAATATAACTTAAAGGACTCCGCCTTTTTGTTTAACTCGCTGACTATATCTTCGTCAATCAGTTCTACGCGGCGAGTCACTGTCCTGCGTGCTAAACTGATTTTTTCAAACTTGGCTTTGCTCTCCGGACACAAGAGACCTGCTGTCTCTACCATGCACTCTTTCAAAAACTCGCCTTCGGAGAAAGGCTTGCTAGCCTTTGCTAATTTGAATGCCAGCAAATAACTTGCCTTGGTACTTGACTCTTGAATTGCAGTTTGTCGGTGAAAAAAGTTCTGTTGACTCTGTAAATTAGCTGCCAACCTCTGAGCAGTTGCCGCCCGTTCTTGTGTTGACTGCTTGCTAGCATAGTTTGCATGCTTCGTGGCAAAGTGACGGCTGATATTGTACTCTTTGAAAACCGCAACAGCTTCTTGGCATATCAGACATACAGCCGTTGATCGGACTTCAGTGAAGAAGTATTTTGTTGTCCACTCCTTATTAAACACTCGGCATTCGCTGTCCACTTTCCTTCTCTTTGGTCCGCTCATTTTCACAGAAGGGCTTAATGGTGACGTGAAACGAAGTGAAAATTAAAGTGAAATAAAGAGAAATACGCGCCACTCCAACAACGGTCAATGTGTTTTGAGTGCGCCATCTATTGGGGAAACGTGGGCATTGCAGGGAAAGGGGAAAAAAATGAGGTTTTTACTATAATTTGGACAAGTTCGGCGGGCCGGATTAAAAAGCCTAACGGGCCGTATGTGGCCCGCGGGCCGTAGTTTGCCCATGTCTGAGCTAGCTGGTTCCATTCGCTGGTCGAGTGAGGCATCAAGTATCTTGTGATACAAAGGGATCCGGGCGGAAATACTAAGCCAGTATTTAGCCAAATCTGCAGAGGGCAATCCAGCCTGTTTTCTGAGGAAAAGAAGACGTTGCGTCTTCAAGTCGACTTGGATCGGTTCCGTCCAATGCTCTGGTTGGTACTGGCCCATTAATCTCTGGCAAGGGATTAACTAACAAACTGGACAACACAAAACTAAGAGGCTTTATATGGTTCTGGGCAGATATTAGAACTAGTGTTGTTTTTTTTGTTTGTTTATTAATGAGTAACTGGCTATTGCTGCCCTTTGGTTACCATTAATGTGATTATGATTTAATCATGTATTACTGGTCCATGTCATGATGAATCTGTTTCTGTGAATGTATCAGTGATCACGGACCTGTATTGATAGGTTTGTGTTGAGACTGTTTACTTCCTAGTCCCTGCGGTGGAGTTTAGCTGTTTCGCTCGCAGTAGCAAGGGTAAAAATAATCCTTTCTCTCGTTCAACAAGTTTCAGATTCTGCTATAACGTCAGGTTAAGTGAGAATCTAGAGTGAGCGAAGAGTGGTTTCAAGTGTTTTCCCTCCATTTTTCCCTCTCTCTCTTTCCTCTCTAACACACACACACAAACGCACATTTCATACACACACGTACATGTGCGTTGAATAGCTACCCTGCTAGCACCCAGTAGCTAGCTAGTCTATAATTGTGTACCTTTTGTCTGTAAAACGTGGCGTGAACAGCTAACCTCATTAGCTTTCCACAGTCACTCATAGACAAGCTAATTCGCGAGTACATAGCCTATATTGTGAACAAGCTAACAACGACACTGCTAGCTTAACCACGTGGAGTCTGAGTAACCTTTGAACCGAGCTAACCCATAGCCTAGCACACGAGCTAAGCGCTAAGCGTGGGCGTTGCCTAGCAACCCCCTTTTGGCCTCTTCAACCCCTCCTCATGCACCCAGCACCACTACCGCCCTCTTGAGGCTAAATAGTTCGGTGCAGCTCACAGGAGTAGCCATTGTTGTCTTTGGGCTAGACTACATTTCGTCAACCCCTCCTCCTCTTTCACACACACACACACACACACACACACACACACACACACACACACACACACACACACACACACACACACACACACACACACACAGAGAGAGACACACGTGTCCATGCTTCCTGTTTTGTTTTTGGTTGTAATATTTTAAAAGGTATATAAGTTTATGATTGAAGGATTATTGATTGGCCATTGATAATTTTGACGTTAATACATTCTATTATACTTTAACTAGCAGTTGTCTGTGATTATTTGTGTATTTGTTGTAATAATTGCTGGTTGAATACAGGTTAGTGCTCGATTTCACACCTTCCTAAACAACATATGAGACTTTTCGCAGTTTGATTATTGGTCCCTGAGTTCAGGGTGGTGCCCCGTTTTGATTGTGTGTCGATTTAGTAAAGTTATGAATATCTCATATTCATAACTTTATTAATATTGATAAAACATCTTTGATAATTTGCCAATAATCAAATCTGTCCCCTACGAGTACCCAACATATGTCATATTAGACTAAGAAAAGAAAAGCATATTGTTAACTTCTACATGGATAACTTCACATCTGGGGCTCGACAGTGCAGCGTTTCACTCGCATTTACGACTAAAAATAGATGTGTGGAACTGTACAATGTATTTAGCAGCGTGGGTGTGGATAAAACGGGGTCACGGCGACACACGTCTCTCGGCTGTGGCTTGGCAGCGTTGCATCCCCCCACCCCCCGACTCATTTCCTGGTAAACCATACACAACATGAAATCAAGGAGAGGGGTAACTTTTCCTGCTCCAGGTTTCCCACCGTGGTCAGAAAGAACAGGGGAGACACTTTGTTTCTCTCACTATGACTCTATAGTCGCTACTAGCTCCGGAGCTAATCGCCGTCACTCTCTCACTTCCTCCTCGCTCTAAAACACACTCCCCACACACACCCACATGCTGGCTGGACGCACACACCAGCGCACAAGCGAAAGCTCTGCGTGGAGCCTCCGCACAACCATAAAACAAGCTTTAGAAGCAACACCTGACAAAGATGATCAGAAATTACAATTAAAATGGTTGCCATCTGCAAAATAAACAAATTAGTGAAACTGTCTCTCTTCTTAGTGTAGTCAGTTATTCTGAATATATATGCTCGAAACTAGTAAGATGCACATTGTGGCAGTTTCCTTTACTGTTGCCTGCTCTTGTGATAAACTTAGTTAACCCTAACCCCAACACACTCGTCGAGGCAGTTTTATTTGTATAGCCCATTAGAGCCACAAGGCAATTCAAAGTGCTTTACATAAAACATTAAAGAGCTGTTAAACACAGTTCAATCAGGAGAGACTTCGTTGCAAAAACGCAAAATTTATTCACAAGTATAACTTGACATGAATGATGTTTGGAGATTAGACTCCATCACAAATATATTAATACAATAATATATTAGAAGGGGTAGGAAGCCGAAGACCTCCCCCGATGGAGTCTAGACACTGGCGGTGGTGTGAGGAAGCCCGAACGAGGAGCCAGCCGAAGAAGAGAACAGGAAGGAAGCCCAGGGAGCCACGAGAGCTGGAGACCGGAGGTGGAGGGGAGGAGGAGGGTCGAACTCATCTAGAATGACAGCTGACGGAAGAGAGAGAGAACGGTTTAAAACAGGGAAGACAAGCTGTGATTGGCTCGGAGAAAACGGTGGCCGCTTTTGATTGACTAAAAGAAAGTGGGTGTTCCGGCAACTGATTAGATAAGGCGAGCAAAACTAGGAATAAATTGAGAAGTCTTCCTGCATGAAATTACGCTGAGCTTCACTTCAATCAGGAGAGACTTCGTTGCAAAAACGCAAAATTTATAAATAATAATAAATAACTTGACATGAATGATGTTTGGAGATTAGACTCCATCACAAATATATTAATACAATAATATATTAGAAGGGGTAGGAAGCCGAAGACCTCCCCCAAAAACGTGAATTGAACTGGTGAAAAAACGAACTTACTTGATGCGCAGGAACTGAAGTGATTATGCTCCATTGACCCCCAAAAAGAATGAGGCAGGAGACTCAGCAAGAAAGGGGGAAGACAGACAGCAAAAAGAGAGAGAAAAGCCCCTATCATATACACGAATGTACTAAGATGCGGACTAGACAGAGAAATGAAGGGGAAAGCCGTGGAAACATGAACCCCGCTCTGTGGCAGTACAAATGAAACCAGGCACCAGGTGTGTGCTGGCGAGCTCAGCGAAAAGTGGCATGTGCCACGACAGGCATGTTTTAGCGAGATTTTCGCTTGTTTGTGTGATTCACACTTGATTGTTTGCATGATTCACGCTTTGTTTGAGATATTCACACATGAAGGTAGCGTGCTTCACGCTTGTATGAGTGATACACACTTGAAGTTAGAGTGCTTCACACTTGTTAGCGTGCTCACGCTTGATGAGAGATACACGCTTGCAGTTGCGTGATTCACACTTATTTGAGATATTCACACTGAGATTGCATGCGTGATTCACACTGAGATTGGTTGCATAATTCACGCTTTTAATCATTTATACATTTATTTAGTTATATGTATATATGCTTTTTTTTTTTTTCTGCGTGATTCACGCTGGCCTGTTGGAAAATGCTGCTTATGAATTTATTAATTCAGTAATTTGGTGATCCATTCATTCCTTAATCCTTTATTTATAGATACAGATATATAGATATAAACTACCATAATCAAATTATCGAAGGATACATATCTACAACTATATATCAACAAGTACAGCATGCAAGACACATCTATATATAATCTAACCTTTTATCTAACTAGCAAGACGTATATCCATATATCTCTATCTATTTACGCTAAAAACGTGTGTATATATATATATATATATTAAGGGTACCGATCACCGATCACTTTCAGGAACTGAAAATTACGCCATTACATAACAGTCACACATGTTTAGAGAATGTATCAGTAACTGTTTGGCTTTCTGTCCTAGCTCAAAATCTAAAAAATGTCCTTTCAATCACTGCAGACATTTCTTCAGCACACACAGACACACACAGTCAGTCACACACACACACACACACACACACACACACACACACACACACACACACACACACACACACACACATGGGGAAACAGCTGTTTGAGCGGCGCCGGAGCTGCTAGCTACACGGCTCACACACACGGACCGACACACACACACACGGACCGACACACACACACACGGGGAAACAGCTGTTTGAGCGGCGCCGGAGCTGCTAGCTACACGGCTCACACACACGGACCGACACACACACGGACCGACACACACACACACGGACCAACACACACGGACCGACACACACACACACGGACCGACACACACATACACACACACACACGGGGAAACAGCTGTTTGAGCGGCGCCGGAGCTGCTAGCTACACGACTCCGCTCTGCCTTAGCGTTAGCTAACTTTGAAAACTCCTCATCCTCCTTTCTGTGACTAACCTTCAAATGTCTGATGAGGTTGGTGGTGTTGAAATGTCTTTGGAGCTTTCCGCCTTGTGGTATTTCCTCGGTACACACGTTGCTAATCGCTAGTGTATTGTCTTTTTCCCAGATAGCAATGAGTCGGCCGACCACCAGCGGTGCTCCAGAGGCAGTAGAAGCGTCAGAATGGTGTAATCACAAACACGTTTGCCGGAGAACCACCGGTAGCAGACGCTTTTTAAAAGCAGTCCGTCTTCCTAGCGTCTTCGTTCCGCGGGCCAACTGCTGTTCTGCCACCGTTGATCGGCCTATCTGATCGGCCTTTATGGAGACCACCGATCAAACTATTTAAAGCCATTATCGGCCGATACCGATCGGTGGCCGATCGATCGGAGCACCCTTACTAAATACTACTAAAAATGGGAAGTTACCATAGATTTGTCTGCCGTGAATGTCGCTAAATCTGACCCATTGGACCTTGTAAGGTGGGAGGTATTAGTTCTTTCTTTTAGTGTGTTCATGTCAGTTACTAATCAGCATACTAACACCCTTACCAGTGCATTTTCAACAACCACATATGTAACTACTTTGTGAGTAATGGACTTTCCTGAACAACTATAAGTAAAGCATTCAGCTTGAGGCTTTGTTTGTTGCTCAGGCCTCAGATTGGTAACGTATGGGGGAAGCTACATTCAGCCACTTTCTCATCCAGTGTGTGGTAGAAGTTAAGAAAGTGCTGTATCTATGTGGGCGGACAGCTTTCCGATAAGCAGCCAGCCCTAAAATGTTGCCACACTGTGGCTTGATGATCCCCGAGAAACTGAGGGGGAGGAGGAAAAGGACTGGAGGGGGTGGGTAACTTTCCTTCGTTGCCTAATTGTCTCACCCCCTTTCTGTCTCCTTCTGTGTGCGCTTCTCTTCCCAGACTCCTCCAATCTACCAGGAAATGGAGAATTTGTTTAAAGTGGCAGTAGATCATAGTCTTGAAGCATCAGGCAACCTGCCAAGAAAAGGGGAAAACCTACTCTCGGCAGACTGCATGAAAGGAGTTTTGGAGGAAAGAAGAAGAATGGGAGAGCAGTGGAGGTATGGGTAGCAGAGCCTCACAGTAAGTTGAAAAGAAGTGGATGAATGAATGAGTACATGGCACATTGGCCACCAGAAAGCTACCTTTCAGTAGTCTTTTACTTTGACAACTTTACTTAATTTTCAGTCTGAATGGCCATTTAGTTTTTTTCTCCTTTATTCAGTCTGGCATTGATTTCTAGTTATTTTCTCTGTGTGTAGGACAACAAGTTTTCCACAAATGATTGCAAGTGACTGACTTGCCATGTACATCATTTTCAGCCCACACTGGTGAATTACCAAAGGGCTTGCTGAGTTATCATTAGAACTGTTTGCATTCCATTTCCTTCTAGAATTTGTACCCGTTGCTGCAACAGCATCAGCACTCGCAAATATATCATTTCTTGAAGCAGTTAATTTGTTTATCTAATATTAAATTAAGTAAGACTTGACAAAGTCACTATTTAAAAGTAAGTTTATGGGCTTAACGCTCTTTTGCTACAGATCGAACACACACACACACACACACACACACACACACACACACACACACACACACACACACACACACAGATGTTGAGATGACTATTAAGAATATAAATAATGCCATCCTCAAATTTTGTACCCTCTCACCCTCTCTGTGTCAAAAACGTACACGCACACAAAAACTGCTATTAAATCACCATATATCAATATTTTTTTCTGCTTTTTTTCATAAATCACTTAAATTGTAACTTGCTCAAAACTACCAAATATTCAATACCTTTCAGGATTTTAACCCTTTAAATGCCAGTTTTAATTCTTTGAAGTAACAATTATTTATGAAAAAAAAATAAAAAAAACATTAATTATTTTCCATAAAATAAATTGTAGGGGAATGGGGCTTTGGTGGTGATTAGAGTCTTGGATATGTCAAAGATAAGCAACACAAGTGATTTGATTGCATTAGTATTTTCAATGTAGTTCCACATACTACCTGTGGACACAAAAATGCCTCATTGACTTCCATTATAACCATATTATATTATAATTTATCTCACTGCCTTTACAGTATGAAAAACCATGCATTCTGCAATGTCAGCATTTCATTTTGAACAAAAGTGGTGATATTTGACATTTTTACTGTATTCCACCAGATTCCACCATTTTCCCTTTGTAGGCATGAAATTATAGTTATATTATGGAAAATATATTATATTTTTATGTGCTTGAATAAAAACATTGTCTCCTACCTTTGTTGTAAACAAAAACTACTATTAGTGTGTTTATGCAGCTGGCTGCTTTCACAGCTTGGCTGCAGAGAACAGAGGAGAACGACCTGGAGCAAAGAGAAGGAGAATAATTATGGAATTATGGAAAATAATTGTTTTGGTGGTTTTTTCATAAATAATTGTTACTTCAAAGAATAAAAACTGGCATTTAAAGGGTTAAAATCCTGAAAAGTATAGAATATTTGGTAGTTTTGAGCAATATACAAGTTAAGTGATTTATGAAAAAAAAGCAGAAATAAATATTAATACATGATGATTTAATAGCAGTTTTTGTGTGCGTTCGTTTTTGCCACGAAGAGGGTGAGAGGGAGTATTTAGCTCTACGCTAAAAATGCTAATGCAATCAAATACATTTTGTTGTTTATCTTTGACATATCCAAGTCTCTAATCCCCTGCGCCGGGCTCGAGAGTGCGACCATTTTGGTCGCACATGCGCCCAAATTTTGTAAGGGTGCGACTAACATTTTTCCTAGGTCGCACCGGTGCTCCTCCGCGCAGCCCCGCTGTACCTCCGCGCAGCCCCGCCGCACCTCCGCGCAGCCCCGCCCCCATTGCGACATTTGTTTACAGTTTTAATTGTTATTAACACAGCTGTATATCGTTAAGCATGAGAGGGAAACCTGTATTTGTAGCAGTGTTTCCGCTGCTAACTGTGTTACTGCGGAAAACACAGACGAAGTTATTGAATGCAACTAACTTCAGACGGAGCCTGCAAAATGCAGCGCAGTGACGATACAGACATTTCATATAGGCTACAAGACGTGTGTAACGCCGCTGACCCAGGGCTGGACTGGCCATCGGGCATACCGGGCATTTTCCCGGTGGGCCGACGCACTTTTGGGCCGAATCGCCGATATAATTTATAGGCCTTTGTTTTAATTTTTTAATTTTTTTGGGCCGCGCCGGCCCATTGATAACTGACAGCGGCCCATTCGGTAATTATACAAAAGTCCGTCTGTCAGGACTGATTGTGGCTGCATGCCGGGGGTAGCGCGGACACGAGCCTTACTGCGAGCGGGCGCACGCGCCACACGGAGAGAAAAGTGGGAGAAAGAGACTGTGTGCGTCCAGAGGATAATCAGTTGAGCTTTGAGAACTGTAAGTCCCATAGCTTACGTTGTCAGTTCATTTGGGCCTGTTGTTGTATTGGTCTGTAGTTCTTTTACATTTAAGTAAGTTAGCTGGTAATTTCGATGTTTGTGTTAATCACCTGTTAGCTACTTTGCACGTGGCTGTTGATTTATAATGCAGATTGTTGGAAGCTCTTGCTCACGTTTGTATTTAGCTACATTATTGTATTATTATTGTATTATGCTGCAGTAGTTACATTACATTGATATAGTGTAATTAATAGTGGGTTTGTTGTTGTTTGCTAGCCTATATGTATACTTCATATGCATTGTGTATGGTAGCCTTCAAAATGTTATTTGTTTCTTTGCAGAACCACACACAAATACACAGCCATAGCAGAGTAATAATAAATCGTCATCAAGCGTCAAGAGCGATAATTGTCTCCATCCGTGTTTTAACTGACTGGGGCGAAGTTGGAAACCGGAATCAGCTCAACTACAGTCCTAAGCTAGACCTAACCCAATCAAATCCAGGAACACCCTTCCCCACTCCCGGGCCTGAGACACGAGCTGTAAACATTATAATATGCTGAAAGTTTAGCATCCACGTTAAAATGGACAAACGACCACGGAACCCCATACGCAAGCGATGTGTACAGAAATTACGGGATTAAGTATCTACAGGTGAATGCCTCAAAATGTGCCAACATGTCTGACATGTTTGGGGCTGTAGTAGCTGCTTCAACATCAGCATTAGGCTACCTGAAGTAGAGGAAGGAGGAGAGGTGGCTGGCTATACAGAGAAGCAGAAACAACATCATGATGACAGGGAAGAGGCCGAGGAGGAGGAGAGCGACCATGACAGGGCCACGGGAGAGAGAGGGAGGAACAGATGGAAGAGAGAGTAGGCCTAGTTGACGACGGTAAGAAGTACGTGGATTAGCAGGTTGTGTGTGTGTGTGTGTGTGTGGGTGTGTGGGTGTGTGCGTGCGCCTCACGTCATAATGACAACAAGCAGTTTGGCAGTAACATTAAAGTTAGTGGCTGTCAGGTAACCTAACTGTTTAAGGGTTGGCCTGTTGGGTAGCTGAAGTCTGTGATCTATACAGCCTGTTCTACTAGGCTCATGTATACTATGTATACAGCCTACTAGGCTCATGTATACTATGTATACAGCCTGTTCTACTAGGCTCATGTATACTATGTATACAGCCTACTAGGCTCATGTATACTATGTATACAGCCTGTTCTACTAGGCTCATGTATACTATGTAAACAGCCTGTTCTACTAGGCTCATGTTTACTATGTTAACAGCCTGTTCTACTAGGCTCATGTATACTATGTATACAGCCTGTTCTACTAGGCTCATGTATACTATGTAAACAGCCTGTTCTACTAGGCTCATGTATACTATGTACAGCCTGTTCTACTAGGCTCATGTATACTATGTATACAGCCTGTTCTACTAGGCTCATGTAAACTATGTGTACAGCTAAATCTTTCTTGTTCATTGGTGTGAGCCAAGGCAACATTTTGATTGACTTTACTGACAATACACTTGTATACTTAAATGTTGTTAAATAATTTGAAATTATACTTTAAACTTTATCTTTGGCAATTACTTGCACTTGAGTATGGACATTGTGTAGGCTTCCCTATGGCCTCCAGGTCGCCAATCAAAAGTCAGTGAGTACACTGCTTCTCTTTTCCAGGGCATGTACTACTCCCAGCTTTATTGTAGCTTTTGGGAAGGGTTATGGTTATGGTTATTGTACTTAGCAGACACTTTTGTCCAAAGCGACAAAATATGAATCTTACAATGGTTAATATTAACAGTAAACAGTTTTTAAAAGTTGCTAAGCCAATATTAAGCAAAATAGTAATAATAACAATAATGGCAATACAATATCAAATATCAATAATAATAATAAAAAATACCATAAATATACAAATCATAACTCTAAGAATGAATTAATTATTTAAGTGTAAGATCAACAGATAAGTCTTGAGACCTCATGAAGGATCCAAAACCATCACATGAACGCAGAACACTAGGCAACTCATATCATAGAATGGACGCATATTTTAAGAGGACTGTCTGCAGGGAATGTCTCTGACCAATCACGGTGGGGGTGGGCCGCCTGGGCCAAAAATGCCCGGGCCGATTTTTTGTCCCAGTCCAGCCCTGCGCTGACCCGCCAAAGCATTCGACCCGTGCTGGACCCGTTCATAGTGAGTCAGCCGTCACTCTGTGAGTAGCATACGCTTCAGTCCATCTCTCTCTCTTCAGTCTCTCTCTCTCTCTTCAGTCTCAGTCTCCCTCTCCCTCCCCCTCTCTCTCTCTCCTTTATTTTGATAGGAAAGCAGACATGAAAGGGGAGAGAGAGGGGGGGAATGACATGCAGTAAAGGGCCGCAGGTCGGAGTCGAACCTGGCCCGCTGCGTCGAGGACTAAACCTCTATATATACCGACTGAGCTATCTGGGCGCCCTCTTTCTCTTTTAATCTGTTATTGTTGTTGATAACAAGTGAAGGAGCTTTCTCAGAGATATACATATTTTAAATGTATCTTAGGCTATTTATTTCAGATAATCTTCATTTGCATGTGTTGCAGCTGTATATTTTCAAACTGAGAAGTAAACCAGCTGTCTTTGCATTTTATTTTAATCACAACCTGTTTTCATAAAAGAGCTTGTGAAAAGTGGCTTTGACTTAAAACGGAACATTTAGCCCACTTAGTCCACAGAGATATGATTTTTTGTCCTGGACTAGTGGAAGATCTGATAAGAATCAGTGTGTGTGTGTGTGTTTGTGTGTGTGTGTGTGTGTGTGTGGGGGGGGAGCAGTTTGGAGAATTTTTATTTTTTATTTTTGAATTTTGATGCTAGGGAGTGTGGCAAGCTGGTACTGTCATTGGTTTAGGCCAAATTACAGGTGTTGTCCATCTGAGGGGTAGAGGACAGCAGGGGGGGGGCTATAAGACTTTGAGCCATGAAATGTTAGATCTCAGTTCAGGGAAGCACTTTGATCTATTTTGAAATGTTTTACTTAAAGGTATAGTGGTTGCTGACAGGTCAGCGAGCAGACGGCCGCGGCCTCCGGCCATAGACAGTATATAAAAGCCTCCGAGCGCTGCCCCCCCGCTCTCGGTGATAGCTTGTTTGTTGGCCTGTAGCATGCTAACGTTAGCTATAGAGATGCTTGTCCTAAATAGATTTCCACTTACCGGTGGCGAGTCTGACGTAGTGGAAAAAGTGCAAATCTTCTTTTGGAAAGTCGGCTTGTAGAGCCATGCCGACAGCAACTTGTAAACAGAGCGTGCACGAGGAGAACTAGGCTCGTGCACGCTCTCTCTTTCAAAAAGTGGAGAGGGCGGTTCTTTTCTAAAATTCAGGAAAATCCTCCACTATACCTTTTGAAATGTTTTAGTTTGGCAGCTCAGTAAAGCACTTCAAACATTTTTTGTTAATATTTTTATTTTTATATGCAGTATGATTGTGTTTCAACTAAAAAGTATTTACCTACACCTTATTCTTGTTTAAAATCATTTACATCATATAAATGAATGTATATGGAGTGTGATAAAAAGGTAACCTTGAAATTGTGGCGTTAACGGCGCTGCGAGGAAAAATTTGGGTGCACCTAAATTGTGTGCTGGTGCACCTAAATTAAAAAAGTTAGGCGCACCAGTGCAACCAAGGCAAAAAGTTAGTGTGGAGCCCTGCTGCATGTACGTTTTTGCCACGAAGAGGGTGAGAGGGAACAAAATGAATCATTTGAGTATAAAGAACATGTAAGAGTAAAAAACACTGGATTTCAAAAATTTTACTAAAAAGAAAAGGTCTGAACAAATGTCATGCCATTAGCAGTAACACAGCAAAAATGATCACAAAATGAAAAAAAAAAAACTTGAGAAAAATGTACAAAAATGCCCGAAGAGGGCATGAGGGTTAAAATTAGTTTAGCTAGTGCAGTAAGATAACGTTAGCTAGACACTGCTACCTGAGTTACGTCTAACTAGAAGGATGTGTAACGTTAGCACCTGACTGTAGGCCCTTGTCCCGTCAGCGTCTGAGGGCTGCTGGGCTGTGATGATACAGACGATGCAGGCACTCCTATGAAAATGACGGGTATGAGTTTTATGTATAAATTATCATATTTTCATTTTCTTTTCATACCACACCCCTATGAGTAATAAACCCATTTTAGGAAAAGTCATGAACTAAGAGATGAAGGGGTTTTATAATAACATGGAGTAATAATAATTTAATAGCATTTAAAATGCAAGGTGGGTACATTTTTCCCTGTTGGCCTTTCTGATAAATGCCCTCAAGTGATGTCACTTGAGTCAGTGTTGGTTTGAGCTGAAGACTACAAGTTTGTACTTCACTGTACTAACCCTAACCCTTGACTTTGAAATTACAGGTCAAAATGTTTACCTAAATGTTTTATGTTTCTAGATTCCATAATCTTTTTTGAAATAATAACAAATTGCTTGGTAAACACACTCTGCAGCCTGCAGTTCAGGGTGGCTGCCCGTTTTATCTAAAAACAAAACACATTTTCTGTCTTTTTTTAAATGAGTCAGGAAACTGACAGTAGCTACATTAACAAATAACCGATACATACTATTATGAATTCTCACCTAACTCAGTCAGTACAGAAACCTGCTAATGTACAGTGTGGAGAATTAGAACTCAAATACAGTTGTCGGCATTACAACGCTTTTAATTGAGAATTGATGCCATGGGCCAAACACACGTCTTGCAGATCTATTATGTCTTGCAGGGGTCTATCTTTGCATGATTCTGATCTGTTTTTAGAGTCCATGTATGGGGCAAATATATTTATATACTTTTATATATAGTTCTCAAGTCCACAGAGCAGCTTCTGGCCCTCTCATTCATGGCTGTCCTAACCTTTTACTATAGTTCCTTTTTATACAGACATAGCGTGGCTGGAATATTCACCATTTTCTTATGTGTGCCATCAATTTGGTAAATGCTAATTCCATTTCTAATGTGTACAATGTGTGCTATTGTGAAAACAGAGCATAATGCTTAAAACATTTTGAATCATGCATTGTTTGTCAGATTGTAGTTTTCTTTTTTTCTTACCTTTGCTGCCACCTTGCTATGTGTCTTGGTGTGCTATGGCACTACTAGATGCTAAAGACTCCACAGGGTATCCTTAAGGTTGAAATGAGCGTACACCATCTTAAATAATTTGTGCTTGGCCTCTTTTAGTTATTCATAATGAAAATCATTTCAACAATACTGTCACGACTGTAAATATTTTGGGGGGGACGGTATTGCAGTTGTGGAGTGGAGAGTCCAAATAAATGATTACACTGAGGAGTGGCGTTTGTATAGTGAAATATAATTCTCTGTGTCACAGTTCATTTACTCTAAAACTGACAAAAAGCCTTGAGGCACACTAGAAAGGTATCCAAATATTGAAAATAAAACCATGCCCAAATCCTATTTCCTCACTCCACACAGAATTGGGAGCTTAGCATGCAGTACAATTGCTCAAACAACTTTCTATTGGTCATCACTCACCTGTTTCTTATCTGAATATTTATAAAACCAGAGGGTTTGAAGAACAGCACATCCTTTAAAAGGTTTGACCAGTGAATGACATCAAGGTCCTATTATGTCTTCCTGCTGCTTATTTTAGAGGCTTGATGAATGACAGCAGACGAGATGAGTAGAGAGGAGGAGACTGCTGCTATTCAGGGTCCACCTTCATTGTTTTTGATATGATATCAAGTCATATCATTTACAGCTCCCTTGTGCCTGTGCAGTGGAACCACTCAGAGTTAAAGAAAAGAGGAGATCTAAAAAAGTCCTTTAATAAAGTCATAAGAGTGTCTGAAGCTACCAAATTAGATCTGTAAGATTGGATGGAGACAGAAAGGAGGGACAGAAGTAGAGAGAGACAGAGATGGTTTCAGCGTGCAGAGTTGATCAGGAGACAAATTCTCAGTGCTAGCCAGCAATTGGAATCATTACATCTGATGCGCGCAATTCCTAATTTTCTGCTCTAATAGTTAAATTGGTGGTTAGAGCAAGCAACAAAAAAAACAGAATGTATGAGCAAGTTGCTCTAAGTTTAGGATCATTCATACAGAGATGAGTGTCAATAATAATGTTTGGTTAAGAATCAAATAAATTCTTACAATTGAAAACAATGGGATGCGACCAAATGTGAAAAGAATGAAAGCATAACAATGATTAGCTGTTACCTAAGCATCTGCACTCAGTGTAAGCCATGCTGCACCCTCCAACCTTTTTCTTGTCGTATAGTTGATGAAACACTGAGCCATGGGTGACTAAACGTCCTCTTTTGCCCGGACATGTCCACTTTTTACGTACTGTCCTGGGCGTCTGGGGGGGTTTTATAAATTCATGAAAATGTCCGTTTTTTACTGTTTTTCATAGGACCAAAAGCATGTACTTAAATTGACTGGCGCGTTGCACAATACTGCAGTACCTTGTTGCGTGGCGTAATTCCCGAGAGGCTGCCTTGTGGGCGGCTCTGTGACGCGCCCATCCACCGGGAGCAGAGCAGACAGCGAGCAGCATTGCACACAAAATGTGTAAGTGCAGCTTCACAGTTGAACTGCAAAAAAAGTTTCCCACGTACCGTCCCGGTCGGGACAATCGGGAGGCGGAGTGCACCGTGTGCAAAGCTGGCACATACAGCAACATATGGATGGGCAGACAAGGAGGATGAAGAAGACAACTAAAGATTAAAAGTATTATAGAGTATTATAGTACTATATATCCTTTTTGTTTGTTAAGTTAGTATCTTTGTGAGACTGTTTTATTATGTATCTTATTACATGGAAAAGGCATTAAGAGATATTTATTTGAAGCTGGATTTTCTGACCCAGAAGAGGTCATATTTAGAACATTATTTCATATTATTTATTTATTTGAAAAGAGAGCTATTATTTTGTTACAGTTTATAACAGATTTTATTTTATTTTATTACAGAAGTTATTTTTGTACCATTGAGGCATAATAAAGTATGTTCATTAACCTCTGAGAAGCCTGTCTGAATTTGTGTCTCGAGGCCGGGCGGGTGTCCTCTTTTTTGGAAATCAAAATATGGTCACCCTACCATTGAACCTACAGATCATTTTGTAAATGATTATCCTTTTTGGCCATTATGAGCCACTGTACATGATATTTGCATATATGACGCCAATGAACATGCACTAGTTCATTCTGGTTCAGTGTCATTTAAGATTACTTGCTCAGTGTTGGATTTGTTCACATTACTTTTATTCTACATAAACGAGCCTCTGTTGAGAGACAATAAATTAATGCTCACCAAAGCCATTGCAGTCTGATGCATTAATGAAATAATGTAGGAAACTAGCCGCTAGCCACTCAAGCTGCCAATGTTGATGCAGTAAAGCCAGTTTCAAACAGAAATAATAAGTCAAGTCCCAATCATCCTCTCAGACCATCAGAAACTGCAGTAATTGTAGAAGTAGTAAATGGGGAAAGTGGCATGCCCTTGGACAACAATGCCATAATTGCAAAAAAACTAAATCACTCTAAAATATGCTGCAAGACAAAGCATGTGCCAAAGCAGGTAATACAGATTGGCCTCAGATCTTCTACAGATTGTAAACATGTCTCCTCTTTCAGGTATCTTCCCACAGGCTCTAAAAAACTGCCATCATCAAGCCACTTTAAAAAACAAACAATCTGGGGTGCACTGGTATCTTACCAGGTGGGCGTGTGCCCCATGTACTAAGGCTCTGTCCATACCGCAGCGCCTTTTGCTGCTTGTCATTTCCCCTCTGTCTCCCTTTTCCTGTCTTCAGCTGTCCTGAAAGTCCTGAAAGGCCCAAAAAATGATCTAGACACATCACTAATGTACAATTATTGGCCCATATTGAACCTTCAATCCTTAATTAAAATAATTGAGAAGGCTGTTTTTTCCAAAAGCTTAACAGCTTATTGTCAATAAACAACTGTTTTGATGTCTTCAAGTCAGGTTTTCAACTACACAACACAACATCAACTGCTTATGAAGCTCAGCGCAAATTCTTTCAGGAAGACGTCATTAATCCAATCATTACTCTTTCTCCGTAAATCAAATCAGCTGTTTAGAAGCCATACTTTCACTTAAACCAATCAGACATGACCACAAAATTCAAGGACCAATCACAGCACTACAGCTCTGCTTAAATATGTTCTCCCTGTGCATTTCAGTTTTCGTTCGAGGCAAAGCGCTCAACCCTCCACCTCCCCTGCCGCCTCCAGTCTTCATGATTCTCCCGGCTGGCCGCTCCGTTGCCTCGCCGGTCTGGTCCCCGGTCTCTTCTCCGCCGCCACCAGAGTCTAGACTCCATCGGGGGATATGTTTTCTATTCTCTACCCCTTTAAAAAACATTAATTTGATGGAGTCTAATCTCCAAAAGACTCATACATTTTCCCATGCAGTTGTATAATAAATATTTTTCTTTTGCATATCTGCAAACAAAGTCTCTCCTGATTGAATTGTTAAGGTCTCCAATAACATCCACCTAAATACAGACAGCAGCAAAATGTCAGTCTTGATCTCCATGCTGCATTTGGCCAGGTCGACAACAGCATAGTAGTAGACTAGAAAACTGGGTTGGACTTTCTGGCACAGTACTAATTGGTTTGAATCTTACTTAAAGGGACTACTTTGTGAAAAAAGGGACCACTTTGTGTCTATAGGTAATTACACATCTGAGTGGAAAAATATGACATGCTGCAGGCATGGCTCCAAGGCTCCATTCTGGGTCATCTTCTGTCTAACATCTACATATTTCCACTGGCTCAGATTATGGAAAACAACAAAATAAGTTACAATAATTATGCAGATGACACACATTTACATTTGATTTCACCAGGGCACTATGGTCCAATACTGCGAGAGTGCAATGGACAAATCAACGATTATATGTGCCAAAATCTCCAAAACAAAGGTAGTTGGTTTTGGAGCCAAAGAGGAATGATTAAAAGACAGTACAGAGCGTCAAACGGAAATGTTAAAAACAACGGACATAGCCAGAAATCTTGGTGTAGTCGTAGACTCTGAACTGAATTTTATTGATGCCCAAATAAAGCTTCACGATCCAGTAGTTGATAAAGCAAAAAATAAATAAACCAATTCACCTCCTGGCACTCCACTAAACTCATCATCTTTACAATTATAACTTTAGGTTTATTTATTTTGCCATTTTTCTTTTTCTGATTTTAGAAATATTCAATTTATTTGTTTTCACACACTTTTCAGTTCACATTATAATGGAAATGCAAATGTTAATGTAAAAAGAAACCTGCAAAATTACATATAATTATGAATGCTTTTGTTTAGAGACTATAACATGTTCTGTAGTGTCTGGCTCCACAGATACTGAGACCTGGTTACACCACTTCAGCCATGATATTTATTGCACATGACTGGCCTGTCACATTGCATCAAACTTGTCATGTTGCAAATCATCATGTCACATCTAGTGCCATAGCTTCAAATTGCAGCAGCTAAAACCGCAAATCTGGACGTATATGGCTAATAGACATGTTTTATTGTGCTTGGAAGTAGCAGCAGTTATTGCTGGTGTTGAGGAGGGAGAGGTCAGCGTCAATCTGTTGCCTCTTCACAAGCTGCTTTATCTGGGAATCTCATCCCAGGCCACAGACAGACGATCGATGGCCACAGGCAAGCCCAGAGAGGGCTTTATTGTGTGTGCGCGTGCATGGGTGCATGCGTGCATAGACCAATATGAGGCTGATATTTTTTTGGTCCATGTCTGATAGGATGGATATGATGCAATTTGATTGACCATGTAAATTGGGATCATTACTACACTAAATTGTGGAACTGATTATGATTACACTGGCTGTCATTGAAATTCTTACTTAAATTGATTCCTATGCCAGATTTTATTCAGAACCCATGGATGAACGTTCTTCATAATGCCTTAATATTAACGGTTTTAGTAGCAGTTAATAATCTCCTAAAAGGACACTATATCTAAATCCGTCAAGTAGTGCTCTTTGTAGCAAAGATGCAAAAACAACTGTATGTATTTCAATCAGAAGAGACTTGTTTGCAGATATGCAAATATTTGAAAATACGCCTGCAAAGTAATAAAGGTTTGCATCAAATCTTTGGAGATTAGACTCCAACGGACAAAAGGTATATAGGCTATACAATTTCTAGAGTTTTAGAAAAGCCAGTATATCCCCGATGGAGTCTAGACACTGGCGGTGGTGATTAAACCAGAAGGAGTCCGTCAGCCAGAAGAAGACCGAGAACCCCGCGGTTAAAGATGCCTGGAGGTGGAAGGGGAGGAGGCGGGTCGCACGCTCGTCTGCAAAGATAACTGACAGAAGCGGGAGAGAGAACAGATTTAAAACATGGTTGTTGTGCTGTGATTGGCTTGAACGAACATGCCCGATTCTGATTGGATACGTGACGTAAGCTACTTCTCACCACACAGCTGATCAGACTGATTAAGAGAGTGTGTAACATTAATGACGTCTCCCTGACTGAATTTACGCTGAGCTACATTAGTAAGTATTGGGTATCTATATAGAAAACAAAAAATGATATACAACCAGTATTGTGCAATTTACAATAACGACCTTTATCCTCATTGTTTGATGTATATACATGCAGCAAATAGATACATAATACTAATATTTACATAATTTAATAAAGAAAACTGCTGTAAGCTGAAACCTATACACAATTTAAAGGGCATATTTGGCATTTTTCGACCTGTACCCTATTTGTCCATGCATTTGTGAACATTAATTGTCCATTTCTGTCCACTAAAAGTGTTGTTTTTGCCATTGACATGCTCAGATTATTATAAGTGTCTGACTACATACAGACTATTTTTTAGCATCCAGCATTCACACTGAAATTTCTTCAGAAATTGCATTCTCTAGTTAAATTAGTTATCCTCTCTGTTGCTGTCAGCTGATATTTCAGTGCAAATCATCACAAATGTGCAAGGCAACCCACTAATCGATTTATTTGACAGGTACTTATCTCTGTCTGCACCTATAATTGTATATCAATCTACGGAGACTGTTGCTTCTGGCTTTGCCATGTCTCCGTTAGGCAGAATACAGTTTGAAGTTTGTGGGACAGTCTTGCTGTTAACTCGTCAATTTTGTTGTTCAGAGATCCCACATTTGACACCTCCCGTTGAACCTCTTTTCTTTATTTTTATTCTCAGTGTTTTTCTGAGTGATTGCTCCGTTATTCTCAAGATACTCAATATACAATATATTGCAGACATTAGGAATATACAATATACAATATATTGCAGACATTAGGAAGATCGGCAGACACATTTTATTTTTTTCAATATACAATATAAAAATGTTCAAAAAACCCAGCAAGACTGGATCAGAGTTCTGGAAGCTATTTTTGCCAATCTGAGCTATATGCTACTTAGCAGTAGAGGCATTGGTGCTTTGCACATTTTTTAGTAAAAAGGATTATTTGTCAATCTAAGCAAATGCTGTGAGTGCGTCTGTATATAAGTGTTCATTCGCGGTGGAGCTCCACAGTGCTGGTTAATCCCCTGCAACTACTTGTTCCTGGATGATTGATGGTGAAAGCAGCCTGTAGTGTAGCGTAGAGGGGTGTTTGATCCCAGAACCATATGGTCCAGACCTCAGATAAAGCTGCTTGTTGACTTTATGAGGCTGTCTGCCTTTGATTACACCTTCCAACCTATCTGCTATAATTTCCGATGGCAGGAGAAGACATAAAGCTATTGTTTTTACTGCTTGCTTTTGAGGAGACTGCTAATACTTAATGTAAAATATGGCAGGGTTTAAAGTCGCTGTAACTCTTACATATTGTTCCACTTCATCTTGACAAAACAATTTGTTTTTGTACATGCTTTAAAAAAAACTAAAACAGGAGTAGAATGAGGCCTTTAACTACACAGGTACAGTATTATTAGTAGTAGTATTGAAACAAAAAGGAGAAATGTGGTAAAGAAAAGACAATAAACAGTGTTTATTCTTTATTTTTTTTGGATCCCCATTAGTTTCCAAAACAGCAGTTGCTAATCAGTCAGGATTTAGAGAGCATCATAGCACAGAGACGGCACTGGTGAAAATTACAAATGACCTGCGTATTGCTTCAGAGAAAGGACTTGTCTCTGTACTTGTATTATTAGATCTTAGTGCTGCATTTATTGATCACTGCATCCTGTTGCAGAGAGTTGAACATTTAATTGGCATTAAATGAACCACATTAAGATGGTTTAAGTCCTATTTATCAGATTGATTTCAGTTTGTTCATGTTAACAATGAATTCTCCATGCAAGGTAAAGTTAGCCATGGTGTTCCACAAGGCTCGCTGCTTGGACCAATACTATACACCTTATATATGCTTCCTCTAGGCAATATTATTAGGAATCACTCTATTAACTTCCAATGTTATGCAGATGATACCCAGTTATATTTCTATCGATCAAGCCAGACAAAACTAGTCAGTTAAATTTCAAGCATGCATTAAGGACATAAAATCCTGGATGACCTGCAATTTACTGATTCACTGACATTATTGTACTTGGCCCCAAACACCTCTAAAGCTAATTACTTAAAGACATAGCTACTGTGGCTGGCATTGCCCTGGCCTCCTACACCACTTTGAGGACTCTCTGTGTTTTGATCATGGTCTTTGATCATGATGTATCCTTAATCGCCCACATAAAATAAACTTTTTTTACATACATAATTATTTAGTCACATACATTAGGCATATCCTGTCTCAAAATGATGCAGAAAAACTACTCCATGTATTTGCTACTTCGAGGATGGATTATTGCAATTCCTTATTATCAGGTTGCTCAAGTATGTCTCTTAAGACTCTCCAGTTGATCCTGCAGCACGTGTACTGACACAAACTAGTAAAAGAGATCATATTTTTCCTGTAATAGCTTCTCTGCATTGGCTTCCTGTAAAATCCAGGATTGAATTAAAAATCCTTCTCCTGACCTACAAAGCTTTTAATGGTCAGGCACCATCATATCTTGAAGAGCTCATAGTGTACCTAAAAGTGTGTCAACCATGCTCTCTGCATCCACTCAGTCCACCACATTAATCCAAACTGGAACATTCCAACAATATTGGATTGATTGTTATAGCATGTTGTAAATACATGCACCCCAGAGGAAGAATCCTACTTTGGTGATTCCCAGGTTTTTCATTTAGCACAACAATGAGGTTGAAAGTGTTGGTTCAGACAATTATTACCATGACATTTGGTTCAGTGAAATATGGATTGGCACAGGCTGGTTTCTTCAGATGAATTAGGCGGCTGTGTTTTCTCACTCAGGGCTACTGTGGGTTTGAACAAGGCTTAAATCCTGTTATTCCAAATAAACATGGAAATAAGCTTGTTGCATTCTCTAAAATTGAAGCCCTCTACTGGAAGTGCAGGAAATATGCATTATATTTTGCGACGGATATTTATTTCAGTTGACTTCAATATGCTGCCGAAATCAATGCCTATTTCATCATATGTTTTCTTTTATTGATCCACTTATAATTAATACCATGCATTCAAGTACTGTATATCCAAAAATCCCCTGCAGCTGGAGCAGTTAAATATCACTGATTCAGAGCAGCTGTAGATGGTTAGTTGCTTAAAAAGTTACATTTATTTCCACATGCAACTCAGATCTGTTTAAAATGCACGCTCCTCTGGCTATGATTACAGTTTGCTGGGCTGTATAATTTGGCCATACAGAAGACAGTTTTGACTGGTGTGAAAACATCATAAAAGGACCCATTTCCACCTCCTCTCTCTGCCACTAATATGCACTACTGTAAACGCTGTCTCAACCTTTGAAAGTTATATCACACAATAAAGCAAAAAAGAGGTCATATTGAAAGGAATAATATACTGACACAATCATACTGCCTTTTTATTTCATCTATCAAACTGGAATAGCTGCCATATTCATACAGTGATAGGAAAGGTTGAGATATGGGCAGCATAAGATTTGCAGCAGCAGGTGACAGGGGGTTTAGAAATGATTATTATTGTCAGACAGTACTGGCGAATGTAAGATTTTATCTTCTCTGAAAATTTAATTAAATTGATTTAGTGTCGTCTTAAGACTGTCAAATGACAGATGTGCTGTAAGTAGCTAGAGGTTTACACACAGTATGCATTTGTGGCAATAAAGGCATTCTATGATTACTGCACTATAATGTGAGTTGTGTGTACCGAACAAAACCTTCATCGACAACATATTTAATGTGTTTTCCCTTCAATATCTATTTGTGGCAAGTAAAGCATGACTAACATCTTTGAAAATATAATAATTTGGTATGTAGTATTAACAAGAAAAACATTTTGTTATAGTATGAAAAGGATATTTTTTTACCAACCATAGAGTTCCGTGAACTAAACTCAAAGGCCATGATTGCGCCAATTGTGTAATTCTCATACGCCAACTAAAAACTCTACCCGAACTGCGTCTTACTTGAATAATTTGTAAAACTGCAGTCAATTAAGGAGACTGAAAGAAGGTATGACTCATTACTGTGGTTTTATCTTAATGAAGTTGATTGCAAATTCCTTTAAAAAAAGCATGCTGCAATGTTGTGGAATTAAAGAAATATGCTTTGTATACTTTCACAGGTGACCTTTTCCTTACCACTCATCGAATAGTTGCCTCAGTAATGTATCATTTCCATTTCTAAAACTTTTAATATTCAAGCATTTTTCTGTTTTATCCAGAGCTGCTGAAGAAAAGTAAACAAGGAACAAGGCTCATATTATTTTTATTATATTTCCCTTTTTCCCACAGCCAGTGTACTGTTCTTAACCCTAACTAACCTAATTAACCCTGTCTGTTAGAATGCACAGCATCTCATCCTCAGCACTGGGGGAGAACCCTACTGTACACACTGCTGACCTATGACTGCTCAGTGAGGCAGCAGAGGACTTGGCAGAAGACACGGCAGTGGTAGGACTCAACCACAACAATAAGTCCAAGTACAGGGAGGAAGTGAAAAGTCTGGAGGCCTGGTGCAAGTAAGTAACCTCTCCAGTAATGTCAAGAAAACAAAGCAGATGATTGCAGACATTAGGAAGATCGGCAGACACATTTTATTTTTTTCAACTTTGAATTGTGTTTAATTGTGTGCCTTTTTATTACCTGCAGTTCTTATTTTTGTTCTCTTTCATGTCATCACATGTTCTGGAATGATGATACAGATATCTATATATCCCCCTTGTCCTTACTCTCACACTCATGCAGGCACTCAGCAGCTGATAAGAAACATGACCTGCAATCAACAATCTTGGTCCCCACCCAGGCCAGTAGCCCTATTGCTTCTACTTGTCTCTGTCTCTCTCTCTCTCTCACACACACACACACACACACACACACACACACACACACACACACACACACACACACACACACACACACACACACACACACACACAGAAAAGCCTGTGGCCTCTTGTCCTGCTCAAACAATCAGAGCATCACCATGTGCTTCAGGGCTGACTGATTCATTGACGTTTCCCCATTTAGGGGATCTATCTGGGCTGAGTTTGAAGAATGGGCCAGGTGTTATTGGCCTGCTGGCCTGAGCCAAGGTAAATATCAGTGAATAGTAGTGTAATACACCAAATTGAGATAGGCCAGATAAACAAGTGGGAGGATGGTTTTAAGCCCCTCCGGTGTCACAGACACATTAACTTTCCTCTTTAGCTGACCGGAATTGAATGTCCAGGGTATCAGCAGCCTCAGCTGTGACAAAGTTTGAAATGACCTAACTTTAAAGGAATATTCTGTCCCATACTGCACAGCGCTGTGGAGTAAGGTCTGACAATGTGATACTATAAAGTGGTTAATGAGAGAGTACAGTACAGTACATCTTTCATCGTTTATTTGTATGCCTTTTCTTTGTTGTTTTCATTTGCCTAGGAAAAACTAAAACCTCTTGGACCTCTTCTTTCTTGCACAGATCAAGTAAAAATGTTTTGGAAAGGTTTACTTTCATCCACATGGCATGGATTTTCTACACCACCTCTTCACACTGGTCCCACTCTCAGATTTCAGCTCTGTCTCTGCCTGATTTATTAGCGATTGACCTCACATCGCACTGAAGACGGGATCTGCTGCCTCCAAAAGTCTGCTTAACTCATTAAAAACTACTGGATGTATAATTAATGCACAATTATGCAAATGTTATTACATTTTCATATCCTTTTCTGAGTAGAATTAAATACATCATATTGGAACTTAAATTATTTACAAGGCTGGAGATGTAGTTTCACAGGCAGAGAGTGAGAGCCAGGAAGAAAAAGAGATGCATCAAGAGAAAAGAGGAGTGAGATAAAAAGAAAGAGATGCGTAGAGAGAGAGAGAGAGAGAGAGAGAGAGAGAGAGAGAGAGAGAGAGAGAGAGAGAGAGAGAGCATGAGAGAGAAGCAGGAGGGGTGGTTCAGCTTGTGGTGACCCTTGGCAGATTTAAATCGCACCTCAAATTGTTTCAGGCCAGCTTGAAAATCATTCTGGTAGCATGGAATTACCAGCAACCAGAACCTTTGGATAGCCCTGCAGAGACATGTAGACATGAATAATTATAATGAGAATTTTGTGAATATCCCATATGTATGGAAAATTAAATTTCACACAAAATGTGAATGTGTGACTTGGTCCATGTTGTTAATTTATATGACTGTGTTCACACTGATTGGGTCATGGTGGTCTGTGTTAGGCCATTTCCATCTCCAGACTACTGGTCTCTGAAAGCCAACTCAGCTGCCAATCACACTGATCATATTATGGGATTGTATTGGCGGATACCTTACACTTTTGAAATGCAATGTGTCTAAGTATGTCAGCCTATAATATGACATTTAAGCAATTCACTTCCTAAAACGTCGCTCAGGAGCATGTAACACGTTGAACATTGTGTTTGTGGAAGTGTGTGTAGCATAGTATCTTCTTGTTGTACTAACCCATATTGAAAATAATCAGTTTTTGCTTTGGATTGAAAATTGAAATAACAAATAGTATTTAACTGAGATAAGAAGCTACTACACACAGACAGTAAGGGGTTGGAGACTATTTTCAATATTGACTAATTGCACAAGAGACACACTGAAGAAGATTTGTTTCGTTTTTCTTCTGAGCATTTTTGGTGAATGTACCCTATATGGACATGAGCCACCCTGTTATAAGCATCATCAGAACTTGTGTCCTTCAGCAGACACGTCTGCAGGCAGATTAAACATCTCTTGTTAGACATGTTGTCTTTAAAGCCAATGAATGCAATGTCTCTTCTCCCCCAGCCCCAGCGGCCCTGGAAGTATCACCATGACAACTAAGCAGCCAGAGGGTGTAACATGATCCACCAGATCCAATTAAGAGTATGGGATACGTATGGATATGATTAGATTTGAATAGATGTGATTGCATTAAGGATAGATTAGGTTTATTGCGTTATTAGCTTTAGAAGGGCAGGACGACTGAGCTTCAGATAAACGGTGGGGTGGTGCTGTGCTAGCTCGTGTGATCTGTTGAAAGCAAAGAAAAGGAGGCAGCAGTCAGATTGGTTCTTTATTCATGACAATCAAATAGCATGGGAAAGAGACACATCTTGAATTGCCAGCCTTGTCTCATACAAAGTATATTCATACATATGAAATTTGGAACAGCGATTTACATTGACACAACAATTGCCTTTTAACCTCAACCCTTGAGACTAGGGGTTAACATTTCTTCTCGAACCAAGTAAGTGATGACATTTGCAATATTTAACCACAACCAAAACCTTTTTTCTATCCTTAATCCAATGGTCTTAGTTAACTCACTGTACCCAATCATTTACCTGATCCATACTGTTCCCTAATCTTAAAGCTTTAGTGCGTAACCTTTTATTAACAAAGAATGTCCGTTACATTCAAGCCAAATCAGTTGCTACAAAGCTAATTAAGACAATCAGCTCCACATAACTCTCTCTGGATTTCTCAGTGTGACTATGTTTGGAAAATGGTGTAGTCTGGCAGCTTTCGTGTGCGGAAACTCAAGTGAAGATAATTACGTCTTCTGAAGAGTCCATCATGCTCTTTTCATCCTCCGTGTCCTCCTTGGCTACAAGGAACTGTGTGTAGGAGAGGGGGGGGGTTGATTACTGAAGTCTTGTGTCATGTGAACAGTGGTTTTGTCATTACTTAGAATTCGTCATGAGGGCGACAGAAACTACGCACTCTTAACTCTCAATCTTAATTTGGCTTAATACTCTTTTTACTTACTTTACTTTCTTAACCATGCTTTAGTTGCGGTTAGGTTATAGGAAAAATCTGAAAACATCAACAATGAACATTTTGCTTTTATGTTCAATTCGAACACTGTGTGATATGCGGACAAACCTAAACTGTGTGCTCAATGTGATTCTAAAGAGAAATGTTGTTGAATGAGCAATTCATAGTCCTAATGTCAGCCAGTCAGTGTCATCTATCTACAGTTTGATAGTTGTTCCACTACCACCTGAGTCACTGATTACGTTTACATCCACATAATATTCCGGTTTTTGCCCTTATTCTGAAAAAGACGAAGCTGTTTCCATGGTTAATGAAAGTGAATATTCCACTAATATTCCCGTTTACATGTAGCCATGCAAAATACCATCCAACCATCTTATCCGGTGTCGGGTCGCGGTGGGAGCAGCTCCAGCAGGGGACCCCAAACCTCCCTTTCCCGAGCCTCATTAAACAGCTCCGACTGGGGGATCCCGAGGCATTCCCAGGCCAGGTTGGAGATATAATCCCTCCACCTAGTCCTGGGTCTTCCCCGAGGTCTCCTCCCAGCTGGACGTGCCTGGAACACCTCCCTAGGGAGGCGCCCAGGGGGCATCCTTACCAGATGCCTGAACCACCTCAACTGGCTCCTTTCGATGTGAAGGAGCAGCGGCTCTACTCCGAGCCCCTCATGGATTTTCTGACCCTTTCTCTAAGGGAGAGGCCAGCCACCCTCCTGAGGAAACCCATTTCGGCTGCTTGTACCCTGGATCTCACTCTTTTGGTCATGACCCAGGCTTCATGACCATAGGTGAGGGTAGGAACGAAAACTGACCGGTAGATCGAGAGCTTTGCCTTCTGGCTCAGCTCTCTTTTCATCACAATGGTGCGATACATTGAATGTAATACTGCCCCCGCTGCGCCGATTCTCCGACCAATCTCCCGCTCCATTGCCCCCTCACTCGCGAACAAGACCCCAAGGTATTTAAACTCCTTCACTTGGGGTAAGGACTCATTCCCTACCTGAAGAAGGCACTCCATCAGTTTCCTGCTGAGAACCATGGCCTCAGATTTAGAGGTGCTAATCCTAGGCCATAAATACTACAGGATTGGTGACAAAGCGCAGCCCTGGCGGAGGCCAACCCTCACCTGAAATGAGTCCGACTTACTGCTGAGAACCCAGACACAGCTCTCGCTTTGGTCATATAGAGATTGGATAACCCTGAAAAGGGACCCCCTCACCCCATACTCCCGCAGCACCTCCCACAGTTTCTCGGTCATACGCCTTCTCCAGATCCACAAAACACATGTAGACCGGATGGGCATACACCAGGCTCCCTCCAGGATCCTTGCGAGAGTGAAGATCTGATCCGTTGTTCCACAACCAGGACAGAATCCGCATTGTTCCTCTTCAACCCGAGGTTCGACTATCGGCTGAACCCTCCTTTCCAGCACCTTGGAGTAGACTTTACCAGGGAGGCTGAGAAGTGTGATACCCCTGTAATTGGCACACACCCTCTGGTCCCCCTTTTTGAACAGGGGAACCATCACCCCAGTCTGCCACACCTTAGGCACCGTCCCAGACTTCCACGCATTGTTGAAGAGGTGTGTCAACCAAGACAGCCCCTCCACACCCAGAGCTTTCAGCATTTCTGGACAGATCCTGGGGCTTTGCCACTGTGGAGTTGTTTGACTACCTCAGCGACTTCCACCAGGGAAATTGACGACAATCCCCCATCATCCTCCAGCTCTGCCTCTAAGATAGGGCGTATTAGCTTGATTTAGGAGTTCCTCAAAGTGCTCCTTCCACCGCCCTATTACCTCCTCAGTTGAGGTCAACAGCATCCCATTCTTACTGTATACATCTTGGATGGTTCCCCTCTTCACCCTCCTGAGGTGGCGAACGGTTTTCCAGAAGCGCCTTGGTGCCTACCGAAAGTCTTCCATATCTTCTCCAAACTTCTCCCACACCCGCTGCTTTGCCTCGTTCACTGCAGAGGCTGCAGCCCTTAAGGCCCTTCGGTACCTTGCAACTGCCTCCGGAGTTCTCTGGGATAACATATCCTGGAAAGACTCCTTCTTCAGTCGGACAGCTTCCCTGACCACCGGTGTCCACCATGGTGTTCATGGGTTACCGCCCCTTGAGGCACCTAAGACCACAGCTCCCCGCCGCAGCTTCAGCAATGCAAACTTTGAACATTGTCCACTCAGGTTCAATGCCCCCAGCCTCCAGAGGGATGTACGAAAATCTCCGCCGAAGGTGTGAGTTGAAAGTCTGTTGGACATGAGCCTCTGTTGGACAGGGGCCTCATCCCAATCTACCCGCACTGCCCATTTGGGCTTACCAGGTCTGTCCAGAGTCTTCCCCCACCCTCTGACCCAACTCACCACCAGATGGTGATCGGTTGACAGCTCTGCCGCTCTCTTCACCCTAGTGTCCAAAACATACAGCCTCAGATAAGATTATTATAAAATCGATCATTGACCTTTGGCCTAGGGTGCTCTGGTACCAAGTACACTTATGAGCATCCCTATGTTCAAACATGGTGTTTGTTATAGACATCCATGACTGGTAGCGCGCCACCTCCTGCACAAGTTCCGGCTCCTTCCCCCACAGCGAGGTGACATTCCACGTCCCCAAAGCCAGCCTCTGCCACCCGGTTCTGGTCTATTGAGGCCCCTGACCTTCACCGCCACCTGGGTGGCAGCGCACCCGACTCCAGCGGTTCCTCCCACAGGTGGTGGGCTCATGGGATGGAGAGCGAGGTGCCACATAGCTTTTTCGGGCTGTGCCCGGCCGGGCTCCGTGGCAAACCCGGCCACCAGACGCTCGCTGACGAGCCCTCCATCTTGGCCTGGCTCCAGACGGGGGCCTCAGGCTTCCTCTGGGCAGGGTCCCTCTATCTCTTCCTTGTTCACTCATAGGGTTTTTGAATATTATTAGTATTATATACTAATATTCCTGTTTACATGTAGCCATGCAAAATACAATTTTTTCAAAGTTGACCAGCGGTGGTGGACACAGCGTCCCTCTTTCATTCCTTCAACCAGCTTCTTGAAAAGGTCGACATAGCGATGTGTGCGCATATCCTGTTGATATCGAAGTCTTTGGTCATGTTTAAAAGTAGCTGTGTTTCTCCTTCTTATCGGGTCTGCAGCCTTGCAAACTGTCGGCGGGTTGGTTTGTGTACAGCAACCATAGCAACGCACAGCTGACCGTAAGCAGGCGAGGGGCCGGAAACTGGGCATAAACTGCGGTAAAAACCCTGATTGAGATGCATATTCCAAATGCACTGTATACATGTCCAAATAATGGATCTAAAACCTGAATAATACTGGAATATCCCACTTGTCTTAATCGGAAAATTCAATATTCGGAAAAGGCCTTATTCTGAATATACAACCAGAATATTCGTAATATTGCCATTTTTGGAATAATAGTGGAATATTGGTGTGCATGTGCAGGGGGGGGGGGGGGGGATGTGACTGAGTACCTAGGGCCTCATGTGACGAGGGCCCAAAAAGTTGCTGGAATGAATAGCTGTTGATGTGGGGAGGGGCCCATAGAGGATGCCTTTCTACAGGGCCCAGAATTTTGTGCTACGACCCTGCATGTAAACCCCTGTCAGTCAACTTGCTATTCTGTTATGTTAAACATCTTGCCGGCTGTGACCAATTTGGTGCCCTAGACACAATTTTTGTTAGTGCCCTAGTGTTCGAACACTCAGAAAGCGCAGTCTTTCAGGTCGTTTTTATTTAAGAAATATAACAAAACACTCTTGTCCATCAGGACCGACACATTTTTAAAAGCAATGAATTGTGATACTGAGCCAGAGCAGTGGTCTTTCTACAACCCCAAATCAGAAAAAGTTGGGACAGTATGGAAAACACAAATAAAAAATAAAGTAGTGATTTCTAAATGTACTTTGACTTGTATTTCATTGCAGACAATACAACAGCACATAATTTAATGACGTTCCTCATGATTTTTGTTTTTCTTTCAAAAAAACTAAATTCCTATTTTGGTTCTTGCAACAAATTTCAAAAAAAGTTGGAACAGTAAAGCATTTAACACTTTGTAATGTTGCCATTCCTTTTAACAACACTTAAAAGACGTTTAGGGACTGAAGACACCAAGTGATGAAGTGTTTCAGGTGTAATTTTGTCCCATTCTTGCTGCAAACAAGTCTTAATGTGGGCAACAGTACGGGGTCTTCGTTGTCGCATTTGGCGCTTCAAAATGTGCCACATATTCTCTATTGGAGACAGGTCGGGACTGCAGGCAGGCCAGTCAGGTACCCGTATCCTCTTCCTCCTCAGCCAGGACTTTGTAATGTGTGCAGAATGTGGTTTTGCATTATCTTGTTGTAATATGCATGGACGTCCCTGGAAAAGATGTCTTCTTGAAGGCAGCATATTATGCTCCAAAATCTCTATGTACTTTTCAGCATTAATGGTGCCATCACAGAAATGCAAGGTACCTTTGCCAAGGGCACTGACACAACCCCATACAATGACAGACCCTGGCTTTTGGACTTGTTGCTGGTAACAGTCTGGATGATCCTTTTCTTCTTTGGTCCGGAGCACACGGCGTCCATTTCTCCCAAAAATACCTGAAATACTGATTCATCTGACCACAGTACACGTTTCCACTGTGTGATGGTCCATCCCAAATGCCTCCGAGCCCAGATAAGTCGACGGCGCTTCTGGACACTGTTAACATAGGGCTTCCTTTTGGCACAGTACAGTTTTACCTGGCATTTGTGGCTGTAACTACGTATTGTTGTACTTGACAAAGGTTTGCCAAAGTAGTCCTGAGCCCATGTGGTGATATCGCTTATAGATGAATGACGATTCTTGATGCAGTGCCGCCTGAGGGATCGGAGATCACGGTTGTTCAGCTTAGGCTTGCGCCCTTGTCCTTTACGCACTGAAATTCCTCCACATTCCTAGAATCTTTTAATTATGTTATGCACTGTTGAAGGTGAAATAAGCAAATGTCTTCCTATCTTTCTTTGAGGAACATTGTTTTTAAACATTTCAATAATTTTCTCAAGGTTTTGTTGGCAAACTGGCGATCCTCGGCCCATCTTTGCTCCTAAAGGACTAGACCTTTCTTGGATGCTGCTTTTGTACCAAATCATAATTACAATCGCCTGTTGACATCACCTGTTTCAAATCACATCATTATTTAACCAATTTACCTGATTACTAGCCCTAAATTGCTCCTGTCCCAACCTTTTTTGGAATGTGTTGCAGGTCTGAATGACAGGAAAGGATGTATATTTACAAATGAAATTAAGTTGACCAGACAAAACATGAAATGTTTTGTGTTCACATTGTCTGCAATGAAATACAAGTCAAAGTACATTTAAAAATCACTACTTTCTTTTTTTATTTGTGTTTTTCATACTGTCCAAACTTTTTCTGATTTGGGGTTGTATAAAGAAACACACACACACAAACAGTATTAAAAGAAAGAAGTGACATCAAATACAAGATAAATAATGTACACAACATACAAGATTAAAGAAACCAGACTAAATAAGACTATGGGTCAAAACGTATATGTTACAGAAACCTGAGTGCAATATGTACAATGTAGCTGTACTGAGTTCCTAGCACCCTTAGCATTCGCCTATACTGCCTAAGCTACGGGCCGGCCCTGCTGAAATCAATAACCATATACCCATATACTATGGATGATCTCACTATATAAACCACAGTTGGAGGTTTAGAACAGGTCATATCTACACTACATGAATTGAATCAAGTGAGAAGGAAGGGCTTGATGTGTCCTAAAATCAGATGTGAATTACTCTGTGGCTTTAGTTTACAAGATTGCACATACAACTTCTTTTATTGGGTTATATAAATACTATCTTAATGCAATACAGGTTTTTTTTTTCGATTGCTAAACGACACTGGGCACAACTGAAGCCACATGTGCAAAACTCTAACTACAGTCTGCATTACCAACAGTCACCTGAGCTAAACAGTTCACATCACCTGTTAAACTCATTCACAGCAATACAACTCTTCACACGTCTCAGAACAGGCTGAGTGCAGCCAAACACTCAAAACAATCCTCACTGAGATAACACACCCTACTCGCCAGAAAAAGTCTGCAACATAGTTTTAGCCTGTGGGGTTCTGCACAACATCGCGCAGGAAAACAGGGTGTCATAGATGTAGTCATGGTGCCAGATGACCCGATGCCCAGAGAGCAGTGTCCAGCACAGCCCCAACTGGGGCTATACCAAGGAGACAAGATATTATTCCTCGCTCTTAAAAGGTAGTATAACATTATGTTTGCCAATGATATTCAATACAGGAAACATATGATGATCCATCCATCCATCCATCGTCGTCCGCTTATCTGTGGTCGGGTCGTGGGGGGAGCAGCTCCAGCAGGGAACCCCAAACCTCCCTTTCCCGAGCCACATTAACCAGCTCTGACTGGGAGATCCCGAGGCGTTCCCATGCCAGGTTGGAGATGTAATCCCTCCACCTAGTCCTGGGTCTTCCCCGAGGCCTCCTCCCAGCTGGACGTGCCTGGAACTCCTCCCTAGGGAGGCGCCCAGGTGGCATCCTTACCAGATGTGATGTGATGATGCACAACATTTTTATTTATTCTTCAGGTTTTTGTTTCGAATGCAGTTTTACTATAGTAAAGGAAGTATTTTTCACATTTTTTATATAACCTCAGACATCTTACCTGGACATGTTGGTATCTTTGCTCCTTTACCTGTTTCTCTCAAACAGTACAGTGTATAATTGTCTCATTCTTATTTGGTGTTTGTATACAAACAAAGTTGTTCTGAGCTTTCTCTATATCAGTGGTTCTCAACCTTTTTTTTTGCCAGCGCCCCCCTATCCATTATCCAGGTCCCTAACCGCCCCCCATCAAATAAGATGTAGGCTAATTGCCCCGAATATGAATTATTACGCCCTAATATGAGGCCTATTATTGTTGTTACGTTACCAAAAAGAATCAAAACATCATATAATTAAATGACAAACAACATATTTATTAGTTTCCAAGGTATCGAAAAAGCCATGGGAATAGAAATTGTATGTTTAAAAAAATTTCACATTCAATTTAAATTAGGTAACAACGTTATGACTAGTGACTAGGGTGGTATCCAGACGAAGACGTATTTCGATGCAAACGCACATCTTTTGCATCGTTTGGGCCGACTGTCCACATGAATCCTGTAAACGCACTGCCCGTAAACGCACTTTTTTGAAACCTGGTCCCAGGGTGAATAAAAAAAAAGCCGGCTCACGTTTGGCTTCATATGGACGGCGAAACCGCATACGTGCGTATCGATGATGACATCCCCACACACCTCGGACTCAAAGCTCCGCCTTCAACCCAGCTGACAGCGCTAGCAGGGACGCAACGCTGCTAGCTCGCTAATCTGTCTGCTTATCAACTCCTTGAACGGATTATAGTAACTTTTAGCACCGCTTATTGTAGAAAGGCTACCGCAAGAAAAACGTGTAGCTAGATTATCAAAAAGACATCGGATCATTGACTGCCGACTGCAATCATGTCCGATAGAATGTAAACAGTTTACATTCTTTTTGTAGGTGGCCTTTATATAACGAGCAGTGGTGTAAGTTATTAAAGTCTAGTCCATGGATGTCTTAAGCTAAGAGAACTAGCTAACAGTCATGTTATGAACTTTTATATACTGTCTATGGTTATGAAAGGAAGTCACTGAAGGCTGCTCTTCTTCTTCGTTCCGTTAATTTCTGTAGCAGTAACAGCGCCGCCTACAGGCCTGGCATATGAAGTACCGTGTTGAGTCATTTAAAAATGGATTCATGTGTACGTGAATTTTCTTGAACCGAATCCAGGGAAGACGGATGCGTTTTCATCCTGACGTCTTCGTCTGGATGGGGCCTAGATATGTAACATTCAAACTTCAATAAGGTATTACAAACGCTAACAGTAGCCAATCAGAAACAGCTAGCAATTTAAAATCTATTTTTCATTCAAATCTAAATCTAGGATAATCAAATTGTTCCAACGGAAAACAAGCTGTCACTTATCAAGGGGTAAAAGCAGAAGGATTTACTTCCGAAAGGAAATAAGTTTACAACTTTTGAAAGTTAGCGAGAGCCCTTTGTTGATGCTTAGAGTATAGGTTAGAAGAGTATAGGTTAGAGTATAGGTTAGAAGAGTATAGGTTAGAAGAGTATAGGTTAGAGAATAGGTTAGAAGAGTATAGGTTAGAGTATAGGTTAGAGTATAGGTTAGAAGAGTATAGGTTAGAGTATAGGTTAGAGTATAGGTTAGAAGAGTATAGGTTAGAGTATAGGTTAGAAGAGTATAGGTTAGAGTATAGGTTAGAGTATAGGTTAGAGTATAGGTTAGAAGAGTATAGGTTAGAAGAGTATAGGTTAGAAGAGTATAGGTTAGAGTATAGGTTAGAGTATAGGTTAGAAGAGTATAGGTTAGAAGAGTATAGGTTTGACGTCGCCTGTCTTGTGAGTAAATAGCAGAAAAAAACGTTTGGAGAAACACAACCCCATCGCGCTGTGTGTTGAGGTGTGAGAATCCTGTAGCCTGCAGTAAACAGTTATATCACTGTGACATCACTGCCTCTATCGCTTCCTCAAGAACGTTTTAACACACCAAACACAAGCCCTGAACTGGCCGGGAGTTTGGTGAACAGCTAAATGTTTGCAACAACGAAGCACAGTCAATGTCTCTCGCTCGTCACTTTTCTTTCTCTTTCTCCGTGAAATGAAGCTGCCTTCAGGTGCAGTAGGAAATGTTGTGTTCTATAAAAGATCTGACGAAAAACTGTTACTGTGAAATATAAAGTCTACTTGTGCTACATTTGGGGGGGGGGGGGGGGTTAAAGAACACAACAGGACGTTGCACCACCCTGCTGCAAATAATTTTTTTCTCGCTGAAGTACGGAGCTCATTTAAGATGATGCTCTGACGTCCCGTCAGAGCATCGTCAGGGCAGCACAGAGCTGAACCAAACAAAGCTGACCGAAGCACAGAAGAGAAGAGTTATGATACCCGTCTCGTCCAGTCACAGTGCTGTAAACTGGCAGGTTTTAATGTTGCAGACCACTGGTTTTTGCAAGTAGTTTAAAGTGTAAACATGTATTATTTCAAACAAACACCCCCCAAGGGCACTTCAAAGCCCCACTGACCAAAATATTGCTACCAGCCCCCCCCCTCATCTCAATGGGGGCGGTACCGCCCCCATTGAGAAACACTGCTCTATATGAATACCTTATATGTTCATTAACTAGTCTAAAACAAGACACCTGCTTAGGCTTCAGCAGTGTTTGAAATGCACCAGACTAAAATCTAATAGATATACTAACCGTTGTGCTGTTCTACACACAAGACTGGTGAGCTCCTGTATAATACACACAGACTGTATAGAAGATGGACATAGAGTCTGTGACGTCATCAATATTCAATTCAATTTCAATTTAATTTTATTTATAGTATCAAATCATAACAAGAGTTATCTCAGGACACTTTACAGATAGGTCTAGACCACACTCTATAATTTACAAAGACCCAACAATTCCAGTGCGACAGTGGTGAGGAAAGACTCCTTTAGGAAGAAACCTGGGACAGACCCAGGCTCTTGGTAGGTGGTGTCTGATGGAGCTGGTTAGGGGTGTGATGAACAGTGGCAATAACACAGTCACAGTAAAGATAATGAAACAGTGACTAGAAATAATGGTTGTAGTTATTCATGGAATAGCGGGGCACTGTGGGGCATTACAGGATGTAGCATGGCACAGCAGAGCATAGCCGGACGTAGCAGGACACAGCAGGATACAGCAAGGCTCTACAGGGCACTGCGGGGCACCGCAGAGAGTAGCAGGGAGCAACACGGCATAGCAGGGAATTGCAGCAGAACCATGGCGACAGCTGGAACCATGATTTTGGTGCCACCCTAATCCCGGGATTTCATCCTGGGTGAAAAGAAACAGAAAGACTCCGGGGAGCAAGCTCCCAGGGCTAGGTTAGTAACAAGCATTTCTGGGACAGAGAAGCAGGTGGGCCGGGTTAGGCAGATGCTGCAACTCCTCACTCCCTAACTATAAGCTTTATCAAAGAGGAGAGTCTTAAGTTTACTCTTAAATGTGGTGACAGTATCTGCCTCCCGGACCCAGACTGGGAGCTGGTTCCACAGGAGAGGAGCCTGATAGCTAAAGGCTCTGGCTCCCATTCTACTTTTAGAGACTCTAGGAACCACAAGTAACTCTGCATTCTGGGAGCGCAGTGCTCTAGTGGGACAGTAAGGTACTATGAGCTCTTCAAGATATGATGGTGCTTGACCATTTAGAGCTTTGTACGTCAGGAGGAGGGTTTTAAATTCAACCCTGAATTTACAGGGAGCCAATGCAGAGAAGCTAATACAGGAGAAATATGATCTCTTTTCTTAGTTCTTGTCAGAACATGTGCTGCAGCGTTCTGGATCAGCTGGAGAGTCTTAAGGGACTTATTTGAGCATCCTGATAATAAGGAATTACAATAGTCCAGCCTGGAAGTAAGAAATGCATGGACTAGTTTTTCAGCATCATTTTGAGATGGGATATTCCTAATTTTGGCAATGTTACGAAGGTGAAAAAAGGCTATTCTTGAGGTTTGTTTTAAGTGGGCATTAAAGGATATATCCTGGTCAAAAATAACTCCTACATTTCTGACAGTAGTGCTGGAGGCCAGGGCAATACCATCCAAGGTAGCTATATCTTTAGATAATATGTTTCAAAGTTGTTTAGATCCTAGCACAACAACTTCAGTTTTGTTTGAGTTCAGCATCAGAACATTGTACGTCATCCATGATTTTATATCTTTAATACATGCTTGAAGTTTAGCTAACTGACTGATTTCATCTGGTTTGATTGATAAGTATAATTTGGTGTCATCTGCATAACAGTGAAAGTTAATTGAGTGTTTCCTAATAAGTTAACTCGTTATTATCGCGTTAATGCATTAATAAATTAATGCCAACAATTATTTTATCATGCATTAACGCAGTTTTTATTATTTCTTTTATTATTGTAAAAGTATGTTGTTCACAAGCTTTTATTTTGTAAAAGTTTGTTGCTGACCGCTGCCACGCTTACAGGAACCAGAAAAGGATGGATCAAGAGAACAGACCAACAAACTTGGAGAAGGGTACAGAACGTTTACATGGCCATTTTCATTTTAAAGTTCTTCCAGACGGCGCAGTCGACAGAACCAAAGTTATTTGTAACCACTGCAAAGTTGAATTTTCTTATCACCGGAGTACTTCCAGTCTGAAATATCACCTAAATGCAATACACACAGTGGATACCAGCAAATCATTCAAGGAATCAAACAGTGGTGCAAGGCTTTGGCAGACTACATTAGGTGCAGTGTGTGGGAGATAAACAAAGGAAAGAGAAGCTAACAAACGCCATAGCGAAGTGGAAAGCTACAGACTGCAGGCTGATTAGTGATGAGGAGAATCACAACAAATGACGGCAGGTATGAGATTCTCTCAAGACGCACCATCACAAGAAGCATACACGAATTGTATGAAAAGGAAAGGACTGCAAAAGAGACAACTTTACAATGTGCACCTGCAGTTGCTCTCACTGGGGACTACGGGACATCACTGGGTAACCATAGTTACCTCGGAGTTACAGTGCATTATATTGATGAACAGTGGGCACTGCATTCACATGTTCTGACTGTAATGAGAACAGAGGAGAGACATAATGCTGAAACGTGCGCAGGACACTATTGAAGTTTCACAGCAGTGGAATGTGTCCTACTAATGATAACATGAATGTGTCCTATTAATGATAACATGAATGTGTCCTATTAATGATAACATGAATGTGTCCTATTAATGATAACATGAATGTGTCCTATTAATGATAACATGAATGTGTTCTATTAATGATAACATGAATGTGTCATATTAATGATAACATGAATGTGTCCTATTAATGATAACATGAATGTGTCCTATTAATGATAACATGAATGTGTTCTATTAATGATAACATGAATGTGTCCTATTAATGATAACATGAATGTGTTCTATTAATGATAACATGAATGTGTTCTATTAATGATAACATGAATGTGTCCTATTAATGATAACATGAATGTGTTCTATTAATGATAACATGAATGTGTTCTATTAATGATAACATGCATGTGTCCTATTAATGATAACATGAATGTGTTCTATTAATGATAACATGCATGTGTCCTATTAATGATAACATGAATGTGTCCTATTAATGATAACATGAATGTGTTCTATTAATGATAACATGAATGTGTCCTATTAATGATAATATGAATGTGTCCTATTAATGATAACATGAATGTGTTCTATCAATGATAACATGAATGTGTCCTATTAATGATAATATGAATGTGTCCTATTAATGATAACATTAATGTGTTCTATTAATGATAACATGAATGTGTCCTATTAATGATAACATTAATGTGTTCTATTAATGATAACATGAATGTGTCCTATTAATGATAACATGAATGTGTTCTATTAATGATAACATTAATGTGTTCTATTAATGATAACATGAATGTGTTCTATTAATGATAACATGAATGTGTCCTATTAATGATAACATGAATGTGTTCTATTAATGATAACATGCATGTGTCCTATTAATGATAACATGCATGTGTCCTATTAATGATAACATGAATGTGTTCTATTAATGATAACATGAATGTGTCCTATTAATGATAACATGAATGTGTTCTATTAATGATAACATGCATGTGTCCTATTAATGATAACATGCATGTGTCCTATTAATGATAACATGAATGTGTTCTATTAATGATAACATGAATGTGTCCTATTAATGATAACATGAATGTGTTCTATTAATGATAACATGAATGTGTTCTATTAATGATAACATGAATGTGTCCTATTAATGATAACATGAATGTGTTCTATTAATGATAACATGAATACCCTGGTAGTGGCAATAAGCTTTAATTTAGTATTTGCTTTGATGACATTGTTTAAGTTGAGATTTAAACTAAATATTTTATTTAACTGCTACTGTATGAACAAAATACTGATGTTAAGTGTTTGCAGAACAAATGTTATGGCACTTTAGTTCATATGGCAGAACATTTAAAATAAAATTGCACTATACACTACGTTTTAATTCATTATTGGATTTTGGGTATAACAATGCGATTAATCGTGATTAATCAAGGAAATCACGTGATTAATCGTGATTAAAACTTTTAATCGTTGCCCAGCCCTAGTATTAATATGACTGGGAGGAGTGGCTTCATTTAGACTAACATATTCTTCATTGCACAGCCAGGTTTCGGTAAGACAGAATAGATCAATTTGATGATCTGATATGAAATTCTTTACTAATACTGCTTTAGAAGACAGAGATCTAATATTTAATAGTCCACATCTAATGTTCCTATTCTGTTCTATCATTGCAGATGTTGTTTTAATTCCAATTGTTAAATATAGCTCTTCTTTTGTTTACCTTTGATTTAACCCTTCTAAGTCGGGGGACAGACACCGTGGTTATTAGACTATAATAGGTGGGCTAAGTTGAAGCTCAAAGTCTCCCAGCGGTTCCGGCCATCGCCATCTTGGCAGCGCCTTACGCCGGCTAACCCAAACCACAGGCTGCCCTCTAAGACAACCCATAGGGGCGTTTAATAAATTAGAATGTGACATAGTTTTGTTTGTTTCATAAAGTAAAACTATGTCTCCATTTAATGAGACAAAAACCCAGTCTGCTGAGTAAAAGCCCTGTGTTTGTTCGACTCCCCCGACCTGGCTCCCTCTACATACAGTTTAACACTGTTATACTCCGTCATTTTACTTCCTGCTTTTCTCCCGTCATGACTACTATGGCCACTAGAGGGTGACCACTAATAAGTAATCTAAATACAGGTCATAATTGCTGCTTGTACAAATTACCTATGGGGGAGTTTTTTGTGGTGAGGGTGGGGTTACGGTCGTAAAAAACAACGGCACTTTTAGTCGAGACTAGGAATTCGTGACTAAAAATATATAAAATAATTTACTTTAAAACTATCAAACAAACCACGCAAACATAAATTTAATCAATAATTAAAGCACAGCAAATAAATTAACATGCAAAACAGACAACAAATCAGGAATAAATAAAGTACAGCAAACCCAACATATTCATTTTTGGGTCTCCATTTGTTAGACCTGGAGGATACACCAAATGGCAATGGCAATTTTGGTTATATAACACCTTTCATTATACAGAAACCCAAAGTGCTTTACATTAAAAACAGCATAAACATTAGAATAAAGCATCAACACACACTGCACAATGTGTTTTTGTGAGTGACACTGAATATAAACATAACTTTGCATGTTAAAAAAGAAAAGAAACTCCATAGGGGAACTTTAACCTTAGAGGTGGTGGCAAATCAGAAAACGCTTATATGAATAATTTTTTGTAACAGTGATATTGGTCCCTCACCCTCTCCTCTAACTGCCCTCTGTAAAACAATCAAATACCTTTCTTATTGAAATCTAGTCATGCAGTGTCTCTCGTCATCAGAGGAGGGGTTTTGCTAATATTTCTATCTATTGATTAGCCAGCATTAACAAATGGCACTATTAGTGGTACAAGGTTATGTGACAAAAAATGACAGACTGCACATTAATCCAGCCAGTCAATCAAGTTGACACTCCCACACCTCCCTTCAGTTCCCATGTGTATGTTCCTTGCTTTATTCCCATTTCACAAGGAAACAGCTTTGTCCCTGCAGCTGTGTTGGTGACTCAAACGAGAGGGGGAGCTCAATAGCATTACAAATCTATATTGATGGATGTTAACTGAAGAATTGGCTTTACACAAAAATAGCTAAATTTGCCACCAATCTGCTAACACAGTGGGACATTCTGCACCATTATTACATACACTATTTTATGGATCATTCCATGGATCAATGACATTAGTCTGATCTCCATCAGTATCAAAACCTGATACTGATATTGGATCAGATCTCTAATTGTGACCCCATGTAGGCTGAGTCCTTGGCCGCTGCCCGGGTTCAAATACTACCCATCGGCCCTTTGCTGCATGTCATTCCCATTTCTCTCCCCTTTCCTATGTTCAAGCTGTTCTGTCAAGTAAAGGCCACAAAAGCCCAAAAAAATATTTAAAAAAAAGCTGTCATCGGCAGCAGAGAACATCCTCCTGATCTACAGTGAGGACAAATGTCTGCCTTCCATGTTTTCAGTGTTTATCAGCTACGGATTACTGTCTCCCTAACAAAATCATATCTCTCCTGCCCCAGCAGTGCTGCTGCTCTCACTGCCCGCTGCCTCCACTTGTGTACTGAAGCTCCACCTTTCACCTCACAGCCTCCATGATGGAGCTCACAGACACCCATTAAGACAGAGCTGTAATAGTCTAATGTCCACACACACACACACACACACACACACACACACACACACACACACACACACACACACACACACACACACACACATACACACACACCATTTACTGGCCCCAACGAGCCACTAAATGGTTCAGATGGATGGGTGTGGGAGAGCCGCCTCATTTTCTCTCCTGGACCATAAAGGGCTGCTCGGCCATTTTCAGCGGCCCAATGGTCAAACAGCCATCTATCTCACCTTCACACTACCATAAATCTGACTGCTCCTTCACACGGCTCCTCTCCCAGTCTCTTTAACCTGGAGATTTTAACAGGAAGCCTCAGAATAGAACTGGTCCATTGACACCAATGTCTTAATGATACTGGGTATTTACAATTTTACACATTGAGATATTTCATGAAAGCAGGGTAGCTCTGGAGATTACAGTTATCTTTTTGGTTGAATAACATCTCATTGTGCAGCTCTGAAAAGCGTTTTTTCTGATATTACTGGTTAATTGAAACTCTGCTTTCTTAGTTATGGCCCTCGTTCATGTCTGTAGTCATAGCATTGTTCTGACCACATTAATTGCTGAGATCTGTAAGGACAGCAACATCGCTAGGTCAGACAGGTCATGAAATGCTGCAGTGGGCTCAGGGGTTGTTCCAACGTCTCCAGTTCAGATCTGGCAGGGTACCTTAGTTGCATCTCTCTCTTTCTTATTTATTGTCATCTCTCCACTGTGCAGTCAGACAATCAGACAGGTTGTAAACAAACCACAATGTTCACCCAACTTCTATGAAAGAGAAAGCGAAGGCGAAAGGTAAAATAATTACCCAATTTCACTTGTACATATCCACCTACCACACACAGCAATAGGAAAACCTCATTCAACATCACATTGCCATTGACTGTTATAAAAGCAGGACACATTGCACTGAAAGCTGTAATAGGCAGCATGACTGCAATCTTCAACCCTTTCATGATTTTCTTTATGTTCATGCATGGCACAATCAAGCTATAATGTGGCTTCCTTAACAAACAACAGAGATTACATCTCAGCTATGGAAGCACACAGCACACAGCCAACTGCCAACAGGAAAAGAAGCCAAATACAGCAGTCCATGGACTGAAGGGAGGGGAAGAAATGACCTCATGACCGCTCATATGGCTGAATGGATTCAGCACTTTATGATACAAGGAATACAAAGATAGATTCCTTTCTTTTCTTAGCTACGCCTTTTGTCTCCACATATGTCAGGGTCTACCCACAAGGTGGACACTGCTACAACAATGTTTCCATGCCTCGTTTACTAAACCAGGTTCATTATCATTATCATTACCTGATCCTGAAACAGCTTTCATCAAATGTTTCTGAGTGACTTAGAAACAAGAATGTAAACAATTGTAATTGGGGCACACTGTTTAACTGTACGCTTTTTTGAACTTGAAACATATTATTAATAATAGTATTACCATCCTTTTATAGTTATTACAAACATGTTGGTCAGTATGAGTAGAGTCAGTGGTGGGGAACAGCACATTAACATTGGCAATAAAAATAAAGTCCCCTATGTACAAAAAAATATCTGGTCTTATATATTGAACAGACATATAACTGGATGGTTAAGCGTTATCTATCACCAGAGGGCTATTTCACAAAAACCTTGATAGCAGATTAAGCCAGGATCGCCAGGGCAGTGTGGATGAGGTGATTTATCGCATTGTCCGTGGATCTGTTGGGTCGGGGGTTGGGGGTGGTGCCGAGGTCAGAGTTACTGGCTGATAGTCATTCATTACAGAAAGTAATTCAAATTAAATCCCACAACCAACATCATTTAACTTTCCTTAAAGTGTAATTCCAGCAAAAATCGACCAAAAGGTGTTTTTCTGTATTAAAATAATAAGGACTTCAGAGAGGACTTCAATTTTTAAAATATAAACAGACACCATTAATGATCAAACTTTTTCAAAATGATATCCAGGCTTACCATGTGCTGTCTGCTCTTCTGTCATCCATCCATCGTCGTCCCCTTATCCGGTATCGGGTCGCGGGGGGAGCAGCTCCAGCAGGGGACCCCAAACTTCCCTTTCCCGAGCCACATTAACCAGCTCTGACTGGGGAATCCCAAGGCGTTTCCAGGCCAGGTTGGGGATGTAATCCCTCCACCTAGTCCTGGGTCTTCCCCGAGGTCTCCTCCCAGCTGGACATGCTTGGAACACCTCCCTAGGGAGGCGCCCAGGGGGCATCCTTACCAGATGCCCAAATCACCTCAACTGGCTCCTTTCGATGTGAAGGAGCAGCGGCTCTACTCCGAGCCCCTCATGGATTTTCTGAGCTTCTCACCCTATCTCTAAGGGAGACGCCAGCCACCCTCCTGATGAAACCCATTTCGGCCGCTTGTACCCTGGATCTCATTCTTTCGGTCATGATCCAGCCTTCATAACCATAGGTGAGGGTAGGAACGAAAACTAACTGGTAGGTCGAGAGCTTTGTCTTCTGGCTCAGCTCTCTTTTCCTCACAACGGTGCAATAAACTGAATGTAATACCGCCCCTGCTGCGCCGATTCTCCGACCAATCTCCCGCTCCATTGTCCCCTCACTCGCGAACAAGACCCCAAGGTACTTAAACTCCTTCACTTGGGGTAAGGACTCATTCCCTACCTGGAGAAGGCACTCCATCGGTTTCCTGCTGAGAACCATGGCCTCAGATTTAGAGGTGCTGATCCTCATCCCAGACGCTTCACACTCGGCTGCAAACCGATCCACTGAGTGCTGAAGGTCACAGGCCGATGATGACATCAGGACCACATCATCTGCAAAGAGCAGCGATGGGATCCCCAGCCCACCGAACTGCAACACTTCCCCACCACGACTATGCCTCAAACAGGATTGGTGACAAAGCGCAGCCCTGGCGGAGGCCAACCCTCACCTGGACCGAGTCTGACTTACTGCCAAGAACCCAGACATAGCTCTCACTTTGGTCATATATAGATTGGATGGCCCTGAGAAGGCACCCCCTCACCCCATACTCCTCCAGCACCTCCCACAGTATCTCCCGGGGGACCCAGTCAAAAGCCTTCTCCAGATCCACAAAACACATGTAGACCGGATTGGCATACTCCCAGGCTCCCTCCAGGATTCTTGCGAAAGTGAAGATCTGATCCATTGTTCCATGACCAGGACGAAATCCGCATTGTTCCTATCCTACTATCGGCCGAACCCTCCTTTCCAGCACCTTGGAGTACACTTTACCAGGGAGGCTGAGAAGTGTGATACCCCTGTAATTGGTACACACCCTCTGGTCCCCCTTTTTGAACAGGGGAACCACCACCCTGGTCTGCCACTCCTTTGGCACAGTCCCAGACTTCCTCGCAATGTTGAAGAGGTGTGTCAACCAAGACAGCCCCTCCACACCCAGAGCTTTCAGCATTTCCAGACGGATCTCATTAATCCCTGGGGCTTTTGCCACTGTGGAGTTGTTTGACTACATCAGTGACCACCAGGGAAATAGACGACAATCCCCCATCATCCTCCAGCTCTGCCTCTAACATAGAGGGCGTATTAGCTGGATTTAGGAGTTCCTCAAAGTGTTCCTTCCACCGCCCTATTACCTTCCCAGTTGAGGGCAACAACATCCCATCCTTACTGTACACAGCTTGGATGTATCCCCGCTTCCCCCTCCTGAGGTGGCAAACGGTTTTCCAGAAGTGCCTTGGTGCCGACCGAAAGTCCTTCTCCATGTCTTCTCCGTACTTCTCCCACACCCGCTGCTTTGCCTCGTTCACGGCTGAGGCTCCAGCCCTTCGGGCCCCTCGGTACCTTGCAACTGCCTCTGGAGTCCTCTGGGATAACATATCCCGGAAAGACTCCTTCTTCAGTCAGACAGCTTCCCTGACCACCAGTGTCCATCACGGTGTTTGTGGGTTACCGCCCCTTGAGGCACCTAAGATCCTAAGACCCCAGCTCCCCACCGCAAGCTTGAGCAATGGAAAATTTGAACATTGTCCACTCAGGTTCAATGCCCCTAGCCTCTACAGGGATGCACGAAAATCTCTGCCGGAGGTGCGAGTTGAAGGTCTGTCAGACAGGGGCTTACTCCCGTTTGGGCTTACCAGGTCTGTCCGGAGTCTTCCCCCCTGACCCAACTAACCACCAGATGGTGATCGGTTGACAGCTCCACCCCTCTCTTTACCCGAGTGCCTCAGATCAGAAGAAAAAATTATAAAATCGATCATTGACCTTCGGCCTAGGGTGGTCTGGTAGCAAGTACACTTATGAGCATCCCTATGTTCGAACATGGTGTTTGTTATAGACAATCCATGACTAATAACAGACAACCACTCTGGTTTAGATCAGGGAGGCTGTTCCTCCCAGTCATGCCTCTCCAGCAGAAATATGGAGTCCCCCACCGGAGCCCCATACAGGACTCCACTCAAGGTCTCCAAGAAGGCCGAATACTCTGAACTCTTGTTTGGTGCCTATGCACAAACAACAGTCAGAGTTTTCCCCCCCACAACCCGCAGGCGTAGGGAGGCAACCCTCTCGTCTACCGGGGTAAACTCCAACGTAGCGGCGCTCAGCCGGGGGGCTTGTGAGTATCCCCACACCTGCCCGGCACCTCACACCCTGGTCAACTCCGGAGAAGAAGAGAGTCCAACCCCTATCCAGGAGTATGGTTCCAGAACCATGCATAGAGATAAGCCCCATCAGATCCAACTGGTAGCGCTCCACCTCCCGCACAAGTTCCAGCTCCTTCCCCCACAGAGAGGTGACATTCCACATCCCCAGAGCCAGCCTCTGCTGCCCGGGTCTGGTCCGTCGAGGCCCATGACCTTCACCGCTACCCGTGTGACAGCACACCCGACCACAGCGGTTCCTCCCACAGGTGGTGGGCCCATGGGATGGAGAGGGAGGTGCCACGTAGCTTTTTCGGGCTGTGCCCGGCCGGGCTCCGTGGCAAATCCGGCCACCAGACACTTGCTGATGAGCCCTCCATCTGGACCTGGCTCCAGACGGGGGCCCCGGGCTTCCTCCGGGCAGGGTCCCTCTATCTCTTCCTCGATGTGTAGGGGATTTTGAACCATTCTCAAAAGTTGAGGACTGCAGGATGGTTCAACGCTGAGAAATCCTCGGTGGCTCATCTTGTCCGGCGGTACGTCCCACTCTCCACATCACAGACACTCTATTTCAGTCGGCATATTCCCGCACACTCCCACCACCAGATCTGTTGGTTTTCATCCACACATCCTCAGGCTGTTCACCGATCGCTACCGATCCTCTTCCTCCTGTCGTTTTATTCCCAAAGCACGCAGCTCCTCTCCGTCCTGTGTGTGTGTTGCTGGCGTCCGGAAAGTAGGTGAAGGGTCGTGGCCGGGCGATCTACCTGTAGCTAGTTGCAGATAGCAGCTGTAGCTAGTTGATTCAGCTAAGGACTGTTGCAGTATTTAGACCCAGGCGGAACTCATCTTCAGCGCCAGATCCTTACAGCTACCAATGTGGTAACTTATCTCCCAGTCAGTGTGATAGCTACCTTGTTTGTTCACGTCAGTACTTTCCTGTATTTCCTCGTGCTTCGCCCACTGTGTCTGCCTGTGATTCTCTGTGTTGTGGCTCAGAGCCTCGGCCGTAACAGCTGCTGTGTGATATCTCTGCGCCAAGTAGCAGTGCTTCGGCTGGCTACTTCCACCCAATATAATCCCAAATCAATATATGCCTAGGAAATCGTCTAGTCTTATTTTGCGTTGCTATTTGTACTAGTTGTGAATACACAGGCCACAAGACATAATTAGGTTGTTTTGTTGTTGTTGGCTCACTTTTACTTGTGACATGCTAACGGCAACAAAGGATTCCATTCACTATGCTAAGCTAAGCTAACGCCGGCTCCGCCGGACTGAGACAATGCATGCACTGAGACAAAAAATGCGTTTGCCCACCTATCTACATCTAGAGGAGACCGTGATAAGCCCTATTTCAACAAACGGTGGCGTATTCCTTTAAATAAAGGCCAAATAAATGTATTGTCTTGATTATAGGCTATGCCCGATATGGCATTACGTTTATCGGTGTTTTAAGCCCCCAATGTCTCCTTCCAAGCAGCGCTGCCTGGAAGGCATTAGGATTAGGCAATGGTTATGGTTAGATTTGGGTTACAACGCAGCGCCCAGGGGCACGGGCACAAGGGGACCACTGGTGAATAAAACACTTAAAGAACCTCTTTAAAAAAAACTGGTTTGGTTATAAAAAAGCTGTTTCTAAGAAGGCCAGATGTTGAAAGCAGGTTAAAAGAACCACTGGACAGGATGGGCAGCGGAAGATTAAAACTTTAAATAAAAGGTCACCCGCACACCTGCCCCGGTCCCTCTCCTAGAGACATTACACATACACAAACATATACATACATAGAGTTATATAAATAAACTAGAAAATGCATTTCCTGCATAAAATGTGTGGGAATGCTGAATAGCTAAATTGCTAAAGCTAAACTGGATGAATAGCTTAAATTCATAAAAAGAAGCTGAAGTAGTGAGAATACGTGGAAAAGTATGAATGGACATGAATTTCATTAAAAAAAAGTTTAACAAAACTAGCGTATAAAAGATTTGAAATAAAGTTTTTTTTTTTAAACGCTGATGCTAAACTGAATTATTGGCTTGAAAAGTTCAATGATGCCAAACGATGTAGAACATTGTGAGGTCTGAATTCATTTTCTAACTGAAATTATGAATAAGTATGGAAGACTTATAAATGCTGTGAGAAACATACGTAATGAAAATGCAGAAATATGAAATAAATTGTTTAAAATATCTAATAAATTGCACTGCACTGCTGAAAAACTTGGACAATTAAATGTAAAATTGTCAGTTGGAGTCTGAACTGCTTAGAAGCTAAGAGCTGAAATACATTTCTAGAAAAGCTGGAAGCTAAACTGTAATACTGTGAAGTTCCCATAAATGTCATCCATATCAGCCATATCCATTCCATAGAACAAAGAAGCATGACCCCATAGAGCTGATAGATGAATATATTGCCTGAAAAGAAACAGGCTATATATATATGGATGAAATCACAAATGACACTGGAGAGAGAGAGAGAGAGAGAGAGAGAGAGAGAGAGAGAGAGAAAAGGAAAGAGGAAAGAGAGAGAAGAAGAGAAGATACATTGACTACGTTTACAAGCAGCCAATATTTGGGTTATGGACGGGTTAAGGTCACTATTAGGGTTTCTGAAACATTCGGAATAACCCGAGAGCAGAGAGAGTTACTCCTGTATACATGGAATTTGTAATAAATTGGCAATATCCCGATGTAAACGGCGACGCACGGTTAGCGTCTGGACGTACGGACAACCTTAAGACGCAATATGCGTCATTTCAACAAACACAACAACAACAAAAGACAATATATTCATGTTTTTCACCACACTAATAAATAAATTGGTTTCCTCCTCGCTCCAAAAGTGTGGTGCTGTGCTGCGTCTCGCCATGTTTACCTCTACTTCTTGTTTACTTCCGGTATACTGCACGCCAGACGGCGCCAGACGGCGCATACAAGAAGTTCCTCTACTCAAAAGACCAAGATTCCTTGCGAATAGAACATGTGCAGAACACAAATCAATGTTCCCTTTGATGGGGATATGCCGATACGTGTTTACATGACCAAATATTCAGGTTAGAAAAGGGGTAACCCAGGGGTCATATTCGGGTTTTAAAAAACAGGAATATGAGCATATTCGGGTTTTTGCCGGTCTTTACATGGCTATGTGCGACCGTGTTATTGCTAATATTCTGGTTTTTGAACGGGTTATTGGCTGCTTGTAAACGTAGTCAGTGTGAGTGTGTGAGTGTGTGTGTCAGTGTGTTTGTGTATTTGTGTGTCTCAAGTTCAAGTTCAAGTTCAAGTTACTTTATTTATACCCGAAGGTAGATTTTGTTTGCAGTAGAGTCACACATCATCACACATTACCACACATCATCATCAAAAATCATCAAAAAAGTTCTTATCGGTCAAGAATAAACTAATACATAAGCATACAAAATTGTATATAAATACAAGTAAAAAGATTTAAATACATAAGTAAAACTGTGTTTGCGGTAGACACGTATAAAACTAAAAGAATAGAATGATACATACATATTGAATATTACAAGAAGACAGAATGAACACTTGTGCAAAATATAGCTAGCCTATAACTTATTCCTCAATGTAATGCCTGCAGGAACAAAACTATTCTTGTGTCTTTTTGTTTTACATCTGGGGATAATAAACCTACGCCCGGAGGGTAGAAGCTGGAACTCTGTGTGCAGTGAATGAGAACTGTCATTTAAAATTGAGCTAGTTATGCGCTGTACCTGTTTTGTGTATAAAGTCTCCACGTTAGGCTGTTTCTCACCAATCAGCCTGCTAGACCACTTTACTATTTGGTTGAGTGAGTTTTTATTTTTCAAAGTGAGATTGCCAAACCAGGCTGCTAGTGCAAAAGATAAAACTGACTCAATAAAAGCGTGATAGAATAGGGTCATAATGGATTTATCAACCTGGAATTTACTCAATTTCCTCAAACAAAACAGGCGCTGATGTCCTTTTTTACATACCACTTCACAGTTAGTTCCAAATGTGAGTTTGGAGTCAATTATCATTCCCAGGTATTTATATGAATCGACACATTCAACGGTTTGACCACTAATTGATGTAATTTCTTGTGTTTGTTTTTTATTTTTCCTAAAATCAATGAGCATGTCATTTGTTTTGACTACATTTAATTGAAGGTGAGACGCCTCACACCATTCAACAAAGTCATCAATGACTGGACCGTGGCCTGTTTCACTGTCTTGGAGCAGGCTGACAATTACTGAGTCATCTGCGTATTTAATTATAGTCCTATTTTCCCACCTGCTCTGGCACATATTTGTGTACAGGATAAAAAGCAAAGGTGAGAGTACACATCCTTGTGGAGAGCCTGTTGATGAACAGACTTTTTCAGAAAGATTGCCATTCACTCTCACTCTTTGTGTCCTGTTTGTTAAAAAGTTGAGGATCCAGCCTACCAGGTTATTGCTTAAATCAAACTGTTCTAGCAGCCTTGTGGTCAGAATATGAGGTTGAATTGTATTAAAAGCTGAGGAGAAGTCAATAAATAAAAGTCTGGCATGTGAGCCATTGTTATCTAAATGCTTAAAAAGTAAATTAAGTAAAGTGACTGTGGCATCTTCCACCCCCCTACGGGGTCTGTACGCAAATTGCAGAGGGTCAAGTAAACGCTCTGTTTTTCTCAATATTTCAGACCTCACCAATTTTTCAAATACTTTCATCACTATTGATGTGAGTGCCACTGGTCTGAAATCATTAAGGGTTTTAGTGGTGTTTGATTTAGGAACAGGGATAACCACAGCATCCTTCCAGACCTCAGGTACTAATTGTGCCTCTAAAGACTTGCTAAAAATGTGATGGAAAGGAGTACTCAATTGCTTTGCACAGGTTTTGAGTATGCGCCCACAGATATTATCTGGACCATGACTTTTATTAACTCTTATAGAGAGGAATGCTTTTTGCACTTCTGTTTGCGTTATATTAAAATGTTGAACGTCTACTAGCTGTTTACTCAAATTGTCAATCTCATTGCTAAAATCGAAAATGTTAAAACGATTGTAAAATTGAACAAGAGCACTGGCCAGCTCAGTATCTGAACTGAAACCATTCAGCATGACTGGGCTGCTGCTCTTTAGATTCTGAAGGCCTGCTATGGTTTTCATACTGTCCCAGGCTGACCCAAGGTTGTTTGTTGCCATCTTGTTCTCCAGTTTGTATTTATAGTCTCGTTTTGCTTTGAGAATTCCTATTTTTAAATCCTTTTTTGCTATTTGTAGTTCAGCAATGTCACCCCCCTTAAAACATAATTTTTTCCTCTGTAAGCTATCTTTAACAGTTTTAGTTATCCATGGTTTGTTGTTAGGGTAGATTTTCACCTGTTTACATGGAACAATCATGTCTCTACAAAAAGCAATATATGAGCATGTCACATCAGTCCATTCATTTAGGTCATCCCCACAGGACTTTTGAAACATTTCCCAGTCTGTGCAATCAAAGCAATCTTGCAAGCATAATACGGATCCATCGGTCCAGTCCTTAATTACTTTAATTTGAGCTTTATGTCTTTTTAGAACAGTTTTGTATGTTGGCAGCAAATGCACACAGTTATGATCCGCTGAACCCAGCGGCGGTAAGGGCAGTGATTTGTACGCGTCTTTTATAGATCCATAGCAGAGGTCCAGGGTTTTATCCCGTCTGGTAGGGCAGGAAACATACTGGTAAAAATTTGTCAGTGTTTTCTTGAGACATACATGATTAAAATCACCAAGTATAAAATGTGGCGCCTCGGGTGAGAGTGATTGCATTTTTTGCACAGTTTCAAAGATGGTGTTAGAAGCCCACGCAGCGTTCGCCCTTGGATGAATATAGACTGTTGTAATAAAAAGTTGTGGAAATTCACGGGGTAGGTAGAAAGGTCGTAGCGATACTGATAGAAGTTCAACATCTGATGTACAGATGCGTTCTCTTACAGTCACAGAAGTGCAGTATCGTTTGTTGAAATATAAACATACCCCGCCACCTTGAGATTTCCCCGTTACCTCTCTCTGTCGATCAAGTCGATAAGGTGCCCCAAATCCATCAATTGATAAATCGGTGTCCTGATCATACTCCGTCAGCCAGGTCTCTGTGAAAGCCAGGACACAACACTCCCTGAAGTCCTTCAGAAAGTTGACGTTTCCCTGGAGCTCGTCCATTTTATTCCTCAGGGACTGGACATTCCCGAGGATCATGGAGGGTAGAGGAATACGAGAAAGCCGCTGTTTTCGGAAGCGTTTCCTGACGCCTCCCCGCTTGCCTCGCCTTCTCTTTGTCGCTGTTTTACCCCCTGGGTCTTTTAGGATACAATCAGGCAGTTGTGACATGATGTCTGTGCCGCACGTTATCCCACAGTTCAGTTGCAGCAGTGTAGTTCTGGTGTACTGTAGCCTTCCATGGCTAACAGCTCCTTTGACGGAGTCGGAGATAAATAAACCAAAGGAGAGCGTCCAAAGGGCAAAAACGATTCTAATGTCCATTCTGTATACACGCATACATAGACAACGCAATAAAAATAAAGAACAGGACCGTAGGAACTTTTTCAATAAAATGAAGGTAAAAACACAAACACAAACACGAGAGCTCTAAAACTTCCGCGACAAACTTTTCACTCACTCTCACTGCCGGTCGCAGCGTACGCATGTGTCTGAGTGTTTGCGTGTGTGTGTGTGTATGTCATACTGATGTGTGATATTTCATACAGCATGTTATCCATTACTGCATGTTTCTTTTATATTCTCATCACTTCATATGTATTTACTCTCTTTTCTATTCTATAATCATGTTATAGGGATTCATTATAGTATGCTGCTATTTTGAAAGATGATCATATCTGCTTCCGTATCCCTTATGCAGAGCTATAGCCCTCCCTTTGTCTCCTTCTTTGGTATGTATACTCTACATGAGTAGCAGTGCCTTGGCAGAGAGCCAACTTTCAACAGCCTGAAGCAGTCTTCTCTGTAAGGCTCACAGAGCAGTAAAAGCCTCCAATGAGGATATTCAGAGCCTGTTGCTAGGGAGGGTTTCATCTTGGGCGAGAGAGTTCCGCCTTTTGGGTACTTTTCCACTGAAAGAGTCCCACCTTATAAGAAGTGACGTCATCTGAACTTCTGAACTCAGCTCTGCCTTCTTGCGAGCTCAGCAGGGAAATTCCCGTCTTGTCAGCGAGAAAAGAAGCAACATCAGCAAAACTAAAGGGCCCTCCTCCTAAAGGCTCAGCTATAAAAGCTCTGAGGTTTCTTTGTCAAGCTGACACACTTTCTCAGATTGCTTGTCAGTCTGTTAAACTGTCTCCTTCTTTTGCAAAAGAATAAAGAAAATAACTTTGAGAACTGTCAGACAATCTTATTTTTCAGCTTCATCACTGAACACTAAAGGATTTTCCATAACTGTGTGTGTCAATGTATTTGTGTGTCTGTCTGTATCTGTCTGCATATGTGTGTATGTGTGTTTCAGTGTGGTTGTGTATGTGTCTGTCTGTCTGTATCTGTCTGCATATGTGTGTATGTGTGTTTCAGTGTGGTTGTGTATTTGTCTGTATCTGTCTGCATATGTGTGTATGTGTGTTTCAGTGTGGTTGTGTATTTGTCTGTATGTCTGTATCTGTCTGCATATGTGTGTATGTGTGTTTCAGTGTGGTTGTGTATTTGTGTGTCTGTCTGTATCTGTCTGCATATGTGTGTATGTGTGTTTCAGTGTGGTTGTGTATTTGTCTGTCTGTCTGTATCTGTCTGCATATGTGTGTATGTGTGTTTCAGTGTGGTTGTGTATGTGTCTGTCTGTCTGTATCTGTCTGCATATGTGTGTATGTGTGTTTCAGTGTGGTTGTGTATTTGTCTGTATCTGTCTGCATATGTGTGTATGTGTGTTTCAGTGTGGTTGTGTATTTGTCTGTATGTCTGTATCTGTCTGCATATGTGTGTATGTGTGTTTCAGTGTGGTTGTGTATTTGTCTGTCTGTATCTGTCTGCATATGTGTGTATGTGTGTTTCAGTGTGGTTGTGTATTTGTCTGTCTGTATCTGTCTGCATATGTGTGTATGTGTGTTTCAGTGTGGTTGTGTATTTGTCTGTCTGTCTGTATCTGTCTGCATATGTGTGTATGTGTGTTTCAGTGTGGTTGTGTATTTGTCTGTATCTGTCTGCATATGTGTGTATGTGTGTTTCAGTGTGGTTGTGTATTTGTCTGTATGTCTGTATCTGTCTGCATATGTGTGTATGTGTGTTTCAGTGTGGTTGTGTATTTGTGTGTCTGTCTGTATCTGTCTGCATATGTGTGTATGTGTGTTTCAGTGTGGTTGTGTATTTGTCTGTCTGTCTGTATCTGTCTGCATATGTGTGTATGTGTGTTTCAGTGTGGTTGTGTATGTGTCTGTCTGTCTGTATCTGTCTGCATATGTGTGTATGTCTGTTTCAGTGTGGTTGTGTATTTGTCTGTATCTGTCTGCATATGTGTGTATGTGTGTTTCAGTGTGGTTGTGTATTTGTCTGTATGTCTGTATCTGTCTGCATATGTGTGTATGTGTGTTTCAGTGTGGTTGTGTATTTGTCTGTCTGTATCTGTCTGCATATGTGTGTATGTGTGTTTCAGTGTGGTTGTGTATTTGTCTGTCTGTATCTGTCTGCATATGTGTGTATGTGTGTTTCAGTGTGGTTGTGTATTTGTCTGTCTGTCTGTATCTGTCTGCATATGTGTGTATGTGTGTTTCAGTGTGGTTGTGTATTTGTCTGTATCTGTCTGCATATGTGTGTATGTGTGTTTCAGTGTGGTTGTGTATTTGTCTGTATGTCTGTATCTGTCTGCATATGTGTGTATGTGTGTTTCAGTGTGGTTGTGTATTTGTGTGTCTGTCTGTATCTGTCTGCATATGTGTGTATGTGTGTTTCAGTGTGGTTGTGTATGTGTCTGTCTGTCTGTATCTGTCTGCATATGTGTGTATGTCTGTTTCAGTGTGGTTGTGTATTTGTCTGTATCTGTCTGCATATGTGTGTATGTGTGTTTCAGTGTGGTTGTGTATTTGTCTGTCTGTCTGTATCTGTCTGCATATGTGTGTATGTGTGTTTCAGTGTGGTTGTGTATTTGTCTGTCTGTATCTGTCTGCATATGTGTGTATGTGTGTTTCAGTGTGGTTGTGTATTTGTCTGTCTGTATCTGTCTGCATATGTGTGTATGTGTGTTTCAGTGTGGTTGTGTATTTGTCTGTCTGTCTGTATCTGTCTGCATATGTGTGTATGTGTGTTTCAGTGTGGTTGTGTATTTGTCTGTCAGTCTGTATCTGTCTGCATATGTGTGTATGTGTGTTTCAGTGTGGTTGTGTATTTGTCTGTCTGTATCTGTCTGCATATGTGTGTATGTGTGTTTCAGTGTGGTTGTGTATTTGTCTGTCTGTATCTGTCTGCATATGTGTGTATGTGTGTTTCAGTGTGGTTGTGTATTTGTCTGTCTGTATCTGTCTGCATATGTGTGTATGTGTGTTTCAGTGTGGTTGTGTATTCGTCTGTCTGTCTGTATCTGTCTGCATATGTGTGTGGTTGTGTGTCTGTCTGTCTGTCTGTCTGTGTGTATGTGTGTGTGTGTGTGTGTGTGTGTGTGTGTGTGTGTGTGTGTGTGTGTGTGTGTGTGTGTGTGTGTGTGTGTGTGTGTGTGTGTGTGTGTGTGCGCATGTGTGTGTGTTTGCAGGTGTGTGCGTGTGTGCGTGTGTGCGTGTGTGTGTGCTTGAAAAATTCAACGATACCAAACGATGTACAACATTAAGGTAGGGTTAGGTTGGAGGAAGATTTGGAACTGTTGTCATTTGGAAGCTCACGAGCAAAAAGTATAAGTCATATCGCATAACTTAGCACATTGGCTGAAACCAGATAAAAATACCTACGTTTTGATGTACAACCCCAAATCAGAAAAAGTTGGGACAGTATGAAAAACACAAATAAAAAAAGAAAGTAGTGATTTCTAAATGTACTTTGACTTGTATTTCATTGCAGACAATGTGAACACAAAATATTTCATGTTTTGTCTGGTCAACTTAATTTCATTTGTAAATATACATCCTTTCCTGTCATTCAGACCTGCAACACGTTCCAAAAAAGGTTGGGACAGGAGCAATTTAGGGCTAGTAATCAGGTACATTGGTTAAATGATGATGTGATTTGAAACAGGTGATGTCAACACGTGATTGTAATTATGATTTGGTACAAAAGCAGCATCCAAGAAAGGTCTAGTCCTTTAGGAGTAAAGATGGGCCGAGGATCGCCAGTTTGCCAACAAATACATGAGAAAATTATTGAAATGTTTAAAAACAATGTTCCTCAAAGAAAGATAGGAAGACATTTGCTTATTTCACCTTCAACGGTGCATAATATAATTAAAAGATTCAAGGAATGAGGAGGAATTTCAGTGCGTAAAGGACAAGGGCGCAAGCCTAAGCTGAACAACCGTGATCTCCGATCCCTCAGGCAGCACTACATCAAGAATCGTCATTCATCTATAAGCGATATCACCACATGGGCTCAGGACTACTTTGGTAAACCTTTGTCAAGTACCACAATACGTAGTTACAGCCACAAATGCCAGTTAAAACTGTACTGTGCCAAAAGGAAGCCCTATGTTAACAGTGTCCAGAAGTGCCGTCGACTTCTCTGGGCTCGGAGGCATCTGGGATGGACCATCACACAGTGGAAACGTGTACTGTGGTCAGATGAATTAGTATTTCAGGTATTCTTTTGGGAGAAATGGACGCCGTGTGCTCCGGACCAAAGAAGAAAAGGATCATCCAGACTGTTACCAGCAACAAGTCCAAAAGCCAGGGTCTGTCATGGTATGGGGTTGTGTCAGTGCCCTTGGCAAAGGTAACTTGCACTTCTGTGATGGCACCATTAATGCTGAAAAGTACATAGAGATTTTGGAGCACAATATGCTGCCTTCAAGAAGACATCTTTTCCAGGGACGTCCATGCATATTTCAACAAGATAATGCAAAACCACATTCTGCACAGATTACAAAGTCCTGGCTGCGGAGGAAGAGGATACGGGTACTTGACTGGCCTGCCTGCAGTCCCGACCTGTCTCCAATAGAGAATGTGTGGCGCATTTTGAAGCGCAAAATGCAACGACGAAGACCCCGTACTGTTGCCCACCTTAAGACTTGTTTGCAGCAAGAATGGGACAAAATTACACCTGAAACACTTCATCACTTGGTGTCTTCAGTCCCTAAACGGCTTTTAAGTGTTGTGAAAAGGAATGGCAACATTACAAAGTGGTAAATGCTTAACTGTTCCAACTGTTTTTGAAATGTGTTGCAAGAACCAAAATAGGAATTTTGTTTTTTTGAAAAAGAAAAACCATAAAAATCATGAGGAACACATTAAATGATATGCTGTTGTATTGTCTGCAATGAAATACAAGTCAAAGTAGATTTAGAAATCACTACTTTCTTTTTTTATTTGTGTTTTCCATACTGTCCCAACTTTTTCTGATTTGGGGTTGTATAAATTGTGTATGACAAGTTAAAATTGTGGGTGTGAGAGCATTTTATAGAGCAAGGAAAAGATAATTTTTTTAAAGCTCCATGTGATGTTGGGGTCGGCTGGCTGTGAGTTTTTGTTATGTTTACTATTTTTCTATTTGCTTTTTCCACTGCCTGTTCTCTGTTGGCCCGGCCCTGTGTTTCTGCTGTGCTTTTCCTTTCTCCTCCCACCACTCAAGCCAGCTGATTGAGCGCACCTGGTTCCCATTCCACCATCACTTTCTCCCGCTGCACGCACCTGTCTCCCATCTGCAATCCTGACCAGTATATCAACCCTGGCTTTTCAGACCACCTTCACTTGATCGTTGCTCCAGTTATCCTGGTGACAGCATTCTGCAAAACTCTCTGAAAGAAAGACCTAATTTTCCTTGTCTCTGCTTTACCCGTTTACTTACCTTTTTGTGTTTGTTTTTCTGCAGTCATCTCGGGCCTGTTTTCTGTCTCCAGTCGGCTGGATCCACCATTCAGTCCCCCTCCCACGGCTCCCTGCTACAACCTGCTTCTGCCTCCGCTTATCCACTCTTCGGCTCCTCTGCTCTCCGGCTCAAGTGTCTACTCCTCGGCTTCTCATTCCCAGCTCTCCCACGCTTCCCTGTGTGCCCTCGCCCTGTCAGCCCTCGCCGTCCTACCTCCTCAGTCCCTGGCATCCACCCCCTCACACCCCATTCCCTTTCATTATTTCCAATAGACCTGTTTCTGTTTTTGAGCCTTGGGTTTGAGTCCGATCTGTTCTCCCGTCTCACTCCACACTCTAATCTGTGACATCACTCACTCTAGCCAGCTCAATACGCCGAAGAATCCTGAAATGAGCACTAAACTTAAATGGCTTTTTCACAAAAACTGTAAAAGATATCAAACTAAAGAGCTATTGTATGATAACTGAATGTTTTAAAGTTGAAATCACGTCTGTAGGTGAAAGAATGTAGGAGATACATTTTGAAGCAGAAGAGGATTTGAAACTTGCTCTTGATTTTAATGTTAAAATAAAATGTTTAAAAGCTTAATATTTAAAAACGTATAAATAGTAGAAAATAAGTTGCTAAATTCCCATCGTCTGCTGAAAGAGCTGAAGATTTTAAAAGTTGAATGGTCATGAAATTCATTACAAAAAGTTGAGCAACACCACTAATGTATAAAAGATGTGGAATATTTAAAGGCTTTTTGAAAAGCTGTCGCTAAACTGAAACTGTGTGTGTGCGCTGAAAAGCTAAAATGCTCAAGCTAAACAGGATTAATAGTTGAAGTAGTGAAAATAGTTGGAAAAGTATGAATGGTCATGAAATTCATTAAAAAGTTGAATACCACCACTGATGTATGAAAAATGTGGAATATTTAAAGTTTTTTTGAAAAGCTGATGCCAACCTGAATTGTTGCCTTGAAAAGTTCAACGATACCAAACGATGTAGAACATTGTGAGGTCTGAATTTATTTTTTAACTGAAATTATGAATAAGTATGGAAGACTTACAAATGCTGTGAGGAACATACGTAGATGAAAATGCAGAAATATGAAATAGGGAGAGAAGAAGAGAGAGCGAAAGGGAGAGAGAGAGAAAAAGAACAGAAAGAAAGCGACTTCCAATTGCTACTAGTAGTTAAATGTCTTGCTCAGAGACACATTGGTTGATGTATCACAGTGAGATTCGAACCCTGTCTCCCACACCAAAGCCATTTCAATTAGGAGAGACTTGTTTGCAGATATGCAAATATTTATTTGAAAATACACATGAAAAGTAACAAAGGTTTGCATCAAATTTTGGAGATTAGACTCCAACGGACAAAAGGTATATAGGCTATACAATTTCTAGTTTTAGAAAAGCCAGTATATCCCCCAAAACTGCAGAGTTCAATGATTGAATGATTTGCAAATACATACCTTATAGCAGCTACAATCTGTATATGACACAAACAGGAAAATAGTGAATAAGAATTGATAAATTAGAGAATTAATGAAATATATACAACTCAACCACAACTTAATACCTCACGCCCCCAAAACACCTAAATAAAATAAATAAAGCTATTAAGCTGGTGGCAAATTTGCAAATCTGATAGAACTAGGCAATACAGACCGTCAGCAAACACTTCAGCGTTCCAGGCCATACACCAGCAGCACTTCGGCGATCCAGGAAGTACACCAGCAGCACTTCGGCGATTCAGGAAATTAAGCCAGTTACAGCTGCAAGATCACCTAAAGATAATGAATGATCTATACCTTCAGGGAAATTCACAGTAAATGACAACATAATATAGCCACCCAAAATTATGCCATCACCAGTAACATGCATGCTTACCACAAGATAGATAGATAGATAGATAGATAGATAGATAGATAGATAGATAGATAGATAGATAGATAGATAGAGAGTAACCAGATGAAGCCCATCGTCCAGTATTGTAGAGAGGTACTGAAAACGCCTTGACTTCATACGTCCTGAATAGCGCCAGTATGTATGCCAGTATGAAAACAGTTAGTATACAAGAACTGATTGACAGAAATACGATAGTCAATACTTTTATTGTTACGTGTAGCAAGGAAAGTTGGACCCAAAATGCAGAGAGAGCAGGCAGGCAGACAGGAGTAGTGTCACTTGAAGATTTAATAAATAAAACGAAATACAAAACCAAAGGAGTCCTGGAAAAAGCAGGCAAAAAGGATAATCCAAAAATAAAGTCCAAGTAAAAAATAGAAACACAGGAACACTAAGACTAACACACAGGAATACGAACTGGAGACGAAACACACTAACACAAACAGAATACAACGATCCGACACAGGACAAGGGAAAACACAAAGACTAAATACAGAGGATAACGAGGAAACAAGAGGCAGGTGACACAAGGGCTGGGAAACAGGTGGAAAACATCAGACAATCACAAGAGCGGGAAAAACCAAAAGACAGGAAGTAAAACCAGACAAGAATAGGGAGAAAAAACAGACTTCAAAATAAAACAGGAAACTAAAAACAGACTACCAAAATAAGACAAAAACCCCAAAACCATAACAGTACCCCCCCCCCCAAGGGACAGATCCCAGATGTCCCAAAAAACAAAAACAAAAAACAGAGCAGAGAAACAGTCAATCCAGGGAGGGCGGAGGGGGTCCGGAGGAGGGAAAAAGTCACTGGGCATAGGGAACAGAGGGCCCTGGAGCACAGGGAACTGAGGGTCCTGGGGCACAGGGAACAGAGAACCCTGGGGCACAGGGAACAGAGAGCCCTGGGGCACAGGGAACAGAGAGCCCTGGGGCACAGGGAACAGAGAGCCCTGGGGCACAGGGAACAGAGAGCCCTGGGGCACAGGGAACAGAGAGCCCTGGGGCACAGGGAACAGAGAGCCCTGGGGCACAGGGAACAGAGAGCGCTGGGGCACAGGGAACGAAGAGCGCTGGGGCACAGGAGGCAGAGAGCTGGAGAGGCCCGGGGGAAACAGAGGGCCAGAGAGACCTGAGGGAAAACCAGAGAACCACTAGGGACAGGGAGCTGAGGGAGGCCTCGGCAAGAGGGGAACTCCCAGGCAGCTGACGGCAAAGATGGAGACCCTCAGGCGGCAGAGCAGGACGTCGAGGGCTCCGAGGCGGCCTGCAGCGACGGCGAAACCCCTCAGACGGCCGAGCAGGTCGTCGAGGGCTCCGAGGCGGCCTGCAACGAAGGCGGTATCCCTCAGGTGGCCGAACTGGACAGCGAAAGTGGAGCCCCTCAGGCGGACAAGCAGGACGTCGAGGGCTCCGAGGCGGCCTGCAGCGAAGGCGATATCCCTCAGGTGGCCGAACTGGACAGCGAAGGTGGAGCCCCTCAGGCGGCCGAGCAGGACGTCGAAGGCTCCGAGGCGGCCTGCAGCGACGGCGAAACCCCTCAGACGGCCGAGCAGGTCGTCGAGGGCTCCGAGGCGGCCTGCAGCGACGGCGGTATCCCTCAGGTGGCCGAACTGGACAGCGAAGGTGGAGCCCCTCAGGCGGACAAGCAGGACGTCGAGGGCTCCGAGGCGGCCTGCAGCGAAGGCGATATCCCTCAGGTGGCCGAACTGGACAGCAAAGGTGGAGCCCCTCAGGCGGCCGAGCAGGACGTCGAAGGCTCCGAGGCGGCCTGCAGCGACGGCGAAACCCCTCAGATGGCCGAGCAGGTCGTCGAGGGCTCCGAGGCGGCCTGCAGCAAAGGCGATATCCCTCAGGTGGCCGAACTGGACAGCGAAGGTGGAGCCCCTCAGGCGGACAAGCAGGACGTTGAGGGCTCCGAGGCGGCCTGCAGCGACGGCGAAACCCCTCAGACGGCCGAGCAGGACGTCGAGGGCTCCCAGGGGACCGGCGGCGAAGGCGACGTCCCTCTGGAGGCCGGCGGCGAAGGCGACGTCCCCCTGGAGGCCAGCGGCGGCGAAGGCGACGTCCCCCTGGAGGCCAGCGGCGGCGAAGGCGACGTCCCCCTGGAGGCCAGCGGCGGCGAAGGCGACGTCCCTCTGGAGGCCAGCGGCGGCGAAGGCGACATCCCTCTGGAGGCCGGCGGCGAAGGCGATGTCTCACTCTAGGCCGGTGGAGAAGGCGACATCTCCTCTGAGGCCGGGCAGGCGAAGGGCCTGCTGGGGAGCCAGACAAGTCAGCCGGACTGGAGACAGGCGACGAGTCAGCCGGACTGGAGACAGGCGAAGGAACTGCTGGACCGGAACCAGGCGAAGGAACTGCTGGACCGGAACCAGGCGAAGGAACTGCTGGACCGGAACCAGGCGAAGGAACTGCTGGACCGGAACCAGGCGAAGGAACTGCTGGACCGGAACCAGGCGAAGGAACTGCTGGACCGGAACCAGGCGAAGGAATTGCTGAAACGATGACAGGCGACGGGTCAGCTGGACCGATGACCAGTGCAGAAGTCGGCCTGACCGCCGACTGGACACGGGGGGCAGTAGTCTCAGGGAAACCGCTAGCCAGCCGGGGTTGAAGGAGGCTGCTAGCCGGCCGGGAAGCAAGGGACTCTGGGGGCTCGCTAAACGGCCGAGACACAGGGAACTCTGGGTGACCGCTACACGACCGGGACTCTAGGAAGTCTGGGGCGTTTGCCAACGGCAAAGTCTCTGTGGCAGTCTCAGAAGCGCTGACCAATGGCAAGGTCTCTGGAGAGCTGCAATCCAGCAAGGCCAATGGGGAACCGGAGGTCAGCAAAGTCTCAGGGGCGCTAGAGGTCAGCAAAGTCTCAGGGGCGCTAGAGGTCAGCAAAGTCTCAGGGGCGCTAGAGAACAGCAAAGTCTCTGGGATGCTGACCAAGGGCAAAGTCTCTGGAGCGCTGACCAAGGGCAAAGTCTCTGGAGCGCTGACCAAGGGCAAAGTCTCTGGAGCGCTGACCAAGGGCAAAGTCTCTGGAGCGCTGACCAAGGGCAAAGTCTCTGGAGCGCTGACCAAGGGCAAAGTCTCTGGAGCGCTGACCAAGGGCAAAGTCTCTGGAGCGCTGAGCACAGTCAGCGTAGACTTTGGGAGAAGCGTCAGCGGAGACTCTGGGAGAAGCGTCAGCGGAGACTCTGGGAGAAGCGTCAGCGGAGACTCTGGGAGAAGCGTCAGCGGAGACTCTGGGAGAAGCGTCAGCGGAGACTCTGGGAGAAGCGTCAGCGGAGACTCTGGACGGCTGGACGTCAGCGGAGACTCTGGACGGCTGGACGTCAGCGGAGACTCTGGACGGCTGGACGTCAGCTCAGGAACCAAAGGACTGCACGTCAGCACCGGAATTGAAGGGCTGCACGTCAGCACAGGAACAGAAGGGCAGCATGTCAGTGGAGGCTCTGGGAGGTCGAACTGGGTCTGGTGACAGGGACCATGCCGTTTCTTTCTCCGCCGACGGCCTCCATGGGTTGACCCTGGGATGACGGTAGGCGGATGTTCAGGAACGTTTTATATTGGTGTGGGCAGAGAAACCGGTTGGGTGATGGACAAAACCCCTGTAGTTAGCATGATTGCAGGCTTGGAAAAGCAAAACCCCTTAGCAGTAGAATGAGCTGGGGTGGAAATAAAGCGTTTAACCCAGTCCGGAATAGAGTCAGTAAGCCAGGGCTTTTCAGACAACAAATCTCGTGCAAATGACAGAATAGTCTCCTTCTGGCATAAACTGTCGGCCTCCTTCCACATAGTTTTAAGTTCGATAAGGTCACAGACCAAGTCACAAAGTTCATCTGACATAGTCAGTGCAGACTCCATAATTCAGGTAACTTGAAGCGACAAACAAAAAGAAATAAAAACAAAAACTGCGAACCCACTGGAAAAAAGGAAGCCTCTCTGCTGGGTCCAATTGGTCGGATCGTTCTGTTACGTGTAGCAAGGAAAGTTGGACCCAAAATGCAGAGAGAGCAGGCAGGCAGACAGGAGTAGTGTCACTTGAAGATTTAATAAATAAAACGAAATACAAAACCAAAGGAGTCCTGGAAAAAGCAGGCAAAAAGGATAATCCAAAAATAAAGTCCAAGTAAAAAATAGAAACACAGGAACACTAAGACTAACACACAGGAATACGAACTGGAGACGAAACACACTAACACAAACAGAATACAACGATCCGACACAGGACAAGGGAAAACACAAAGACTAAATACAGAGGATAACGAGGAAACAAGAGGCAGGTGACACAAGGGCTGGGAACAGGCCCGGATTGGCTAATCGGGAGCACCGGGAAAATTCCCGGTGGGCCGGTCTGTTTTTTTGGCCGCGAGGGCCGTTGTTGTCATGGCACTGGGTTGAAATATGGATGCTGTCCCTATGGCTGCCTGCACTCACAGCAGCCCCACTCTTTTTATTCATTATTTTATCGCAGTCCCACTCTTTTTTTATTTAATATTTTCTCGCAGAGTGCAGCCTGCAGGTTAATGATGACGTGATTATTTTTTGACTCCCTGCCCCCCGCGAAATTACGAATCCCACTATGGCAACGCCAAGACCCGCCCTTCAATCACTATATTGGCCAGGCGTCCAAGGTAACGTAACCTGATTTGTTCAGGTCCTATCCCCTGACCAATCCGCTATCCTAACCTTAACCACTCAAGGTGAAATGCCTAACCCCAACCAATCGAGCTGCTTCGGAGGGCGGGTCTTGGCGTTGCCATAGTGGGATTCGTAATTTCGCACCCCCCCCCCCCCCCCCCCCCGCCCCGACACGGCACCTTGAAAGTTGCTCAAAATAAAAAAGTCTGATAAAAATGGATAACAGGAAGCGCAAAGGCGGCGCTGAAAAGGCCAGAATAAAAAAGAAGAAAGCTTTGGAAAGTGACGCAGCCAAATCTTCTAAGCTGAGCACATTTTTCCTCAAAAAAACAAATGAAGACGACGAGGCCGGTAAGTAATAACGTTAAGGTAGTTAGGAGCAGTGCAAGATGCTCGCGACCGTGCAAAACAATGTTGTCTGCAAACCACCGTTCATGTATCAAACGTTTTTCTTGTAGCTGTTCAGCAGCAGCCGCCTCTAGTCCGGTTTGCAGCTAACAGTGACGAGCAGCGAGACCCGGTAACGTTACCGAGCTCCAGTCATGAGCCCACCACACCAGAACCCTGCTCAATGAAACATGTCCTGAGATTATTATACATTAATAACAATGAATCATTAATGAAACTGACTTGACTTGATTTGAAAGCTTTGTAAAAAGGGGATATTTGTGGTGAGAAATAAATGTAAAACATTTCATTTAGTGTCAGACACAGAGCCAGCTGTGAAGAGACTAATGTTCTCACTGAGACACAGGGAAGCTGCTGATGTACCATAATGTGTGAATAAGAAAACGTTATCACTGAAAAAATGCTTTTCTTACTTCGTATCTTACCTGTTTCCAGTTCAAATATCTAAATATTCTTAATTCAAGATACATTTACTAGACAAGTGAAATTAAGTGATTTTGTTTTTTTGTTGTTGCTTAAAACAAGCTAAATCTAAAACAATTATTTTTGGCAGATAATGTGCCTTGTTTTAAGCAAAAATCACTTAATTTTGAGGTGTTTTTTCACACTTGTTTAGTTAATGCATCTTGATGTAAGATTTTCTTTTAGATACACGAGACAAAAATACTAAGTAAGAAAAGCATTTTTTTTTTGCAGTGATCACATTATTTACAATATAACAACTTTCTATTCCCAAGTGTTACTAGTGACCCATTATGTTTTTAATCAAACAATAGTGAATATACAAAGCTCACGATTGAAAGGGAATAGGATAAAAGTAAAATGAATTAAGCCTTTAGTCGTGAACTAAAGTGGGCCGGTCTAAGGCATGAAACTTCAGGGCTGAAAATGAGTCCCAATCCGGCCCTGGCTGGGAAACAGGTGGAAAACATCAGACAATCACAAGAGCGGGAAAAACCAAAAGACAGGAAGTAAAACCAGACAAGAATAGGGAGAAAAAACAGACTTCAAAATAAAACAGGAAACTAAAAACAGACTACCAAAATAAGACAAAAACCCCAAAACCATAACATTTATAGTAAGAAACATTATAGAGACCACACACACCACCACCAGTTATATGCATGATTACTAATATGTAAGGTACAGGGTCTCTGTTTATGATGATGTTATACCATAAAGACGACCAAATGAAGATTAGCGAATATGAGCATACCATAAGTCCACAAGTCTCATAGAATTAAAAGAGCCGAAAAGTGTGTTACGCTGCAATAAGGAAGCAGTGCCTCAGTAATACCTGTTGGAAATGACATGCCAGATGCATGAGTTAGGCCACATAGAACATAAGTGATACTACTACATATTTATGTACAAATTGAGTTACATCGTGCACGCTCCCATAACAAGTCAGTTAACCATGCAGCAAGAAAACGATAGGATAATCATGCTGAATGATGAGAACTAGTTAACCAGCAGTAATGACAACATGTCAACTTCGGCAATACATGCCGAACCAGCCACGAAATATCTGCAATCATCCAAGTGGTGAACAGGAAGGATACCTACTGTGAAGATGATACACTTAAAAGTAACAGAAATGCAAACCTGTTCAAACTGCTACAAATATGAGTTTGCATTAAACATGACAAGACAATGAACCACGACCGCTTCACCAAGTAGGATGGAACTACCGCCACCATAGACAGTATAGGGAACCCCTCAAAACAAAATGAAGCACAAGACAAAAAGCAAGTGCACACATCATTGAGTATTAGCATCCAGCGCCTATAGTAGGCTACTCAAATCTGAAGATGATGCTACGTGTGAAAACCGAGAAGCAATCTGCTCATACCAGCATGTGAAAAGCAAGTGAACATGACGATTACCAGCAGATAACGTGCCATTACAGGCTGAAGGTAAAACCTATAAATAATTTGAATGTATGCGGGTAAATACGACCAATACCTACCTTCAGCAACCATTGGCAGATATCTAGGTAAAACTGAAAAATAGACAGACATAGAATACTGCAATTAAGATCAAAAGTGATAAGAGGTCACGATGACCTTGATACAGGTAAGAGGTCACAGACCATATGATACATATACCACACTGTACGAGGCGTTATGAGCAAATGGATGTATCGTGAATCATACAGCTAGCTAACAGCGGCACAGTTTAACCAACGAGTATAGCTAGAAGTTACCGGTACTCTTTGGTTTAACCACTGGCAAATACAAGCAACAATAAAAACAATCACATTCATTTTGATAAACAAAGCAGAAATGTATTTTTCACGAGTGACAATAGGTAGTGGGAATGCTCTGCCCTGGGTACAATTAATGACAGTATATAAAATGGACCCAGCGACTCCGCTGGTTTTGACGGAGACAAGTGAAGTCTCTTACCAGCACTTTTCCGGTGATGGTTAAGCGTTACTGAGCGTTACTGAGCGTTACTGCGCAGCTGCAAACTGAGCTTCCCGCCGTAGATGTGACGTGAACAACGTGTCTGAACGTTGTAAGTCTTCTGGTAGCTGTGCCAAGAGAAATCTCAATCATTCCCAATCTTGCAGAGACGGAGAGCGTAGGTATATGTAAGGAGATAACATAGGCACAGGATAATTATTGCTAACTAAAATGATAGTTAACATTAGTAATTAAACTAAACAGCTGATGTAAGTCCAAACTGACTGTGAGCTTCTCCTGTACTGTACGGTAATTCCTCTACTATGCAACAGTAAGTTACGTGGTTATGACACAATCGTTAGCCTATTTTTATAAAAACGTCTGCTACGGAGCCATAACGTGAGGTACAAGGTAACGGAGCCTTTTATACATTGTCGTGTTTCTTTAGAAATAAACGATGGACAAATTAAGTCTTTACATGCTTCAGATGTAAAGTTATTGGCTGTCAAAGTGACGCCAAAATGAATGGCAGTCAATGGGATGCTAACGGGGGTGATGGATACGGGGTTAGCAAAATGGCGCCATCGCGGCTTCGCTCTGAGGAGAGAAGCCTGCCCCCTTGGGTACAATTCACAATTTCGCAGAAGAAGAAGGAGGACTGAGATGTTGTGATCGTCACTTCTGGTAACTACAGAGGCAGTGACTGGCGATTTGAGACAACACTCCCCCGTCAAATTGTACGCACTATGCAAGTTAGTGTATAGTGCACAAAGTGCACTTCTCTGAGTGCACTAAGGGAAGTGCGCGATTTGGGACACACTATTAGTGATTCAAAAGGTCCATGAAAAAATATTTTTCCAGCGGATATCCTAGTTACAACATGACTGAGCTAACTGGAGTAAGTTAGTCTGAGTGCACTAAGGGAAGTGCGCGATTTGGGACACACTATTAGTGATTCAAAAGGTCCATGAAAAAATATTTTTCCAGCGGATATCCTAGTTACAACATGACTGAGCTAACTGGAGTAAGTTAGTCTCATGTCGTGTTCGACAACGGGAGGGTTTTAACACTAGGGTTCCCATTTGTCCATCAATCAATCCATCCATCGTCGTCCGCTTATCCGTGGTCGGGTCGCGGGGGGAGCAGCTCCAGCAGGGGACCCCAAACTTCCCTTTCCCGAGCCACATTAACCAGCTCTGACTGGGGGATCCCGAGGCGTTCCCAGGCCAGGTTGGAGATGTAATCCCTCCACCTAGTCCTGGGTCTTCCCCGAGGCCTCCTCCCAGCTGGACGTGCCTGGAACACCTCCCTAGGGAGGCGCCCAGGGGGCATCCTTACCAGATGCCCCAACCACCTCAACTGGCTCCTTTCGACGTGAAGGAGCAGCGGCTCTACTCCGAGCTCCTCACGGATGACTGAGCTTCTCACCCTATCTCTAAGGGAGACGCCAGCCACCCTCCTGAGGAAACTCATTTCGGCCGCTTGTACCCTGGATCTCGTTCTTTCGGTCATGACCCAACCTTCATGACCATAGGTGAGGGTAGGAACGAAAACTGACCGGTAGATCGAGAGCTTTTCCTTCCGGCTCAGCTCTCTTTTCGTCACAACGGTGCGATAAACTGAATGTAATACCGCCCACGCTGCGCCGATTCTCCGACCAATCTCCCGCTCCATTGTCCCCTAACTCGCGAACAAGACCCCAAGGTACTTAAACTCCTTCACTTGGGGTAAGGACTCATTCCCTACCTGGAGAAGGCACTCCATCGGTTTCCTGCTGAGAACCATGGCCTCAGATTTAGAGGTGCTGATCCTCATCCCAGCCGCTTCACACTCGGCTGCAAACCGATCCAGTGAGTGCTGAAGGTCACAGGCCGATGATGCCATCAGGACCACATCATCCGCAAAGAGCAGCGATGAGATCCCGAGCCCACCGAACTGCAACCCCTCCCTACCACGACTACGCCTCGATATCCTGTCCATAAATACTACAGTGACAAAGCGCAGCCCTGGCGGAGGCCAACCCTCACCTGGAACGTGTCCGACTTTCTGCCGAGAACCCGGACACAGCTCTCGCTTTGGTCATACAGAGATTGGATGGCCCTGAGAAGGGACCCCCTCACCCCATACTCCCGCAGCACCTCCCACAAAGTCTCCCGGGGGACCCGGTCATATGCCTTCTCCAGATCCACAAAACACATGTAGACTGGATGGGCATACTCCCAGGCTCCCTCCAGGATCCTTGCTAGAGTAAAGAGCTGATCCGTTGTTCCACGACCCGGACGGAATCCGCATTGTTCCTCTTCAACCTGAGGTTCGACTATCGGCCGAACCCTCCTTTCCAGCACCTTGGAGTAGACTTTACCAGGGAGGCTGAGAAGTGTGATACCCCTGTAATTGGTACACACCCTCTGGTCCCCCTTTTTGAAGAGGGGAACCACCACCCCGGTCTGCCACTCCTTTGGCACTGTCCCAGACTTCCACGCAATGTTGAGTAGGCGTGTCAACCAAGACAGCCCCTCCACACCCAGAGCTTTCAACATTTCTGGACGGATCTCATCAATCCCTGGGGCTTTGCCACTGTGGAGTTGTTTGACTACCTCAGTGACCTCCACCAGGGAAATTGACGACAATCCCCCGTCATCCTCCAGCTCTGCCTCTAACAAAGAGCGCGCATCAGCTGGATTTAGGAGTTCCTCAAAGTGCTCCTTCCACCGCCCTATTACCTCCTCAGTTGAGGTCAACAACGTCCCATCCTTACTGTACACAGCTTGGATGGTTCCCCGCTTCCCCCTTCTGAGGTGGCGGACGGTTTTCCAGAAGCGCCTTGGTGCCGACCGAAAGTCTTTCTCCATGTCTTCTCCGAACTTCTCCCACACCCGCTGCTTTGCCTTTTTCACGGCAGAGGCTGCAGTCCTTCGGGCCCGTCGGTACCTTGCAACTGCCTCCGGAGTCCTCTGGGATAACATATCCCGGAAAGACTCCTTCTTCAGTCGGACGGCTTCCCTTACCACCGGTGTCCACCACGGTGTTCGAGGGTTACCGCCCCTTGAGGCACCTAAGACCCTAAGACCACAGCTCCCTGCCGCAGCTTCAGCAATGGAAACTTTGAACATTGTCCACTCAGGTTCAATGCCCTTAGCCTCCACAGGGATGCACGATCCGCCCCTCTCTTCACCCGAGTGTCCAATACATACGGCCTCAGATCAGATGAAACGATTATAAAATTGATCATTGACCTTCGGCCTAAGGTGCTCTGGTACCAAGTACACTTATGAGCATCGCTATGTTCGAACACGGTGTTTGTTATAGACAATCCACGACTAGCACAGAAGTCCAAGAACAGACAACCACTCTGGTTTAGATCAGGGAGGCCGTTCCTCCCAATCACGCCTCTCCATGTGTCTCCGTCATTGCCCACATGTGCGTTGAAGTCCCCCAGCAGAACTATGGAGTCCCCCTCCTGAGCCCCATACAGGACTCCATTCAAGGTCTCCAAGAAGGCTCAATACTCTGAACTCTTTTTTGGTGCATATGCACAAACAACAGTCAGAGTTTCCCCCCAACAACCCGCAGGCGAGGTGACCCTCTCGTCCACCGGGGTAAACTCCAACGTTGCGGCGCTCAGCCGGGGACTTGTGAGTATCCCCACACCCGCCTGGTGCCTCACACCCTGGGCAACTCCAGAGAAGAAAAGAGTCCAACCCCTCTCCAGGAGTACGGTTCCAGAACCGAGACTGTGTGTAGAGGTAAGCCCCACCAGATCCAACTGGTAGCGCTCCACCTCATGCACAAGTTCCGGCTCCTTCCCCCAGCGGTTCCTCCCACAGATGGTGGGCCCATGGGCTGGAGAGATTGGTGCCACGTAGCTTTTTCGGGCTGTGCCCGGCCGGGCTCCGTGGCAAACCCGGCCACCAGACGCCCGCTGACGAGCCCACCCTCTGGGCCTGGCTCCAGACGGGGGCCCCGGGCTTCCTCCGAGCAGGGTCTCTTTATCCCTTCCTCGTTCTTCCATAGGGTTTTTTGAACCATTCTTCGTCTGGCCCCTCACCTGAGACCACTTTCCCATGGGAGACTACCCTAACTGTTTCAGTTAAACCAATCAGAGACAGCCATGTATTGCAAGCCAATCACAGCATGACATCTTGTTTAAATCTCCTCTCTCCTTTCCGGTTGTCAGTGGTCGTTTCAGGTCGTTACTTCGGGTTTCGTCGACTGACTTCCTCTTGGCACTCTTGATTGGTTCATCTCCACTTTATCACCACCACCAGTGTCTAGACTCCATCGGGGGATATGGATGGGTTACACCCCCCCCCCCCCCCCCCTGCATTTATGGATTTGATGGAGTCTAATCTCCAGAGACTTTGCACATTGCATAGTTTGTCTTGTACAATAAATGTTTTTCATTTTATCAAGGAAGTCTCTCCTGATTGAAATATGCATGGACGTCCCTGGAAAAGATGTCTTCTTGAAGGCAGCATATTGTGCTCCAAAATCTCTATGTACTTTTCAGCATTAATGGTGCCATCACAGAAGTGCAAGTTACCTTTGCCAAGGGCACTGACACAACCCCATACCATGACAGACCCTGGCTTTTGGACTTGTTGCTGCTAACAGTCTGGATGATCCTTTTCTTCTTTGGTCCGGAGCACACAGCATCCATTTCTCCCAAAAAATACCTGAAATACTGATTCATCTGACCACAGTACACGTTTCCACTGTGTGATGGTCCATCCCAGATGCCTCCGAGCCCAGAGAAGTTGAGGGCGCTTCTGGACACTGTTAACATAGGGCTTCCTTTTGGCACAGTACAGTTTTAACTGGCATTCGTGGATGTAACTACGTACGTGGTACTTGACAAAGGTTTGCCAAAGTAGTCCTGAGCCCATGTGGTGATATCGCTTATAGATGAATGACGATTCTTGATGCAGTGCCGCCTGAGGGCTCGGAGATCACAGTTGTTCAGCTTAGGCTTGCGCCCTTGTCCTTTATGCACTGAAATTCCTCCTCATTCCTTGAATCTTTTAATTATGTTATGCACTGTTAAAGGTGAAATAAGCAAATGTCTTCCTATCTTTCTTTGAGGAACATTGTTTTTAATTTCAATAATTTTCTCACGTATTTGTTGGCAAACTGGCGATCCTTGGCCATCTTTGCTCCTAAATGACTAGACCTTTCTTGGATGCTGCTTTTGTACCAAATCATAATTACAATCACCTGTTGACATCACCTGTTTCAAATCACATCATTATTTAACCAATATACCTGATTACTAGCCCTAAATTGCTCCTGTCCCAACCTTTTTTGGAATGTGTTGCAGGTCTGAATGACAGGAAAGGATGTATATTTACAAATGAAATTAAGTTGACCGGACAAAACATGAAATATTTTGTGTTCACATTGTCTGCAGAGGTGTAGTGGTAAAAAAAGAGGTGGGTAAACTATAAATTCTGGTGGACCACGACGTGGTCACCTTTTAAGGTGGGCCACTGCCTACCGGTGTATGTGTATCCTGATGACATCCCTATAGGCTATCATTTGATGGTACTACCAAGGGTATCACTGGTTGTTTCCTCATCATAGGTCACACAATCACTATTCAATTCATACATTAATCTAAGCTCTTGTTAAAGAGACTCAAGAAGGAATAATAGGGTTGAAATCTATAAACTTTACTAAATGACAAAACAGAGAGAACAAAAATATTTAAGAGATAGAGAGGGAGGCTTATATCCAGGGCTTCCAATGCAATGCACTTGTACATAATGATTAGGGATTTGGGATTATTTTCATAGTCGATTATTCTGTTGAATATTTTCTCGATTAATCGATTAGTTGTTTGGTCTACAATATGTCAGAAAAATGTGGATCAGTGTTTCCCAAAAGCCCAGGATGACATCCTCAAATGTCTCATTTTGTTTCTGCTCCTGTAGAAGCTAGAGGTCTGTACGAAATCAACCTTGTTACTAGAAAAACATGTTTTTAGCCGCAATCTTATGGAGAAAAACTACACTACCCACAGTCCTAAGCTTAACAGCGACACCTCTGATTGGTTCATCTTGCCGTTTCCATAGAAACGTTTACCGTACCCGCAAAACCGCGAACGGCTATAGCGATAACATTAACTAGCTAGGTGACTAGCAAAGAGAGCTTGTTGTCACAAACTTCCAGTGGTTTAAATGTCAGAGAATGCATAATTACATCCAGTTATTTATCTGATAATGTATCCTGAATTATACTTGTAACATGGGCTAATGGGAAAAGGTAGAGGTGACTTGTTGAGTCAGTGGCATGAATCTACTGTGAACCAAATTAACCTAAAAAACATGAAGTTTAGTACTGTTTTTCGAGCTCACTCACTTTGGGCTTGTAGCCGAGGCCGTTTGCTTGCATCAGGAGGAGGGCTGCTGTCTTTACGCCGCTTAAAAAATTGCCGGACATCTATTTTTACAATTTATTACATGAGACATGTAGGCTAGTTTGGGCTAGTGACCATGGATGTATTAGGAGAACTGATGAATCTTGATGCAGTCTGCTGCTTCCTGCTGGCTACGCAAGAGATGCTCGATGGTGTTTTAAGCCCCCAACGTTGACTTCACGGCAGCGCTGCGATTGTTGACTTAGTTCAAGGCACTGTTGCCTAATCCTAGTGCCTTCCAGGCATCGCTGCCTGCCTTGAAGGCTTTAACAAACAAACACCGCAAGAGATTGGTCAACACTGAGAGTAAGCAGCGCAATATGAAAGACTTCGTCTTAGGTTTAACAATCTATGAAACTAATAATGAAAAATATGAAACTAAAACGACATAAGCTTAATTTAAAATTGCTTAGGAACTATAGGCTATTTAGAGGTGGATAAACACAATTTAGAGGTGGATAAACGCACTTTGGAGGTGGGTAAACGCTATTTCCGAATTTTGGGAGGTGCGTAAACGGCGTTTACGTGCGTTTAGCCTCCACTACATCCCTGATTGTCTGCAATGAAATACAACTCAAAAGTACATTTAGAAATCACTACTTTCTTTTCTTATTTGTGTTTTCCATACTGTCCCAACTTTTTCTGATTTGGGGTTGTATATATACATATACATAGGGCTGTGACGGTATAGTGTTTTTCTTACCGCGGTGACAAAGCAACATATCACCGCGGTATGGTGGTTCACCGCCAACCCCCTTACGAGAGTAGCGTAAGTTAGAGCGAGAATGGCAAGGTGCCTTAAGTGAGTGACGTCAGTGCCCGTGTGGTCGCGCAAGGAGAGTGAGCGGTAACGGAGAGTAGCGTATGAGTGCCGCTGTGCGGAAAAGCGAGAGGAAAAAGAGATAGCAAAGATGATGTAAAGGGAGTTAAAAGTGAACAATAAAACAACAAGCTTTAGCTTCTCAAGACACAGTGGCTTTATTTGTTGTCAATACCGCCGGTAAAGTGAATGGCGTTACCCCCAAAAAACATCAGCTTAACCCTTAGCACAGAGTTTCCATTTCAGCTCAATGTGAGAGTATTTAGGCTACTGTGTTTTGCTGTCATTTACGGCCTCTCTGCTTTCTCTCCTCTCTGTCGATCTATTCCACAGGCTCTTTTGTCAATAAAGTAAAGAGAAAAAAAAGTTTGCTGACAATGCCGAGGGCAGACGCTCCGCAGCACAGCGGTCTTAGCAGCTGAGCAGACGACTCGGCATTCTGCTCCGAGGCTCAGCCCCGGCACATAAGCCTGCTCTGGAAATATGTCACATAAAATTGTATGAAGGGATGCTTTTGAAAACATGATATTTCTGACAATAAATGAAACATTTTTGAAATGGCATGTCTATTTTGTCTCGGCGGAGCTGAGATGAGAACAATCGGAACCCGGCAAAAACCCACGCGTCGGTAGGATTAACAGATAAAATGCCTTCTCCTAAAGCTAAAAACCCGTTCGCAGCAGTGGAAGCTCGGTGCTCGGAAGCTCCAACGGCCGCTACGAGTTCATGTCGCTGACCAAGCCGTTGAACCGGTCTCCTCCAACGGCAGCAGGGCTCCGAGCCACTCGGCGTCGTGCGTGTGTGGGTGTGTTGTAGTAGTAGTAAAGAGAGAGAATGGGAGAAGGAAGTTTGTATGAGGTGGATAATGATTATTGCTTTCATTACATTTCATATCACACAATATCTGTTCTCCTGTAACTTCCGCAAGCAAAAAGTAAAAATAAATATGCGGTGATGATGTCACGTCACCGTCAGATTTGCGGTGATGCGGTTATCGTCACAGCCCTACATATACATATGTGTCTTTGTGTCTCAGCCACTGTCCAGTTTATTTTCTTCGTGATGCCATTTAAATCAAACGTCTCAGTACTGTATGACTGGCAGTGAAAAATGAAACAACGGCATTCTCCATATTCTGAAGCTACTAAATGATACATTTCAGCTCTGTTTTCACATAACTTCAGTTCCTGTTGTCACCTTTTTAATTAATTAAATGTCCAATCTCTTTAATGTAAGCCTGGCTGGATATCCAAGCATCTGCTGAATGTCTGAAATGTAAAACTCAGGGCTTAGGCTGAAGTTTGTCTGTAGCCGGCATGATATCGCTCAGGGTTTGACCATGTGTCTTGTGTTGTTCCACAACTGTGCTGGATAATGTATGAATGGCATCAGGAGCCAATGTGATTACATTTAATGAACAATTCCCTCATCTGTCACTGCCAGGTGTGTGTACAGTGTGTGTGTGCATGCAAGAGCTCATCCATGTGTTACGTCAGGGTGAGCAGGTTTTCTTGTATTATGACTCCCTGTGGCCATTTCTGAGATATTGTGCAGTAATGTCAATAGATTTTATTTTTGTCTGTCTCCTCTTCACACTTACACTTACAGCACGTTCATATCACAAAGACTTCAGAAAAGAGTACACATCCAATCGACATTTCTGTGGCAGATTGTAGGGAATCTCTTCATTTATAAATAGAGAATCCATACATGTGTCAGCACGAATCTCAAGGTTCCATGACTCCTTAATGCAGCATACATACTAAATATTGATATGGCAACAAGTAATACTGTAAACTGTTTAAATCATGACAAGTCAACAATTCAAAAGGTGAATGAGAGCAAAACATACTTCATCTGAAGCTAAACAGTCTGTGCACTAGTTATTATTGTAAGGAATTCTGTAGTATACATGTAATTATCAAGGCAGTAGCACAACATAAAAATATTTTCTACATAATTTAAAGATGTAATCATTGTATTTCTCTTTAAACTGTAGAGGAGTGACTTTCTCAGAATTGTTTCTAAATACAGAGTTGAAGAAAATGTATCTAAGTAGATGGCACCACTGGTGTCAGGTTACTTTCTCACAGTGAGTGGAAACAACTTTTGTTTGTGTGAAGGTTAAATGCATTAAAGTCAAATTCAATTTCAATTCAATTCAATTTTATTTATAGTATCAAATCATAACAGGAGTTATCTCAAGACACTTTACAGATAGAGTAGGTCTAGACCACACTCTATAATTTCCAAAAAACCCAACAAATCCCCCAAGAGCAAGCACTAGTGCAACAGTGGTGAGGAAAAACTCCCTTTTAGGAAGAAACCTGGGACAGACCCAGGCTCTTGGTAGGTGGTGTCTGACGTGCCGTTGGGGTGCATCACAGTATAGATAATGAAACAGTGACTAGAAATAGTGGTTGTAGTAGCGCAGGGAGCAGCACGGCATAGCAGGGTATTTCAGCAGAACCACGGCAACAGCTGGAACCAGATTTTGGTGCCATCCTAATCCCGGAATTTCATCCTGGGTGAAAAGAAACAGAAAGACTCCGGGGAGCAAGCTCCCAGAACTAGGTTAGTAACAAGCATTTCTGGGACAGAGAAGCAGGTGGGCCGGGCTAGGCAGATGCTGCAACTCCTCACTCCCTAACTATAAGCTTTATCAAAGAGGAGAGTCTTACTGTGGATTTCCGCCGGCTGCATAACTGCTGCGGAACGGCTCCGGAACGTCGGTGGAGTCAATTGGTTTCCATTCTAGTCAATGTGTGTATTTCCACCTGTTGCGTCGTCTGCGTTCCGACTCCGGCACAGCTGCGATGGTCTGCAGCCCTGCGGATCAGATACGCAGAGCTTCTATTTTTGCCGGATGCCGGAGAGCTCCACAGCAATTCAGCACATGGCAGATAGTGCGGGACAGGAAGTCGAGCACAGAAACAAAATAACACATCCGGTTAATTTTCAAAATAAAATACACCGTGCTCACGAAGGATCATATTTCCCTTCACTACACCTTTAAAACACAGCACAGAGTTGTTTCCTCTCTACTCCTCGGAATAGAAACAAACTTTTGGTGGTTTTGTGGTTCTATTCTGCGTGAATTTGTGAGATCTAGTGGGTCCTTGTGACTACAGCTGTCAGTCCTGGCCGCAGCCGTTCCGCAACAACTCCGGATCCGGTGGGTAATGACGGACGGCGGACCACAGAGCCGTTCCGCAGCGGAGCCGTTCCGCAGCAGTTACGCAGCCGGTGGAAATCCATGGTTAAGTTTACTCTTAAATATGGTGACAGTATCTGCCTCCCGGACCCAGACTGGGAGCTGGTTCCACAGGAGAGGAGCCTGATAGCTGAAGGCTCTGGCTCCCATTCTACTTTTAGAGACTCTAGGAACCAGAAGTAACTCTGCATTCTGGGAGCGCAGTGCTCTAGTGGGACAGTAAGGTACTATGAGCTCTTCAAGATATGATGGTGCTTGACCGTTTAGAGCTTTGTAGGTCAGGAGGAGGATTTTAAATTCAATACTGAATTTTATAGGGAGCCAATGCAGAGAAGCTAATAAAAAAGAAATGCATATAAACCATGATAAGATCTCGTGAATAATGTGGATTAAAACAGTGGTTATTGGGCTAAAAATACCAACAATAAAACTGTCACAGATTTTGAGTTAAGGGGGCGTGTTTTTTCTTTCGTCGATATCTGACGGTGAGGGATTAACATGACTGTCTATCTGACGGACCCCCTCATCGGAAAATAACGCAAGGGGTACCTCCCTGGCGTTGAAACTTAACGCCACGGGTCCTTGGCCATGCGTCAGACATTTGACGAGTTGGGAGTGAGACTGTGTTGCCAGGGCAATACCATCCAAGGTAGCTATATCTTTAGATAGTAAGTTTCAAAGTTGTTTAGATCCCAGCACAATCACCTCAGTTTTGCTTGAGTTTAGCATCAGAAAATTGTAGGTCATCCATGATTTTATATCTTTAATACATGCTTAAAGTTTAACTAACCGACTGATTTCATCTGGCTTGATTGACAAGTATAATTGGATGTCATCAGCATAACAGTGAAAGTTAATTGAATGTTTCCTAATAATATTGCCTAGAGGAAGCATATATAAGGAGAATAGAATTGGTCCAAGCACTGAGCCTTGTGGAACGCCATGGTTAACTTTAGAGTACCTGGAGGATTTATCATTAACATTAACAAATTGAGATTGATCAGATAAATAGGACTTAAACCAGCTCAGTGCGATTCCTTTAATACCAACTAAGTGTTCCAGTCTCTGTAACAGGATGGTATGGTCAATAGTGTCAAAGGCAGCACTAAGATCTAGTAAGACAAGTATGGAGACAAGTCCTTTGTCTGAAGCAGTTAGAAGGTCGTTAGTAATTTTCACCAGTGCCGTCTCTGTGCTATGATGCTTTCTAAATCCCGACTGAAAGTCCTCAAATAAACTATTGCTATGTAGGAAATCACATAACTGATTAGCAACTACCTTCTCAAGGATTTTGGAGAGGAAGGGAAGATTAGATATAGGTCTATAGTTGGCTAAACCTCAGGATCGAGGGTGTTTTTTTTCAGAAGAGGTTTTGTCACAGCTACTTTAAATGACTGCGATACATAACCTGTTAATAAAGACATATTAATCATATCTAATAATGAAATGTTAACCAGTGGTAGCGCTTCTTTAAGTAACCTCGTTGGGATGGGGTCTAAGAGACAGGTAGATGGCTTAGCTGAAGAGACCTTTAACATTAATTGTTGAAGGTTTATAGGGTAAAAGCAGTCTAAGTATATGTCAGGTCTTGTCGTTCCTTCTAGCAGTCCTGCGTTTGAAGGTGAACTGTTAGAAGTTGAGGGCAAGAGGTGATTAATTTTATCTCTAATTGTTATAATTTTATCATCAAAGAAGCTCATGAAGTCGTCACTACTCAGAGCTATAGGAATAGATGGCTCAGTAGAGCTGTGACTGTCTGTCAGTCTGGCTACAGTGCTGAAAAGAAACCTTGGGTTGTTCTTATTTTCTTCTATTATTGATGAGTAATAGTCTCATCTGGCATTTCTGAGGGCCTTCCTATAGGTTTTCAGACTGTCTTGCCAATTTAAATGATGATGATGATGATGATGATGATACTCGTCACCAGCAGAGGAAGCTCTGGCTTTGTATTCACAGCAAGAGTTGGCAAGGTGTGTGTGTGTGTGTGTGTGTGTGTGTGTGTGTGTGTGTGTGTGTGTGTGTGTGTGTGTGTGTGTGTGTGTGTGTGTGTGTGTGTGTGTGAGAGAGAGAGAGTGAGAGAGTGAGAGAGAGAGTGAGAGAGAGAGGGAAGTGAATGCTTGGAACCAGTCCAACACAGTAATGCCTTTACTTTCAGCTGATTCTCCCAGCAGTCCAGAGAGAGAGAGAAAGAGAGAGGTTGTTTTATGTTCGCCGTCATATGGTTGCCATGACAATAATAACCATAACTAGTTTCCATTCCTGTTCAGTTGGCTCCATGTGTGTTCTGCCGTGTGTGTGTGTGTGTGTGTGTGTGTGTGTGTGTAGGTTATCTTAATTAGCTCCAATGTACCTGGGCCTTTGAATCTTAATGCTAATCTAGTAATAATTAGTAGTACTTATCTTAATATGGTCAGAATGAAGTGTGTAGGGATGGAAATGAAGTAAGTGAAATGACGTGTTATAAAGCTCCATCACTGTGCTGTGTGGTTCAAAGTCAAAATAATTACAGCCTGATGATTATTGAAAGAATCAAAATGATAGCTTCATTGACATGCAAACAATGACGTGCAGCATGTCACCAGGGAAACGATTTAACAAACAACACAAATAAGACTGCTAGATTTTAACCTCCCACTGTGAGTTATTTTGTTTGGACATATTTTTTTTTACATCTTCAATGCAATACATACGTAGTCTCTTATTTTAGAATACATTTCCCAGATGTTTTAAAACGTCACCGGGTTTTAAGAAACGGAAGAAAGTGACTTAAACTAGTCCATCTTTTGGGACTGTAAACTTTGTTCAAAATTATAATTGTTAAAGGTATAGTGGAGGATTTTCCCGAATTTTAGAAAAGAACCGTCCTCTCCACTTTCTGATAAAATGCACATGCGCAACACCCTACCTGCTCCCGAGAGGGAACGCCTATTAAACGTGTGCAGGAGAGAGCATGCACGAGCCTAGTTCTCCTCGTGCACGCTCTGTTTACAAGTTGCTGTCGGCATGGCTCTACAAGCCTACTTTCCAAAAGAAGATTTGCACTTTTTCCACTATGTCAGACTCGCCACCGGTAAGTGGAAATCTATTTAGGACAAGCATCTCTATAGCAAACGTTAGCATGCTACAGGCCAACAAACAAGCTATCGCCGGGAGCGGGGGGGCAGCGGTCGGAGGCTTTTATATACTGTCTATGGTCAGAGGCCGTGGCCGTCTGCTTGCTGACCTGTCACAGCCTTTTATATACTGTCTTTGGTCACGGCACGTACGGCCTTACGTAAACATATCCCAGAATGATTGACAACTAGGAGGACCAATAGTCTTGATGATCCACCCCTATACCTTTAACTCTGTTATTGGGTAATAATTATAGGGCAAATAAAGTGTCCACTTAGTACACTTCCAATTAAGAATTACAATGAATTGCTATTTTTAAGATTGTTTTTATGGGAATTTCCTTCTGTAATGATAGGACAGCTCAGACATGAGAGGGGGAAGACATGCAGGAAAGGTCAGACTCGAACCCTGGACCTTCTGTGTTGAGGAATAAACCTCCTTTATATATGCGTGCCTGCTCTACCAACTGAGCTAACCGGCCACTACAATTAAATGCTTGATAGTCGTAGCAGTCAGAAAACATGAACATATACAAATGTGAAATTTGTCTGCAGGAAAGAATGCAATTCAACATATATGAAAAACAAAGTTTTCAATAATTCATATTATGAATAAAAAGTTTAAATGGAGCTTTTCTTTAACCTATAATGAGTACTAAAGGACAGTTCTTTCCAGGAAATGTCCTAAAGTATTAGTAAATTATGGAGATGACAGGAAGATCTCCGTGTGTGTGTGTGTGTGTGTGTGTGTGTGTGTGTGTGTGTGTGTGTGTGTGTGTGTGAGCAGTGCTGAATGCATAGTCTCACACTACTCATATTGGCAGAGGTGGGTAGAGTAGCCAAAAATTGTACTCAAGTAAAAGTACTGTTACTTCAGAATAATATGACTCAAGTAAAAGTAAAAAGTAGTCATCCAAATAATTACTTGAGTAAGAGTTGAGTAACGTCTGATTTATTTTTTATTTTTATCACATCAAATTTGGATATATATATATATATATATATATATATATATATATATAGGAAATGTTTAAAAGATATGTAACCTAAAAGACAAACATTTGCCTATCCACAGCAACAAAAAAAAAAACTTACCGCTACATGTTTCCTCAAGTTAGATGTTGAGTTTTTGAATGGTGAAATGTCCGTTTGTTTTGGTAGACACAGAACACACCGCATCATGTAGCTGCTGTTTGGCACTTTTACTAAACATGTAAACAAGGTAAACATGCTTTCAATATGAGGCCAGAGGGCTATTTCACAAAACAAGATGAGGGATTAAGCCAGGATTTCCCAGTTATCCTGGCTCAATTTAGCCTTGACTTGGTTTCACAAAAGCAGAGGCACCTAAGTTACCATGGAGATTTATTCTGTGCAGCTAGCCTGGTCGGGACCAGGCTAACAGCCAGGCTGCTCCTGACCAGGCAAACAGTCAGGCTAACAGCTAGCCTGCTCCCGACCAGGCTAACAGCCAGGCTAACAGCTAGCCTACTCCCGACCAGGCTAACAGCCAGGCTAACAGCTAGCCTACTCCCGACCAGGCTAACAGCCAGGCTAACAGCTAGCCTGCTCCCAACAGTGTGTCCTTTGGGGGCAGTCAGTCGAATTTTACAGGTGTAGATAAAGGCATACCTCAAGGTTCCTCGCTTGGCCCTTTGTTATTTTCCATTTTTATTCATGACCTGCCACTTTGCTGTTCAGGATGTGACATTCATCTTTATGCATATGATACAACTATATATTGCTCCAAACCGAATATTATAGATATAAATTATTCTTTACAACATGACTTTGACTCTGTACAGCAGTGGCTGTCATTTAATAAACTCCTCCTGAATAAATCAAAATCTTACTGTATGCTTTTCCAGAAGAAATATAGAAATAATCTTAATCTGCATTTTCTGGATTCTTCTCCTTTAGAGACAACCGAAAAATTTAAATATCTAGGCGTTTGGCTTGAAGCTGATCTTTCATTCAAAGCTCATGTATCTGCACTTACCAACAAACTTAGTTTTCATCTTAAAACATTATATCAATCGATAGACTGCTTCAACTATCAGATTAGGAGAAGAATAGTCTCTCAATTGCTGCTACCTATTCTGGACTGTGCAGATACTATATATGCTAACACTACTGCCACCAGATTACACTCTCTTGATGTGGTATACAACAGCTTGTGCCGATTCGTCCTTCGCTGCCCCTATAGGACACATCACTGTGTGATGTATGAACAGCTGTCCTGGCTTGCACCCTCAGCCAGAAGACAATATCATTGGCTTCAGCTCATTTTTAAATGTATTTACTTTCAATATCCATATTATTTATCACAATATTTAGTGCCTTACAGCTCACAATATAGCCGTCGTCATAATGAACAGATATTCTTTACTGTCCCTAGAGTTAATAGAGAAATTGGGAAATACGCTTTCTGTGTTAGAGCTCCTCGTGACTGGAACAGCCTTCCTGCATCTATTCACACACAGGCTAACAGCTAGCCTACTCCTGACCAGGCTAACAGCCAGGCTAACAGCTAGCCTGCTCCTGACCAGGCTAACAGTCAGGCTAACAGCTAGCCTGCTCCCGACCAGGCTAACAGCCAGGCTAACAGCTAGCCTGCTCCCGACCAGGCTAACAGCCAGGCTAACAGCTAGCCTGCTCCTGACCAGGCTAACAGCCAGGATTTATTAATCCTGGAGCCTTTTCTGTTCACTCAGCAGTGGTTTTACCTTATTATTATCAGCCTGCATTAAAGTACAACAGGTGCATATTGCTGTTCATTTAAGTACTGTTATTATTTGAAGTTGTGACCATTATTTTTTTTATAATTATTCATGTGACAGTCATTGTTACTGTTGTATTGCTGTATGAAGACTGCTGTTCATATTGTTGTTAGAAGTTTGATGAATATATTACAGCAGTTGTTGAGATAATTAGAAAAGGCTGATACAGTTACCAAATGTGTTTTAAATGAAGTCAGTTACTAAGGGCAACATATAAAGTGCTGTACATGTGTGTTTCTATAGTGGACCAATGCACCTTCAATTATTTTAGTTGATTCATTTTTTTTTTTTTTTGTATTCTTTAACAATAAAGGATTCAATAAATTGGCATTCTTAGCACACAATTTGTTGTCCAGTAAACTGGGACTATAATTTGGGAGAATTGTACAATTATAAAACCTATTCTGATAGTACAATCCTCCTTAATTATAGTCTTAGTTCACTGAACCAATAACTATATAGTGCATACCTGTCAAGTTTTGGATGGTGCCCACCGCGAGCAGTCCCACCACCCCAACCAAGCTCCAGTATCCCTTACATTTTAAAACAGGTGTACAAGAAAGCTAAAATCACCACTTGATGCAGAATGCTGAAAACATTTACAATTTATAACATTGCTTGTCTTTACATTTACATTTTATTTTCATTCAGGGCCAGAGTGGGACTCATTTTCAGCCCTGGGGTTTCATGCCTTAGACCGGCCCACTTTACTTCACAAACAAATGTAATCAAAACCTCAGATAAGTCTGCAATAGCACCCTACTCTATACAGCCTTACAATTCAGTGTGTTTTTGTAAAATATCACTATTTCCAAGTGTTGCTTCACAATGTTGATTCATTAGAGGAGTTAACATCTTCACAACAACCCAATGATGTTCAACAATATCAGAATCTATTTTCTGTGCAAATAAGTAATCACAGATATCCAAAAACATGAAATTAAATAAAGAACAAGATACCTTGTATTGTACTTTCTAATGACACCATAATCATTTTTTTCCTTTGAATAATATTTCATATAACTTTCTCTTCCTTTTCAGTCTTGGGCTTTGTATATTTACTATCCTAATTTTGAGGATAAAGGCATAATGGGTCACAAATAATATTTGGGCATAAAAAGTGATTCTACTGTAACTAATCTGATCATGTTTGCTTGTTCACACACTGTGATACACCAGCTGACAGTAGATGTGCCTTAGACTGACAGCAGCTGTCCTTGATGCACACTACGGGCTCTGCTTCTGACAATAAATCACATTTCATACATTTTCATAATTCTCAGCACAATTCTCCCCTTTTAACAAAGTTTTCTGATCAAGTCAAGTCAGTTTCATTATGGTAGTGATCATCATCTGGCATCATTTATTATCCCAGGGCATTTGTCATATAGAGCAGGTCTACACCACACTCTTATTAATTCTTATAATATTCAGTCAATGAGCAACGCTACCTGCCCAGACTGGAGTTATGGTTGTTAGGTTGATAGCAGCACACTGGACTAGTAGCTGCTGCTCCGGAGCTACAAGAACAAGTTTGATTCATAAACATAAACGCTGGTTTGCAGGCAACGTTGTATTGTTTTGCCAGACCGCTAGCATCCTGCACTTCTCCTAACTAGCTTAGATTACCTGTCTCATCGTCTTCATTTGGCGTTTTAGTTAAAGTTAATCTGGTCGCGTCACTTTCTAGAGCTCTCCTTTTTTAAATCGCTTTTTCAGTGCTGTGTTGCGCTTTCTATTACCTGTTTAAAACAGCGGTGGCATCCTCCAACAAGCACCAGTGACTGAAGTGTACGTGGACGGTTTGTTAGTTTTCTTTTAGCAAGGTGTTGCCGTCGGAGGACTCAAAAAATAAATACGTCATCATTAACCAGGCTGCAGTCTGCAAGTGCTGTATGAATGTAGAGAACGGTGGGCTGCAAGAAAAAATAAATACTACTGTAAATACAAAGAGTGGGCTGCGAGTGCAGGCAGCCTAGGGACAGCATCTATGATATTCAACTATGATACGGGTTACTACGGGAGATTTACGGGAAAATACTAATACGGGAGGACGGCGGGAAAGAAGGCTAAAATACGGGACTTTCCCGGCCAAAATGGGATACTTGACAGGTATGATATAGTGTAGACTACTGTACATTCATGTAACAACAGGGAGCAGACCCCCCCAATGGTTTTTGACCTCATATTTTGCTGGGGGTCAATAACTGATGAATATACTCTGTTACATTCATGTTTACAGTGTGCATTATATTTATCACTTAATGATTCTAGATTTTAGAGTTCAATTTCTTCACTGTCTTTCTTTTCTATCTCCATATATACCAGGGAGAAAAAGAAGAAGGAAACTCGACCTCTATAAAATAAAACGTGAGAAAAAGCGTGGCAGATAATAGCTGACTGACTGAATGATAGTCTAAAAATATACATTTATGAACTACTGCTCTTAACCATGGGCGTCAGTTTGGTTTGAAATGTGGTGGGGACAGAGACGCATTCGGAAGTGCATTTCCAGAAGTGCTGGGTACAATGACGCATTCATATTTTTTTTCTTTTTCGCGCAGGTCATGTTTTCAAAGACGTTGTCCAGGGGCCTGTTAGGCCTACTATGAAGCAAGTTTAACATGCTCTGGATTTCTTTCAGTTACCCGGCTTCACTAACCTAACAAGCTGTGTCACAATGGTGGTTATTAACTAGTTCAGTCGACACAGGGTTTCCTAATCTAGAGACGCGCACGTTCACATAAAAGAGGTGGTGTTTGTACTTCGTGACCAATCAATCTACCAGAGCCGCATATTTTACATAAGAAGAGCAAACTAAAAGGAGTGGCAGACCGGGGTGGTAGTTCCCCTGTTCAAAAAGGGGGACCAGAGGGTGTGTACCAATTACAGGGGTATCACACTTCTCAGCCTCCCTGGTAAAGTCTACTCCAAGTTGCTGAAAAGGAGGGTTCGGCCGATAGTCGAACCTCGGGTTGAAGAGGAACAATGCGGATCAGATCCTTACTCTCGCAAGGATCCTGGAGGGAGCCTGAGAGTATGCCCATCCAGTCTACATGTGTTTTGTGGATCTGGAGAAGGCATGTGACCGGGTCCCCCGGGAGACATTGTGGGAGGTGATGCGGGAGTATGGGGTGAGGGGGTCCCTTCTCAGGGCCATCCAATCTCTGTATGACCAAAGCGAGAGCTGTGTCCGGGTTCTCGGCAGTAAGTCGGACACGTTTCAGGTGAGGGTTGGCCTCCGCCAGGGCTGCGCTTTGTCACCAATCCTGTTCGTAGTATTTATGGACAGAATATCGAGGCGTAGTCGTGGTGGGGAGGGGTTGCAGTTCGGTGGGCTGGGGATCTCATCGCTGCTCTTTGCAGATGATGTGGTCCTGATGGCATCATCGGCCTGTGACCTTCAGCACTCACTGGATCGGTTTGCAGCCGAGTGTGAAGCGGCTGGGATGAGGATCAGCACCTCTAAATCTGAGGCCATGGTTCTCAGCAGGAAACCGATGAAGTGCCTTCTCCAGGTAGGGTATTACATTCAGTTTATCGCACTGTTGTGACGAAAAGAGAGCTGAGCCAGAAGGCAAAGCTCTCGATCTACCGGTCAGTTTTCGTTCCTACCGTCACCTATGGTCATGAAGGCTGGGTCATGACCCAAAGAACGAGATCCAGGGTACAAGCGGCCTAAATGGGTTTCCTCAGGAGGGTGGCTGGCGTCTCCCTTAGAGATAGGGTAAGAAGCTCAGTCATCCGTGAGGGGCTCGGAGTACAGCCGCTGCTCCTTCGCGTCAAAAGGAGCCAGTTGAGGTGGTTCGGGCATCTGGTAAGGATGCCCCCTGGGCGCCTCCCTAGGGAGGTGTTCCAGGCACGTCCAGCTGGGAGGAGACCTCGGGGAAGACCCAGGACTAGGTGGAGGGATTATATCTCCAACCTGGCCTGGGAACGCCTCGGGATCCCCCAGTCAGAGCTGGTTAATGTGACTCGGGAAAGGGAAGTTTGGGGTCCCCTGCTGGAGCTGCTCCCCCCGCGGACGACGATGGATGGAGCAAACTATAATTCTACATAAATATGAAGAACACAGACATGGTTTACAAGCAAAAAGCAATCCAGTCGCTGCTTCCTAAAACACGAAGGAAAGCTGGCAAAAAAAGCTGTATCGCTGTAAATGCATAAATTACAACTCTTATCAATATCACCTCCCCATCAGTCAGGCACAATATCTGACCATAATTACACTTGTCCTTTTCATAACTGTCGTTGCTTTAGTCTATTATTTCAGTTGCAACCCTGGCAGTGGGAAGCGATCATGGGAGCAAATACAAAATATAAAAACATAATTCAAACCAATGCGAGCATTGGCAACACACGGCTCAAGAAGTTTACAAAGATATGTAATTCCCTCCACTGAAAATCTTTATCTTTCACAAAAATACCCATCAGGGAATGATAACGGGGTTGTTGGTCTCTAAATGTTTTAACTTTTAATAGCGCACCTCTCTCTCTCTCTCTCTCTCTCCTCGCACCAAGCTTTTTCTTTTTCTTCTTTTTACTCCCTGAACTCCACCCATTCAGTCAATGGATCTTCTAAGAACGGTGATGTCGTTATCAACCGAGTGTTGATTGGTCAGCAGGCGGTGCTGCAATGCCTCATCAGATATTAAGGAAACATGTTAGGCTGAAATACTATCTTTTCTGACAACAATGCTAAAGTCAGTATTTTTTCTTTTTGAAATTTACGATCCGTGACGGAATTTCTGTTTGTGTTTTGGTCTGTGTGTTGTTATCAACTGCCCAGTTTGACAGCCAGGCCGGGTTGCCAGATATACCTGTAAACAGGTAAACCCAGCAAGCTACAGCTGTAACGTTAGTACAGCCATTAATCAGTCCCTCCAGAAAAACGCGATTATGCGATCGCAGAATTCAATGCATAATCAGCCAAAGTCTGCATATTAATGCGGGGGCCGCATTTTTTCAAATACGCCGCACTTTCGCCGCATAAATTGCCGATTTCCGCGCAAAATATGCGGGGCTTGCATGATTTCATAATCCCCGCATTTTCGTTGAAAAAAGTCACATATATCTCATCAGAAAGTTGAAAAATGTTGCGTTTACTTCACGCAAGAGCAGCCATTTTCCCCTGTTGCCATGGGAATGTTATGAAGTGACGTAATTTCACCTACTTTTATATACTGTCTATGCTGAGAACACTGTGTTGGGGGAATCACTTCTTTTCTCTTTTTCATCAAACCGCAGTTTTTGCAAGTTCCCGCAAGTTCCCGCAATTTTTGCAAGTTCCCGCATTTTCATCGCATAAAATGGCATAAATATCGTGCATATTCCATCGCATTTTTTAAGAAAACGTGCCGCATAATCAAGGATTTTTGCCCGCAACAATCACAAAAAAAACGCGTTTTTCTGGAGGGTCTGATTAATGCAGCAAACAAATGAATGGGATCAACGGAGATATACCCGACATTAAAAAACAGCATGTTTCTAACAGGTGCTTGACCAGAGACGTAACAAACCCCATAGGACCATAGCTGGCCACGGCTGTTTACAACGTCTGGGGAGGAGGGGCGGGGGAAACGACTCTCTCCAGTATTTTGAATTTGAACTGCAGTAACTATTTTAAACACTAGCTGTCAGTATTACATATTGGACCTTTAAAAGCAAGCAGTGGAAGTTAAAATGACTTATTAAATTTATATTTTAGTCAATGAGAGAGAGGGAGAAACGGAGTGAAAGAGATATTTAAGGAAAGCCGTGAACGCGCATCTATCTGAATTACTTCAGCCCGGCTGAGATTGAGTATGGTCACGTGACGAGACTGCACAACTACGTGTGATTGGTGAAACACAGTCACGTGGTAGAGCCTTTAGCGGAAGTCTCTCTCTCTGTCAAAATAAAACATTAAATGAGGCGTACGCGGGGGGATAAAAACAATGACGCGTAGAATACCAAAGAGGTAAAAAGAAAAGTAACGAGCTCATTGTAGCCTAATGTAGCGAAGTAAGAGTACAGTTTCTTCTTCACAAATCTACTCAAGTAAAAGTAAAAAGTATAGTGATTTAAAACTACTCCTAGAAGTATAATTTTTTCAAAAACTTAGTCAAGTAAATGTAACGGAGTAAATGTAACTCGTTACTACCCACCTCTGCATATTGGTTATCAAACGGTCAGCTCCCACACATCCTGGATGATTGAATGTAAATGAATTGAAGCAGCATATGCATCGCCTTGTGCACCTGATAAGCAACACCAAAAAGAAGAAGCCGTACATCAGAATGCACACACACACACACACACACACACACAAATATCACAGGGTCAGCAGCACACATCGGCATGGATTATCACACTGTCACACTCCAAGAGATAACAAGCTGCAGACAGATGTCCACTGGGCGAAGGGGGGGGCAGCTAAAGAGAAGACCGGGGGAAAGCAGGAGAGGAAGAAGCCACAAACAAGACAAATATTGCTCTCTGCTGCAGTGTGGACTTTGTCGGCAATACCCATGTGTTTTTCTCTGAATGTGTGTTGGAACATTAGCATGCAACATCATGCCTTGCACCTTCAATGCATCTTTCATCATGCTTGTGTACTTACTCATTGTGAATGGAAGTGCATATACAGCTTATTATGGTCTGTGCTGCTGATCCTGTACAGGCTCTGAATATTGCATGAAACATGCCTTCAGTTTTTAACAGCTGACGCCATGAGACACATGTAATATTCAACACAGCCTGTCAAAGGGGATAAAACACACTTTGCCAACCTGTATGTAGCATCTCTATTGATACTCAGACACGTCAACACACACCGATGCAGACACGGGGGAATGCCTGCACACACACTAACCATACACCCCCCCCCCCTCTCCTTTATCAGCTAAACAACTGTGTTTCCAGATGTGGAGCTGTCTCTACTATGGAGCAGAGGGGCCCCAGCAGCGCTTGACATAAATACTACTGTAGTACCCTTTACAGCCAGGATTACACTGACAATTTGGACACCACACTGTCACTGTCTGCTGGGAACTCTTAAAGCAACAAGAGAAAATAGAGTCTTCATCTGAGACAGGCCTGTATCCTGTTCTCAGTAATATTAATCAGATATACTTTTTTGAATGGAGAGTAGGGATGGGCATGATTAATCGACGATCGATAATTGATTATTAAGAATTTCGTCGATCACGTTAATTTGTCATTGATTAAACTAATTTAGGTTGCGTTGCGTGACCGTGTGTCTTGAAGCAATGAAATGAATTGTCACTGTGTGGCAGCAATTAAACATGTTACCACCCGCGGGCGCCATAGGCTACTCAGTTACCTGCGAGTTTCAGTTTTGATTGCAAAAGTAATCATGAAGAGTTCACGGCGAAGTGTGGCATGGGACCATTTTGATTTAAAAAACGACTTAGTTCACTGCAAACACTGCGACACCGTGTATAAATACAACACGGCCGCGACTCAAATGATGTACCACATATGATGTACCACATCCGTGCATCCGACATCTGATCCTGGTTAACGTCGGTGGCGGTGCATCCTGCTCTCAGTCTCAACCTAGCATCAACTCGGCGTTAGCACGGAGGAGCTGCGTTAGCACGGAGGAGCTGCGATGCACAACGAGTAAAGAAAATTGTTACCGCGGAGGTACCTGGGCATTCCGGCCGGTAGGGGGTTTTCGGCAGCTGGACTGACGGTCAGTCAGATCTAAGTATTATTATATATAACTTTATTCACAGACTCAAGGTCCAAAAACAAAAATCAAAAACAGCACACACAACATAACATATTAGAGGAGGGGTACCAACAAACCCACAAACATAAATACATACATGCAGACAACACTGACCACATATTACATAAAGGGAACATACAAAACAAACATACATTCATACATACATATAAACATACAAATACCTATAAAAATTAATTAAAACAAGTGTTTTTGGTTAAGTTATTATTTAACGTGATTATTTTTATTTATTTTTTTGGAACAAAGGAGGGTCTCTGTTTAACAACGCTGGCTCGCAGCAGCAGGTTCCGCTGCTTCAGAGCCTCCAGTTTAACTGCCACAAGTTGTTCTTCTTGATCTCATCGAGGAAAAACACGCCGTATTTTTGTATTTTCATTTCGTTTTAATTTATAAAAAGTTAAATAAATAATACATTTTATATAAAAATATTAATGATTAATCGATAGTCGATCGTTAATTCGATTACAATTTAATTGAATGCCCATCCCTAATGGAGAGATCACTGGCTTCTACAGAGGGTGTTGCATTTTCGGTTGTTCGTAGCCTTATTGTTGCTAGGATATGGAATGCAGTGATGTAATTGAGGGAATATGTGGGAAATGCTCGAAAAGTAAAGACAATGCTTCATGAAGCTTAATTTGGACATCACATCTTAATACTATCTAATATCAAACTCCCTGTATCAGTCAAAGAAACACACTATTCTGTATACTGCTACTCCAAACCTCCTGTCCATCAGAACAGCAGCATTACACACCATCAGTCCGTCCTCTTTTTCTGCCTTGTCTTTTAATTGTTTGTTTCATTTTAAAATGCTGTATAGATGAGAGTAAGAGACTGGGAGAATATTTCAATGTCTCCCTCTCTCCCTCTCTCTCCGTCTTTCTTCGTTAGAGCAGATGGTGTGAGTGAGCATCTAAATCAATAGCCGGGCACATGGGAGTCACTGTGTGTATTTGGAAAAACCCTGTAACACGTACACTGTAACACACACACACACACACACACACGCACGCACGCACACACACACGCGCACACACACACACACACACGCACATGCACACGCACACACACACACACCCCAACTGACAGTAGAAGAAGAAGCGAGGGACGGAGATGGAGAGTAAACCAATAGCCCTGCAGCTTATTTCTGCAGACAAGCTGTTGTTTAATAAGAGTGCAGCAGATGTCTGCCCCATGACAATCATTTCAACCTCCAGAGCATGCTCTACTGGAGGACATGCTAGGATTGTAGTGACTCTCTTGTATTACTTTCAAGACATAATCTAAACGTATAAGCAGATGCAATTTGGTGTCTTAGCAAAGTGTTGTTCCAGCCCGAGCCACAAGAACAGCTTCAGTGCTCCTTGTTATACACAGTCTATGACTCTACTGGAGGGAGAACATTCTTCCAGAGATATTCCTGATGTTTTAATAGTGATGTTTTAAAGGAAGTTTTTCCTCGCCACTGTCGCACTAAATGCTTGCTCTTGAGGGAATTACTAGAATTATTGGGTCTTTGTAAATTATACAGTGTGGGTTAGACCTACTCTATTTTTAAAGTGTCTCAAGATAACTCTTGTTATGATTTGATACTATAAATAAAATTGAATTGAATTGATGAAGCAGAGGGCTGTCTAGTTGAGTAAATATCTGGTTTCTGTGACTGAGAACATCAGTTTTAGGTCCACATGTTCCATTCAGGATGAATTGTAATTACATTTGATCCTCTGATGTTTCATTTAGCGCCAGTATCAGGTCAACATTATATGTTGTCCATACTTTGGTTTATGACCTGCCAGTCTGAGCCATCCATCATCCATCTTCGTCCGCTTATCCGGTGTTGGGTCGCGAGGGGAGAAGCTCCAGCAGGGGACCCCAAATTTCCCTATCCCGAGCCACATTAACCACTGGGGGATCCTGAGGCGTTCCCAGGCCGGGTTGGAGATATAATCCCTCCACCTAGTCCTGGGTCTTCCCCGAGGCCTCCTCCCAGCTGGACGTCCCTCCACCTAGTCCTGGGTCTTCCCCGAGGCCTCCTCCCAGCTGGACATGCCTGGAACACTTCTCTAGGGAGGCGCCCAGGGGGCATCCTTAACAGATGCCCGAACCTCCTCAACTGGCTCCTTTCGACGTGAAGGAGCAGCGGCTCTACTCTGAGCTCCTCACGGATGACTGAGCTTCTCACCCTATCTCTAAGGGAGACACCAGCCACCCTTCTGAGGAAACCCATTTCGGCCGCTTGTACCCTGGATCTCATTCTTTCAGTCATGAACCAGCCTTCATGACCATAGGTGAGGGAAGGAACAAAATCTGACCGGTAGATCGAGAGCTTTGCCTTCTGGCTCAGCTCTCTTTTCGTCTCAACGGTGCGATAAACTGAATGTAATACCGCCCCCGCTGCGCCGATTCTCTGACCAATCTCCCGCTCCATTGTCCCCTCACTCGTGAACAAGGCCCCCAGGTATTTAAACTCCTTCACTTGGGGTAAGGACTCATTCCCTACCTGGAGAAGGCACTCCATCGGTTTCCTGCTGAGAACCATGGCCTCAGATTTAGAGGTGCTGATCCTCATCCCAGCCGCTTCACACTCAGCTGCAAACCAATCCAGTAAGTGCTGAAGGTCACAGGCCGATGATGCCATCAGGACCACATCATCCCCCAGCTCTGCCTCTAACATAGAGGGCATATTAGCTTGATTTAGGAGTTCCTCAAAGTGCTCCTTCTACCGCCCTATTACCTCCTCAGTTGAGGTCAACAACATCCCACCCTTACTGTACACAGCTTGGATGGTTCACTGCTTCCCCCTCCTGAGGTGGCGAACGGTTTTCCAGAAGCACCTTGGTGCCGACCTTAAGTCCTTCTCCATGTCTTCTCCAAACTTCTCCCACACCCACTGCTTTGCCTCTTTCACGGCAGAGGCTGCAGCCCTTCAGGCCCTTCGATACCTTGCAACTGCCTCCGGAGTCCTCTGGGATAACATATCCCGGAAAGACTCCTTCAGTCGGATGGCTTCCCTGACCACCAGTGTCCACCACGGTGTTTGTGGGTTACCGCCCCTTGAGGCACCTAAGACCACAGCTCCCCGCCGCAGCTTCAGCAATGGAGACTTTGAACATTGTGCACTCAGGTTCAATGCCCCCAGCCTCCACAGGGATGCACGAAAAGCTCCGCCAGAGGTGTGAGTTGAAAGTCTGTCGGACAGGGGCTTCCTCCAGACATTCCCAATTTACCCGCACTACCCATTTGGGCTTACCAGGTCTGTCCAGAGTCTTCCCCTACTCTCTGACCCAACTCACCACCAGATGGTGATCGGTTAACAGCTCCGCCCCTCTCTTCACCCAAGTGTCATACGGCCTCAGATCAGATGAAACAATTATAAAATCAATCATTGACCTTCGGCCTAGGGTGCTCTGGTACCAAGTACACTTATGAGCATCCTTATGTTTGAACATGGTGTTTGTTATAGACAATCCATGACTAGCACAGAAGTCCAACAACAGACAACCACTCTGGTTTAGATCAGGGAGGCCGTTCCTCCCAATCACGCCTCTCCATGTGTCTCCATCATTGCCCACATGCGCGTTGAAGTCCCCCAGCAGAACTATGGAGTCCCCAACCGGAGCCCCATACAGGACTCCATTCAAGGTCTCCAAGAAGGCCGAATACTCCGAACTCTTGTTTGGTGCATATGCACAAACAACAGTCAGAGTTTTCCCCCCCACAACCCGCACCGGGGTAAACTCCAATGTAGCGGCGCTCAGCCTGGGGCTTATTCAAAGAAGTCAAATGCCCTGAGAATGCCCTGATTGCATTCACATCTGGAAGCTGCCCAGTTCAACCACAGTCTGATCTGCTGGCCACTGAGCAGTTTGAGATCAGAGCCTTAGTGGTGGTAATGAGGGAGGGGCTCTTTCACTTTCCCCACCTAGATTACTCCTGACGACTGAACCGTTGATCTCACTCACCACTACCCCTGTGAAACATGCAGAAGTTTCCTTATTCCTAAAAAACAATAGCAGGGTAACATGGTCAGTGTTTCCCCAGCTAAAACCTTATGAAACATCAGCTTCAGAATAATTCTGATACAAAACCATCTCAATGTCAAATGTATTTTTCATTAAAGGGATGACAAAATGCAAAACCGATTTAACTTGTCATAGTTGAATAACGACAGTTCAGTGGGTAAATAGGACATACATAGAACCTCGAAATCCCGTAGACACCTCTTTCCTCTGCAAATCTCACTATGTGAAACTGGCTCTTAAAACGGGCAAATCCCAACGAACCACTGAGTTGACGTCAACTCGGTGGCTCCTCCTTATTTGGCTCTAGTCTCTAGTGTTTGTCACGCCCCAACATTTACATAAGCTACACCACAGACCTGAGGTCAGCTTAGTCTTCTGAATCTACGTCACGCAGATCTCAAAAATGTTATCAATTGTTCGTGTGCTATTTAATTACTAAATTCACTTCTGAGACTTTTTTATGCGAGAATTCAACTATGTAGAGGTCAACTATGTGCTGTTTTAGGAAAGTTGATGGCTAATTGCAAATTTTGTCTCACTGTGTGTCGGAGTTCAGGAGCTCAGCAGGCTAACGTGACAATGGCCGGTGCTGCCTCGGTTGCTGCCTCGGCGCCCGGCATGTGAGCTGTGAGCTAGATGGATCTCCCTCATGGCCGGCAGCCCGCGGCACTCCATACCTGCGCAAAGTCACCGTTTCTGGGTTAGTGGACTACCAAATTCCGAGGCTTTGACGGAGCTCCAGGGCCTGGACCTCGCCACTCTTCCTCCCCTCTCCTGCTAGCTAAATGACTGGTGTGTGTGAGTGAGAGCGCGGTCAGCGAGCTTGTTACGCCCACAATCTCTTACCACAGGTTCCAGTTAATCTTATAATGGATATGTTGGTGAGTTATTTAAACAAACGATCGGAGAAATAAACGCCACTTGTCCGCAAGTGAGCTGGATAGCTCTATCAATGAGAGTTAGCTAGCTTCCTCCTAACGGGACCTCTGAAATTCACAAAAATGCCTTAAAATGAAATCGGACAAGTATTAGCTAAGCTTTGTAAGACCTTAGGGTAGCTGTGATAAAATGCCGTGACAAAATTCAAACTGTAAATATACTATAGTTGTGCCGAAAGTGGAGCGGTGATCTTTTCCCATAGGATTGAATGGGACACATAGCCTAGCTAGCAGATCCTCCTCAAATTCACAAAAACGCTTTAAATTGAATTCGGACACAAGTGCTAGCTTTGTAAAAGACCAGTCTTTTGACCTTAGGGTAGCTGTAATATAAGTGGTGTGACGAAGTTCAAAGTGTAAATATACTATAGTTATGCTGAAAGTGAAGCTACTTAGCCTTGATCTTTACCCTTAGGATTGAAGGGACACTAGCAGCTAACGAAACCTGTCAAATTCACAAAAATGTATTAATTTGAAATCGGACACAAGTGTTAGCTTTGTAAGACGTTATGGTAGCTGTAATATAAGTGGTGTGACGACATTCAAAGTGTAAATATACTATAGTAATCCCGGCAGCCGGCAGACGGTCCCGAGCCCCGGTAGTCCAGTAATCCAGAAACTGTCACTTTGCCCTGGGTATGTGGCACTTCTGAAGTCCGACACGTCTTACCAAATTTGCAATTAGCCATCAATTTTTGAAAAAAGGCCCATATTTGAGCTTTATATAGAGGATTTCTCACATGATACAAAAGTCTCAGAAGAGAATTTTGTAATGAAATAGTCTGAAATATGAGACCTGCTATCTCCAATGTATGTGTATGTGGTTTCTCAACCAGTCAGCACGCAGCTCATCTAAATATTCATGAGCATACCATATTTGGAAGAAAAGCTCTCATTCCAAATAGCTATTCCACAGGGATGCAAAAGGGCCCACAGAAAATCACCCGGGACATTTTCAGCCCAACCAATGTTACATACCCTATTAGGAGACCTTAAGGAACAGTGTGAAATACCCTGTATAACCATTCTATCACCACTTTAAAGCTGTCATATGAGGCAAAATGCGTGTCCCCAGTGTGTCTAACACCCACACAGTGTGCTGCTGGATACGTCATCTTATGTTGGGAATTATTTGTGTGCAAAATCTCTCAAGGATCAAACTAAAATCACTAACTGAAGCAAAAAAAAAACTGTCATCTCAAAGGTAAAACTTAAAAGGGATACTTCACCGATTTAGCATTCAGCTTTGTATCAGCAGAAACCCGGTAGTATTTCTGAATGACCGTGCTTCCTTCCCTCATATCCCCCTGAGACAGGAGAGATCTGCATTGCGGGGTCTGGAAAAAATCTTCCGATGACGTAAAATGACGATTTTTGCGCCAGAGCAAAAGACTACAACCAGTAGTAGGACCTACTTCCGCATGTTTTAAACCCGCCCATCGCCCGAAGCGAGGCGATCTCGGCCGAAAAAAAACGAAATGTCAGCCATCTTGAATCCTCGCTAAACAGGGCTCTCTCTCATGGATGTATTAAGAGAACTTCTCAGCAGCAAACTTTTACAACAATTATGTGCATTCAAACTACCGCACGTGTACCACCGGGATACATCGGTACAGATCGGAGAATATGCAGGGAACGTTATTACAGACGGAATAATCGGCCCATTATGAGAGCTTCGCCTGCACGGAGACTAGCGGTCTCGCTCGATGCCCCGAGCCGGGTAGGGGACATCCTCGTTGGCTAGGTGGGAAGCTACCTGTCCCATCAATCCTGCTTGCAAGTGTGCGTTCATTAAACAACAAACTGGACTACATCCAACTTCAAAGATGCTCCCAACGCGAGTTCAGAGACTGTGTTTTTTGCTTTCGTGGAAACATGGCTGAACAACAGTGAACCGGACTGTCCAGCTACCAGGCCTGCTAGCCCTCCGACGATCCAAACTAGAGGTGCTCTGTATGAAGGTGAGCTGTGTTAACACGGACTGGTGCAGAAATATGGTGATTTGTATCCAACTAACTGCTAACCGCTGGAGTTTGTGACTGTTACATGGCGACCATTCGACATTCCACGCTAATTCACGGCTGTGTTTATACTCAGTGTTTACAGCCCACCAAGCCTAATGCTGGTATGCTTCGCTGAACTTTACGGAGCCTATAATGTGTTTGTGCACTAAAGGTCGCCTGTTTCGTATGTCGTTTTTTATATAATGTAGTTTTTATATATTTTAAACGTGTAACACCACTTGAGCCACGATGAAACGTTGTTTTGTGTATATGGTTGAAATAACAATAAAACACATTGAGTTGAGTTGAATGCCTCGCTGTCTGTCTGTCAAGCGGTAGGCGTGGCTTGGGAGTGGAGTCAAAGCAGCGAAGCGAAGTGCATTCTGGGATTTGGTGTCTTTCATCTATATGAGCCAAAAACACATTTTCTGGCTTTTCTCGGCCTAGAAGTCACCAACTAAATTTGTTTTCTTCATATTTCTGCTACATAAGTGACCCAATTTAAAGATATATTCAGCTTTCCAGCGGTGAAGTATCCCTTTAAAACTTCTTTCTCAATGTCTTTTGCTCTCTCCATCACGTTTGCAGTTGTGCTCCCAGCTTTCGCGTTTGCACTTCCAAACTCTTTGTTTGCAATTCTGGCACAAACCTCTTGCGTGTGCGGCTCTTACAGGGGTGCGACCCCATTGACTAATGAGTTTTTTGAGTAGGTTTGAGTGACAGCTCACTGCCTGGCCTGCTGTTTCAGTGCAGCCAACATTAGAGACTTTGGGTGAAACACACAAACAACCCTAAACAGCGGATTCCTACAAGATTAATGATGCTGAGATGTTTACTAGACATTTGTTGTTTTGTTGTGTTATAAGTCACTAGTAAGCTATGTAAGTTAGCATTTAACGTAAGCTAACTACTATCTATAATGATCCCTAGCCAGGCCGAGTAACATTACTCTCCTGTACGTTACTGTAGTGTGTGTGTGTGTGTGTGTGTGTGTGTGTGTGTGTGTGTGTGTGTGTGTGTGTGTGTGTGTGTGTGTGTGTGTGCGTGCGTGCGTGCTGTCTGTCTGTCTGTCTGTCTGTCTGTCTGTCTGTCTGTGTGTGTGTGTGTGTGTGTGTGTGTGTGTGTGTGTGTGTGTGTGTGTGTGTGTGTGTGTGTGTGTGTGTGTCGGACCGCCCTGTTTTCATTTCTGGTTAGATAACGTATCTTATTGGTGCATGCCAGGATAGCTTTTGTTAATAAAACAAACAGCTAATTTGCCATGGGAATCATGTAGGCTTAGTGAGGCTTTACTCAATGGAGCTGTATTACTTATCGTCTTCTCTCCGTAGAACAATGAAACATTGTGGGACCTGCAGGCCCCCGAGCAGAGCTACGATGCTGTCCCAGGTAGATCAGTAACGTAACTAAATGGTCCATTATGACAAATGATTATCCATTATGACAAATGATTATCCAGCTAACTACAAATTGTTGTGGTTGCTATTGGTCTGATAATACCCAATGCTAGGGTATTGGTTAAAGAGGAACTATGCAGTTGTTTAACTTAATTTACCTTAACTGAACAGCTTCAGAGTCATTGGAATGGTTACATGACTTTCTTCGGGTTGAGTAGTGGTCGTCTCGCTCCCCCCTAGCACCTGTGAGCTGAAAAACCACCCTTGCAGCTTTTGGCCTGCGAGCCGGTGGCCTCAGCGTCAGGGAAGTATGGCAATAACAAATTGCTTCACGGCACTGCACACATACGGCCATTCAGGAACCGGCTAACAAGGTAGAGATGGAGTTTTTCACACTATCGTCACGGCTGAGCCGGCAAAAAAGATGCAGAAAGCTAGGAAAGCATTGTCGGAGGAACAGAGGAAGAGGAAACGGCAGACTGACCGAGAGAGGAGTCAGCAGATGAATGAATTAAGTCACAACATTTTAACACAATCTGTTGTCACAGTGACAAAAAACAAGAAAGGTTGTTATTCTTTAAATGCTTCCATGTCAAGTGAAACAAAGAGTAAAGCATGTGAAGCCCAGAGGAGTTATCACACCACCTCTGACTGATCAGCCATCTGAATTCAAATTAGGAAATAATAATTCCAAATAATTAGTCTTCAGTAATCCCCTCTGAACGGAGCTGTGCTTGGCTCCAACCAACCTCTCTGAGAGTATTGCACCCAAAATCTCCAGCTTAACCTGAGCCTGAGCCCTTTCCCAATTCCGACTTTGTGCATCCTCGATTCCTCTCCCCAATTCCTCTACTCAATTGCTCTCCTCGATTTCTCCCCTCGATTCCGCTCCTCGATTCCACTGCTAGTGTCTTAGTCCCGCCCACAGGAGATCAGAGCCGAGGAGTCGAGGAAGAGCCTCAAGGAGAGAGGAGTCGAGGCAACAGGCATTTAACAAAACCCAGACATATTTGCGTCTGAGCCGCCATTTAAAAGCGACAGCAATTAAATATGATGTGCTGCATCAGCTGTTTATTGTTTTGTCATACGCTGTATGACTATGGTTTATTGAATGTTTACATGGAATGTTGTTTCGAACTGAAATACTCCTGATTTTATTTAATTTGAATTTAATTAGACTATTGTAGGATAAAATGTCATGTAGCCTGGGATGGCCTCGCTGTCTCCTCCTGTCTGGCATGTGTAAGATATGACGTGTTCACATTGAAGAGTGCTCCTGATAAACACTTGATAAACATTTGGAACAGAATGCACTTGCATGAAATATCTTAAAGTAACAGACAATATTTAGGCCATGAGAGAAGAAGAGAATGAGAGCAATCCCAAGGCTAGCGCGCAACTTCGCTATCTTCTCGGAGACAGAAAGTCTGAGGGAGATCTAACCGATTGGCGACCCAGACGCAAGGACGGAAGGAGGAATCCAAAGACGAATAAAAGAATAGGGAAATGCAAAGTCCGGGGTCAGACCTGGAGAGACTTGTTGGTGGTAGGGTGAGTGAAGTCTTGAAGGATCTACTGAACCATATGCATATGATTGTATTCTTGCAATATCATTTGATCATTTTACTAAAGATATATTATATTTTAACTGAACGAATCCTGACTATTCTTTCCTGGTCTGCCATTAACGAACACAAAAGGGTAAAGTTTGAGATGCTTGAAAGACTCTGGCCTTTTAGAGCCGGGGTAAAATTGGACGAACCCTTTTCTACACTATTCAGTTTCAGATTTCTGTTGTTGTCTTCTGGGAAAGTGTGTGTTCAGTGTTTGTACAAATCTTTAAAAACAGTGTTTGAAATGTTCCTGATTTTTAAAATGAAGATAGTTTACCAAAGGGAGCGAGCAACACAAAGTCACACTGATGGTTTGTGGCAGCCCTGTTAAGTACATGACAAGTACCTCGGAATGGTACTAGTGCACCTGTGTAAATGAACTTGGTTTCCTTTCACCACATCTGATTGTAAACCATTGATGAATCCAAAATATTTACACATAAACTGAATCTCACCATATTGTTTGGATTAATAACACTTTAATATATTCCCCATGGATCGATCTAAGCCGTGATGAAAGCTTGTGTAGCAGAAGCTGCTTTTATTAGAAAAGCACTTTGCTTAGTATTTGACTCATCATCTTCCAATAGAGCCACCAAATGCATTTCCTCGTCCACACTCCCTCAGGTGAGTGTAGAGAAAGGTGAAAATTGTGCAGCCTTAATGCTCACCTCCTGATAGCAGATCAACACCTCTGTGCATTTCAACATCTCCCAGTCGCAGGATAATGAGATTTCACTCCATAACCATATCATTTAGGAGAGCTCTATTCCTCTGCTGCAGTGCTCTGTCTTCCGTGCTGAAGTACAGACACTCTGAAGGTGGAACACAGATCTGCCCGTAAAGCTCTCCAGTGTGCATATATTGTCATGTCTCAATATTCAACAAATAAATGGTCAGACAAAAAGAGAGCTAGCTAGTACCCTGATAAATAAAAGTATCCTCTACATATAGCAAGACCACGCAGCCATGTATACATGTCAGGGTACCACTTCTAAAATTAGGTCATAAGCAAAATAAATAGCCCTATTAAACACATCGACTTACTTGACTTGTTATGCAACAGTTTTCTATGTTTATTAAACCAAACACAAAATGAATGGATAAAAACAATATAAAAACTTTATTAGTTCACCCAAATTACAGAATAAATTGGATTTGTCTGTGTTTTAAATACTGTACACACAATTCTACACTGTTCTGGTGTGGAAGCAGAGATATCCTGGACATAACACCCAAACTATGTACGAGACTACATACCAGACGTGATGAATATTTCTCTTTTTGTAATTTGGGTGAACTTTAATACTTTTTTTTTCACTTCACATACAGCCATAAAATGTACTGCTTTCCTCACCTAAGATCATTTCATTCCTCCTTTCTTTAATTTCCCTCTGCATGTGCTCTGTGTTTCTTTAACACATGCATCACTCGGATTGTTGGATTGAAGGATTGCAGAATAAAGCAAAGACGGGTTTACTGTTGCCGGAGGCGCTGTTTGTGTGTGTGTGTCTGTGTGTGTGTGTGTGTGTTTGGGGGGGTGGGTCTAAATGGCAATGCTTCTGTGCAAATGTATGTGTAAGCATGTGAGTGTTCATCTCCGAGAGATAACAGCTGTGCTGCCAGGAGAGAGAAAGAGAGAGAGCGACAGGTGAGGAGAGAGAGAAGACTCCCACAGGTGCCTCTGGGTGCCTAATAGTCTGAGAGATTCTGTCACAAAATATTGCCTCCACTGTTCTGCAGGGGAGCTTTAGGGAGATTGCACGGATGGAGGAAAATGAGGTGGGGCGAGGATGAGGAGACAGAGGTTTGAGTCTCACTCTTTCTTTGTGGCTCTCAGTCTCCTCCTGGACCAATGAGGCGCTGAGGCTGTGGAGAGCTTAACATTCCATGTAAGGCTCTGTGTAATAAGACAGAGTCCCTGCTGGTACACCAGGCCTTTCTTAGGGACACTTTGAGGAGTCGTACACAAACTGTCTTTCAAAGTCTTCCCTGCTTGCTGCCACCATTAGGCCAACGATTGTTTCATTTATCTCTGCTGTGTGAAGCTTTCAAAAACATTGTTTCCCTTTTCAGTCATGGAAGACACAGTGCTCAGGTGCCCACGGCGTATTTATTTTTAGTGTGGAAAACTTTGACTTTATTATATCCCAAAATACAAACCACAGAAAACAATAATGGCTTTTGATTGATTTCGTCTTCATAGTTGGTACTAAGCTGTCGTTGCTACTGTGTTTTTGTGCTGTACTGTTTCAGGTGTCATGTCATAATCCAGCTGTTAGTTTATTGGCTGCCGAGCTGGGGTGGGTGTGGCTTACACTCACAAAGTGGAAGTGAAGCAGAGGGAGCGGGGGTTCAGAATGAGAACACATGTTGCAGTGCAGCTCAGTCAGAGACTGCTGAAGAGGATTGTGTTTTCTGACTTGTTGTGACGTTTTCCCACAAAGTTTGTGTTACTGTTATGTCCATGTTTTTAATGTCAAACAAATGAACTGTCAACTGAGTGTGAAGGCTGTTCACCGCTGCACCAACTGATGATTTAATGAGGAGCGAGCTGGCCAGCAGAACGGAGGGCGACGCAGTGCCCAGAGTCATGGACGAAGGTAGGCCTCAAATCCTCAACTGCAGTCTGGCGGTCTAGCGTTGCTCCAAACTTGTCATCTAATGCCATCAGCAGGTCAGAATTTTCATTCATCTAATACTTTGGTTTATGACCAAATACCTAGGCTACTTTATGTTCAGTGCCACTTAGCAAATGTAAGCATGCTGATGTTAGCATTTTGCTACAGCTTCATTGAGATAGAGCTGCTAACATAGGAATAGGAATTGGTCCATAGAAATACACCGTTGATGGCTTGAGCTCTCCTGTCGGGTGCCATTAAACCACTGCAGAAGAGTCACATACATATATATCCTCTCCAGGAACCATCAACTTATCGTGGTGGAGAGGTTTGGGTGTCCCTATGAACCTGAGGGCTGTGTTGTCTGGAGCTTTGTGCTCCTGGTAGGGTCTCCCATGGCAAAGTGGTCTCAGGTGAGGGGCCAGACAAAGAATGGTTCAAAAACCCTATGACAGAACGAGGAAGAGATAGAGAGACCCTGCCCGGAGGAAGCCCGGGGCCCCGGTCTGGAGCCAGGCCCAGATGGAGGGCTCATCAGCAAGCGTCTGGTGGCCGGGTTTGACACGGAGCCCGGCCGGGCACAGCCCGAAAAAGCTACGTGGCACCTCTCTCTCCATCCCATGGGCCCACCACCTGTGGGAGGAACCGCTGGGGTCGGGTGCGCTGTCATACAGGTGGCGGTGAAGGTCAGGGGCCTCGACGGACCAGACCCGGGCAGCAGAGGCTGGCTCTGGGGACGTGGAATGTCACCTCGCTGTGGGGGAAGGAGCCGGAACTTGGATCTGGTGGGGCTTACCTCTATGCACAGTCTCGGTTCTGGAACCATACTCCTGAATAGGGGTTGGACTCTTTTCTTCTCCGGAGTTGCCCAGGGTGTGAGGCACCGGGCGGGTGTGGGAATACTCACAAGCCCCCGGCTGAGCGCCGCTACGTTGGAGTTTACCCCTGTGGACGAGGGGGTTGCCTCCCTATGCTTGCGGGTTGTTGGGGGGGGGAAATCTGACTGTTGTTTGTGCATATGCACCAAACAAGAGTTTAGAGTATTTGGCCTTCTTGGAGACCTTGAATGGAGTCCTGTATGGGTGGGGGACTCCATAGTTCTGCTGGGGGACTTCAACGCGCATGTGGGCAATGATGGAGACACATGGAGAGGCGTGATTGGGAGGAATGGCCTCCCTGATCTAAACCAGAGTGGTTGTCTGTTCTTGGACTTCTGTGCTAGTCATGAATTGTCTATAACAAACACCGTGTGCGAACATAGGGATGCTCATAAGTGTACTTGGTACCAGAGCACCCTAGGCCGAAGGTCAATGATCAATTTTATAATCGTTTCATCTGATCTGAGGCCGTATGTTTTGGGTATCACACTTCACAGCCTCCCTGGTAAAGTTTACTCCAAGGTGCTGGAAAGGAGGATTCGGCCGATAGTCGAACCTCGGGTTGAAGAGGAACAATGCGGATTCCATCCTGGTCGTGGAACAACGGATCAGATCTTCACTCTCGCAAGGATCCTGGAGGGAGCCTGGGAGTATGCCCATCCAGTCTACATGTGTTTTGTGGATCTGGAGAAGGCATATGACCGGGTCCCCCGGGAGATACTGTGGGAGGTGCTGCGGGAGTATGGGGTGAGGGGGTCCCTTCTCAGGGCCATCCAATCTCTGTATGACCAAAGCGAGAGCTGTATCCTTGTAGTATTGCTTGTAGTATTTATGGACAGGATATTGAGGCGTAGTCGTGGTGGGGAGGGGTTGCAGTTCGGTGGGCTGGGGATCTCATTGCTGCTCTTTGCAGATGATGTGGTCCTGATGGCATCATCGGCCTGTAACCTTCAGCACTCACTGGATCGGTTTGCAGCCGAGTGTGAAGCGGCTGGGATGAGGATCAGCACCTCTAAATCTGAGGCCATGGTTCTCAGCAGGAAACCGATGGAGTGCCTTCTCCAGGTAGGGAATGAGTCCTTACCCCAAGTGAAGGAGTTTAAATACCTTGGGGTCTTGTTCGCGAGTAACGAGACAATGGAGCGGCATTACATTCAGTTTATCGCAAAAAGAGAGCTGAGCCAGAAGGCAAAGCTCTCGATCTACCGGTTAATTTTCGTTCCTACCCTCACCTATGGTCATGAAGGCTGGGTCATGACCGAAAGAATGAGATCCAGGGTACAAGCGGCCGAAATGGGTTTCCTCAGGAGGGTGGCTGGCGTCTCCCTTAGAGATAGGGTGAGAAGCTCAGTCATCCGTGAGGAGCTCGGAGTAGAGACGCTGCTCCTTCACGTCGAAAGGAGCCAGTTGAGGTGGTTCAGGCATCTGGTAAGGATGCCCCCTGGGCTCCTCCCAAGGGAGGTGTTCCAGGCATGTCCAGCTGGGAGGAGACCTCGGGGAAGACCCAGGACTAGGTGGAGGGATTACATCTCCAACCTGGCCTGGGAACGCATCGGATCCCCCAGTCAGAGCTGGTTAATGTGGCTCGGGAAAAGGAAATTTGGGGTCCCCTGCTGGAGCTGCTCCCCCCGCGACCCGACACCGGATAAGCGGACGAAGATGGATGGATGGATGGACATACATATATATGCTACTATTGCTAACAAGGCTACTTAAAGAAGCGCTACCAATGGTTAACATTTCATTATTAGATATGATTAATATGTCTTTACTAACAGGTTATGTACCACAGTCATTTAAAGTATCTGTGATAAAACCTATTCTGAAAAAAATCACCCTAGATCCTGAGGTCTCCAACTATAGACCTATATCTAATCTTCCCTTCCTCTCCAAAATCCTTGAGAAGGTAGTTGCTAATCAGTTATGTGGTCTTCTACATAGCAATAGTTTATTTGAGGACTTTCAGTCAGGATTTAGAAAGCATCATAGCACAGAGACGGCACTGGTGAAAATTACTAACGACCTTCTAACTGCTTCAGACAAAGGACTCGTCTCCATACTTGTCTTACTAGATCTTAGTGCTGCTTTCGCAATCAGCATGCATCACAGATATAATATCATGGATGACCTAGAATTTTCTGATGCTAAACTCAAGCAAAACTGAAGTTGTGCTGGGATATGAACAACTTCGAAACGTACTATCTAAAGATATAGCTACCTTGGATGGTATTGCCCTGGCCTCCAGCACTACTTTAAGAAATCTAGGAGTTATTTTTGACCAGGATATATCCTGCTATGCCCACTTAAAACAAACCTCAAGAACAGCCTTTTTTCACCTTCGTAACATTGCCAAAATTAGGAACATCCCATCTCAAAACGATGCTGAAAAACTAGTCCATGCATTTCTTACTTCCAGGCTGGACTATTGTAATTCCTTATTTTCAGGATGCTCAGAACGCTGCAGCGCGTTCTGACAAGAACTAAGAAAAGAGATCATATCTCTCCTGTATTAGCTTCTCTGCATTGGCTCCCTGTGAAATCCAGGATTGAATTTAAAATCCTCCTCCTGACCTACAAAGCTCTAAATGGTCAAGCACTGTCATATCTTGAAGAGCTCATAGTACCTTACTGTCCCACTAGAGCACTGCGCTCCCAGAATGCAGAGTTACTTGTGGTTCCTAGAGTCTCTAAAAGCAGAATGGGAGCCAGAGCCTTCAGCTATCAGGCTCCACTCCTGTGGAACAAGCTCCCAGTCTGGGTCCGGGAGGCAGATACTGTCACCACATTTAAGAGTAAACTTAAGACTCTCCTCTTTGATAAAGCTTATAGTTAGGGAGTGAGGAGTTGCAGCGTCCACCTAACCCGGCACACCTGCTTTTCTGTCCCAGAAATGCTTGTTACTAACCTAGTCCTGGGAGCTTGCTCTCCAGAGTCTTTGTTTCTTTTCACCCAGGATGAAATCCCAGGATTTGGATGGCACCAAAATCATGGTTCCAGCTGTTTCCGTGGTTCTGCTGAAATTCCCTGCTATGCCGTGCTGCTCCCTGCGCTACTATAACCATTATTTCTAGTCACTGTTTCATTATCTATACTGTGACTGTTATTGCCACTGTTCATAACACCCCAACCGGCACGTCAGACACCTCCTACCAAGAGCCTGGGTCTGTCCCAGGTTTCTTCCTAAAAGGGGAGTTTTTCCTCGCCACTGTTGCACTGAATGCTTGCTCTTGGGGGATTTGTTGTTTTTTTTGTAAATTATAGAGTGTGGTCTAGACCTACTCTATCTGCAAAGTGTCTTGAGATAACTCCTGTTATGATTTGATATTATAAATAAATTGAATTGAATTGATGAAGCAGAGGGCTGTCTAGTTGGGTAAAGATCTGGTTTCTGTGACTTGTGACACTACTTCTGTAGCGAAACAACTTCGCTATAACATCTGTTTTGCTTTTACCAACACACCACACGTTTTTTGCGATATTTTCGTCATTTTAAACCTTGGCTTTATGCACAATTTCAAAATTAAAACAATGCAATGCTGGACTCGAACTAAAGCAAAAATATGTTTCCAAAAATGTTTCTTAGGGTTGTAAGATCTTCTTGGAGTTGTCTGACCAATTGATTCCTATTTTTAGTTTTTGCAGCTGTGAGCAGGGACAGTACATTAGTATACAAGGCTGTATTAGGGCATGGACACATGCCGCATTTTTTGCGCCCTCAATTCTATTGTTGTCAATGTAGTTTGGAAGGTGTGCTTGAAAACCAGAGCAACACCATCATAGAGCGCAAGCATTTCCAAGTGACAATTTTTCAAGACGGCTGCATCCTGACATAAACAAAGTTCCACTTTTGGAAGGCAGCAAGGTAATGTGGCAAGGAACAACCAATCACAGTCATAAGATATCTGTCACTGCAGGGCTAACCAGAGTGTTACCATCTGTCCTATGGACAACATTTAAATATGCACTAAAACAACAACGCCTAGAAAAAGATCAGCCCCGAACATGGGATTTCTGGTAAGCAGGCTGCTATTTTATGTTGGATGTAAACATATGAAGTCAACGATATGGTTAGCTGGTAATGGTTGCTTAGCAACATCAGGCGCAGCCTGCCTCTGCGCCCTTGAAAGTTGGCACAAGAGTAATCACGTAGCGCCCGACCTCAGGTTTTCCAGACGGTAAAAGACGACAAGTGTTTGTCTTTAGCAACAGGTCTGCTGGTCCCTGAAAGCCCCACATTACTGTCGACTGTTTTGCACCAGTTCATTAGAAAATTTGTTGAATATGTAACACTAATCTATACAACAATAGAACTGTCATGATAAGTCTTGTCTTGGAGACCACGGTGATCTCATATGTTGCCCATTCTTAAGTTATTGCATTGACTTCTCATATATATCTTGAGATATGAGCGACGTTGGACTTTGTTTATATTTTTGGTATTGAGTATAATTGGGGTTTTGATATCTGTTTACTGATATTTTAGATTTGTAATTTTATTATATCTGCACTCTTTCTTTTACTCTTTCCTACATTGTAGGGTTAGGGTTACAACTATTTATCTTCACTTATCTTAAAATAATAAAACGAGCAAACATTTTTTTTTACTGCATGTCAGTCAAATGCTGCTAAACCCCTGTGTTGACCCTTCTATAGAGGAGAGCCTCCACACTGTGCTGAGGTGAAGCAGAGTTTGGGTAATGAAAAGCTTCGGACTGCTGCTGACTTATTCTACCTCTCTTTCAGTCTGTGCCTCTACCTCCCTCTAGCCTTCAGATGGATCAATGAGTGCAAATGAGATGAACAACAACAATTTCCTTCTATCTAGCCTGGATAGCGTGTTATCAATCACCCAGCAGGCAGCACACTTCATATCTCGTCACGTTGCATCCACAGTGCAGCCTGCTGATGCCCAATAAGCTGCAGTGATCACAGCTAATGGAGGCAGTTAGAGACTATGCAGCAGATCTATGTTCACTAAAATATTCAACAACTGGATTTTCCTCTGAAGCCTTAAATCAGCTGTGTAGCTGAAGCCAGAAAATGTCTCAAGGCTCTTTGGTTAGGAAATTGGTTCCATTTAGAACCACAATGGCTCAAAAACTCTCTGAGGATGTGCTGGTAGAATTTAGGTAAAATAGATCTGAGGTCTGCTATTAAAACAATAAAAATACCATCTGGTTGTTTTGGGTTAGGAATATAAACAGCAGCAAACACTTGTGAATTATCTGAACAGATAATATGGCCGGCAATTTAACAAAAATTGAAGTTTACAATACACCGAAAGGTTTGGTGTTAGTGTCTGTAAAGTAAATCCTACGCCAACGCCAGCAGTGTGCTAAGTTGTAGTGATGGCCAAATAAAGCTTCATGAAGCATTGTCTTTATTTCCTGAGCCCCAGTTACTCTAATGGGCTCAACAAATACAACTAATGGCTTCATTTGGACTTCACTACTAGATTCTGAGGTAGACCAAAAAAACTGCAGGAAAAAAGAATCTCAGCATGCAAATCTTGGTCTCAGAGGCTCGTCATCTTTAAATAACAGTATTTATAGTATAGCTTACAGCGCAGTTTACTAAGTACATTTTAATGACATAATATATAGTACCATATATTAAAGGGGTGATAGAATGCAAAACCCATTTTACCTTGTCATAGTTGAATAACAACAGTTTGGTGGGTAAATAGGACATACATAGGACCTCAAAATCCCATAGACACCTCTTTCCTCTGCAAATCTCACTATTTGAAACTGCCTCTGAAAACGGGCGAATCCCAACAAAGCTGATAGTTGACGTCAACTCTGTGGCTGTCCCTTATTTGGCTCAGGTGTCTTTGATTTGTTTCCTGCTTCTTACAGTGCAGACGCTTTGCTGCTTGCTCCTGCCTCTGCTTGCATATTTCTGCTGATAATCTTGCTTTTCCTCTGAGAGAAACTATGAGCAGCGGCTCTTGGATACTTATAAATCATTGGACTATACACTTTTTGTAGACATAGTAGGCTATTGCCATATTTAATAATTTTTCTTTGTGAGCGTGGCCTACCAATAGCTCAAGCCTGTACTGCAGTGACTGGAAACGTGGTACTTAGCTAAAGCTAATTAGCAGCAAGATGCCTCCCTTCTCCGTGGATGACTACTCCTAACTCCTTCAGAAGATTGCTGTTCTGGAAACCAAAATTCAACGGTTAGAAGTAAACGTGGAGGTGAACACCTCATGTGGGAATGACACCACTTTACCATGGACCCAAAACAATGGACAAAAGCATGCTAACACACGGCTAATTAGCACCAACAAGACTACAAAGAAACAGGAGGACTGTGAAGCAGGTAATAAATCAACAAGTGGTAGTCCTCCCGGGAACTCTTTCGGTGCAAAGCCTAAGAGTAAATCTTCCTGGGAAATGGGAGGACGACTAACAGGCAGGGCAGAGCGCCCTGAGATTTGTGATATGAACGGCTGGCCTGCATTACCATCCAGGCAGAGCGCTTCTTCAACCCCTGTACTTAGTAGGACACAGCCGTGGACAGCTGCAAAAGGGAGAATTAGCAACAAAATGCCTCCCCAACAACCGAATCTGCAAGTTGATAACAGATTTGCTACACTGCAGCAGGACCCTGGACCTTCATCTGACCTGGATTGTGTCTCATCGTCACACAGCAGGGTAAGGACTGAGAGCAATTCAAAAAGTAAAAAGCTACAGGGAAAGCTAACGACTGGGCCTCAAACTCTGATTGTAGGTGACTCTGCTGTAAAAGATGTAAAAAGCAGTAAAAACAGCAAAATACTCTGTTTTCCCAAAGAAATGGTGTCTGGCTTGGCCAAACAGATATCGTGGCAGCACACCCAACTGTGAATAACATTATACTGCATATAGGGTCACATGATGTTGTAAAGCAACAGTCTGAAGTCCTGAAAAAGGACTTCTTGGATCTACTAATAACAGTCAGCTCCCTAAATGCGAAGATGTTTATCAGTGGACCTCTACCGCCAGTCAGAAGAGGAGTTGAGAGATTCAGCAGACTGTTGGCACTGAGTACATGGCTTTCAACTGCAGTTCATTGACAATTTCGACATGTTCTGGGATCGCAGACATCTTTTTAAGGCAGATGGACTTTTCCTTAACAAACCAGGAGTAAAGCTGTTCACCTCTAACCTACTTTACTTTCTGCACCACACATCAGCTCCCTTGGCCAAGGACACGAGACAAGAGGAATCTAAACAAGAGGAAGACATAACAAAGCATGGCAGTGATCCACCACAGCCCCCGCCTGAGCAAAGATTTGACCATGGAAGACCACAGAGCAGAAATGAGAAATCTCAATCCCCCTCTTCACCCGTCCAACACACCTCAAACCCCTTCACCAACCCTGATGCCTTTGAGGATCCATACACCCCGCCCATGCCATCGCTCTCTCCACTCACATTTTCCCCTCCTTCCCCCTGCCTCATGTTGGATTTCACTGACCAGATGAAGCAACTTGTAGTTAATGGAACCAAATTTATCCCCCTTCCTTCTCCCATCATTCGCCCCCGGCCAAAAGTAGATGCTGGAATCAAACTTACCCCCCTTCCTTCTCCCATCATTGGCCCCCGGCCAAAAGTAAAACATAAGGCACCACTGCCCACCCAAGGACGGCAGCTAACTCCTCCTCCCCAGACTGATAAGTATACTTGTGTACAAAATGCAGCAAGCTTTGTCTGATATGTGTCGGGTCCAGGCTGCACGCCTAGTGGCACTCAGGACTCTTTTCAGGACAAGCCCGGGCCCTGTGTATTAAATCCTTCTTCAATTTATGTTGTGATAGGTAATAGAAAAAGAACGATGAATCCGCTAAGCAAGAACAAGCACTTATCAGCAAACCTCGCAAATTTAGCATTCATTCCTCGTCAGCCAACGCCTATACCAAAAATTGAGACGGATAAATATTTTAACACACTAACACTAGCCTTACTAAACGTCAGGTCTTTGGCAGGAAAATCTTTTTTAATCAATGATTAAGCACTATCTTGATTTTATGTTTTTAACTGAAACATGGTTGGACCATAATAACAGTGGTGCTGTTCTCATTGAGTCAGCTCCCCCCAGTTTTATGAGTGAGCATAGAGTGAATAAGAAAGGAGGTGGAGTAGCCATTTTGTATAATGACTCATTCCATTGTACTCTAATATCTTATGGAAATTTTGCTTCTTTTGTATATGTGACTCTTCAGCTAAAGTCCTCCCCTCGAGCTATATTTCTAAATATCTACAGACCACCGAAATACTGTGCAGCTTTCTTCGATGACTTTACTGAACTGCTATCTATGATCTGTATTAACTTTGACTGTGTAATTATTGCTGGTGATTTTAACATTCATGTGGACAACCCTCAGGACAGAGGGACCAAAGAACTGTGTTGTGTTTTTGAGAACTATGGACTGACTCAGCATGTGACGGAACCCACGCACAATAAGGGGCACACTCTGGACTTGATTATCTCCAAGGGTTTGAACATTTCCAAGGTTGTGGTGACTGACGTTGCTCTCTCTGATCATTCATGTGTTTGCTTTAACGGCACTGTCTCGGTGCCCAAAAATGTCCAAACTAAGGTAATCAGAAAACGGTATATCACTGAAAACACCAGTGAAACATTCATTCAGCTTTTCTCCTCCACACCCGCCCTCTCTGGGGTCTCAGTCTCAGCATCTGAACTTTTATCTACCAAGGCCTGCAATGATTTTGCCTCCCTTTTCGAAGACAAGATTCAGAAAATTAGACTAACTGTCAGTGCCTCCATATCAAGTAAGGGATATGTGTTGCCACACTGTCCAGGCAAAACAAATTCCAATATCACACAATTTCATATGAGCAACCATAAAAACCTGGAGGACATTATACAACATCTGAAAACCTCCTCCTGTTGCCTTGATATTCTACCAACAGGCCTTTTCAAAAATGTTTCAAATTGTGATCTTCTGATCTTTTACAGATTGTAAACACGTCTCTACTCTCAGGTATCTTCCCAAAGGCCCTGAAAACTGCAGTCATCAAGCCACTTTTAAAAAAGAACAACCTAGACACGGCATTACTGAGCAACTATAGGCCGATATCTAACCTTCCATTCTTAAGTAAAGTCATTGAAAAAGCGTTTTTTTAACAACTCAACCTTTTCTTGTCACTAAACAATGGTTTTGATGCCTTCCAGTCGAGTTTTCGACCACACCACAGCACTGAGACAGCTCTTGTTAAAGTATTTAATGACATCCACTTAAACACAGATAGTGGCAAAACTGCAGTCTTAGTATTACTTGATCTCAGTGCTGCATTTGACACGGTCGACCATGACATATTACTACACCGATTAGAAAACTGGGTTGGCCTTTCTGGCTCAGTCCTAAACTGGTTTAAATCCTATTTAAAGAATAGGGACTACTTTGCATCTATAGGTAATTATACATCTGACCATACAAATATGACGTGCGGAGTTCCCCAAGGCTCCGTTCTGGGGCCTCTTCTGTTTAACATCTACATGCTTCCACTGGCTCAGATTATGGAAAACAACAAAATAAGTTACCACAGTTATGTGGACGACACACACATTTACATAACCTTATCGCCTGGAGACTATAGTCCTATACAAACACTGACTAAGTGCATTGAACAAATTAACGAATGGATGTGCCAGAACTTTCTTAAATTAAATGAAGAAAAAACTGAGGTGGTTGTTTTTGGAGCAAAAGAGGAACGATTAAAAGTCAGCGCTCAGCTTCAAACGACAATGTTAAAAACAACAGACAACGCCAGAAATCTTGGTGTAATTATGGACTCAGACCTGAATTTCAACAGCCACATTAAGACAATTACAAAGTCATCCTATTACCACCTTAAGAATATATCGAGGGTTAAGGGACTTATGTCTCAGCAGGACTTGGAAAAACTTGTCCATGCTTTTATCTTCAGTAGACTTGACTACTGTAACGGTGTCTTTACAGGTCTCCCTAAATAATCAATCAGACAGCTGCAACTGATTCAGAATGCTGCTGCTCGAGTCCTCACTAAGACCAAGAAAGTGGATCACATCACTCCAGTTCTGAAGTCTTTACACTGGCTTCCTGTGCCTCAGAGAGTTGATTTCAAAATACTTTTGCTGGTTTATAAATCATTAAACGGTTTAGGTCCAAAATACATTTCTGACCTGCTAGTAAACTACGACCCACCCAGACCTCTCAGGTGGTCTGGGACAGGTCTGCTTTCTGTCCCCAGGGTCAGAACTAAACAGGGAGAAGCAGCATTTAGTTTCTATGCTCCACATATTTGGAACCAACTTCCAGAGAATTGCAGGTCCGCTGCAACTCTCAGTTCTTTTAAATCAAGGCTGAAGACCTTTCTTTTTGATGTTGCCTTTCGCTAAATAACTACCCATTTCTTATACTTTCGTTGCTTATTTTATCTGCTTTTATATTTTTAACTGTTTGTAACTGCTCTTTAATGTTTATTTTCTTATACTGCAACTCCCAGACTATGCTCCTGTGAAGAGTACAGTATGGGAACAGGAAAAAAACCTCTGCAACAAGCACATAATCACAACATGAGTCGACAACATGACTTGCAACAGGGGAGGGGAATGGGGGGGTGGAGGTAACCCAGCACAGGCAAGCAGCCATCCGGTCCTGCAGCCGACACATGCCGCTGGTCACAGACCCGCTTGTCAGACTGGGGGTTAAAAAGCGGCGAAGGCGTGGGACGGGGGTATTGGGGAAGTTGGGGCCTGGAGAGAATCGCTTTGCCTGGCATTCCAATCTTGGTGCCTCAGTCCGCAGGATGTCATAGCGTTAACACAGCAGGTTGCCATGGAGACAACCTTGAATAGGTCCTAAGCAGAGTCAACAATCAGCAGGTGTCTGAGGGAAGTTGGGGGAGGAACGCAAGAGCGTCTCTCTGCACTGCTCTTCCAGGGGAGTTGTTGTTCCAGCAGCGGCCTTGGCCGAGGCCAGTGCTGGATAAGGGAGCCATAATATCGGACTTGAGAGGCTCCACAATCTACCATGACACCCAGCGGCTGCTCTGTCAGGATCGCGCACACACGCTGGGCTGTGTACTGAAAGAAGAAAGTTTGGAAGCTTTTCAAGGATATTGAAAATGAACCACGGTCGTAAATGCAGTGTTCCAGGCTGTACAACGGAATACTGGCCCAGAGAAAAGCACCGCAGAGGACGTGTCTGCAGGGCTGTCCCTGATAAATGTCCCCGCACTGGCACAGTGTGAGTTGTGATTCCTTGGTGGTCAGTTTGGTTTGAAATGTGCTGGGGACAGAGACGCATTCAGAATTGCATTTCCAGAAGTGCTGGATACAATGACTCATTTATTTTTTTTCTCTTTTGCGCAGGTCATGTTTTGAAAGTACGTGTACCCACTGTCCCCACCGAAATCAACGCCTATGCCCAAGGGTAACGTTACAACACCAGTAGCTGCTCACGCTGTATGTGTGTGTGTGTGTGTTTGTGTGTGTGTGTGTGTGAGCGTGACACATGACTAAAAAGCGATGACTAAACTATGTGTCTCTGGTGGTTTGTACAGTAACATTAGTTGTTGAGTTTAAATGTGTCGGAGCAGAAATGAAGTTGGAAGCCGGGACACCCTGTCCCTTCTACCCTTTCTACCTGCCTGCGCACTGTGACAGTGTTGCCAACTTAGCAACTTTATCACTAGATTTAGCGACTTTTCAGACCCCCATAGTGACTTTTTTTTCACAAAAGCGACTAGCGACAAATCTGGTGACTTTCTGTAGAAAAATACAGCGATTTTCTGTAGAAAAGACGCCAGTATTGTCTATTTCTCTCCTTTGTCCACCAAATCACCTTTCTCTGTGTCTGAGCTGCAGAGCAGAGGAGCAGCCCCGCCCGTCTCTCCTCTCAGAGTCTCGTTCTAAACCAACCAATCAGCGTGCAGCTCATCTAAATATTCATGAGCATGTCCATATAAGGTAGAAAAGCTCTCACCCATTCCAGGGAACAAAATACAGGGTTGCATTGGAAGCACAGAACAGCACACGGGACATTATCAGCCCAAACAATGTTACATACCCTATTAGGAGACCTTAAAGGACTACAATTCTATTCAATTCAATTTTATTTATAGTATCAAATCATAACAGGAGTTATCTCAAGACACTTTAGGTCTAGACCACACTCTATAATTTACAGAAAAACCCAACAAATCCCCCAAGAGCAAGCACTCAGTGCAACAGTGGCGAGGAAAAACTCCCTGTTAGGAAGAAACCTGGGACAGACCCAGGCTCTTGGTAGGTGGTGTCTGACGTGCCGTTGGGGTGCATCACAGTATAGTTAATAAACCGTGGCTAGAAATAGTGGTTGTAGTAGTGCAGGGAGCAGCACGGCAGGGTATTTCAGCAGAACCACGGCAACAGCTGGAACCATGATTTTGGTGCCATCCTAATCCTGGGATTTCATCCTGGGTGAAAAAGAAACAGAAAGACTCCGGGGAGCAAGCTCCCAGAGCTAGGTTAGTAACAAGCATTTCTGGGACAGAGAAGCAGGTGGGCCGGGCTAGGCAGATGCTGCAACTCCTCACTCCCTAACTATAAGCTTTATCAAAGAGGAGAGTCTTAAGTTTACTCTTAAATGTGGTGACAGTATCTCCCTCCCAGACCCAGACTGGGAGCTGGTTCCATAGGAGAGGAGCCTGATAGCTAAAGGCTCTGGCTCCCATTCTACTTTTAGAGACTCTAGGAACCACAAGTAACTCGGCATTCTGGGAGCGCAGTGCTCTAGTGGGACAGTAAGGTACTATGAGCTCTTCAAGATATGATGGTGCTTGACCATTTAGAGCTTTGTAGGTCAGGAGGAGGATTTTAAATTCAATCCTGAATTTTACAGGGAGCCAATGCAGAGAAGCTAATAAGGGAGTAATATGATCTCTTTTCTTAGTTCTTGTCAGAACACGAGCTGCAGCATTCTGGATCAGCTGGAGAATTTTAAGTGACTTGTTTGAGCTTCCTGATACTAAGGAATTACAATAGTCCAGCCTGGAAGAAACAAATGCATGGTCTAGTTTTTCAGCATCGTTCTGAGACAGGATGTTCCTTATTTTGGCAATGTTACGAAGATGAAAATAGGCTGTTCTTGAGGTTTGTTTTAAGTGGGCATTAAAGGATATATCCTGGTCAAAAATAACTCCTAGATTTCTGACAGTAGTGCTGGAGGCCAGGGCAATACCATCCAAGGTAGCTATATCTTTAGATAGTAAGTTTCGATGTTGTTTAGATCCCAACACAATTACCTCAGTTTTGCTTGAGTTTAGCATCAGAAAGTTGTAGGTCATCCATGATTTTATATCTTTAAAACATGCTTGAAGTTTAGCTAACTGACTGATTTCATCTGGTTTGATTGATAAGTATAATTGGGTGTCATCTGCATAACAGTGAAAGTTAATTGAGTGTTTCCTAATAATATTGCCTAGAGGAAGCATATATAAGGAGAATAGAATTGGTCCAATCACTGAGCCTTGTGGAACGCCATGGTTAACTTTAGCGTACTTGGAGGATTTGTCATTAATATTAACAAATTGAGATCGATCAGAGAAATAGGACTTAAACCAGCTCAGTACGATTCCTTTAATACCAACTAAGTGTTCCAGTCTCTGTAACAGGATGGTATGGTCAATAGTGTCAAAGGCAGCACTAAGATCTAGTAAGACAAGTATGGAGACAAGTCCTTTGTCTGAAGCAGTTAGAAGGTCGTTAGTAATTTTCACCAGTGCCGTCTCTGTGCTATGATGCTTTCTAAATCCTGACTGAAAGTCCTCAAATAAACTATTGCTATGTAGGAAATCACATAACTGATTAGCAACTACCTTCTCAAGGATTTTGGAGAGGAAGGGAAGATTAGATATAGGTCTGTAGTTGGCTGGTGGGTTTTTTCAGAATAGGTTTAATCGCAGCTACTTTAAATGACTGTGGTACATAACCTGTTAATAAAGACATATTAATCATATCTAATAATGAAATGTTAACCAGTGGTAGCGCTTCTTTAAGTAACCTTGTTGGGATGGGGTCTAAGAGACAGGTAGATGGCTTAGCTGAAGAGACCTTTAACATTAATTGTTGAAGGTTTATAGGGTAAAAGCAGTCTGAGTATATGTCAGGTCTTGTCGTTCCTTCTAGCAGTCCTGCGTTTGAAGGTGAACTGTTAGAAGTTGAGGGCAAAAGGTGATTAATTTTATCTCTAATTGTTATAATTTTATCATCAAAAAGCTCATGAAGTCGTCACTACTCAGAGCTATAGGAATAGATGGCTCAGTAGAGCTGTGACTGTCTGTCAGCCTGGCTACAGTGCTGAAAAGAAACCTTGGGTTGTTCCTATTTTCTTCTATTATTGATGAGTAATAGTCTGATCTGGCATTTCTGAGGGCCTGCCTATAGGATTTCAGACTGTCTTGCAAATCTAAACGAGATTCGTCCAGTTTGGTGGAATGCCATTTACTTTCCAGTTTTCGTTTTCGTTTTAGTTTGCGAGTTTGGGAGTTATACCAAGGTGTTAGTTTCTACGCCACCGTTTGTTGAAATAGGGCTTATCACGGTCTCAGAGTACTCTGTGAGTACAGGTCTAATATGGGTTGATCTATCCCGTAAAATAACCATGCGTCATGTTTACAGTAATCACTTACTCTGTGGACAGCTGTTTATTGGGTCCATTCGGTGTTTTTCCCAGTTGACTTTATCACACCGGAAATAAAAGTTGAGGACTGCAGGATGGATCAAAGCTGAGAAATCCTCGGTAGCTGCGACACAACTGGGGCAGAACGCTCATCTTGATCTGACACGTTGAGCCTGGTCCAGCAGTACCTTGTCCCACTCGCCACATCACAGACACTCTATTTCAGTCGGCATATCCCCGCACACTCCCACCTCCAGATTTGTTGGCTTTCATCCTCACGTCCTCAGGCTGTTCAGCGATCGCTGCCTCCTCCTCCTGTCGTTTTATTCCCAAAGCACGCAGCTCCTCTCCGTCCTGTGTGTGTTGCCGGCGCGTCCGGAAAGTAGGTGAAGGGTCGTGGCCGGGCGATCTACCTCAGCTGTAGCTAGTTGGACTTCAGCTAAGGACTGCTGCAGTATTTAGACCCGGGCAGAACTCATCTTCGGCGCCAGATCCTTACAGCTACCAATGTGGTAACTTGTCTCCCAGTGTGATAGCTACCTTGTTTGTTCACGTCAGTACTTTCCTGTATTTCCTCGTGCTTCGCCCACTGTGTCTGCCTGCGATTCTCTGTGTTTTGGGTCAGAGCCTCGGCCGTAACAACAGCTGCGTGATCTCTGCGCCAAGTAGCAGTGCTTCGGCTGGCTACTTCCACCCAATATAGTCCCAAATCAATATATGCCTAGGAAATCGTCTAGTCTTATTTTGCGTTGCTATTTTTACTAGTTGTGAATACACAGGCCACAAGAAGTAATTAGGTTGTTTTGTTGTTGTTGGCTCACTTTTACTCGCGACATGCTAACGGCAACAAAGGATTCCATTCACTACGCTAAGCTAAGCTAACGCGGGCTCCACTGGACTGAGACAATGCATGCACTGAGACGAAAAATGTGTTTGCCCACCTATCTACATCTAGGGGAGATCGTAATAAGCCCTATTTCAACAAACGGTGGCGTAGTCCTTTAAGAAACAGTGTCAAATACCCTATATAATCATTCTATCACCCCTTTAAAATATTCCAAAATAAAACATGCACATCTGAATAAAGTGCTTTCACCAATTCATCAGGCTTCCCGTACATCATGAGATGGCATACCACGGACTGTAAAAATAATGGACAAAGCTTCCTGGTCTGAAGCCAATCCTGAAGCTCCTTATAGCTGCATTGCATCTCATTTCCAGCTGGGGGCGACTCCACTGGCTCCAAAAAGTCTTGTTATGGAAGTCTATGAGAAAATGAGCCTACTTCTCTCTTGATTTATTACCTTTTGTTCATCATTTGTATCACATTTGGTCGGATACTGAATTGGTGACCCTCATTTTGAAACTGAGTTGATTGTATAGATTTGCTGTGTGTGAAGCATCCACATTTTAGAATCTGTAGCTTCATTGCAGCAACATTCATACTTGAAGCACTGTCCACTGTCATGGCTTCAACTTTGTGTTCTATTAGAATCAGCTTCATACAAGGAATTTGACCATTTTGTGTTTCTCTCCATGAATAATTACACATAAACATTAATATACATACGGCAGAACAAGCACAACAAAGCTTAACAAAGTCAAGCTCAAGTCAAGTCATTAAAGGGCTTCACAATCTCTACAACAAATGACAGCCTCTATCCTTAGACCCTCAAATCGGATGAGGAACAAGCTGCCAATCTGCCACAGCTCATTGTAGAGAGGGTGAGGAGGATTATCCAAGACGGCTTTGATTTTGTCCCTGGTCCTCCTCTCTGCCACTGCCTGGTCATTGTCCACTTTCGACCTGGATCACCTAGCTGGCCTCCCTTAACAGCTTGTTGAGACTGCTGACCTCCAAGCCTGGATGCCACTACCCCAGCACACCACTCTTTACTCTTTCAGCTAAAGCTAATTTAAGGCCTCAATAAAAGATGGACTTGAAAATGTTGAACCTATCCTTTAAGGAGGTAGAGAAATGTCCTGTTTCCCAGCTCTGTTGATGCTTCATAAAAGCAGCAATGTTACGACTATTGTTGAGCCGGATACTCGGCTGAAACGAGTATCCGGTACGGATAAAGCACTTTTGCTGAGTACGAGTATTATACGAGTAATACGAGTCCATATCTGTGCTCGGATTGAATAAAAATCCTCATTGGGTAGCTGACTGTGTCTGCGTCCTGTGATAGGCTAGAAGTCACAGGGCCCCTCCCCTCCACACACTCTGCTCACTCACTCACAGAACACAGAAGAGAACAGCTGTCTCTCTCTCTGTCTCTCCCTCAGTCACTCAGGTTCGCGGGTCTTTTCCATTAACGTTTAGGGTCTCTTCAGCTTCAGGTTTGTTTTTTACTTCGGTTTGTAGTACTTACTTATTAACCAGTAGAGTTCTGGTAAACGTGGGGTACGTGGTTCTTGGTAGAATGTGACTCACGTTGCGTCTCTGCCTGTCGGAGATTTGTTTTCTTTTTTAAACCGTCAGCTGGCTCTAACAGCGTCGGACTATTTGATCCGTAGAACACAGTCCCCCCCGCCCCCATCTCTCTCTTTCTTTCTCTCTCTCTGTCTCTCTCTTACTCACTCACACACACACACACACACACACACACACACACACACACACACACACATACCTGGTGTGAAAATAAACAAAAAGAAAGTTATGTTGAGTATGAAAACTCTTGTTCATTACATTTTACTTCATTATTGCAACCGCATGTGTTGTATTCATTGTTGCAAAACTTGTTCTGTATATAGTTTGTTATCGTGATCAAAACCATTGATCTGAAGCTCAATGCTGCAGACATTGGGGACTCTAGTCACATGACTTGACTCGAGTTAGACTCGAGTCGCAAATTTTAGGACTTGAGACTTGCTTGATAAACATTCATAAAAGACTCGACTTGACTTTGACTTGATATTCATGACTTGAGACTTGACTTAGACTTGAGTCAAATGACTTGAAATGACTTGATTTTCTGTTTAATAAATATATTTTTTTTCCCCCTCTGATATTGAGGAGGAGTTAACGTTACGATTTTAGTGCTGTTGCATGCGCGGGACCCCGTTGTTATGGTGACGCGCCACACGGCGGCAGACCTGCAGTAAACGAGACTGGCTACGGCTGTTACTTAACGTCATGGATTCCTCTGCACCGAAAATAATAAAGTTTGGCTGTAAGGATTACACATCTGACCAGGTAAAGAAGAAACGGACGGCGGTTTGCAAGGTCTGCAGTACAAAACATTCCGACGTCAACCACCACCACAGCGAATTTCATCAGACACTTCAAATCGGGAAAGATTCAGGTTCCAGTCCCCATATTCAGCTGAACCACTATTTGGACGCTTGTGATGAACAGAACTCCCTTCAGTTTTGGGCCATGAATAAGCACACCCTCCCCCCTTTGTTCAAGGTGGCGGTAAGAACGAATACAACTAGGCACACTGTATACATACACACAACTGCTCTCTCTCTCTCTCTCTCTCTCTCTCTCTCTCTCATCTATCTATCTATCTCTATCTCTATCTCTATATCTATCTATCTATCTCTATATCTATCTATCTATCTATCTATCTATATCTCTATATCTATCTATCTATCTATATCTCTATCTCTATATCTATCTATATCTCTCTCATGCAGACACACACTTGTGCAGATTAAGTATGTGAATAAAGCTAGGCACACATACACACACAACACACTGCACTCTCTCACACACACCACATGCACACATTCACTCACCAATATTAATAACTTTTCATTCACTCTCAAACACGCACACATTCACTCAAAAATACACTGACAAAAATTAACATATAGCCTACTATTCAATCTCTCCAAATTATGCAAAGCTGGTGGGATTCAGCTACTCTTAAAGAATATGTTGTTTTTAGGTTAAATGTGTTTCTGTCCCATAACAGTGAGGCATGTTTGAAGAATATTATTTGACTTAGAAACCATTATACTTGAATTGTTTGAATGAATTTCATGATTTGATGTCATGTTTGAGGCATATTGAACAAATATGTATGTTGATTTTTTTTTTTTTGTTGGCCTAATATCAGTTTTAGGCTGTGCTTTTTTAATCTTTATACATTTAAACTGTTCAGATATATGTGGCTTGGACCCAATGTCTTTTGAATATTGAGTAGGAAAAAATGCAAATAAAACTCCAGCAGTTATAACCACTGTCTTCAGCTTGTTTAAAAATGGAAACTTTTGTATGACTTGACTTGTGACTTGCTTGACCAAAGCTATGACTTGACTTGACTTGCTTGATTGTCACACAAAATGACTTAGACTTGCTTGAGACTTGAAGGTTAAGACTTGAGACTTGCTTGTGACTTGCCCATGTGTGACTTACTCCCATCTCTGCAATGCTGATTATGTCATGTAAATAGTTTTCTAATCAGCAATAGATATAACAATTTATGATCAACCCATATCAATTGCGTGCTTAAAATAACATACTGGTTAAAGCCCCGCCCATTTCAAGACAACCCAACCCACTTCTGAGTTAGGCCCCGCCCAGTCCGAGTACAGATACAGATAATTCATATGGTTAACAGATACAGATAATGCTGTACTCGCTCATCTCTAGTTACGACGTTAGCTCAACTCATCACACATACTGTTCCTGGACTTGTTCTGTTTCTACAGTGTGTTGTATTTCACAGTTGCCTTTCAAAACTCCAACAGTGAGATAGAAGGACATTTTGGGGCTTGGGGGTGCCCAACCATGGCACAGCTATTTTGACTGTCCTGAGTGGGAATAAATGTGTGCATGTGACGTGTTTTGGCTTGATAGCAGTGTTTCTGCACTGAAGCTGCTGACAGACTAGTGTGCTAGCATTCAACATTATTTGCCAAAAAAACATTCCACATTTTATTCAGAGAGGGAAAGCCTCAAAAACTTTCTCACAAACATGACATAGCACTTGATTACTATTGCCAGAGATGGGAAGTAACGAAGTACAAATACTTCGTTACTATACTTAAGTAGATTTTTCAGGTATTTTTACTTTACTTTACCATTTATTTTTGTGCCGACTTTTTACTTTTACTCCTTACATTTTTAACACAAATACCGGTACTTTCTACTCCTTACGTTTTACAAAAGTGGCTCGTTACTTACCCACTTACAAAAGCGCGATGATACGTAACAACATTGTTTGTGACAGAACGTTCTCATTTTCATTCATAAATTCACCCCGTCTGTGTTGTGAAGCTCTGACATTTGGACCTTGGGGGTTTCCGTGGCGCTGGATCTGACGTGAGGTCACTTAACGTTACTAAGCAACAACGAGTTGCATTCTTTGCGCGGTCTTTCCTTTCTTGCAACTAGTTAGTTACCTAGAGTTTGAACTAAGTTTTATAAGTAACGAGATATGAAACGTTACTAAACAGACCTAAATAACAATACTTCAGTGTTTTCTGAAGTCTGTCCCTGAAGCTGCTGCCACCAACGTTAGCCTACTGTTACCTGGTAAGTGAGAATAGCTTATATGATACCGCGCGTGTGTGTGTGTGTGTGTGTGTGCGTGCGCCTGTGTGTGGGTCTGTGTGTCTATGTGTGTGTACCTGTGTGTCTGAGTACTGCAGTAAACAGAATACAGTGTTTATATTTCCTTGTTTCAGATGATGAGAGACAGTGAGAACTCCCGGCCTTCATAAGGTCAATGACTATGCAACATTAGAGTAAATTCTTAAATCTTAAATATGCATTGCTTTACACAATTAAATGACTATATGGTAATGTTAGTTAGCAATGGTCAGATAATTAACTAAAATAGAAAGAGTGGAGCTTTTTATGCATTTGTTAGCCATGGTGTTGAAGATTGTAAACAGTTTTTTAAATACTTTTGAGTAAATGTAGGCCCTTATCAGCAGATTTTATTGCTAATCGATACAAAAGTTGTATGATGATGCTAATTATTAGTCATGGTTTTGTGTGGCAGTGGGGGGGTGTCGGTTAAACGGCTTATTTGTGTGATGTGATGTCCTGTTGCGTTCAGGTTCGGTTGCGTTTCTCAAAAAGTTAAATCTGTCTCATCTTTTCTCAACTCTAAGTGTTGTTTTTCCAGGACTTTAAATTAACGCCATCAATACTTAAACGTCTGTTGCCCGTGTACAGTTGGTATTCAGAAACGTCACAGTACCGACTGTCTGGGGTGTCGCTCTGGGACAGGCGAGTATGAGGCTGGGAGGGGAAAATCACAGTATACTCACTACACAAAAATAGAATACACCACTGGTTAGTTGTACTCTAAAAGTATGCAGAACTTACATGTAGATTCCTTTAAATGTTGAATAAAAATGGAACTGGATCTGTGAATTATTACAGAATCACAATTGAATTGAATTCATACTCAGTCAGAATCTTATTAACCTGGAGTCCCAGTCTCTGTCACAATAATCATATATGTGATGTTTTAGGCCTTTTGGCAGACATCCATTTAAAATGTAGACAATGGCATATATACATAAAGAGCCTTTTCTCCATGGCTACTGAAGTTTCTCAGCTTGCACTCTAGTAACATTTGTGGTCCAGGTAGCTTTGCATAAAAAATGGTTGTCATTCGCAAGGCTACTTTTACTTTTATACTTTAAGTACATTTCCAAGCCTGTACTTTGTTACTTTTACTTGAGTAAATAAGTTAAATCAGTACTTCTACTTTTACCAGAGTATTTTTTAACAAAAGTATCTGTACTTCTACTTAAGTATGAGAAGTGAGTACTTTTGCCATCTCTGACTATTGCTAAAAACTGTTCAGGATGGCAGACGTCCCAGATCTGGCTCCTGACCAAATGTGAATAAAGTGATCTTTGCACTGTGAGCTTCATCCACCACACAAAACCCAACATCCTTCCAACTTCAGTGTTGAAGATTGAATTGAATTAAAATTAATAAAAATGTATTCTGGAAAACTGCATTACTTCATTATGTCGGAGGGAGCTGAAACCACCGGGACTGGGTCTGAGTTTTAATATAATATTGGCCCTATATAAATCTGCCAACCACTTTATTGGTGTAACACAGAGTGGACTGGCTGTTTTCCCTTCCACCTCCCTCCCAGCATCAGAAACAGCCTTCAGTGGCAGTAGTGGGTAGAGAGCAGTCTGTATATATGTATATATGACAGATCACAGGCATTGCTAAATAGGAAACAGAAGGCCCATTTGAGGTTCACCCAAAGGTCTGCCGCATCCCGCTGCCACAGCAATGCATTTATTCTAAAATGGCTGCCGGTTATTTGTGCATTACTGGCCTACTTTGAGCAATACCATTCTCAGTTTATGTGGAAGAGGCGGGAGGCGGCGAACCATCCGTCATAAGCTCCTAAAAGTCACAGAGTGAGAAATGACAGAGTGTTCCCAGAACATTGTTCAAACCCCCAAAAAGGCCAACCCCTCCATAACTGCTCTATAAAAAAGCGGTGAAGCTGGTAACCCATCTGTCTCTCTCTGTGACAGGAATTAGATGGTAAGATAAACAGCATGCAGAGGACAGCTGACATTTCAGGAAACTGAGAAAATTGTAAAAATAAGGGCACTGAGCCCCCTGCAAAAGGCCACTCAGTTAAACTAAGCATTTGTTTATTTGGCTGTATGAAAACCTATTTGTTTTCCCTTCAAAAGCTACTGTGAAAGCGGATGGAGGTCAGCGTGTGCAGCTTAGACACAATAATGTTTAAAAACCTGGCAGGGAATTAATCTCCAAGGCACAAACTGCTCTGGTATACTTCTAGTAAAGTGAGTCCCTGGACTCCATATAAAGCTGCTCCAAACTCTGCTGTCCAGGAAAACACACTATACTGTCTGTGAAATTGATCGTAGGCAATGTTCATTCTTCAAATACTGAACTTTTGTTTAATTTGCAGGATGATTACAAGAGCCTTTGCAAAAAAAGAAAGAAAACCGAGTCCAAACACTTCAGCTCCCAGGTAATACAACCCCAAATCAGAAAAAGTTGGGACAGTATGGAAAACACAAATAAAAAAAGAAAGTAGTGATTTCTAAATGTACTTTGACTTGTATTTCATTGCAGACAATACAACAGCACATAATTTAATGTGTTCCTCATGATTTCTATTGTATTTCCTATTTTGGTTCTTGCAACACTTTTCAAAAAAAGTTGGAACAGTAAAGCATTTACCACTTTGTAATGTTGCCATTCCTTTTCACAACACTTAAAAGACCTTTAGGGACTGAAGACACCACGTGATGAAGTGTTTCAGGTGAAATTTTGTCCCATTCTTGCTGCAAACAAGTCTTAAGGTGGGCAACAGTACGGGGCCTTCGTTGTCAAATTTAGCGCTTCAAAATGTGCCACACGTTCTCTATTGGAGACAGGTCGGGACTGCAGGCAGGTCAGTCAAGTACCCGTATCCTCTTCCTCCGCAGCCAGGACTTTGTAATGTGTGCAGAATGTGGTTTTGCATTATCTTGTTGAAATATGCATGGACGTCCCTGGAAAAGATGTCTTCTTGAAGGCAGCATATTGTGCTCCAAAATCTCTATGTACTTTTCAGCATTAATGGTGCCATCACAGAAGTGCAAGTTACCTTTGCCAAGGGCACTGACACAACCCCATACCATGACAGACCCTGACTTTTGGACTTGTTGCTGGTAACAGTCTGGATGATCCTTTTCTTCTTTGGTTCTTTGAGCATTTCTCCCAAAAAATACCTGAAATACTGATTCATCTGACCACAGTACACGTTTCCACTGTGTGATGGTCCATCCCAGATGCCTCCGAGCCCAGAGAAGTCGACGGCGCTTCTGGACACTGTTAACATAGGACTTCCTTTTGGCACAGTACAGTTTTAACTGGCATTTGTGGTTGTAACTACGTAATGTGGTACTTGACAAAGGTTTGCCAAAGTAGTCCTGAGCCCATGTGGTGATATCGCTTATAGATGAATGACGGTTCACGGTTGTTCATCTTAGGCTTGCGCCCTTGTCCTTTACGCACTGAAATTCCTCCACATTCCTTGAATCTTTTAATTATGTTATGCACTGTTGAAGGTGAAATAAGCAAATGTCTTCCTATCTTTCTTTGAGGAACATTGTTTTTAAACATTTCAATAATTTTCTCACGTATTTGTTGGCAAACTGGCGATCCTCGGCCCATCTTTGCTCCTAAAGGACTAGACCTTGGATGCTGCTTTTGTACCAAATCATAATTACAATCACCTGTTGACATCACCTGTTTCAAATCACATCATTATTTAACCAATTTACCTGATTACTAGCCCTAAATTGCTCCTGTCCCAACCTTTTTTGGAATGTGTTGCAGGTCTGAATGACAGGAAAGGATGTATATTTACAAATGAAATTAGGTTAACCAGACAAAACATGAAATCTTTTGTGTTGACATTGTCTGCAATGAAAAAGTCAAAGTACATTTAGAAATCACTACTTTCTTTTTTTATTTGTGTTTTTTATACTGTCACAACTTTTTCTGATTTGGGGTTGTACAATATTTGAGTGATCCGGATGTCAAGCTTGGAAAAATAAAAAATAAAGTACTGTGGAGGTGTGGAGAGTGTGTGGGGAGGAGGTGGTGGCTCAGGTGGGCAGCCAGGGAGGTACTGATTGTCACAGCTGCAACGAGTTGTCTAATCATGCTCTCTCTTGTGAAAAGCAGCAGCATGCCGGAGCGGGAGGAGAGTTTTGGCCGACATTTGAGAAGTGAAGACGCTGACACAGAGGGAAAAGGACGGTCAGTGTGAGAGAGACTGAACAGGGGAAGTTTGGACATTCGCGACTGAGAGTCTTGGGCCAAGTGGGAGCGAATAAACTCTGTGAGATCTCTCTGACACATTGCGCCCTGTTTGTGTGAAGTTGGCAAAAATAAAGAGCTGTGTAAAACAGTCCTCCCCGAGTGTGTGGTGATCCTGGGTGAACAGAGGTCCGCAGCAACAGAGTTGCTACAAGTACGTATAGGGAAGTAATGTGAATGTCCTCGAGATATATGCAAGCTAATATATGATATAAATTGTGATTTACCTGTGTGGTTACACACCTATCTCTGTAATACAGGTTTAATCACCATGCCATATCAACCCGGTCTCACGGCAGTTCGTGAAATTGTCACGTTATTTTGATCTATTATTTCGTGTGACCATTTCACAAACTGCCATGACACCGGGCTTCACCACGAAATGGGAATGTGACCACTGGGCTGCAGCCAGCCTGCTCTGGGGAAACGCCACACGCGGTAGAAGGTGACAACAACCGCCACCGGGACACGATCCGCGGTCTCTGAGGAACACAACGACGGGGAAATTAAACGCTACACGCCGGCGACAACAACGGGATGGACCGCCACACGCGGGACACGATCCCCGGTCTCTCACGCGCTACAACAACGGGATGGTTGGAAAAGGAGGACAGGGAAAAGAACCAACACACGCGGGACGCAACGACAACAACAGGACGGTTGTGGTTAGGAAATGGAGAGCGGGGAAAGGAACCATCACAAGCCAGACGCGATCGCGGGTCTCTGGGGTGAAAGTCCTGGAAAAGGAGAATGGGGAAAGGAACCGTCACATCGCGGGTCTCCGGGGTGAAATTCCTGTGTTTGACCCATCCACCACCCCAACCAACCTCTTTACACGGATTTTCGGCTTTTCTACTCGCTACCATAATCGTGCCGTTATCACGAAATATGCTTCCCATTGAAGTACATTAGTTTAATATTCATGCTCACCACCGCGGAAAAAACGAGAAAATCGTGTCCCTGTACACGGATCAATAGATTAAATAACATCACAATTTCACGAACTGCCATGAGACTGGGCTGGCCATATACAACATTATTTGCCGTTATTACCAAAATTAGGCACATCCTGTCTCAAAACGATGCTGAAAAACTAGTCCATGCATTCGTTACTTCCAGGCTGGACTACTGTAATTCCTTAATAATTCCTTTGAATGCTCAAATAAGTCCCTTAAGACTCTCCAGCTGATCCAGAACGCTGCAGCTCGTGTTCTGACAAGAACTAAGAAAAGAGATCATATCTCTCCTGTATTAGCTTCTCTGCATTGGCTTCCTGTAAAATTCAGGATTGAATTTAAAATCCTTCTCCTGACCTACAAAGCTGTGGTGTGTTGATTGGTGGACACGTGGGTAGGCTTCAACAAAGACTTCACACAAGTCATGTCTGATTGTTCTCTCTCTGCATTCTCCTTCTCCTAGGCTCCACATCTCCTGGTTTGGTTTTTTTTCACCTCCTTTGTTGCAGTTGTCATTTATCCACATATCTTTGACTCACCCACACATCACCTACACTACTGATAATATTGATTCCACACGTTTTGATTCTGTTACAAATTGTTATGTACACATGTTCCACCAAAACAAGTTCCTTCCTGTGACTATTTAGCAGAGGCACTGTGCGTAGCTTAGCGCCTCCCATGATGATTGTGATTGGTTTAAAGAAATGCCAATAAATCAGAGCACGTTTTCCTCCAGTCCCAGAATGCTGTGTGGACTAGCCAGACCTTCCTTCGCATCGTTGTGGAGGAAGGTCTGGTGAAGCGAGACTATATGAAAAATGACATCACATAATATTGGTATACAGTAAGGTGTGGCGAGCCCAAAGGTAATTATCACAGACTTTGCAACTCTGTAGCAGCAGCAGCAGACCCAGTCAGAGACGAGCTGGGGAACACAGCGAAGCATTCAGCATAAAGAGACAAAGATTTCCTCAGGAGCTGCTGGACACATTAAATAACTTAAAGAGAGAATATTTGACCGGTATTAATCAAGCGGACACAAACACCACTTCAAATAAATGCTAAACAAACTTGATGTTGTATCATTATCAAATGCATTGTCGTTTCTGTCAATAGTCTGAAGGTGGCTGTACTTGTAGAGCAATCTCAAAAATAGAAAAAAAATTCAAAGTTTATGTGGTTTTTGATATGTCAACTCAGTTTATAATTACATTCAAGACTTGTTTTCACTGACTGGTCACCGTTGGTTCCTCCTAAACAGTGTCAGGCTGTAGATACACATTATCATGGGTCAGCAACTATCACTATCACATCAGCCAGGATGAGGGCGTGTCGAGACACGGTCAGTGTCTGGAACCAGCTAACACCATTTCTGCACAGTCCAAGGAGCTATAGTTTAGTCGAGTAATAATCAGTCAGGTGAGACAGGGAGGACAGCCAGTAAGGCTCTTCCGTCTGCCAGCTGATTAGATGTTGCTGCCTCATTAATCACAAACAGCAGCTTTGGTGCACAGTAATTAATGAATGTATTTTAATCAAATCAAAACAAAATGGTCTATTGTTTGGAGAGGAGTGTGGCTGCTAGTTATTTATTTCTGTGTGAGACCAGTCTTGGAAAGCTTTAATTGAGATATTGGCGGTGTCTGACTGAACCAGATGGGTTGAAAGAAGTTAGAGATGACTGGCGTCACACAGAGCTGGCTCACTGACTTCTTCATTAACACACTTCCACTCACAGAGGAAGTTAGGCCTGAGTGGCAGTGTTTACCAGAGGCTACTAATATGCACTAATCCAACCCACATGGTTCTGCTGGCAACATGGCAAGTATATAATCCAAGCATATTTCATATGTTAGATTATCCAGTGAAAATAATTTGGCAGCTCCGAAAACACACAAAGGTTTCCAGTGTCTGCAGTCCAGCAAAGGACAACATCCATCAGATAGGCTTCATCAGGCACTGTGTGTGTGTGTGTGTGTGTGTGTGTGTGTGTGTGTGCGTGTGCTTGTGCGCTCGCGCAAGTATGTGTTTTCACCGGCGACGTGATATGTTTCCCTCCCTCCAATACAACCTCCTTGCACATAAACAGCGCTCTCTGAAAAGCAGTGGAACTGTCTCTCAATATGCAAAACTGTGGCAGGCCCCTTTATGGCTGTCCTGTGATGTATTTTTGAGATATGCAAATATGACATTTCACTTCTGTGATTGCTCTTCAATCCCTGCTCTCCCTCCCTTCTCTCTTTCTTTTTCTTTCTCAGTCAGTGAGAGGTGAGACATCACCTGTTACAGCAGATTGCAGCATCTGTTGGTACAACTAAAAATAAATGTACTGTCACTGTCCCTTTTTCATTTGCTGACGCCTTCAATTTTAATTTTCATCGAACAAATTGAAAAAAATACTCTTTTCACTGAAGTACCTATGGACTATAGAGTAGGTTGGTTAAAACAGTTTTTCACTCACATGAGAAAGTTATTGTGGTGCTATCTACTATTCACAAACATTTATTAAAAAATGGGGTGCTCCTGTGGTGAGGACAGCAAAACATGGTTATGTAATTAAAACATTCACGGTGATAATGTAACAATCTGCTTATCAGTGATGTGCACTCCTTGAACGGGCTCAAATTTTTGGTGAACTGAGTAATTCAGTTTTTTAACTTAAGAACTTTGTTCACTCTTGCGACAGTCAACGATGCTTCAGGGCACCCGAGGTGATAATAAACACAGTAGATGCTAGATCATACCCAATAGCACAAGTATACTGCGCTGGTGTCAACACTTGGGCTTTAATACCATTAAAAAGAGTTTGAACATTTTAGTGTTTGAGTATTTTAACAGCGCTGTCTACCCACCTGCTATATGGTGGGATTTAGCATTGACCACACAACATTGGGCATGGCTAGTGCTAATGGAAATCCAGACGACAACAACAGAGCCACCAGTTGCCGTTGAAAATATATCACATTTCTGTCTGAAGAAACAAGTACAAACCTCAGCCAGATCGACAATGGATTTAAAACGTCACCGGGTTTTAAGAAACGGAAGAAATTGACTTAAACTAGTCCATCTTTTGGGACTGTAAACTTTGTTCAAAATTATAATTGTTAAAGGTATAATGGAGGATCTTCCCGAATTTTAGAAAAGAACCGCCCTCTCCACTTTTTGAAAAAATGCACATGCGCAACACTCTACCTGCTCCCGAGAGGGAACGCCTATTAAACGTGTGCACGAGAGAGCGTGCACGAGCCTAGTTCTCCTCGTGCACGCTCTGCTTACATGTTGTTGTCGGCATGTCTTATACAAGCCTACTTTCCAAAAGAAGATTTGCACTTTTTCCACTATGTCAGACTCGCCACCGGTAAGTGGAAATCTATTTACGACAAGCATCTCTATAGCTAACGTTAGCACGCTACAGGCCGACAAACAAGCTATCGTCTAGCATCTAAGTTGTTGTTTTTTATTGCTGGTGCGTTTAGAGCTTTCAAGAAGAGAGTCTTGTGGAACCTGATATTGACTACGAGCCCGTGCCCTGTTCATCCCAACCAAGATCCAGGAGGGGGGGTGCGCCTAGAGGCCGAGGGAGACGAGGTCGGGGCGGGGGCGCAAGAGCCAGCACCAGCCGAGAGCGGGGAGAAGGCGGCCGTGAGAGAGGGGGAGGCAGCGGTCGGGCTAGACGCCGTGGCCGTCTGCTCGCTGACCTGTCACAGCACGTACGACGGCCTTACGTAAACATATCCCAGAATGATTGACAACTAGGAGGACCAATAGTCTTGATGATCCACCTGGAAAAAGAAAATCCTCCACTATACCTTTAACTATGAATGTGAACTGAACTGAACTTTGAGCTTGCTCTTGTGAAGTGTGAATTTGCACAACCCTAGTGCCTATAATGTAAGGAAAAACCTTTCCTGCAAACCTCAAATTCAGGAGGAGTCAACAGTGATGCAGGCGTTGTAATAGAGACCATTGTGGTGAAGAGGAAGCTGAGCCAGAGGACAAAGCTTTAATTTACCAGTCAATCTATGTTCTGAGCCTCACCTATGGTCATGAGCTTTGGGTAGTGACCAAAAGAATGACATTGTGAATACAAGCAGCAGACATGAGTTCCCTTTGTAGGGCAACTGGGGCTCAGCCTTAAACATAGGCTGAATAGCTCAGAGTAAAGATGCAGCTCCACGTTAAACGCAGCCAGTTGATCTGGTTAAAGGTACAATATGTAACATTTCTGCAATAAAATGTCTAAAAACGACCATACCTATGTTATATATATTTTTAGTTGTGTAGTTACACTCTCCCAAATGTTTCCACCAAACTTCAAACCCAGAGAAATCTGTTATTTTATTTTCAGACACGTTTCCTTTCCTTCCTAGTCGCCTGTCAGTGGCGTCATATAACCTTTCACCCTCTAGTTCCTCGTAACTTCCTTCAAAACACGGCACCCAGGTGATACGTTTGAGCGTAATTGTAAATCATACAATGTCACAGAAAAAAATACTCCTAACCATAATACTGCTTTTTCTGCCACACAGCATCATTTTGTGATTGATAACATGCCACTTTGCAACACAGTAATACAGCAGATATCTTATTTATTGATACATATCAATATCGATCCAGTTTAATGTTACTACAATGTGTTGGTTGACAAGTAGCTAACTTAATGCTAGCTAGCTAATGCTTGGTGGATAACATTACCACATCGTTCAACACGCTCATAAAGTTATTAGTAGCATCATTGTTTTCACCACGGATAAAAGCAGCGCTGGGCTAACCCACGAATGAGTTTACCAGTAATGTTAACGTTAGCTGTATAGATTACACGACTCACTTAATGCTAATTTAGCCAGCTAGCACCCGGTCTGTCTGTCTGCCTGGGACAGCTGCAACACAGCCGGGATATGTAGCTTAGCCCACAGCCAGCCAACCGACAGCCACCATTGCAGCAATCCATACAGTATAAGTACTATACAGCACTTAACTCCGGTGCCGGGTGCTTACGACACTAACGGCAGTTTAATGAAGCGTCGGGAAACAGACCACATCAGACCCAGATCCGAGTCGCAACAGCGCCCATCCATAGCTAGTGTTAGCTGCGTCTCCGTTAGCGCTAGGTGTTCGTGCCAAAAATCTCCTCCCTGCCGAATTTCTCACCCCTTCACGTTTAGCTGTCTTTACAGTTAGCTAAATTAACCCGACAAGCACCAAAACAAATAGTTAAGATTAAAGAAAAGTGAAGGGGGAGATCGTTCCGGGCAGCTTGGAGATGTCCTGCTGCTGAACATCGGCCATCCTCGGCTCGCCGTCCCGGGAGATTCCCCCGGCAATCCCCACCCACACCGTCTCTCAGCCTCGTTGAGTTGCTAGCTAGCGTTACAACAAACCCCGTGAAACCATCCAAAAGGTGACAGTGACATGTGAAATATATTGTGATAGTCACTGTGATTTTAGCTGCTGGCTAACGTTAGCTTGCTGGCTCACTAGCTAGCTAACTGGTCAGCTTCTAATACAGAAAGAATCAAGAAAATGCCGCTATGTTATTAGAATGACATGAATAAAGTGTAATAAAGTGAATACATTTGAATGGGTGGCTAAACTTGTCCGTGAACAGATGCATTCTAATCAGCGAAGTTGTTTACAACTCCCATAATTCCAAGCAATTTCCCAACGTCATCAAAAGTCTGTGTTTACAATCCATTGTTTTGGTTGAGAGACCCCTAGCGGCAGAAAGTTACATATTGTACGTTTAAGTCATTTGATCAGGATGCATGCAACCATTGGAGATTTTGGGTATGTCCAATCTGTAGAAAACCCTGAGGTAGTCCCAGAACACGCTGGAGGGATTATATATTTCATCTGGCCGGAATGCCTCAGGATTCCCAAGGAGTAGCTGGAAAATGTTGTTGACGAGAGGGACACCTGGACTACTTACTCTGCTGCCACCTCGCGGCCTTGGATAAGCAGCAGAAAATTGATAGATGGATTATTACTTTATCAATTTTTATTATAATGTATTTTACATTATATCCACTTTTACATTACATGAGTTTCTACATACCCCATAGTATAGTATGATATAGTATACTGTACTATAGAACTGTAGAATACTGTATAATAAGTATAGTAAAGTACAATATTGAGCAACATATGGACGTCTGCTTTGGCAGAGACAGAGGGGGAAACAGGATGAGGAAATGAACAGATATAAAACAGACACCATTGGAGGAAGTGAAAAACAAGCCCAAACAGCAGCAGTGGCGTGGCTATGTTCCGGTTCGCCTTCCTCCGCTCTCTCTCACACTCACACACATAAATCACAGGCAGGACTGTCCTTGCATGATAGAGCCAAATTATTATGGCTAAACACACAAGTATATGGGATGATTAAAGTGTCTGGAGCCTTCTAAGAGGAGATGGAGACATGATTTATTACCATCCACAGCAGCAGACTTAAATGTAAAATACTCAGAGCGTTGCCTTTTGGCTCTCTGGACAGGTGCTGACTGTTTGTTTTATTACCATTCATGTCATTTCTCTACACGTTAGTCCGAATAACTTTACATCTGAAGCGTTTTAAAGATTTAATTTGTCCATTGTTTATTTCTAAAGAAACACGACAATGTATAAAAGGCTCCGTTACCTTGTACCTCACGTTATGGCTCCGTAGCAGACGTTTTTATAAAAATAGGCTAATGGTTGGGTCATAACCACGAGACTTACTGTCTCATAGTAGAGGAATTACCGTACAGTACAGGAGAAGCTCGCAGGCAGTTTGGACTTACATCAGCTGTTTAGTTTAATTACTAATGTTAACTAGCATTTTAGTTAGCAATAATTATCCTGTGCCTATGTTATCTCCTTACATATACCTACGCTCTCCGTCTCTGATAGATTGGGAATGATTGAGATTTCTCTTGGCACAGCTACCAGAAGACTTACAACGTTCAGACACGTTGCTCACGTCACATCTACGTCATCAAGCTCAGCAGTAACGCTCAGCCATCACCGGGAAAGTGACTTCTAATAGACTTCACTGGTCTCCGTCCAGAGCAACAGGACCTGTTGGTCCATTTTATATACTGTCTTTGTTTGGACCTTGGGGGCTTCCGTATGGAGCTAGATTTGTTTCTTTATTGCATGCGAGAAAATAAATGATCTGAGAGAAAAAAAAATGTTTGAGAGAAAATGTTTTCATACCAATAGCAAAAAATAATATTTGAGACTAGAAAAAAGTTTTGAGAAAATATATATATATATATATATATATATATATATATATAAATATAAATTTGAATTTTTAAAATTTTTATTAAATTAAAATTATTATTTTTCTCTTTCAAAATACTTTTTTAAACTCTCAAATATATATTTTTTGCTATCAGTGTGAAAACATTTTCTCTCAAAAAAAAGTGTTTCTCTCAAAATGCTTTTCTTCTCGCTCTCAAAACCTAAGTCTTTGCTCTCGATGTCATTTTTTTCTCTCGTGTCAGGATTTAGCTCTCGCTGTGATAATAGTGTCATGGGCGGGGCCACGTTCCTATTGGCCAGTCATGGGCGGGGCCACGTTCCTATTGGCCAGTCGGGTGAGCATCGTCTTGTCTTGGGAGTCAAACTGAATCATTACACCTATCATGCCCGCTGCCAACTCAGAACTTGCAGACAGAACAACTTAACAATTGTCACCATCTTTTTCATCATTAAATTCTTTGACGGATCGTTTGTTTAAATATCACAACACATATCCATCATAAGATTAAACCTGTGGTTAACTGCCTTTTCTCTTCAGGAGACTTGTTTAAATTATGACATATAGCCTACATTAGATTTAGTTTTTGCTCCGTAGACGAACTCTACAGCCGCTATAGTTTCCCTCCGTCCGCCGGTGTATGTGTGTGTATGTGTGTGTGTGTGTGTGTGTGTGTGTGTGTGTGTGTGTGTGTGTGTGTGTGTGTGTGTGTGTGTGTGTGTGTGTGTGTGTGTGTGTGTGTGATGGCGGACCAGCGAGGTTGTTAAGCCCGCAGGCGCTTGTGGAGTTTAACGCCAAAAAGGCAGTTAACCTGAGGTTCCAGTTAATCTTATGATGGACATGTGTTGTGATATTTAAACAAACGATCCGTCCACAGCGGAATAAAAGCCTCCAGCTCGCAGCGAGGTTTCTGAGCATGTCTGTCCGAGCGAAGAGCTAGCGGCCGGGGCAGGCGCTTCATGGAGCTTCTCAACTTTTTTTCGCTGCTATTGACGGATCGTTTTTTTAAATATCACAACACATGTCCATCATAAGATTAACGGGGAGTTTAACGCCACAAAAAGGCCTGCGGGCTTAACAACCTTATTGGTCCGCCGTCACACACACACACACACACACACACACACAGACACACACACACACACCGGCGGACGGTGGGTGTAATGATTCAGTTCGACTACCAAGACAAGACGATGCTCACTCGACTGGCCAATAGGAACGTGGCCCCGCCCATGACTGGCCAATAGGAACGTGGCCCCGCCCATGACACTATTTTCACAGCGAGACCAAATCCTGACACGAGAGCAAAAAATGACATCGAGAGCAAAGACTTAGGTTTTGAGAGCGAGAAGAAAAGCATTTTGAAAGAAACACTTTTTTTTGAGAGAAAATGTTTTCACACTGATAGCAAAAAATATATATTTGAGAGTTTAAAAAAGTATTTTGAGAGAGATTTTTTTCTCAGAAATGATTTAAAAAAAATCAAATTTATATTTTTTATGTTGTATGAAAAAATGCATTCTCTAAAAACTTTTTTTTAGTCTCAAATATTATTATTTTTTGCTATTGGTATGAAAACTTTTTCTCTCAAACATTTGTTTTTCTCTCAGATCATTTATTTTCTCGCATGAAATAAAGAAACGAATCTAGCTCCATACTTCCGTGGACGTGTCCTGGATTTGACGTGAAGTCACTCAATGTTACTAAGCAACAACAAGTTGCATTCTTTGCGCGGTCTTTCCTTTCTCACAACTAGCTAGGTAGAGTTTGAACAAAGTTTTATAAGTAACAAAATATGAAACGTTACTAAACAG